>OZ030007.1:160673932-161873932 GCA_964023405.1 Apodemus agrarius | reverse complement strand
CCCATGCAGCTGGAGCTCTGGGTTCCCTCCATGTGTACTCTTTGGTTGGTGGTTAAGTCCCTAAAAGTTCAGGGAGTACTGGTTGATTCATATTGCTGTTCCTCCTATGGGGCTGAAAACCCATTTAGCTCGTTGGGTCTTTTCTCTAGCTCCTTCATTGGGGACCTTGTGCTCAATTCAATGGTTGGTTCGAAGCATCCCCCACTGTATTTATCAGTTACTGGCAGGGCCTCTCAGGAGACAGGCTCCTGTCAGATAGCAGTTGGCATCCACAATAGTGTCTGGGTTTGGTAACTGTATATGGGAGGATCATCAGGTAGGGCAGTCTCTGGATGGTATTTCCTTCGGTCTGTGTTCCACACTTTGTATTTTCTCCCATTGGTATTTTGTACCACTTCTAAGAAGGACCAAAGTATCCACACTTTGGTCTTCCTTCTTCTTGAGCTTCATGTGGTCTTTGAATTACATCTTAGGTCTTGAATTATATCTGGGCTAACATTCACTTATCAGTGAGTGCATGCCATCTGTGATCTTTTGTGATTGGGTTACCTCACTCAGGATGATATTTTCTGGTTCCATCCGTTTGCCTAAGAATTTCAGGAATTCATTGTTTTTAATAGCTGAGTAGTACTTGTAAATGTTCCACTTTTCTGTATCCAGTTCCTCAACAGAGGACATCTAGATTCTTTCCAGCTTCTGGCTATTATAAATAAGGCTGCTATGAACAGAGTGGAGCATGTGTCCTTTTTGCATGTTGGAGCATCTTCTGAGTATATATCTGGGAGTGGTATAGCTGGGTCCACAGGTAGTGCTATGTCTAATTTTTGGAGGAACTGCCAAACTGATTTCCAGAGTGGTTTTACCAGCTTGCAACTGCACCAGCAATGAAGGAGTATTCCTCTTTCTCCACATCCTCACCAGCATCTACTGTCACCTGAGTTTTTGATCTTATCTATTCTGACTGGTGTGAAGTGAAATCTAAAGATTGTTTTGATTTGCATTTCCCTGATAACTAAGAATGTTGAACATTTCTTTAGGTGCTTCTCAGTCATTTGTTATTCCTCAGTTGAGAATTTTTTGTTTAGCTCTACACCCCATTTTTCAATAGAGTTATTTGATGCTCTGGAATCTAACATCTTCAGCTCTTTGTATATATTGGATAATGGTCCTCTATCGGATGTAGGATTGGTAAGGATCTTTTCCCATTCTGTTGGTTGCCATTTTGTCCTATTGACCATGTCCTTTGCCTTGTAGAAGCTTTGCAATATTGTGAGGTCCCAACTGTCAATTATTGATCTTAGAACATAAGCTATTGGTGCTTTGTTCAGGAACTTTTCTCCTGTGCCCATGTCCTCACGGGTCTTCCCCACTTGATCTTCTATTAGTTCCAGTGTATTTGGTTTTATGTGGAGGTCTTTGATCCTCTTGACTTAAGCTTTGTACAAGGGGATAAGAATGGATTGAATTCCATGCTTCTACATGCTAACTGCCTTTGAACCAGCACCATTTGTTGAAAATTCTGTCTTATTTCCACTGGAAATTGGTCTGAAGTTCTTCCTTGAAGGGCCTTTGTGTAGTTTAGGTATCGGAGTAATTGTGGCTTCCTAGAACAAATTGGGTAGTGTTCCTTCTCTTTATACTTTGTGGAATAGTTTCAAGATTTTTGGTATTAGGTCTTCTTTGAAGGTCTGATTGGATTCTGCAATAAACCCATCTGATCCTGGGTTTTACTTCATTGGGAAACTATTGATTGATTCCTTCTATTTCAATAGGGGTTATGGGGCTGTTTAGATTGTTTATCTGATCTTGATTTAACTTTGGTAACTGGTATCTGTCTAAGAAATTGTCTATTTCATTCAGATTTTCCAGTTTCGTTGAGTTAAGCCTTTTGTAGTAGGACCTGATGATCTTTTGGATTTCCTTGGTTTCTGTGGTTATGTCCCCCTTTTCATTTCTGATTTTGCTAATTTGGATATTGTCTCTGTGCTCCCTGGTTAGTCTGTCTAAGGGTTTATCTATCTTGTTAATTTTCTCAAAGAACCAACTCTTAGATTGACTAATTATTTGTATAGTTCTTTTTGTTTCTACTTGGTTGCTTTCATCCCTATGTTTGATTATTTTCTGCCATCTACTCCTCTTGGGTACCTTTGCTTCTTTTTGTTCTAGAGCTTTCAGATGTTCTGTTAAGCTGCTAGTGAACACTCTCTCTGGTTTCTTTTTCAAGGCACTCAGAGCTATGCTTTCATTATGTGTGAAAGTTGATTTTATTATATATTAGAATGGATACGCCAGCTTGTTTCTTGGGACCATTTGCTTGGAAAGTTGTTTTGCAGCCTTCTACTTAGAGGCACTATCTGTCTTTGTCACCGATGCGGGTTTCTGGTATGCAGCAAAATGTTGGGTCCTCTTTACATATCCGGTCTGTTAGTCTATGTCTTTTAACTGGAGAATTGTGTTCATTGATATTAAGAGATATTAAGGAAAAGTGAATGTTGGTTCCTGGTGTTATTGTTGCTAAAGATGGAGTTATGTTTATGTGGCTATCTTCTTAATGTTTTGTTAATGGATGATTACTTTCTTTTTCTAGGGTGTAGTTTCCCTTCTTGTGTTGGAATTTTCCATTTATTATCCTTTGAAGGGATGGATTTGTGGAAAGATATTGTATAAATTTGTTTTTGTCATGGAATATCTTGGTTTCTCTGTCTATGGTAATTGAGAGTTTTGCTGGGTATAATAGCCTGGGCTAGCTATTGTGTTCTCTTAGGGACTATATTATATCTGCCCAGGATCTTCTAGCTTTCATAGTCTCTGGTGAGAAGTCTGGAATAATTCTGATAGGTCTTCCTTTATATGTTACTTGATCCTCTTCCCTTACTGCTTTTAGTATCCTTTATTTTGTGTATCTGGTATTTTGATTATTATGCCAAAGGAGGAATTTTTTTCTGGTTCAATCTGTTTGGAATTCTATAGGCCTTGTATGTCCATGGGCATCTCTCACTTTTGGTTAGGGAAGTATTTTTTTATAATTTTGTTGAAGAAATTTACTGGCCCTTTACGTTGGGAGTCTTTGCTCTTTTCTATACCTATTATCCTTAGGTTTGGTCTTCTCATTGTGTCCTGGATGTTTTGGGTCAGGAACTTTTCACATTTTGCATTTTCTTTGACTGTCATGTCAGTGATTTCTATGGTATCTTCTGCACCTGAGATTCTCTCTTCTATCTCTTCTATTCTGTTGGTGATGCTTGCATGCATGACTCTTGTCCTAGGTTTTCTATCTCTAGGATTGTCTCCTTTTGTGATTTCTTTATTGTTTAAACTTCCATCTTTAAATCCTGGATGGTTTGTCAGTTTTTTTTAACCTGTCTGACTGTGTTTTCCTGTAATTCTTTAAGGGATTTTTATGTTTTCTTTTTAAGAGTTTTTACCTGTTTACCTGCATTTCTTTAAGGGAGTTATTTATGTCCTTCTTAAAATCCTCTATCAGCATCATGAGATACAATTTTAAATCCTTCTCTTGCTTTTCTGGTGCTTTGGAGTATCTAGTACTTGCTGTAGTGTGAGGACTGGATTATGATGTTGCCAAGTAGCCTTGGTTTCTGTTAGTATGGTTCTTGTACTTGCCTTTCACCCTATGGTTATCTCTGGTGTTAGTTGGTCCTTCTGTCTCTGGCTGGAGCTTGTCTCTTCTGCAGAGCTGTAAGCCTGTGTCAGCACTCCTGGGAGACCACCTCTCTCCTGGTGGTATCTGTTTGCAGATGGCTGCGGAACCTCCTGGCTTCAGGGTGCAGATGGCAGCCAGAAGGATCCTGTCTCAGCAGCTCCACTGATCATATACCCCATGTGATCCTAGCCTTTCCCTTCTGGACATTTATTGGAGAGAAAGTGAATCACTCCCCTCTGATCCCAGAAGTCAAATTTAAATATTTTTAAATGGTGCTTCAGAAATGCTTTAGAAAAACTGGTTCAGAATGGGCTTAAGCAACATCATCAGACTTTGATGAGTCCTTTTAGGAGGTATTCCCAGGAAACAGGTTGCATCCTCTCTGTCCCAGTGTTTGCAACTTGGGAATCTTCTAGATTTTTCTAGTTGGAAATTAGAAATTATTAAATCTACTTCCCTCTGCTTTCTACCTCAAACTCCTCTAGCATATCTCTGCCTGTGGTAAATTGCATTTGCTTTTTCGAGTCATGAGAATGATACAGCTTGGACATCATCCATTCTGTTTCTTCATATATGAGATGTTTCAATTTCACAATAACAATTTTGCATTTCTTTCAATATTCTACGGCACTATTAGAGAATAGACAACAAATGAGGTCAAACATGCTTTCCCAGCACAACCCAGGAAAGAAAGTCACAGGAAGTAGTTAGACTATTTATTTTAGAAATTTTACTTTTTATATATGGTCATATAACTACATTCACTTGAACAAAGGGTTGAGTTTCATGGCTTTTCCATTTATAATAGTTACCTCTATATAGGGTAACAAACATAACAATAGCCCTGTGAACTGTTTTCTTTTATTCAAACTACAAGCACCTCCCAAGGCTTATAGCTACCAGATGAAAATCAATACTATGCAGAAAGACTGTAACTAAGAGAGGAAACTAATTTGGTTACAACTGTCAAAACTGAGGAAAAGATTAACAATGCAGTCATCTACTGAAAAAGAATAAACAGAAAACTTCAAGTTTTACCTGTTTGCAAAGCTTATTAATGTTTTAAAAACACTAACTGAGATTTCCTGCACATATACTTGGTCTCCATGTTGCTGCTAAACTGAAAATTGTGCTTATGTTGAGCAGGTAAGATAAGGAAATCAAAATAAACTGAAGTAAAAGAAGCTACATTTTATTGAGAAAATTACCTTTCTTTATAACTCCTTGTTAATGACATTGAACGTGAAGCAGAGATCAAAAGATGAGAGGCAAAAGTGAAATGGAAGCTGCCCTTTTAGACAATAATGCAGTGTTCTTCACCAAAATCCAAATAATTTCAGAACACCATTTGCTGTTACATTTTGCATGTATGATTATTATTTCTTCAATTATTTCTATATCACAAAGATACTCTGGAAAGTTTAGTTTCTCAAGCAAGTACCTTTGTAAAGGTCTTCCATACACTCTGCAGAATGATCTGTAATAGACATATTATTTTTGTTTTCTAATGAGGGTCTGTATTGAGTATTTGACTTTTGAGTTTAAAAAAACCCATGTCTTTGCCATTCCCCAACATATTCTGCTTTTTAACACTGTCACCTTAATTCAAGGTAAGACAAATGTTAAATTCACCATGGGAATCTTCGTTTTTGTGCTAAGAACTACATTGAGCAAGCCTTCCCTGGCAATGAAAACTGTGAAGCATCTCTCTTTCTCTTCTCACTATACAGATGGTAGAATTCATTATTTTCCTTTGTTTCTTTACTTCTTTGAAAACCCACATATGCATACATATAAACATCACTTGGATTTAGGTAATAATGAGGTCTGAATATTGAAAGCATGAAAAATGTGGGAGCAGTATTAGAATGTCATTGTATCTTTCTATTCAGAAAATGAAAATTTTCCATCACACAAATCCTACTTTTAGTGTGTTGAAATTAGGGTAAAAACTGAAGAAGTTTGTGTTTAAGAACAATATATTTAAAATGAATCAGCCGTACATCTTATAAGTCTTAGTATATGAGAAGATAGATAACACTGAGAAATCTTTGGGCATTCTGGAAAATGCCAAATGTCCTGTATGGAATAAAGTACTGAAGAAAAGGCCATAGGGTGGACATTGGTATAAAGAAGGCCAAACACCAAAGGGATATTGTGGGCAATTGAACTTAGAGATTAACATTTTGTAGAATGTAAACTTCATGATTCATTTCATGAAGTTTTTCAAAACATGTCTGAATCAGATATGAATTCAATGCAAATTGCTTGAGAATTTTGTGGACTGCAATAGATCAAAGTCTAAACTATCTTGTCCCAAACTAGTAACTAAAACAATATGTGTCTTGGGATCAGTTTGATAGTGATTAATTATATATATTTACAATATTACACACACATACACACACACACACACACACACACACACACACACACACACACAAATTTGCTTTGCTTTGCCAAATCAATAGCTTAATGCTTATTATTCAACAAACTAAATGCTTCCATTTGGCTTAGTTCTTGTAATATTCAGTTCTACTACAAATTGCTTTTTCCTAAAAGACAGTATTCTCCTACATACCCCTTGCATCCCTGGGTTACTGGACAGCATTGAAATTAAGCAACATAGTTGTTAATTGTGTGTTCCCTTCAATATTTTGTTAACTACTTCTGGGTCAAGCTGACAATGTATCAGTCTTAAGTTTAGAACTTTGTACTCAGCACAGCATTTACATTAGTACCAAGGAGAGATGGTAGATATATAATTACCATAGTCAGTACTTTCAAGAAGAATATTTTTTAGAAAATAGAAAAAAGAAAGGATTTTATAAGCATATTTTATGATAGGAAGAGGATCTTTTCTAGACAAAAAAATGATTTCTGACATTGTTGAATGACATCAAAATTTTAGAACTTCTTCTTTCTTTTAAATGTTTTCCTATACACCAAAGAATAGATTAGAGATAAATGGACAGATCTGCAGGTATTAGAAGGTTGTCATCATAAAAATTCTTCATTGAATTCTCTGCTTTAGATCTTCTAAGTGAGTTACCAATTTCTGCAGATTCACAGATAGAAGCTGTGTAACTATCCAAAATGCTAGGTCCAGCAATTATCTTGGATGAGTGATGGATTGAAGACTCAAAATAAAAACTTCTCTTAATCTATGAAAACTATATTTATCTTGCAACTATGTTGCCTATCAAAGCATTTGTTTTGTCCTTCTGTGTCTAAAATATGAAGTTTAAATAACTCATTTGTTTGTTGATTTCAAGTTCTCTGTTATTCAAAATTATAAGTTTATAGAAATTTTCCTCTGTTATTTGAGCTCCAAGTTTTAACTGGTTTTGTGTCAACTTGACACAAGCTAGAGTTATCACAGAGAAAGATGACTCCCTTGAGGAAATGACACAATGAGATCCAGCTGGAAGGCATTTTCTTAATTAGTGAGGTGGGAGGGCCCATTGTGGGTTGTTCCATCTTTGGGCTGGTAGTCTTGGGTTTTATAAGAAAGCAAGATGAGCAAGCCAGGGGAAGCAAGCCAGTAAAAAACATCCCTCCATGGCCTCTTCATCAGCTCTTGCTTCCTGACCTGCTTGAGTTCCAGTCCTGACTTCCTTTAGTGATGAACAGCAGTGTGGAAATGTAAGCTGAATAAACCCTTTCCTCCCCAGCTTGCTTCTTGGTCATGATGTTTGTGCAGGAATAGAAATCCTTACTAAGGCAACTATAAATTTATTAATTTTGTTTCAATAAAGCATCATTTGATTAATTTGAAAGAAATCATTTAAAAATATCTTGTCCTGTTACAGTCTTTGTGAGTTCATATAGATTCAGTCCTATTATGCCTGGATGGCTGTTCCCTTTGAGTCATTCCCTGCCTCTGGCTCTTGTAACCATTCCTCATCAGATTGTGATATCACAGTGAGCCTTACACACATTTAAAACAAACAAAACAAAACAAAAAACAAATAAACAGTAAGTAGGGAGGAAATGGGTAGGATCTGGGAGGAGTTGTAGGAGTGAAAAGAATTTGATCAAATAAATTATATGAAAAAAGTTAAAGTTTCATATAGACTTCACTAAATAAAAAGGTTTTATAGGAATATTATAAAGACAGAATCAACTGGCAATTTTCTCTTGTGGAAATATTGCTGAAACAATACTTTAAGTTGTATTCTTCCAGGTCACAAGTGAGTGAGTATGAGAGTAAGTTTTAATTTCCTCTGCCTATTGATTCTGTCTCACAAAACGCAGACCAGTCTGGAAGTCACATAGAAATGGGACTGGCCTTAAACTTCTGATGTTCAGGCACCCCAGACACTAGAATTCAGGAATATAATATCATATTCTCATGGATGTCATCAAAACACAGAGATAATATTAATGTATTTTTCAAAGTGCATCCAGCATCCAAATATTTGAACAACATAGAGTCATGAGTAAAATAATGAAAATAATTAATTTTCCATTATTTTGATGTTAAGTGATATCAATATACTCCATTCACATTTCATAAAAATCTACTAAAGTAATACTTCCATGAATTAGTAATAACTTGTTTAAAATTAATCAACTCTTGTAAATTAAGAACATTACTAACTTTACTACATTTTTGCAAAGTAAATCTCATCAAATTTTAGACAAAGTAAGCTGTTTGGAAAATACATTAGTCTTATTTTAGCAGCAAAACATAAATACAACAATGACGAGAGATGATGGCTCATTTCTCAGTAGGGCAGCTGGAGGTGCACACGTAAAACTGTGACAGTTATCCCTAAGTAACAAGCATTATGCTTGCTCTCTTTTGGATGGCCTGGGAATGGCAGTGGCTCATGACTAGCCCCGCCCTTTGCAGTCCTATGGATGCTCATTTTAGTTCTAAAAAAGGCTTCAGCCACCACTCAGAAGTCTTCCAACTACTCCGAACTTGCAGTCTCCACTAAGTAGCACATATTAAATTGTGAATCGCAGCATGGCTGAAGTGATGCGGTCTAACATATGAAAATCATTTTTTCAGTGCACATTAAGAAAAACATTTTCCACATTTTAATAGGATCCACTTCTCATCTCCTCAAAGTATGTGTATACATCATGCGTTTTAACTGACTTGGAATTTTGCAATTAATCCACTCATGTAACTGCACCATGACATAGAATGAATCAGGCATGTGAAATAGGTCAGATGATAAAACAATGTGATGAGGTTAGTGGACAGGCAGAGCTGTGCCAGAGTCTTATTTAACAAGGTAGCATTAACGGCATTGTGTTTCTAAGTGGGTAGTAAGGTGCAATTTTATTTTTTGAAAAGTACCTAGGACATACTGCTTCTGTACTATTAACTTTTTTTCAGTATTTAGACCGCAACTCCTAAAGACTTAGCTATATTTTGACAGGTACTAACAAAGAGTACCATGGAATTGTGACTCGATTGTCACCTTCAGAGTGTTCAAGCTGAATAACTCAGGGTGAGTGATAGGTACTAATTAGAATTGTTATAAGAGGAGAGCAAATACAATGGTGTCTAACATTAAACAAAGCACAATTCTCATCAAAAACGCTTTCTTTTGTGTACACGTTAGCCTGTAAAACAATGTCTCATGTTAATGAAGCACACATAATCATTGCCAGAATGACTAGTTCCATGCAGTTATGAAAATCACATAAAAGCTCCATTGTTTGTTGTCTTATGATTGTTATAGCTAATTTTGCACTTAATAATATCAGATTCCACTTGTAGCACTGTGTGTGTGTGTGTGTGTGTGTGAGAGAGAGAGAGAGAGAGAGAGAAAGAGAGATACAGAGACAGAGACAGAGACAGAGACAGAGAAAGAATTAGAAAAATAACTACTTTTCCCTTAAAAAGTAAAAGACATACTCACTTTTAGTAGGAAATAATCAGGCAGGCTAAGATATAGAAATGGTGAAGAGAATGTTTACCAAACAAGAAGGAACCATTAAAGTAGCTGAAACTATAGCAGAGTTTAGATTTTTTAATAGAGAAATTGGCAAGAAAGAAAAGAACAGAGGCAGGGCTATTTGGTACATGGCTAGAGAGAGAACACAGATTACAGTAACACTGGAGTGAAGTGAAGGACACACACACACACACACACACACACACACACACACACACACCTCCTGTACCTCCTGCAATGGTGATAAGGTGTCTGAATTGTCTGGGTTGTATTACTTATTTATTTGCCATATCAGATACAAAGGTAGTATACAAATTTAGTGTTAACGCTTATGTAATTTTGAGTCATGTATGGTGTTGAAAAGTCAGGTTGGTTTTGTTTTTGCAAGTTTTATTTACAAACATTTAATGTTTATGACATATTTATAAGTTCTCTTTTAGAGAATGATGCTATTCAGTGCATCAGGAATATTCTTCAAAATGTATTTGTACTATTAGAAGTTAAGTTATAAAACCTCAAAATTAAAAAAAAAAACCTAGCTTAGCTTGGCTTTTTTCACACCTCTATATTTTCACATTTTATCTAATTAAGTACACTCCTCAGTATTAGGATAAAGCTGCAAAGGTGGGTTGAGGACAAGGGTGTGCCACTAAGAGGTCACAACACACAGCAGATTAGCCTAAGAGATTTACTAGGGCAGGAATGGGCAGGAAAGGCCTTCACCAAGTTGGGACATGAGGAAGAGTCCAAGACAGACAGACAGACAGATCAGGAGACAAAGAATACACAAGACAGATAGGAAATGAGAGAAAGAGATAGAGAGACAGAGACAGAGACAGAGACAGAGAAAGACAGAGAGAGACAGAGAGAGAGAGACAGAGAGATCTGGGATGTCCACAAGCATCTTTTAAAGAGTGCGTGTGTTGCTATGCAACTGGTAGCAAAATACACTGCAGCAGGCAGCTGCAGGTGATGACATAAGCTGCCCAAGCTGCCATCACAAAGTCACACAACAGCAGGCCGGTAGAGCACCAACTTTAAAACACTCAGTATATTAATTTTTCAGTGATAATTTTTCTTAGCATTCATTATATATATGGATTTTTTTGTCTGGATGCATGTCCATGCAACAAATGGATACATATTGACAGAGGATTTTAGAGGAAAGTGTAGGATATCCTGGAAATGGAGTCACATACAATCGTGAACCATCCTGTGGCTGCTGAAAGAGCAGCCAGTGACTTTTACTACAGAACCATCTCTTCAGCCTCTGAACAATTATTTTTAATATTTATCTTGGCTTTTCAATCCCTGCAATTAAGGCAACATAGATACCTCCTGTCATAATGGAATATAATATCACATAGTAATAGTAAAGCATTGTAGAGTACTTCAAAATATCCAAAAAGTGGTTTCACACTTATGGTCACATGAGGAGGTACTGCATCTTTCTGGCTCTACAACCGTCCTACTTCACTGTTCTTTGTTTAAGTTTTCTTCTTATTTTTCTATAAATGTTGTTACAGAAAATGAAGTAGAATGAAAAACGATGGCAAAGAAGCCAAGGAAGGGCTGAAGACAGAACGGGAGAGAGTGTGGAGAAATAAGGGAAGGAAATAACATTACAAAGTGAAGTGGTGAGGAAGGAGAGTTCTGGATGGTCTCAATGTCCTGTGTGTCCCACTATAGACATCATTGTTTAATACTTCTAGCGCTATTGTTTAAAATATTAGGAATATTACAGCATGCATTCTCTAAAGAGCTGGATAAATATAACAAATGCTGACTTCATATTTTTTACTGTTGGTTATTTTTATTTACATTTCAAATGTTGTCCCCCTTCCAGGTTTCTCCTTTGCTACTCCCCTATCCCATTTTCTACCTCTATGAAGGTACTTCCCCACCCACCCACTCCCGCCTCACCAGCCGAGCATCTCCCTACACCAGATCGTGGAGCCTCCACAGGACCAAGGGCCTTCCCTCCCATTGATGTCAGATAAGACCATCCTTTGCTACATATTCAGCTGGAGTCATGGGTCCCTCCATGTGTACTCTCTCGTGGTTTAGTCCCTGGGATCTCTGGGGGTGCGGGGTCTGGTTGGATGATACTGTTGGTCTTCCTATGGGCTTGCAAACCTCTTCAGCTCCTTCCGTCCTTCCCCTAGCTCTTTTCTTGGGGTACCCTTGCTCAGTCTGAAGTTTGGCTGTGAGCATCTGCTTCTGTATTGGTTAGGCTTCATTAATATTTTATATTATCCCATGCAAATTCATTTTTTTCTTATGAGTTAGTTGACGCCACTGATGCACTTGTGCAGGTTTAAGTGCCTTCTTGTGCACACTGATCTTATTAGAGAAGATTGTACCCTTGAAGATGTGCAAGGCTTATCAACTAGCGAACAAACTCTCATCAGGGTCCCTTCCTGATGTCCCTCATAGTCCCTCCAACCCCATTTTAAATTCTCTAGATGAATAATTACATATGTTTATGCTGGTGAGTTTGGGGTACAAATAAGAGCTACTGTGAAAATATCTTTGAATGCACTATAAAAACACTCCAGTGGTCAAAAACCACTTTCTATCATAAAAGGTATCGCCTAATTGTAGCAGTGATTGTGAGAGTACTTCCATGACTTCTTTTGACATAGCACTCGGTGTACATACTTTGGCAATTTTACTGGTATCTCTTTTCTCTGTTTCTGTCTATCACTCAAGACTTACCTGATAGATGAGAAGCAAACATTCATCAGAGAATAGTTACTCATTTATCATCAGTGTTTCTATCACATATAAAGCATAGTGTGTCTGGGTATTTGTAGCTCAAAAGGCCAGTTGCCATTTTAAAGGACTCATATTTTATTGCTAATTACATTAGATATTTTTATAAAGAGTTAGCTATAAGCATTTCAGGACAGTCTGTAATAAAATACAGGGAGTAATATTTTTTTCTGTGACAGTGTCTATGACTTTAGACAACACAGAGATGGTTAGAAGAGTCCACGGATTCTATTTGATTTGTTTCTCATGGATCATAAAGTGAATTAGCCACAAATTTAAGGAATGATAATTGATAGTTGGGATATAAAATTCATGAGAAAGTAGAAATTTTACTTAATAAGTGAACATTCTACTTGTTTTCCTGAATTTTTTCTCATACCCCAAATGCAGCTGTAATCAAGACATAGAAAGTCCCCACCAGCTTTGTTGAGAACAAAAAAGGGAGTGAGCAAATGCCGTTCAGGAATCTCCCCCTGCCTTGTTAACTTTCCCCTTCATTACTGCAATGCATTCCTGGCTTGAGTATCAGAAAACCACTTTAAACACTGTTCTAACTACTGCATTTCCAAGCAAAAGCACATGGTACACACACTGTTGCCTCTACTTCTGTGTCTTCCTCTACCTGTGATTTCTACATTGCACAAGCAAACCTCACTGCATCCCATCTACAGGCCAGAATCCTGGGTAAGACAGTTAGGATCCTTTTGGCCGCTTTGTGAATGCATCCACTCCACAGCAGGATGACTGGCCCTACTGTTTTATTTATGATGCAATCAGCTGCTGTAAGGAGGTGAACAGTAACTGCTATTCCATTGCATAAAAAAGCCTTTTTAGCCCTATGTTATAAACATTTAAAAGTCTGTCTTTTACCCTTTTAGAAAAAGCCCAGCAGGAGGTAGATAGAGGTCGCTGGGAGCCTCTAATTCATCTACATTTATAGTAGGTGTTGCAAGCTCTATTAGCAGAAAATGTATGACAGTGGGACCTAAGTTTAATGTTTTACTTAAAATCTCTGCCACTCTTGCTAATGTCAGAAGCATGGTCATGATTGGTAGGACATAGTCTCACTAGCACGGGCTTCCGTTTGTCACAAGCTATCAGCTGGAAAATGGCTATTACAATAATATATTTGAGTATGATACTGGAAAATCCTGCTTAATAGAGATTTTCTTTTTTTCCCAGAAGCCAGCAGTATTTATACATGTTTTCTGACAAATGTAGTTACTGACATATTCTAAAACATTTCATGGTAACCATACATATATGAGTATTACCATACAGTTCACCAGTGGATTTATTTAGAACAAGGATAATGCTGTCACTGCAGCAGCATCCTAAAAGTAGGTTCAACCCAGAAACACTAACATAGCAACCCCCTAAGCTTTCAAAGTTCTGTGAATTGGCAGGCTTTATCACACCATTATAAGGGCTTCCTCACTGGGTTTTCGTCTTCTTTGGACACTGCCATCTTGTGAGTACTAAATACATCATCAGCAAGTCTCATTCTCATGTATTACACTAATAAATCACTGGAATGACAACTGATTCTGATGATCTATTAACGCAATACATCAGACAGAGGTGTTTGAATAGGGTATTACTCAGAAAACAGCGCTGTCTCCATAAAGCCACATCCAAAATCCAATTCCATATAATGACACAGAATTCACAGCACACTAGCAGCCTGCTAATACTGCCAAACTACCAGCATTATCAAAGAAATTATTTGCATTCTCATTAAATTATCAACAATAATGTCTCCTTTCCTGGAAATGGATGTGCCTTTAAGTCAGTGACTCAAATTCCATGAGCTCATCATTTTCTATGGCACAAGAAGAATTATTATGAAATTGCCCAGGAATATAGCAAATACCCTTGTCCCTATGCTGACTACTTCACATTCTATGCTCATTAAAAAAAGATACCCGATTTTCTCATCTAAAATAAATTTCCTCTGGTAAACATACACTCGGCGTTGAATGTTCTTTGTTTGTAGTCATTATATACTGTCCAAATGTTTGCGCTTCTTTACATATTACATACAGGAAGGAGATGCAGGGGGAAATGTGCATTTGCTCCACAGACTGCTATTCTGCACTGTGTGCTTGGATCGTTTGTCAAAAAGCCATCAGAATCCGTTGACAATCTCTGTGCTCTCTTCTTTCTTTGTGAGACACATGCACTTGTATTTATACAGCTCACAAAGAAATTTAAATTGTGTACCTGATTGTCCTTTGGTCATCTTTATGAAAAAATTTCTAGCATTCTTTTAATGACCAAATTTCAGAAAAACATATCAGACCTTCATCAACATAATTTTTAAATATTTTTATCAATTATTTTTAAAATTCATTTTTTTACGTACTGCTCCTTCCTCTGGAACAAACCGAAATCCCCTGTGTATTTTCCATGGTGTTTCATAACTATAATCCAATATAATATAAATGAAACAGGCATCAAAAATGAACATGAACCTTTAGATTTTTGGTTATTATTGCTTCCTCTTAAAGCTAAACCAAACAATAAAATATCAGCACATGGATTATTACACAATTGAAGTCAGACTGTATAAACACCCTCCTTCCTACCTTTTCATGTTTTCAAATACTAACTGTTTTATATAAAAAGGATTTACCTGTTGTTAATATCTTTGGAGAAATTCTGAAGGTAGGTATTGAAGATATTCAGGAAAATGACAGTTTATGAGAGATACTTCAGCAAGTGATATGTAGCCTAATATGAGTAACCAGAGCTGCTTCACATGTGGGTAGTCCACTGACTGCCTTGAACTCATTAGATTTCCTGGCATGAAGATCATTTTCTCCCTTTTACTGAGACCTTTTGATGTTATATATTCCTAAATACTTAAATCTGGACTCTAAATCTGAAAATAATGATTTATACTTCTACCTATATTGAGTCTTCTTCCTAACAGTGACTCGTTTCTGATATACATTTCATTTAAATCAGGACAAAATAACAGTCACTTGAAGGTGTATGACAGAATAGGAATAATTCTTTGTAATTTAGAAAGATATTACTACTTCAGGGGAAGGGGATTTTATCTAGAGCGTAACAAAATGAACTAGAGACATGGTAAGTGGTGCACACACTCTAGAAATATGGATGAAGAAACCGATCTCAGATAAAGCGCTTTCACACAAATCTGTTTAAATATGCCAAACTCCTACTTGAGTTCATGAGTTCCAAATACTTTATAGATGTTTCTGTTAATCTTTTTCTTTCATTCTTATAATTCAAGAATTCCATTATACATACATAGTCTCACAAAAGTAGTCATAGTTAACTTCATTTTTAGTTTTTGATAGTTGAAGTGTGTGGTGAGTAACAGGTGACTATGTAAAAGCAACCATGCTTGTGACATGTTTGTTCTATGGGTAATTATTGGTGTTGTTATTGTTTACTGTTGCTGTGTAGTTATAGTGTGTGTGTGTGTGTGTGTGTGTGTGTGTGTGCTCACATGTTCATGAGCATGTTTGTTCCTTTAAATTACTACCTGTGAAATTTTTCTTTGTTTATGTCCTTCCTCCCTGAGACAGATTTTTGCAATGTAGCCAAGGCTCTGAACAAACTCTCTCTACTGTATCTAAGGCTGATCTTGGACATTCCATTCTCCCATGGTAACTATATGGTTGCTAGAATTACAGACCCACATCAACAGCAATTAACTTTCCTTGTAGAACTTAATTTGTTCTCATTGTGACTTTTAGGCTGGCATCTCATAACTACTGGTATATAACTACTTAGACATTTGTGAAAAGAAATACCCTGTTTGACTACTATATACAAGGACAGTGAATTTCACACTCTGAATCCATGGACCACACAAGTTTAAGGAGACAGAGTACCTGTGGGCTATTTAGGGATGTCAGAGATGGGGCAATATTAGTAGATTCCCCACTGTATTGACTCAAGGGCTGAATGGACTTGAAATATGTCTTATTCTCAATGGAATCCTGGTTAGAATGTCAACAACAGTTATTTTAACTTACACAGTTTTTAAACCACATGCCACTAGTCCAACATGCCTTCTTCGTATGTTGGGAGACTCTTATTTTTTTTCTTTTGAGAATTTATTCAAAATGGACCAAAAGAGGTCAAAAGGTTGGAGGAATTCTCTGAGATGCTCCTGCTAGCAAGGAGACTCTGAATCCAGTGTCATCCTGTTTTAGAAACTCTGACTCATTATCAGTTTCCATTACCTAGGGAAAAAAGCTGAAAGAAGTCACCTAATTTATAGATGGGTGGAACAAACTTATTTAAAAATTCTCAGTATGTTATCATGAATCATGTAGGCCTATTAAACTAATTGCTAAGCAAATTTAAGAAGTATTACAGCAAAATTTGGTCAAATTTATCGTCACACTGAGGATATCTTTGGTGGTCTCGTGCTGCCCCCCACAGATTTGTCTCAGAACATTCATTATGCCGTAATTACATAGTCTCTTTGAAGAGGCTAAAAATCCCTAGACTCTTCTCATCAATTATTTTCACCTGTTAATTCATTTTGTGTGGGGTAATAACCTCAGCATAATAACAAATGTGCAAGTGCTCCGATTTTGCAATTAAAAGCAGCAGGACTTCTATTTTGATCATACAGACTGTGACATCCATCATAGAAAACAATTTGGGCCTAGCAGGATGACAGATGCCACACTGATGGCTCTACTAACTAACTCCCTGTCCTGGGGAAGAGAGAGAGAGAGAGAGAGAGAGAGAGAGAGAGAGAGAGAGAGAGAGAGAGAGAGAGAGATGGCCAGATGATTTCAGTCGCTGCTGCAAACCATCTAATAGCTTTTGACCAGTCAGTAGGAGGCAGCCTGCAGTGACTGAATTACAGAAAGGTAATTTTACTTCAGAAAATGAGGATTTCTGAGCCATAAACGTACACATTCCAGTGACTACTGTAATTTGGAAACAAATAGCCCTTTTCATTTGAAAATGACTGGAATCACTGCTAGTGTGCAGGACATTTTGGTTCTCAGGCTTTTACATGAAAAATACAATGTAATTCTCATTATTTCTGCCCTCATTCACATCTTATTAGACAGAGTGCAAAGTGGTTATCTCTGCTCTCTTAGACTAAATCTATGCAAGAAAGAATTGTCTCCCCCACCCCACCTTTTTCTTCCAACCCCTGGACAGGGGTCTAACTAATGGAAGAGTGCTCATTTTTGCATTTTCAGTTTACACAAAGCTCTGGTGAGTTCTCAGATTTTGATCTGCTACCCAGTTCATCTCAAAGACAGCATGGAGAAATGGTCCCACCACTAGCTTCGTACATTCTGGCTGCAGGGGTGATCAGATGACAGTAGATACTGACAAATATTTTTTGCCTGTATTGTTTTAGATCTTAATGTTTTAAAAAATGTTCATAAATTTTGTTCTGTGTTGTCTCTATTTCTTCCTTTCTTTCTTTCTGTCTGTCTGTCTGTCTGTCTTCCTTTTATTCTTTCATTATTTTAGTACTCAGTTCAAATGCTCAGGATCTCACAGCAGCCCTTTTGGGGTAGTGCTTGTATTTTCTGAAACATACCTTGTCATATTTAACATGTGGAACAAAATTGTGGCTAATTGAAAACATAAATGCCATTGTTATTATTGTGAATGGGGAAGTATCTCCATGAGGACTGAAGCACTCCGTTCCTCATGGCTCGTGGGGAGCTAACTAATCCAGGGACTAGATTATGGAACATCCTGTACTACAGGCAGACACGAAATGCAAACAGACGCTATTGTAAGACAAATTGCTTTGTTCTTCGGATTGTGTTAATATTTTTGCTGTGTGAATCTGACAACAAAGGATAAAGAAAAGACCAGAGAATCGAGGTGGATGAACTCTGTTAACTGCGCTCTATCCTTGTGATCTCTCTGTCCAACGGGCACCAGACCACATCGCTTACCTTAACCCTTCCTCTGCCCTCCTTCCAGACAAAGAACTCTAGCTTTTAGGGAACAATCTGTGTTGTTTTTTTGCTAGTCCACTGTAACAGATACATAAACTTTGTCAGCAACAAGGATGAATGGACGGATAGAATCAGAGATGCTCTGAGCGCTAGAGAAACAGGAAGTTGGAGGAGAACACTGCACTTTTTTTTCCAGCCTTCTTTGTTGTTGTTCTTGTTGTTGTTGTTCTTAAATTAAGTTTTTTAAAATTTTCTATATTCTTTGTTTACATTCCAAAGGCTTTCCCCTTTCCCAGTTCCTCCGCACCATATGAGCCATAAGTCTTCTTCCCTCCGCCCATTCCCCAATCACCCCAAGAAGAAGGAAGGAGAGGACCCTGGTCCCTGAAAGACTGGATACAGTTTTTTCAGCCTTCTATTCTGCATCCCTCCTGGCAAGCCAAGGTCTAGACCTGACTGCCCCACCCCCACCCACCTTTACAGCGATCCCTTCACATTCATAGATAGAAAATTCTTTAAACTTATGAGAAGGATTCTGCATAAAAGCCAGACTCTGTGCAGCTGAGGAAGGAGAGACATACACATGCTTTTTACATCAGATAACACAATAATCAAGTAGGACACATAGGTAGAACAACTAAGCTGTAGTAGCACATTCTAGGTCATCTGTCATGGGATGCCAGGAAGACTTGCTCTTTAAACACAGACTCTGACTGTAACTAATGCTCAGTGGCCATCAACAAATTATGACTTGTGACACATTTGCTGCTGCTGTGTTAAGCTCAAAGTCCAATGGAGAAAATATATGGTTTTTATTACAAAATTGTTTCTGTTTACAATTCTAATATCCTCTTCATTATCTACTTTTCCAGACATTTTAGACAGTCCTGAAGACCTGGGGCATCTCTAGTCCTGTCATAAAGAGAAATTAATGCTGTTAAAGTTGGCCTAGCTGCCCTCTGGGACAACTGAAGAGGAGGAAATACAAGCCTCCATTTTAAAAATGAAAATGATTAAAGGCAAAGACACCTTGGTCATCCTGCAGCTGCTTAACTTTTAGTAAAATCCACAATCCACGGGTGCATTCAAACAAAAGCCTCTCTCTCTCTGTCTCTCTCTCTCTCTGTCTCTCTGTCTCTCTCTCTCTCTCTCTCTCTCTCTCTCTCTCTCTCTCTCTCTCTCTCTCCTCTCCTCTCCTCTCCTCTCCTCTCCTTTTCCTCCTTTTCCTCCTCCTCCCTCTCTTCCTCCTCTTCTTCCTCCTCCTCCTCCTCTTCCTCCTTCTACGATTCTCTTGCCCTCTCCCTCTTCCCCCTCCTCCCTTTCCCTGCATCCCTCCACTCTTCTTCCCCAGACTCTGAAATTTTAACTTTTTTCATTCAGTAACAGGATGCTTGTTCTGAAGACAATGAAGTGCACGAGTGACATCATTATTAAAAGTGCATTCATTCAGCAGTGGCTCACTCCAAAGGAGCAGACACAGTGAAGCCAGGAGCATTCTCTCCAGTCAGTGAGCTAATTAGGAACACTGTAAGCGGTCTTCCTTACAAGAACTGACAGGCTTAATTCAGCTTCTGGAAAACACTTAAAGCCCAAAGCATCTCCACTGATGGAAGTGCTGTACAGAACTCAGCTTGCAGCTTTCCACACAGCCTGAATCCCGGGGAAGGGCTACTCAGAATTTTTCTGAGGAAGCTTACTAAAGTATCTTCACCAAAAGGCTCATATGTCTGGAGAAAATGGCAGGAAATAACTCAGAAGAATTGAGCATGACCTTTGCCTCTCACGGGCCAAAGAATACAGTTAGAATTTCACCTCTGACTCTGCCAACCTGCTTAACTGAACAGGACCAGGACTTAAACTAACATATCCACTCTGCAAATGTCCTACTTGCACTGTTTTATTTTAGGGAATCTTGGATGTTTATTCTTATGTCCCATTACACTTTTCATTTCCTTTTCTCCTTTTGAATTTATTTTTAATGCATTGTATTTACCAGTATTTTGCTCAGACACAAAACTGCAGTTTTGTACAAATGAAAGACAAATGCTCTACAATCTACAATCTACCTAAGCTGTTTTCACTATTCGTCTGACGGTTGCACACAGAGGTGTATTTGATTATCAGTGTAAAATGCCCATATTTTACAAGACAATTAAGTCAAGGTCACTGAAGTTCATCACAGATATACATAAACACCTGATGAGACAAGATTCGCCTGTCTCCCCAGAAAGCCAGGAAGATGAACTAAGAAAACTAGGGATCCAAATTTTCAGCAGAATCGTTTAAAAGTTAGGCAAAAACATAACTAAAAAAAAGTTGGAGAGCTTCAAACAATGGCTTAAATTCACTGTATTGAGCAGCCAGAGGCAAAACAACCACAGCCTCAGGAAGCACACTCCCCCAGATCTCTCAAACTCTGCCCGGGTTGCCCGACCCTGCACACAGAGGAGGGAGGTGCCATCCTGTTGAGGAAGGCTCAGTGGGGTGGCCTATAGGGAGCTGTGCAAGGATGGTCAGTTTCCCTTCCTTGTCTAGGCGTCCACAACTAAGTATTTGAGATTCTATGGTTAAATGTTTTCCTCTTTCCGCTTTGACAGTTTTGTAAACTTCAAGACTCACCTACTTAAAATTTAATACCCTTAAGTATAAATACCTTACAAGAAACTGCTAATACCTTGTTAGAGATTAGTTGGCAAGCAGATTTAAAGAAATTTAGCTTTTTGGATTACCATAGCAATAACATTAACATTATCGAGAACCTGCCCTGTACATGTTACTGTTCTAACTGCCTATATGACTAATCTTAAACGCCACTGCAGCTCTTTGTAAGTAAGATATCGAAGGCCCAGAGAAGTTTCTCCAACACTGAGGACGAAGCACAGTCAGCAGCATCCTTAAGAAGACAAGCTTTACAGTAATTCAGGAGGAGTCAGGAGAGCCTTTGAGGAAAAAGTGCCAGGGGAGCCTCCCAGCTCATGCAGCTTTCTCGGTCCTCTGCTCAGACTCAGGATGGAGCGCAGCCCCTTAACACTAGTCTCATGAGGCCAAATGGTCGCTGTCCATCCTTGCAGTTCCTGTGCATTCATACAACAACTTGCTAATGTGTTGCTACTCTGATATCTTTCCAGAGATAATTTGTATCCAATATTAAAATGCCAGGACACATTTTGAATGGTACCTGACAAAGGAGGAAACAACATATGCTTTTCAGGAAGGCACTTTTATCTTATACACAATATCAAGTAGTAGACTGATTCTAAATCCAAATATATATGTGCTTCATTGTTTCATTTTGAGTTTAATTATTAAAGCCCAAGAAGATAACAGAACCAACACTCTCAGTAGAGGTGCGGAGGAACAACAGAGGCATAACCTTAAATTTGTTTAAATGTCTTAGTCTTATCTTACATTACAAGAAAAGAATGAAATGTTTTCTTATTGGTTTAAATTATGTAAATTCACAATAATATATAATCAGGCTACCATCAGCTTGATGGAAAAGTCACTTTATATACACAGTTTTTTTTTTAATTGGCATTTTCTTGATTAGAGCTATCTCTTTCCAGATGATTATAGCTAGTGTCAAGCTGGGGGGAAAAAGTAACTGGCCCACAACCAAAACAGTAGTATTAAATACATTCATATTGTTATAAACATATCCTCAGAACTTCTTAATATTGAGAATTTAAAACTCTGTCCTCGTTAAGTATATATTTTAACTTAAATATGTAAGACTTTTGTACAAGAACATTAAATTTATTATAGTTTTCCCTTTAACTTCTCTTTCCAACTTCTGCCATGTTCCACAACTCCAGCTCAAATTCATGACCTGTTATTAATATAAATTATTTTTACATACATACAGACACACACAGTAATCCAACCCTAATGAATCCATTTAATGTAGTATGATTGTATATGTGGATCTCTATTATCATCAAAAGAAAGCTTCCTTGGTATTTGCTGAGAAGTGTGTGTGTGTGGATATAAGGATTATCATTTAGAGAACAGAAATTATATTGATTTAGGAACTAGCAGTGGTAGTTTCTTCTCTAAAGTGTGTCTCTTCAGACAGAGGTAGTTAGCTATACTCATGGATTAGTAGAATTAATGTTGTAAAAATTATCAACCTATCAAAAGCAAATTATAGATTTGCCATCCCAATAAAATTCCATGATCATGATGCTCTTCAGAAAAAGAATAATATAAATGAATAAGATACCTAAATTTCAGATGGAACCATAGAAATAAAAGGTCCTAAGGAGCCAAAACAACTCTGAGCATAAAATGAAAATTCTTAGAGGGATTAGCACATCAGATTTCAACATATATTACAGAGTGATAGTAACAAAAAAAGCATGGCTCTGGAAGAAAACAGACATATAAGTCACCAAAATGGAAGAGCCAGACATTCATGCATGTAAACCCAGTCATCTGATTTTTATTAATAAGGATGCAAAAACTAACTACACACTGGAAGAAAGACAGCATCTTCAACAAATGCTGTTGGAAAACTGGAATTCTACGTGTAGAAGAATTCAGTTAGAGCAATATGTGTCCCCATGTATGAAACTTAACTCCACGAAGAGGAAGGACCTCCCTGTGAATCTTGGGGCACAGCTATTTTCTATCTACCTTCAGAGATAAAAATAAATGATCCAAGCCCTGTGGATAAAATGTAGGTGGAAATTACTGAAGAATGCTTCAGAAAGTCATATGACTACTCTTTTACCATTTCCACAGTGACACTATATGGATTATTTCAGAAGATTTCACTAACAGTATTCATGAGACATAATCAAATAGTAACATATCACTTTTATTGTTTTGTTCAATGGGAAGGCTATAATCCTAATATACTATGTTCTTTTACTCAGGTCTCCATTTCTTGCACCTCAGAGTAATTTCTAATTGATACCTTTAGTAGAGAAACCACTGTTAATTTTTTAATCTCCTTATAATTTGTTCTTTTATTGGATAATTCTTGATATCGTCATCTAAGTCTTGTTTTCATCTCATTGTGTCATAGCATTTTTTTAAATAAGAGATCATGGAAATATGTAATATTGTGACAAGTAATGAATAAAAAGACCAATTCATGAAAAGGTAGCTGATAACAAGATGTGCCCAAGATGCACACAAGTTGACTTAGTAACATCAATACAAGGTGAGCTCAGTAGAATGATGATAACATCTCTATAGGAGGTAGTCAAGCTATAAAAATGATTGCATGTAATCAAAACACAAAGCCAAGGAATCAGCAGAACTACACAGCAACAGATGAATGGGTAAAGAAAATATAGTATATACAGGTAACAAAGATTTATTCAGCCATAGTGGATGAAATTGGATCACTTGAAAAACAATGAATGGAAATGAAATACTTTATGATAAGAAAAAGAAGCAATTCTCAAAAAAACAAAGATGGAACATTTCTCTAATATATGCAACCTAGATTTACTTATTTAAATATATAAATGTATATGTTCATTTATACTTATACATATATACATATATATATAGGAGCATATATATGATGCATATTTATACACACATGTATATTGCAGAGGTCAGGTGAGGGTAAAATGTTTTCATTAAAAGATATCAGGATACATAATACCAACATCATAAGATAACCAAACATTTGATAAAATTACTATTTGTATGGAAGAAAACACTAATGGAATAAGTATTATTTATTTACACTGAAGCATGGATCACTCTTTAAGACCTTGTTGTATAACTTATCTAGGTGCTTACCACATAAAGGGCTTTGCTATATTCATGTCATACTGATTGTCACAGTCACTCTTCTATTGCTGTGAAAAGACACCATGACAAAGGAAACTCTAATAAAGGAAGAATTTAATTTGGGCTTTGCTGATAGTTTCAGAGATTTAGTCCATTTTCTTCATGGCAGGGAGCATGGTAGCCCTTGGTGTTTGAGCAATAGCTGAGAGCTATATTTGAATCCTCAGTGAGACAGAGGGAGGGGTTGTGGGGATTGGGCCGAGAATGGGCTTTTGAAACCTTCAAGCCTACTCCCAGTGACACACTTCTTTCAACAAGGTATTACCTCCTAATCCTTCTAATCATTTCAAATAGTGCCACCCCCTTCTGACTAAGCATTCAAATATTGGAGCCCATGGGCCTCATTCTTATTAAAATCTGCATACTTAAATAGCACAGTGGTCTACGTATTTATTTTTTTAATAAATATTTACCAAGTTTTTAGCCATGCCTTGAATCTATTGGTTTGGAGAGATATTTAATAGGCAATTGAAATGTATTTCTCTCTACCTTCATAAACTACAAATAAGTGAAAAATTATCAAAAGCACAACAAAATAAGACCAAAATGTTAACATTTAATCTATAGACTTTGGTATGGACAATCTTTTATCTCTACTGAGTATATTTCATTCCTGAGTGGTGAGAAGGATGGGGAGGCATGATGTTCTGGAAGCAGAACTGAGGGATAGGTTTAGTCGATATAATGTACATTAATATAAAATTCAAAGAAATTCCAGAAAAAAGGAAACATGTGCAAAGTGCAGAAACGATGGTCATATCATGGAAGGTGCTTTTTGAAGCCTTTCTAATTGCCTGTGAAGCTATTTGTATTACTTTAAAGGTGTGTCTTAATTTCCTATATCTGAAATATTTATTAATGGAAATACACTAGGAATCTGACTGATTCCCTCTCCTTCTTAATCTTGGTTCTATCTAGTTATCTTATTTGATTCAAAACTAAATTAGCAATATCATCCACAACCCTAGATGTGAGTCATATATTTCAGAAGGATGTCTGGAGCTTATCAAAATTCTTGTAATTACTAAGGTAAAAATATCACCACACAATCTCCAGGGGCACTGCTTCTGCTGGTCTTTCTGGTGCCTCATTCTCACAAGCCATAAGGCATTTTTGAAAACCAACAATGTATCTTAATGTATCAAGTTCATCAAATCCTGGATTCTTTAAAGTTTTGATTAATTTTTAAACTGTGAGAATCTTTGTGCCAGATTCATTTGCCATGAATACATTATCTGGCTCCTAGGGTGTCCTTACCACTGTAAGTATGAGCACTCTGATTTAAGTTCTTCACCTAAAGCAATCACAGCCTTAGTTTCAAGCTGCAACCCCAGATATGGCAATTTCATGTCACAAGACCACTTCAGAATACTCAGTGTGTTATTGTTCTCAGATATATTAAAGCATATTGAAATAAGGTTTTCTTTTGTGCCACTTTCCATTTATTTTTATAATGCATGGCAGTAGTTTATATCTTACATGCTATAATTTTCTGCTTAAGTCTGAGTAGCTTTTTGACAGAATCTTGAAGTTTTAGTTGCAGTACAGGCCTCCCTCGCTATTTTATTTTACAATATTTTATATTGTATAACTTTTTTCTATATGTAATATAGAAATATATGATATATAATATATTCTATAATTATTTTATAAACGATACCCCTGATGCCATCACTTGTCAGGGAAACAACATAAATAGTCCCTGAACCTACAGATATGAATCTGACATCATTTTAAATATAGAATCCATATGGTTGTAACATGTTATAGAATGACCCTTAGAATTTTAAGATTTGATTGCAACACTCTAAAAGTTCATGCCTAGCCAAGGTAGATTGTAAAAGAATTATTTTAAGAAAAAATAAATATGAATTTAGGGAGCTTGAACCAAATCTGTTGTTAAAGGATCTAGAATCTGTTGTTGAAAGAAAACATTTCCAGTAAGGCTTTGTGAAGTTAAGGACAAAGGAGAGAAATAATTGATCTTTCTGTAGGTCCCACAAAATCAGGTGAACTAAATTGACCCAGGGATTCAGGAGGATCAATATTTTGTGTCTCTAAATTAATTGTGAATTTTAATTAGTAATATAATTTTATATATGTTTTTAAGACCTAATAATATTTAGGAAATATAAGGACAGACTAACCCATAACTCCCAAACTTTAGGACACCCTGAATCCAAACTAAAGATGCTCATTTACCATAGTGTTGACTGGATTCACAGTTGATTTCCATTAGCCTGGCTGTGATAGAATCCATGTGGATGTGGATGCCTAATAGATTTCATTTGATGATGGGAATGGAGAGGTATTTCTGCAGCTGTTTCTGCTCCGAAGCCAAAAGGTATAAAATCCTTTTAACTAGACTCCCATCCCCCATTCATGATAAATCTACTGGGCTGCCTCACAGCTCCAGCAACACAGAAAGTTCAGTTTCCTTCCGCAGGGAGATAAGAGGATCTTAACGGGTGGCTCTGAGCTCTGCATTTCCTATTTCACGCTCAGTGCATACAACTTAGGTTAACTCTCTTCATATGTCATGGATTCTTTAACAAGCCCACACTGCCCTTTGTAAGACACATAACATCCCATTTCCTCCAAATGTGCAATGCTAATTACACTGAACTACATAGAATAAATTCAGTAAGCAAATCCATGTGTTAATTGGTTTAATGAAAGTTGTTAAATTTCTGCATCCCTTAAGTAAATAACAATGTAAAATATCCATACATATCTTTCCATCCTAAAAATCAAGATACAGCTATCAGTTATATTATGGAATCTCATAGCATATACCAAACACCCAGATGTGAAAGAGGACCCAGTGATATAAAATGAGACCCTGGGATCCTGGCAAAAATGATAATATTCCTAGGAGGAATAGTATCCCACAGACTACGAAGGGTTTCTGCTCTTATTAAGACTCTAAAATGTGGAAGTGATGACTTTGTTTATTAAATTTTACAGGGAATATTTCACCTTATTCAAATAAATAAAATTATTACAGAATGGTGTTTCTGATTAATTATTATAATAACAGTTAAATTCAAAATGACAAAATTAATTTGTATAAGGAGTAGCTTTTAATAAGTAATACTAATATAAGATAATATAATATAATATATTGTTTGTGCATGCTTGTTTGTAAAGTAAGCAGTATATAGCATGTTATGTAATAATAAAACAAAATTCTTGGACACTAAGAACTATTTTAGGAAATACACAATACTAGCATTTTTTTATGTTCCTATATTTCCTATAAATCTTTATTCATCTAAACAAAGAGATACAAACAAACATTCTTCTACCTCTTTAGCTTGATAATGTGTCTGCCATTGTAATGTATTCCCTTTTTCTTTCTTAATATTATATTATATTTGTTTATTATGTTAAGGCAATGCTATTACTATTTTTAATTGAAAATTTCACAAGTGTTCATACTGTGCTCTGATGGAATCCACCAACCATTCCTTTCTCTCCAGTTCCTACCATATTCTCTATGACTTTTCTATCCCAAATGTATGTGTTCTCTCTTTGGTGGTTTTTTTTTTTTAACTCACTGTGTCTACTTCAGTCTGTGTTCGTAGCAAAAAGGTCCTATGCTCACTGATCTTCAGGGAAACCAGGAATGTTAAGCACCTAGGATTTTCCTTTCAAAAAGAAGGATGTATAACCTGTTTTTCCAGAATGCTTTAAATTGCAAAAAATTAATAACCTAGTGAACTGTGGTATCTGTTTGGCCAGGCCATATCAAGTTTTCATAACTAGAACTTAAGATACCTAGTAACTTAATTAACCCTTATATTACCTGTATTGCCACCCCTGGCCCCTAAGATTCGACAGTCATGAGCAGAGATACCTAATAGTATAAATGACACTTACATTATCTGTATAGCCAGGGGTTCCCCCAAGCTACCATAAGGAGAACAGAGTGCCTAATAGAATAAATGACCTCTATATCATCTGTATGACTGAGACTAGACTGGATCCTTCCTTAGACCCTTCATATAATACAGGTAGCCTATCTCCAGAACCCATCTCATTGGAAGCTATGACACAAACGCCTAAGTCCACATTTTAAACAGTTTAAATGGAAAACATTCTTAATGTTTTCTACATTTATATTCCTACTAAAGCAAATATATGCAGACACTAGTTTGCTATGTCTTATGAAGTTGTGACTATACTGAATCTGCTATCACTTTGCTATTACCACATACTTTGTCTTATACTTATTAACATATATCAAATATTCAGCATAGTATGTTTTTGATGACAGTTTTATGCATGTGTGTCACATAGTCTGACCGTATTCATTGCCGAGGCTTATAGCCCCTCCCCTTTGGCACTTTACACCTTCCACAGCCTTTGTGACCCTCCTTTATGCTCACACATTTTCCAAACATGAGAGCACTGAATACTTCTCTGTGTGAACCTAGCTTCCTTCATTTCCCATTACATTACGTGCAATATGATAACCTCCAGCTCCATTGTTTTCCCGAAGGACAGGGGTTTCTTCTTTGTTGTGGCTAAGCACAGCGCCAAAGTGTTCATGAGGGACAGTACCCTTACTGTGTTCCATACTGATTGTGCTGAGGTTGAGCCTTTGGTGCTGTTATGGAAGATGTTCGTATCTATGTTCATCAAGGAAGTTAGTCATTTTCTTTAAATTTTTGTGGCTTTGAATTCTTTGTAGAATTCATCAGTGAGTACTAATGGTTCTGGCATTTCCTTCGTGAGGAGGCAATTTATTACTGCTTTGCCTTCACTTTCTGACATATTTAGGTTTTTCAGAGCATCTTGATTCAACAATGACTGGCAAGTTACATATTTAGAAATTTACCTTCATCTTCTAGATTTTTCAATATATTTGAGCATAAATTTTTAAAACTTTTCTAAATAATCCTCAGTAGGATTAATGACAATATATGGCTTTATTTCTTCCATGATGTTAAATGGCTGTTTCCTTTCTGTTACTTTAGCTAAGCATTTGACTTTTTTTTTCCCAAAGGGCCAGTGTTTATTTCATTGATTGCTTATATTGGTTTTTTGGTTTCTCTATTAATTTATTTTCTAATAATTATTTTCCTTTTTCCCCCACAAAATTTAGTTGGGTTTATTATCATTCTGCTATTTAATATTGTAGCAGAATTTTTCCCTAATTGACTCATTGGTTAATAAGGGAAACGAGAAGCCAATCACTGGGAGAGGAAGAGGCGGGCCTTTTGGGTCTGAGAGAGGAAAAGGTGGGCCTTCCAAGTCTGAGAGAGGAAGAGGGAAGGCCGGAGAAGGAATGTGCTTTTTGGCCCGAGAGGAGAGGGAGGAACAAAACAGACAAAATATAGGTTGGGGACTGTTAGATCTGGTAGTGGAATCCACCAGGATCAGCCACGGGAAGATTTCTAACATAGAAGAGTTAATGAGTTTAGGGCAATAAGTTGTTCACCCGACGATTGTATTATCTGTTAATTCTAAATTAAGATTTGTCTGGTGTTTTCATTCCATGGTGACTCAGATGGGTCAGAGGGAAAGAACACAGCCAAGGTGGAACTCGGCCAGGCTTTGAGATGGGAAGACTGGGCGAGGACTGAGCTCCAGGGGAAAGTTAGTGCATGGAGTGCTGGCTGGCGAGAGCACACCCACAACTGCCCACCCATGGGAGCCGAAAGTGAGATCTCAGAGCTCTGGAGAGGCAGAGCCAGCATTGGCTGGAGGGGCTTTGGCTAGGGGAAACCTGCAATCTCAATCTTGGGCTATGTACTGGGCTGGTAGAAGACCGAGACTGCCGGCACAGTCCCCTTCCAGAGATGGTCACTTGAATTTCCTCACTGAAGTAGTTCTTTCTGTCCCATGACCATTGCCCTATCAGGTACAACTATGCTATCTGGGGGAGTCTAACACTATCATTTATAAATACAGATGAATAAAGGCATGTTGTATGTCCCTGATGAGATGAAAATGAATGACTTCTCTAAGGAGGAAAGATGAAACCTTTCTTTATAGCAGAATGCTTTATTCTTGCTGAGTTGTGTTTGAAATCTTCCTCCAACAAAAATAACCATCTATAACTTCGTTATCTGTGCTACTGCTTATATATATATTTTAAATATGATCATTACTTGATTATTGCCAAATAATTGAAGATGCACAAGTAATTCACAATAGACTATTTCAGACCCTGTTTTTTGTACGTCTGGACAAGCATTTCAAAGTACCTACTGGATATTTATAAGCTTGATATGTATTAAAATCCACAAGTGAGAAGCAGTTTGAATAGGAGCAAATATTTATTCTTTCTCATTGTTCGGTTTAAATGTGAAGAAATACAGCTTAACATGGTTCTGCCCCTTGACAGGAAAACTCCTAATTAGCTGTTGATTTCACATAAATCCTGTGCTTTCTACTTCTGCTTTTAGGAAATGGATCACCATTAGGGAGCAGCATTCTGCTTGAGTTCTGGAAGGGCAGAGGGCTTGCTACTGCAGCTTGGCTAGTGTTCTGGGATCCCATCTATAAAACAAACGTGCAAAGTAATCACAGGGCACTTAACCAGCAGATTGTCTGCGGTAGGAGAGACATGTGTGTGTGTGTGTGTGTGTGCGCGCGCGCGCGCGCGCGCGTGCACGCGCGCGTATGTGTGTGAGTGATCTATCCCAGAAGCCCTACCTTGATCCAGGAGGCTGGGCATGAAGTTTAATACCAGATCTTCTGGAGATACCAAGCAGCTTCAGGAAGTTCAAGACTTAGTAGGCCCTGTCATGAGCATGATTATGTGTATTATATACAAATTAAATGCATTCATTTAAACATTAAAATATAGAACAAATTTTACATTTTTTTTTCTCATCAGGAGGCTAAGTGCTGTAAGGGCATTTAATTAAGGGTGGGGTTAATTATGACCAAGTTAAGTCAAGAATGCCTGGCAAGTGGAACATTTATAGATGAGAGAGTACTGTTGCTGATGATGGAGAGTTAAGGCGAGGGCTAGGGAAGAGCAACTGGACAGTTGAAGATACATTGTAGGAAGGGTGAAGCCATTCACTAGTTTGTTGTTGTTGTTGTTGTTGTTGTTGTTTGTTTTTTGTTTTGTTTTGTTTTTGTTTTTTTCTGAAAATGAAACATTAAAGAGATTTTAAAACTTATATTTACTTTTTACTTCAAAGCTTTTTCCTGCAGTAAAAGCTTCTAGTTTCCTATCCAAAGTTATATGCAAGTATATGATATAAAAAACTATTAATTGAAATAGTTTATCCCATCTCTCACAATCTTCACTGTACATTATATTTTGGGATGAGTATATCTATCATTTGAAATTATGTCATTTTAGTATCTTACCCAAGCTTTTACTTTTGTACTAGTTTCTGAAAGTAAAAGAAATAAAGTCACCCTTTATCAACAAAAATCATTTTTGTGCCTCTACTTCCACTGAGATTATAAGTAAAGAGTGTCGGCACTCTAATCCTTAGCAATGACACATTCAAGATACATCTAAGAAATGAAAGCTGGATGGAAGAGAATTCGATTTACAAAGAAGGTTAAAAATAGAATTTATGGTAGAAACACTCTGATACCAATTCTGATTTAGTAAAAGATATAATTTTGCTGAGAATAATTCAAAATTACCAGCATATGTAATTACTTTTGTTTCTTTTGGATTTAATTTGCAGTATTTGAAGCAACTGAAGATTTCGTTCACTAAAAAGAAGAATTTAAATGATAAACCCAAGGTAGTTAATTACTTTAAATATACTTTGACAATATCTTACCCTACTATTTCATTCTGATTTTATGCAAGCATACACTTTGTTATGACATCAGATACTTTGAGTGAAATTTTGACCTGTAGAAGCACATTCATAAAATTAACACTGACAGAACTACAAAGCACTACTTTGTTTTTCAGGTAGTATTAACCACTGACATAATCAATGGAATATCCCAGAGTTGTTATGGAGAGTACATATTTTCATTTACTTCTTTCAAAGATATCCATAATAAAATCTCATGAGTACTTATGATATGTAAGGGTGTAGAAATAATAACACCCAGCCTCTTCAAGCATCTATTATCCCCATTCTGCCCACAGCTCTTCAGAGAACCAAAGGGATTGTCCATTTTTTTAGGTGTCTATTAATCACAGTTTGCTTTGTCATCCAGTTTCTGAACTGATTTCTTTCTGTTTGAAATATCTTTGAGGCAAATTGCAATGAGAGAAACAAGATCCATTTTTTTCTTTTTTCTCCAAGCTAAATCAAGCAATTGAACTGTGATAGGCAAGCCAATCTACAATGACTTTTAATGGGAAGAAATGTTCAGAGTAGAAAAGTAGAGTTTCTGTGACATAATAATGATATGAAAAGGGAGAGAAAGTCACTTTACTGGATTTAGTAGGAGGCACTTGATGCTGAGTGCTTTGTGGTGCTCATCACCAACCAAATGTACTTCTGGGCATAGCAAAGCATGGAGACCATCACAGCAGACACAGCTGGGTTTTGGAAATATAATCGAATGGCTCACTGGAGACTTCTGTGCATATTCCTTCCTGTGTATAACATGTGTCATTTCCTTCCCTGAGTACTCATGCAAAACTACTAGCAACAGGAAGCACGTGCTTTTTATGGCCAGAAAATCAAGTCTGGACTAAAGCAAAGGTATAAATCATTGTAGAACAAAGCTGTTCCTATAGACACAGAAATAATGAAAAACTGATGTATTCGGTTTGTTTGATAAATATCAAATAAATTTGACTTTAATTCTACCTATAGTATCAATGTACATACTGAGACATTTGTTAAACAAAATAGACAAATATGACCAAATTGTTCAATATACAGAGCCTTGTAGTCATGATATTAAATAGCCTGTGTAGTGGTCAACTTGTAATATATAACCATATTCAAGAAAATAGTTAAACACACTGAAGCTTTTTCCCTAGTGATGCTTTAAAGCCAAGTAAAATTTCTTGCTCAAATGTAATTATGAGTGTTACATAATGTTTATACATTATGAATGGGAAATAATGCATATATGCATAAATAATATGTCTCTAAATATTTTAACGAATATAAGCATATGTATGTCAGGTATAATTATAATGTATGTTACTCTATAAACAAATTTAACAATACATCCTAATAATGTTAACTCCATACATTAAGTTATCTTATGAAATGTAAGCTAGGACCTTCATGACTAAATTTATTTTTTTTTATTTTTCTCTTTTTCTTTTAAACTATATATTGTTGAACAAACCACATGCTGAAAAAGTGAAAAGCTTGCTCAATGAAAATTTTAAGACACTGAAAAAAAGACATTGAAGAAGATACTAGAACATGGAAGTATATTCAATGCTTATGGATTGATGACATTAAAATTGTCAAAGAGTAACCTTCTGATTAAATATTCCTATCAAAATCTCAATGCAATTCTCCACAGGTGCTAAATTTTTTTACATGTATACACATAAGAATGAGGACAGACAAAATAATTTTGAAATATAAAAATATTGCTGGATGTTTCACCATGAGTGATTTCAAGTTATAATATAGAGCTATGGTAATAAAAACAGGATGGTACTGGAACTGCAGATATAACTGGCTTGTAATACTGTATTCTCTCCTGCTTGAACTAAAATGAGTTAACTTAAAAGATTTGCCATTAAGTAAAAAGTATTAGAAACTTTCATTCCCATTATAGTATTTAGAAGATGCTTTATATTAATAGAGATAATTTAGAAATTAAAATTTGCATTCTTCATGCTCACAGTTCTTGAGAGATGGCATGCACTTGTTTTTAACCAATTTAAATACATCATCACAAAGCTAAATATGACAGTTACTGTTACTGTTCACTGATATAACAATCAGCACTGAAATATCACAATTCATCTTGAGAGATGTTATTTAGATAGCATTACTTTTGCTGAAATATAAATATTTTAACTGCATTAATTTGGGATGAGTATGATCAGGCATTTAAAAATCTTTCATGGGTTACTGAAGAAACCTAGAAAGGTAATGTGCTGTCTAGTGTTATGTCAATCTGACACAAACTTGGGTTATCTGAAAGAAAGGAATATCAATTGATGAAATTCCTCAAAAGATTCAACTGTAAGACATTTTCTTAACTAGTGGTTGATTGGGAAAGGCTCAGACCATTTGGAGTGATGCTGTCCCTGGCATCATTGGGAGTGGTGCTTGTGGGTTCTATAGGAAAGAAGGCTGAGCAAGCCATGGGGAGCAAGCTAGTAAGCAGTATCCCTCCACAGTCTCTGCATCAGCCCCAGACTCTAGGCTTCTGCCTTGCTTGAGTTTTTTTCCTGGCTTTCTTGGTTAAAGATATGGAAGTGTAAGTCAAACAACAATTTCCTCCCGAAGTTGCTTTGGTCATGTATTTTATCACAACAATATTAATGATAAATAAGACAGGTAATAAAACTAATATTATAATAAAATTGTGTTTTTGTTTTATGTTGAGTGCTTTTGCTAATTTGACTGAATGAATAAAACTAGCTATATATTCCTTGGATGTATCTTTGATTAAGACTGTTGGATTGTTCTTACTGAGATGTTAGCTTTGTCTAGAATTTTGGAATTCACTTTGAAGCATTTCCTAAAGCAAGCAACAAAAACTAGTGTCAGTACAGTCCCTTGAAGTTTAGAAGATTTACTCCTGTGATTATTTAACACATTGTCCATATCTACTACATAATAAACAGCAGAAATTAATATTGTCTCCAGTTAATAGAGACAGGTGAACAACATAGATATTGCCTTCTCCAGGTTACCCTAAACAAAGTTCTAGGACAGAATACTAAAACATTAATGGTGGGTTCTTGAAGTATTGTTGATGATACCTTCAATAGTTCGCGTTGTGCAAACTAGATTTCTACATGTAAGAGAATGAAAAGTGATTCTTATCACAAAAATGATTTCAAATGGTAATGTATCTGAAATTTTACAATTTTTGTACTACTAAAACTAAGAAATTCAAAATAAGTAACAAAATTTATTAAATATGTTTGAAATATGCAGATGGTAAACATTTTTAGATAACAAACTTGCTGTCATAATTATTTAATCTCACTCGGGTTTCTACTCATTCAGTTCCCAGATAAAATACACACAACTTTTATATTTGTAACTAGCTTTAAATGCACTTTAGCTGGGCAGATATCTACCCGCTACGGTTTCATGTCTACTTCCCTATCAATAACCCTGAGTTATAACTTATGCTCCATCGACTCCAATTTATTAGTCAGGCCTCAGGCCCATGTTTCAATAACTCACCTATCTCATGATGCCTTTCCTCTCTCCATCTTTTTCCCTATTCTTAGGGTCCTTCTTTAGACCCCCAATAAAGGGAATGCAAATCCTGCTTATCTCTCTTCTGTCCAACTAAAGGGTGTAGGCATCCATATTCATGAATCAGGGGAAATTTGGGGAACAAGATCACACAGCATCACTTGTGTACGTGCAGAATCCCCTGGGGGCAACCAGGCTTTGGGGGGCAGTATTCAGCATTACAATACATAGCAAACGAACAAACCTCAGCATGAAATATTTCTTTTCATTGATTTGACTTATCATAGGAGTAACAACAAAAAACATCTACTTGTGGATTTAAGATTGGTTGCTTTAATTTAAACACTGCTGTAATATTTCTTGACCACTCTTTATTTTTTAATACCAATATACATAATATTACTGGAATTGAAAGTTAATATAAACCTTGTTTTTTTATGTCTGGGGAACTGATATTTTATTTCAGAAATGAGGTAAAATATATTCTCCATCTTGTCATATTCTTAGTTGGAAGGTGGAACAACTAGTGATCAATAAGAGCAAATTTGTAATATGCAATTACAAGTTGGGGAAAAATGGGACTGTCAAATGAACTACAAGTTCAACTTGATTCTGCCATAACTACAATTCAGAGACTGTAAATGAACTTTTATGCACATTTGTTTGTTTTACATAGAGATAGAGGAAACAACCAAATTAATGTCAAAGTAAAGAATTTCAGGAATTCGTTGTATTTAATAAAGGAAGCACTCTATACTCAGGTCCCAAATACTTAATAGGCCCCTAGCATTCTCTGCTCATCAACAGGTATTCTTGCTAATGTGTTTGAAACAATTAGAATGAGATGCACAAGCTTCAAGCATTTCGGGTCCATTTCATACTTTGTCTTTTTAACTTGGTCACAAATTGTAATTCTGCCTTGAAATGCATGAATATTTATCAGTTGTGAAGTATCAGTCTCTAAGAAATAATTAAATGAATCCTTTAAAATGTAGAATAATTCCCTTTATTGGGGAAATAAAAATGCCCCCACTTCTTTCCTAACTCAATGACTCTACAGATTATATCTTGCTTAGCATTGACTTAATAACTAAAATTCACACATAAGTGAATAGTACCATAATTGACATCCTGGGTCTGGGTTGCCTTACTCAGGATTTTTCTTTTCTAATTCTATGCATTTGCATGTGAACTGCAGTTTTTTAATGAGTGACTAATATTCAAATGTGTAAATGTACCATTTTTCTGCTGAGGAATATTTAGATTGTTTTGGATTACAAGATATATATATAGAGAGAGAGATATAGATATAGATATAGATATAGGTATAGGTAATAGATAGATATAGATGTGGATGTGGATGTGGATGTAGATGTAGATGTAGATATAGATGTAGATGTAGATGTAGATGTAGATGTAGATGTAGATAGATATAGATATAGATATAGATATAGATATAGATATAGATATAGATATAGATATAGATATAGATATAGATATAGATATAGATATAGATATAGATATAGATATGACAGAAATGAACACAGTTGAATGATTATCTCTGTGGTAAGATGAAGCTTCCCTTATGCCCAAGGGAGGCATAGTAGGATCTTGAGGTAGATTGATTTTAGTCTTCCTGAGAAGGAACTGTCATACTGATTTTCATGTGACTGTATACACATTTGCTCTCCCACAAGCTATGGATGAGTGTTCCCCTTATTCTATACCAACTGTTTTATTAATCGGATGGGCATAAGATGAAATCTCAGAATAATTTTTATTTGCATTTGCCTGATGGGAAACATCAAGTGTTTCTGAGACATTTGATTTTCTTCTTTTTAGAATTCTTTGTCTAGAGCTATGCTCTTTTTTAAATTGATTTATTTGTTTTCATGATATCTAGTTTTGTTATATATACATATATATGAATATTATACCTCTACGAATGTGTAGTTGGTTATAAAATATTTTTGTACTCTGTAGGCTTCTGCTTTTCCAAATGATCATGTCCTTTGCTACACATAAGTTTCTCAGTTTCATGAGGATCCATTTATTAATTGCTTTACTATTTTACTAGGAATTTATTATAGGTCTTTTCAAATTGAATGTCTGATCTTAATTTAACTTTGTAAAGACATTTTTTGAGATTTTTGAGAATTTCTTTTAGATATTCTAATTTGGTAAAGTAAACATTTTAAAATTATTTCCTTATGAATATCTCCATTTCTTCAGTGTTCATTGTTATGTCCTTTTTTTATTTCTAATTTTGCTAATTTATATATCCCTTCCCTGACTTTTAGTGAATTTTAATCAGAATTTGGAAATTTTATTGACTATCTCAAAGAACCAAATCAGCATTTCATTGGTTATTTGTAAATTTTGTTTGCTTCTATTTTATTGATTGTTGGCATGAGTTTGAAAAAGTTCTGTTGTTTATAATATTATTGATATCCAGCTGTAGTACATGGTGGTCTGATGAGATTCATGGTGTTATTAAAAATTTTTTGTATCTGTTAAGACTTGTTTTGTGACTAAGTATATGGGCAACTTTGGGCTGCCTTCTATGAGGTGCTCAGGTATATTATTTTGTATTTGGGTGAAATGTTCTGTAAATATCTATTAGATCCATTTGCTTTATAATGTCAATTAGCTCTAGCATTTTTGTCCTGGATAACCCATCTTTTGACAATAGTAATACTGAAGTATCCCATTATCAGTTTGTGATGGTCAAAATGCGATTTAAGCTATAATTGTATATCTTTTAAATTAATGAATTAATTAATTTTTAATTATTTACATTATATCTCACTTACTGCCCCCTCGAGGTCCACCCCTCATACAACCTGTCCCCCTATATTCCCTTCCATTCTCCTCTGAGTGGGTGGACACATCCCCCTGGATTCCCCACTGCCCCGACAGCCACATCAAGTCTGTGAGACAAGGCACATCCTCTTCCACTGAGAGTAGACAAGGCAGATCTACTAGAACATATCCCACAGACAGGAAACTTTGAGACAGCTCCTACTCCAATTGTTCCAGATCTACATCTGCTATGTATGTGTAGGGAAGCCTAGATCCATCCTGTGTATGTTCTTTGTTTTGTGGTTCAGACTTGGAGAATCCCAAGGGTCCAAATTAGTTGACTCTGTTGGTCTTCTTGTAGAGTTGCTATCCACTCCAGGGCCTGCAATCCTTCCTCCTATTTTTCCATAAATGTCCTTGAACCTCAAATGAAGAATGGACACAGAAAATTTTGTTCATTTACACAAAGTAATACTGTTCAACTATTAAAAATGAGGATAATTGATATTTCAGGCAAATGCATAGAACTAGAAAATATCATCTTGAACAAAGTAAACAAGACACAAAAGGCCATGCTGGTATGACTAATAAGTGGATATTAGCCAAAAAGTACAAAATGCCCACGATATAACTCACAGTCCATAGGAAGCTTAAGAAGAAGGAAGGCCCAAATGTATATACTTCCATCCCACTTAGAAGGGGCAACAAAATAATCATGAGAGGCAGAGGGAAGGAGAGAACTGGGTAGGAAAATGGAAGGGGAGAGGAAAAGGAGGGCAGGATCAGGTATGAAGGAAAGTCAGGAGGGAAGCCCAGAGGGCCACTGGAATGAATGGAAATATGCAGCAGTAAAAGGTGGAGTCACAGGGGACATCTCCAAAGTCCCAGAGACTTGACATGTGAGAGGATCCCAGGAATCAATGAAGATGGCCTTGGCTGAAATTCCCAACAGTGGGGAGATGCAACCAGAAGAGGCCAACTTTGCAGATAGACAGGGCCCCCAGTTGAGGTATGAGGCCACCCACCAGTCTTCAAAATGAAAACTCAGAATCGTTCCTGTCTAAAGAAAATACAAGGCCAAAAATTGAACAGACACTAAAGAAAAGGCTCCATCCCATGTGCGGGAATCAAACCCTGACACTATTACTGATGCCATGTTGTGCTTTCAGACAGGAGGCTAGGCTGCTGGTAGAACCTCTGCGAGGCTCTACCAGCAGCTGACAAAGACAGTTGAAGATGCTTACAGACAACAATTAGAATGAGATCAGGGACCCCTATGGAAGAGTTGGGGGAAGGATTTAAAGTAGCTGAAGGGGATAGAAACCCCATAGGTAGAAGAACAATATCAACTAACCCAGACCACTCAGAGCTCCCAGAAACTAAACCACCAACCAAAGAATTCAGATGCCTAGTGCCTGGAACATATGTATCAGAGGACTGCCTTGTCTGCACTAAGTGGGTGAAGTAGAGCCTAATCCTGAAGAAACTTGATGGCCCAGGGTGGGGGAACACCCTATCAGAAGCAAAGCAGAATGAAGAAGTCTGGGTGGGGGAAGCCAGAATGAGGGCAACATTTAGAATGTAAATAAATGAAATATTTTTCTCATAAAAAGAGTACTTTTTTGTCCCATTGACAGTGTCATTTGCCTTAAAGAACCTTTGCAATTTTATGAGGTCCCATTTGTTGATTCTTGATATTAGAGCATAAGCCATTGGTGTTCTGTACAGGAAAATTTCCCTGTGCCCATGTGTTTGAGGTTTTTCCCAAAATTCTCTTTTATTAGATTCAGTGTATCTGGTTTTATGTGGGGGTCCTTGATCCACTTGGACTTGAGCGTTGCACAGGGAGATAAGAATGGATCTATTTGCATCCTTCTACATGTTGACCACCACTTGAACCAGTACCATTTGTTGAAAATGCTGTCTTTTGTCCACTGGATGGTTTTAACTCCTTTGACAAAGATCAAGTGACCATAGGTGGGTGGGTTCATTTCCAGTTATTCAATTCTATTCCTTTGATCTACCTGCCTGTCACTGTACCAATCCCATGCAGTTTTTTTTTTTTTTATCACTATTGCTCTGTAATACAGCTTGAGGTCAGGGATGGTGATTTCCCCAAATGTTCATTGTTGAGAATAGTTTTCAGTATCCTGGGTTTTTTTTTTTTAATTTTTATTTTCTATATTCAATGTTTACATTCCAAAGGCTTTCCCCTTTCCCAGTCCCCCCCTCCCTATGTCCCATAGTTCCTCTCCACCACAACTAATCCCCAATCATCCCCCCCACAGTTTCTCTACAAAACTGGATCCAATCTTTCCAGGCCCAGGGTCCTCTCCTTTCTTCTTGGGAATCATTTGACTTGCTAATTGTGCCTTGAGTATTTAGGGCTTCTGGGCTCATTAATATCCACTTATCAGTGATTGCATTTCATGTGTATTCTTTTGTGATTGGGTTAGCTCACTCAGGATGATAATTTCCAGGTCTAACCATTTACCTACAAATTGCATGAATTCATTATTTTTAATTGCTGAGTAGTATTCCATTGTATAAATAGACCACATTTTCTGTATTCATTCCTCCTTTGAGGGATATTTGGGCTCCTTCCAATTTCTGGCTATTATAAACAAGGCTGCAATAAACATAGTGGAGCATGTGTCTTTATTGTATGCAGGGGAATCCTCTGGGTATATGCCCAGGAGTGGTATGCCAGAGTCCTCTGGAAGGAACATGCCCAATTTTCTGAGGAACCACCACACTGATTTCCAGAGCGGTTTTACCATTTTGCAATCCCACCAACAGTGGAGGAGTATTCCTCTTTCTCCACATCCTCGCCAGCATTTGTTGTCTCTTGAGTTTTTAATCTTAGCCATTCTGACTGGTGTGAGGTGGAATCTCAGGGTTGTTTTGATTTGCATTTCTCTGATGACTAATGATGTTGAACATCTCTTAAGGTGTTTCTCAGCCATCCGAATTTCTTCTGGTGAAAATTCTTTGTTTAGCTCTGTACCCCATTTTTTGATAGGGTTATTTGGTTCTTTGGGGTCTAACTTCTTGAGTTCTTTGTATATATTGGATATTAGCCCTCTGTCGGATGTGGGGTTGGTGAAGATCTTTTCCCACTTTGTTGGTTGTCGTTTTGTCCTTCTGACAGTGTCTTTTGCCTTGCAGAAACTTTGTAATTTTATGAGGTCCCATTTGTCAATTCTTGATCTTAGTGCATAAGCTATTGGTGTTCTGTTCAGGAACTTTCCCCCTGTGCCTATGTCCTCCAGGGTCTTCCCAAGTTTCTTTCCTAATAGTTTCAGTGTGTCTGGTTTTATGTGGAGGTCCTTGATCCACTTGGAGTTGATCTTAGTGCAAAGAGATAAGAGTGGGTCAATTCGCATTCTTCTGCATGTTGACCTCCAGTGGAACCAGCACCATTTGTTGAAAAGACTATCTTTTTTCCACTGGATGGTTGTGGCTCCTTTATCAAAGATTAAGTGACCATAAGTCTGTGGGTTAATTTCTGGGTCTTCAATCCTATTCCATTGATCCACTTGCCTGTTGCTGTACCAATACCACGCAGTTTTTAACACAATTGCTCTGTAGTACTGTTTAAGGTCAGGGATATTGATTCCCCCAGAAGTCCTTTTATTTTTGAGAATAGTTTTAGCTATCCTGGGTTTTTTGTTGCTCCAGATGAATTTGAGAATTGCTCTTTCTGGATCTATAAAGAATTGAGTTGGGATTTTGATGGGGATCGCATTGAATCTGTATATTGCTTTTGGTAAGATGGCCATTTTTACTATATTGATCCTGCCAATCCAGGAGCAAGAAATATTTTTCCATCTTCTGAGGTCTTCTTTGATTTTTTACTTCAAGGGCTTGAAGTTCCTGTCATACAGATCTTTCGCTTGTTTGGTTAAAGGTACGCCAAGGTACTTTATGTTGTTTGTGGCTATTGTGAAGTGTGTTATGTCCCTAACTTCTTTCTCAGTCTGCTTGTCCTTTGAGTACAAGAAGGCTACTGATTTGCTTGAGTTAATTTTATAACCAGTCACTTTGCTGAAGTTGTTTATCAGCTGTAGAAGTTCTCTGGTGGAGTTTTTTGGGTCACTTAAGTAAACTATCATATGATCTGCAAATAATGATAGTTTGACTTCTTCCTTTCCAATTTTTATCCCTTTGACTTCCTTATGTTGTCTAATTGCTCTCTCTAGAACTTCAAGTACTATATTGAAAAGATATGGAGAGAGAGGGCAGCCTTGTCTAGTCCCTGATTTTAGTGGGATTGCTTCAAGTTTCTCTCCATTTATTTTGATGTTGGCTACTGGTTTCCTGTAGATTGGTTTTACTATGTTTAGGTATGGGCCTTGAATTCCTGCTCTTTCCAAACTTTTAGCATGAAAGGATGCTGAATTTTGTTGAATGCTTTTTCAGCATCTAATGAGATGACCATGTGGTTTTTTTCTTTTAGTTTGTTTATGTAGTGGATTACATTGATGGATTTCCATATGTTGAACCATCCCTGCATCCCTGGGATGAAGCCTACTTGATCATGGTGAATGATCGTTTTGATGTGCTCTTGGATTCGGTTGGCAAGAATTTTATTTAGTATTTTTGCATCGATATTCATAAGAGAAATTGGCCTGTAGTTCTCTTTCTTTGTTGGATCTTTTTGTGGTTTAGGTATTAGCGTAATTGTGGCTTCAAAGAATGAGTTGGGCAGTATCCCTTCTGTCTCTATTTTGTGGAATAGTTTGAAAAGTATTGGTGTTAAGTCTTCTTTGAAGGTCTGGTAGAATTCTGCACTAAAACCATCTGGTCCCGTACTTTTCTTGGTTGGGAGGCTTTCTATAACCCCTTCTATTTCTTTAGGGGTTATGGGACTATTTAGCTGATCTATTTGATGCTGATTTAATTTTGGTATTTGGTATCTGTCTAGGAAATTGTCCATTTCCTCTAGATTCTCCAGTTGTTTTGAGTATAGACCTTTGTAGTAGGATCTGATGATCTTTTGAATTTCCTCAGTTTCTGTTGTTATGTCTCCCTTTTCATTTCTAATTTTGTTAATTTGTATACTGTCTCTGTGTCCTTTGGTTAGTCTGGCTAGGGGTTTATCTATCTTGTTGATTTTCTCAAAGAACCAGCTCCTGGTCTTGTTGATTCTTTGTATGATTTCTTTGTTTCTATTTGATTGATTTCAGCCCTGAGTTTGATGATTTCTTGTCTTCTACTCCTCCTGGGTGAATTAACTTGTTTTTCTTCCAGGGCTTTAAGGTGTGCCATTAAGCTGCTAGTGTATGCTCTCTCCAGTTTCTTTTTCGACGAATTTAGAGCTATGAGTTTTCCTCTTAGCACTGCTTTCATTGTGTCCCATAGATTTGGGTAGGTTGTACCTTCATTTTCATTGAATTCTAAAAAGTCTTTGATTTCTTTTATTTCTTCCTTGACCAAGGTGTCATTGAGTAGAGTATTGTTCAGTTTCCATGTGTATGTGGGCTTTCTGTTGTTTTTGTTGCTATTGAAGACCACTCTTACTCCATGGTGATCTGATAGGAGGCATGGGATTAGCTCGATCTTCTTGTATTTGTTGACATCTGTCTTGTGACCAATTATATGGTCTATTTTGGAGAAGGTACCATGTGGTGCTGAGAAAAAGGTATATTCTTTAGCTTTAGGATGAAATGTTCTATATATATATCTGTTAAATCCAATTGGTCCAGAGTTTCAATTAGTTTCACTGTGTCCCTGTTTATTTTCTGCTTTCCTGATCGGTCCATTGAGGAGAGTAGAGTGTTGAAGTCACCCACATTTATTGTGTTAGGTGTAATGTGTGCTTTAAGCTTTAATAAGGTTTTTTTACGAATGAGGGTGCCCTTGCATTTGGAGCATAGATGTTCAGTATTGAGAGCTCTTCTTGATGGATTTTCCCTTTGGCCAGCAAGAAGTGACCTTCTGAGTCTCTTTTGATGATTTTAGGTTGGAAGTCAATTTTATCTGATATTAGAATGGCTACTCCAGCTTGTTTCCTGAGACCATTTGCTTGTAAAATTGTCTTCCAGCCTTTTACTCTAAGGCAGTGTTTGTCTTTAACACTGAGATGTGTTTCCTGTATGCAGCAAAATGTAAGGTCCTGTTTCCGTATTCAGTCTGTTAATCTATGTCTTTTTATTGGGGAATTGAGTCCATTGATGTTAAGAGATATTAAGGAATAGTAATTATTACCTCCAGACATTTTTGAAATTATATTTATTTGTTTTATTTATTTTTTATATTGAGAGGTTACCTTCTTTTGGGTTTGATGAGAGGAGGTTTCTATCTTGCTTCTTCCTGGGTGTAGTTTCCGTTCTTGTCTTGGTGTTTTCCCCCTATTATCCTTTGTAGGGCTGGATTTGTGGAAAGATATCGTGCAAATTTGGTTTTGTCATGGAATACCTTGATGTCTCCATCTATGGCGATTGAGAGCTTTGCTGGGTAAAGTAGTTTTGGCTGAAGTTTGTGTTCTCTTAGAGTTTGCATTATATCTGCCCATGATCTTCTAGCTTTCATGGTCTCAGGTGAGAAGTCTGGTGTTATTCTGATAGGTCTTCCTTTATAAGTTACTTGGCCTTTTTCTCTTGCTGCCTTTAATATTCTTTCTTTGTTTAGTACATTTGGAGTTTTGATTATTATGTGACGGGATGTATTTCTGTTCTGGTCCAGTCTGTTTGGGGTTCTATATGCTTCTTGTATAGTCATGGGCATCTCTCTCTTTAGGTTGGGGAAGTTTTCTTCCATAATTTTGTAGAATATATTTGCTGGCCCTTTAACTTGTAAATCTTCACTCTTGTCTATACCTATAATCCTTAGGTTTGGTCTTCTCATTGTGTCCTGGATTTCCTGGATGTTTTGGGTTACAGCCTTTTTTCATTTAGTATTTTCTTTCACTGTTGAATCAATGGTTCCTATGGTATCTTCGGCTTCTGATATTCTGTCTTCTATCTCTTGTATTCTATTGTTGATATTTGCATCTATGGCCCCTGATTTCTTCTCAAGGTTTTCTATCTCCAATGTTGTCTCCCTCTGCGATTTCTTAGTTGTTTCTACTTCTGTTTTTGGTACCTGGATGCATATGATCAGATCTTTCGCTTGCTTGATTGTGTTTACGTGTATTTCTTTAATAGATTTTTGTGTTTCCTGTTTCATAGCTTCTACTTGTTGGCCCACGTTCTTCTGTAGTTCTTTAAGTGACTTTTGTCTTTCTTCCTTATTGTCTTCTTCTCTTTGATCCATCGTCTCCTGCATTTCTTGAAGTGATTTTTGTATTTGCCTTGTAAAGGCTTCTAACTTTTGATCCATTTTATCCTCTATTTCTTTATGAGATTTTTCTATGTGTTCAGCTCCCAGCATCCTGACCAGTGATTTTATATCCAAGTCTTGTTTTTCTGGTGTTTGGGGGTATCCAGGGCTTCCTGTTGTTGGCGAACTGGGTTCAGATGCTGTCATGTTGCCTTGATTTCTGTTAGTGACGTTCCTTTGTTTACCTTTTGCCATCTGGTTATTTCTGGTGTTAGTTGACCTTGTTGTCACTGGCTGGTGTTTGAATCTCCCGTGAGGCTGGGCTTACCTGTTGTTTCTCTACTGGTGGTTATGTGTGATTGCTGCTCAATGGGATCACGAGCTGGCTGCCACTAGCTGACTTTGTGCACGGCCTGAGGTCTCGGGGAAGTGTGCAGGAGTGCAGCAGAGCCTCTGCGGGCGTCGCTGGGCCTGCCTAGTAGTGAGAGCCTAGCAGATCCCCCCACGTGGTAGCCCCTGATAGAATCTGTCTACCTGTGCCTTTCCAGTGTGTTCTGGTTGCAATATGGAGGCCTGCTGCTATCGCTGGTCTGGGGTCCTGGGGAGCTGGGTGGCTCTGGCTGCCTCGGTGCATGGCCTAAGCTCACAGGGACGTGCGACAGAGCCTAGGCGCCCACCATTGGGCCCACCTGGGGGCGAGAGCTTAGCAGATCTCCCTGCTCTAGCCCCAGAAGGAGTCTGTGTACCTGCACCTTTCTAGCTGTGTCCTGGTTGCAATATGGAGGCCTGCAGCTATCGCTGGTCTGGGGTCCTGGGGAGCTGAGTGGCTCCGGCTGCCTGGGTGCAAGGCCTAAGCTTGCAGGGCTATCCTGGGTTTTTGATATTCGAAATTAATTTGCAAATTGTTCTTTCTAACTCTATGAAGAATTGAGTTGGAATTTTGATGGGGATTGCATTGAATCTGTTGATTGCTTTAGGCAAGATGGCCATTTTTCTATATTAATCCTGCCAATCCATAAGCATCAGAGTTCTTTCCCTCTATGATGTCTTCAGTTTCTTTCTCCAGAGACTTGAAGTCCTTATCATGCAGATCTTTCACTTGTATGGGTAGAGTCATACCAATATATTTTATATTGTTTGTGACTATTGTGAAGGGTATTGTTTCCCGAATTTCTTTCTCTCTTGTGTTGTCATGAGTGAGGTTATCTTCTTTAGATTGGAGCTTTTCTTCTACCATTCTTTGTAGTGCAGGATTAGTAGATAGATATTTATTAGATTTACCTTTCTAATGGAATTTCTTATTCTCTCCACTGAATGATTCAGATTTTTGCTCTTTCCTGTGATCTGGGCTAGCTTTTGTGGTCATTCAGAGTCTGTAGCACATATTTCTGGCCCTGCTGGCTTTTATGGTCTCCACAGGTAAGTCAAAGATTATTCTAATTAGTCTGCTACTTGGGTTCTTTTCTATGTAGCTTTTTACTGTTCTTTTTCTTCTGTGTGTTTATTTTGTTGATTATGTACTGAAGGAACTTTATTTTCTGGTGTAATTTAGTTGGTGTTCCAAATTTAAATTTCTTGGTTTTTATAGGCATATACTTTTTTATGTTAGCAAAAACTTCTATGATTTCATTGAAAAATGTCTTCTATACTTTTGATCTGGGTTTCTTCCTGTATTAGAGCTACTTTTAGATTCTGTCTCTTTATAATGTCCCAGATTTCCTAGATGCATTATACCAAGATTCTTTTTAAATTTTTTATTGATTACTTTATTTATTTGCATTTCAAATGTTATACCCCTTCATGGTTTTCCCTCTGAAAACCCCTATCCTGTCTCCCCTCCCCCTGCTTCTATGAAGGTGTTCCCCCACCCACCCACAAACTCCCACCTCATTGTCCTAGCATTCTCCTATACGGGAGCATCAAGCCTTCACAGGACCAACGACCTGCTCTTCCACTGATGCCAGTTAAGGCAATCCTTTGCTACATATGCAGCTGAAGCCATGGGTCCTTCTGTGTGTTCTTTTTGGTTGGTAGTTTAGTCCCTGAGAGCTCTGAGGGATCTGGTTGGTTGGCATTGTTGTTCTTCCTATCAGGTCGCAAACCCCTTTAGCTCCTTCAGTCCTTCCCTTAACTCCTCCACTGGTTTCCCAGCCTCAATCCAATGGTGCCTTTTAAGCCTTTGTATCAGTAAGACTCTAGCAGAACTTCTCAGTAGACATCCATATCAGACTCCTGTCAGCAAACAATACTTGCCATCCGCAATAGTGTCTGGCTTTGATGGCTACATATGGGAAAGATCCCCAGGTAATGCAATCTCTGGATGGCCTTTATTTCCATCTCTGTCTCAATCTTTGTCCCTATATATCCTTAGGAGGAGAAATTCTGGGATAAAATTTTGAAAGCGGTGGGTGGCCCCATCCATTAACCAGGGGCCCATGCCTAACCTCTGGATATGGACTCTACAGGTTCTCCCTCCCCTCTGTGGGATATTTCAGCTAATGGGGGGCTCTTGCTATCATGGGAAAGCCTGACACTTTCTGGTTGCTATCCCCTGTTCCCCATCCCCCATTGCTATATACCTCTCTGTTCAGTACATCTTCTCCATCTCCTCCCATACCTGATTCTACCTCTCTTCTCCCTGTCCCCTCTTCTCTTCCTCCTTAGCCCCCTCACTCTCTACTCTCCTTGATTTTATTGTTACCCTTTCTAAGTAAGACTGAAATATCCACTCTTTGGTCTTCCTTCCTCTTGAGCTTCATGTGGTCTGTGAGTTGTATTGTGGGTATTCCACATTCTTTCCCTAATATCCACTTATCAGTGAGAACATACCATGTGTGTTCCTTTGTGACTTGGTTATCTCACTCCAGATGATATTTTCTAGATCCTTCCATTTGCCTGTGAATTTTGTCAAGCACTGTTTTTAAAAGCTGAGTAGTACTTCATTGTGTACATATACCAAATTTTCTTTATCCATTCTTCTGTTGAGTGACATCTGGGTTCTTTGCAGCATCTGGCTATTGTAAATAAGGCTATTGTGAACATAGTGGAGCATGTGTCATTATTACATGTTGGAGCATCTTCTATGTGAAGTGGTATAGCTGGTACCTCAGGTACCTCAGAAAATTGGACTCAGTACTACCAGAGGGCCTTTTCTGGTTCTTAAAAGAGTGTGGTAGCGTTGTGTTGCTGTGTAGAAAATTCTTTGGGAATCCTGGTAGATATGGTCACTGGAGGTTCCAGGTAAAATATGTTTCTCATTATTTGGAGCTGAGGCATTATAGGAGATGGGTGTCCACAGGAGGGAGAGAAGCAGAGTGTTCCACTAGCATCTCTTCAGAATGGGGCCAGAGAGTAAAAAGAGGCTGTAACACTTGGTCTAATGTAGAGCTGGTTCTTACATTTAAGGATTGGATTTAAAGTAATGAAGAAAGTGTTGAAGATCAGCATCTAGCCTGAATGATTCCTGAAAGTGTATATGTTGGGGTTCAGGGTTTGAATAAAGCAGTACATCAGGGAAAGGAAGTTTGAAGGAGGAGGACTGTGTATTTCACTGGAGATGCTAGATTTATCCCTGTAGGTGAATCTGGAAGGTTTTTTTTATTCTGATAATGAATAATATTCAATCCTGCATAGAGACTGTAATTTATAGACACATATGTGTATGGCTAATGATGTTTTCATTATTCACCAGTTTATCAATAAACACGTTATTTTACTTCTATATCTTGATAATATTGAATGAGGCATCAGTAAGAATAGGAGTGCACATGTATGTTCAAAATTCATTTTTGTTCATTCAGATGAATGTTCAGAAATTTACCTACAACATGCATACATATATGCGTACATATGTACATGCATAATCTATTCCTCAAGACAGAATAATTCAAAACTGTTACTTTATTCCCCCTATGTATTTGTCATCTCAGAGGTTTACTGCTGAATAAGCTCACCCTTTCTAGGCCTTTCTGAACTTTGGTTGACTGGTTCAACTCATCTGTACTGGCTCAAAGTCCTCTCCAAACTGACTGACTCTATCTGGGTCTCTCAGCTTCTCACTGAATTGCTTTGCTTGGCCTCAAACTAACTCCAGCAGTTTGTTATAATCTTCTGGCTCCTTTTTATTCTCTCACTTCAACTGCTTCTGGTGACCTACAGGAACTCACATAAGACTTCAACTCACTACAACTACTTGCACTGACTCTCAACTCACACTGTGCTATTCTTTAATTATATGTCACTTTTAAACATGACTGCATTCTTCTACAAACTAATCTTACCTTCATTGTTAGAGATTAAGGTATGTACAATGCCTTCAAAGAAGACCCAATACCAATACTCTTCAAACTATTCCACAAAATTGAAACAGAAGGAACACTACCCAACTCATTCTACAAAGCCATAATTACCCTGATACCAAAACCACACGAAGACCCAACTAAGAAAGAGAACTTCAGACCAATCTCCCTTATGAACATTGATGCAAAAACACTCAATAAAATTCTTGCCAACCGAATCCAAGAACACATCAAAATGATCATTCACCATGATCAAGTTGGCTTCATCCCAGGGATGCAGGGATGGTTCAATATACGGAAATCTATCAACGTAATCCACTACATAAACAAACTCAAAGAAAAAAACCACATGGTCATCTCATTGGGTGCTGAAAAAGCATTTGACAAAATTCAGCATCCTTTCATGCTAAAAGTCTTGGAAATAACAGGAATCAAAGTCCCGTACCTAAACATAGTAAAAGAAATTTACAGCAGACTGATAGCCAACATCAAGGTAAATGGAGAGAAACTTGAAGCAATCCCACTAAAATCAGGGACTAGACAAGGCTGCCCCCTCTCACCATATCTCTTCAATATAGTACTTGAGGTACTAGCTAGAGCAATTCAACAACATAAGGAAGTCAAAGGGATACAAATTGGAAAGGAAGAAGTCAAACTATCACTATTCACAGATGATAAGATAGTATACTTAAGTGACCCAAAAAACTCGACCTGAGAACTCCTACAACTGATAAACAACTTCAGCAACGTGGCTGGTTATAAAATCAACTCAAGCAAATCAGTAGCCTTCCTATATGCAAAGGATAAGCAGGCATAGAAAGAAATTAGGGAAATGACACCCTTCACAATAGCCACAAACAAAATAAAGTATCTTGGTGTGACTCTAACCAAACAAGTAAAAGATTTATATGACAAAAACTTCAGGTCTCTGAAGAAGGAAATTGAAGAAGACCTCAGAAAATGGAAAAATCTTCCATGCTCGTGGGTTGGCAGCAATAATATAGTTAAAATGGCAGTCTTGCCAAAATAAATATACAGATTCAACACAATCCCCATCAAAAACCCAACTTAGTTCTTCATAGGGTTAGAAAGAGCAATTCTCAAATTCATCTGGAATAACAAAAAACCCAGGATAGCTAAAACTATCATCAACACTAAAAGAACTTCTGGGGTAATCAGTATCCCGGACCTCAAGCAATACTACAGAGCAGTAGTGTTAAAAACTCCATGGTATTGGTACAGTGACAGGGAGGTGGATGAATGGAATAGGATCAAAGACCCAGAATCGAACCAACAAATCTATGGTCAATTGATCTTTGACAAAGAAGCTGAAAACATCCAGTGGAAAAAAGATAGCCTTTTCAACAAATGGTGCTGGCTCAACTGGAGGTCAACATATAGAAGAATGAGAATTGATCCACTCTTATCTCCTTGCACTAAGCTCAACTCCAAGTGGATCAAGGACCTCCACATAAAACCAGACACACTAAAACTAATAGAAAAGAAAATGGGGAAGACCCTTGAGGACATTGGCTCAGGGGGAAAATTCCTGAACAGAACACCAATTGCTTATGCTCTAAGAGCAAGAATAGACGAATGGGACCTCATAAAATTACGTTTCTGTAAGGCAAAAGACACTGTCAAAAGGACAAATCAGCAACCAACAAATTGGGAAAAGATCTTCACCAACCCCACATCCGACAGAGGGCTAATATCCAATGTATATAAAGAACTCAAGAAGTTAGACCCCAGAAAACCAAATAACCCTATCCAAAAATGGGGTACAGAGATAAACAAAGACTTTTCACCTGAAGAAATTCAGATGGCTGAGAAACACCTTAAAAATGTTCAACATCATTAGTCATTAGAGAAATGCAAATCAAAACAACCCTGAGATTTCACCTCACACCAGTCAGAATGGCTAAGATTAAAAACTCAAAGACATCATGTGTTGGCGAGGATGTGGAGAAAGAGGAACACTCCTCCACTGCTGGTGGGACTGCAAGCTGGTACAACCACTCTGGAAATCAGTCTGGCAGTTCCTCAGAAAAATGAACATGATACTTCCAGAGGACCCAGCCATACCACTCCTGGGAATATACCCAGAAGATTCCCCACCATGCAATAAGGATACATGCTCCACTATGTTCATAGCAGCCTTATTTATAATAGCCAAAAGATGGAAAGAACCCAGATGTCCCTCAACAGAGGAATGGATAAAAAAAATGTGGTATATATACACAATGGAGTACTATTCAGCCATTAGAAACAATGAATTCATGAAATTCTTAGAGAAATGGATGGAGCTGGAGAACATCATACTAAGTGAGGTAACCCAGTCTCAAAAGAATACCGATGGTATGCACTCACTGATAAGTGGATATTAGCCTAGACTCTTGGGACACCAAAGACACAATCCACATATCAAATGATACCCGACAATAAGGAAGGAGTGGACACTGGTGCTGGAAAGGATCAAAACATCAGTGTAGGAGAATACCACAACAGGGAAGTGGGAAGGGGTGAATGGGGGAACAGGGGGAGGAAAAAGGGCATGTGAGACCTTTTGGGGATGAGGAACCAGAAAAAGGGAAATGAAATGTAAATATAGAATATATCCAATAAATAAAAATAATTGTATTGTTATTCTTCCCATATTGCATGTATGATACTGCCATATCAAATAAGAATTTATAATATAATATTGGTACTACATTTCTGTAAATATCAGAAACCATTGTCTATGGCTTAACATGCTTTGAAATGCTTCAAAATGAAATTGTTTCATCTTAAATGAATAGTTGTAGGAATATTGACTAAGAAAACAGCTATCTAGCCTTATCAATACATCCTATTGCACATTTTGATACAATGAAGAAAGAGGTAGTTTCATACCTAAAACAACTCTGAACATTTATTTCAATGTAGTGGGAGCTAAATTGCATTAAAAATGCCTTCTATAGAAACAAACCTTTTGTTATATTCTGAGATACCATATCACTTACAAGACTTCCAGAATTTTTCAAATACGGATAATGTGTCAACACACAGCATTCATATAAAATTCACCACCATGATTCATGTTTTTACAGGTAAGTAAATTGGGATCTGAGTATGGATTCTTACCAGTCCCCCAATTATGAGTCAAGATTATTTCTATCCAGGGAATGACTCTCCAAGCAAATGACTCCACAATATACTGCTGTCTATCATACATGTACATTGCCTCCAGAAAGATATACAAGATGGAGTTCAGTGTCTGTGATGTTTAGTTTATGTATAACTTAGTTTATGTATAACTTTATTTGAGCACAGAATTCACTTTGGCCAAAGAAAGTATTTTTAATTTTGACATTTTCTAGAATTTTGTCAATTTGGTGATATAAGTTTAAACATAAACAGAGATATTTGTGTGTGTTTCAGTGGTAATAGAACCAGTTTCAGCTCTGACAAGAAAAGAGAATGAACAAATCGAAACAACCCTGAGATTGTACCTCACACCAGTCAGAATGGCCAATATCAAAAACTCAGGGGACAGCAAATGCTGGAGAGGATATGGAGAAAGAGGAACACTCCTCCACTGCTGATGGGGTTGCAAGCTGGTAAAACCACTCTGGAAATGAGTTTAGCAGTTACTCAGAAAATTTGACATAGCACTACCTGAGGACCCACCTATACCACTCCTGAGCATATGCCCAGAAGATGCTCCAACATGTAATAAGGACACATACTCCACTATGTTTATAGCAGCCTTATTTATAATAGCCAGAAGCTGAAATGTCCTAAAACAGAGGAATGGATACAGAAAATGTGGTATATTTATACAATGGAGTATTACTCAGCTATTAAAAACAATGAATTCATGAAATTCTAAGGCAAATGGATGGATGTAGAAAATATCATCCTGAGTGAGGTCACCCAGTCACAAAAGAATACACGCAGTATTCACTCGCTGATAAGTGGATATTAGGCCAAAAGCTTGGAATATCCAAGATATAACTCACAGACAACAGGAAGCTCAAGATGAAGGAAGACCAAAATGTGGATACTTTGATCATTATTGGAAAGTGGATTAAACACCTATAGCTCACAGCCAACTAATAGAATGAGCCTAGGATCCCCAATGGAGCAGCTAGAGAGGACCCAAGGAGCTGAAGAGGTTTGCAGCTCTGCAGGAGGAACAATAATATGGACCAACCAGTACACCCAGATCTCCCAGGGACTAAACCACCAACCAAAGAGGACACATGGAGGGTCCCACAGCTCCACCTACATATATAGCAGAAGATGACCATTTCAGACATAAATGGGAGTAGAGGCCAGTGAATTGATCTGATGAAGGCCTGATTTCTCAGAATAGGGGAAAGCAAGTCAGGAAATTGGGAAAGGGAGTAAGCAGGGGGAGGGGGTAGGATAGGGGGTTTTTGGAGGGATAACACAGAAAGGGGATAATATTTGAAATATAAATAAATCAAATATATAATAATAATAGAAAAAGAAAAAGAATTCAGCCATCAGAAACAATGAATTCATGAAATTCTTAGAGAAATGGATGGAGCTGGAGAATGTCATACTAAGTGAGGTGACCCAGTCTCAAAAGAATACCCATGGTATACAGTCACTGATAAGTGGATATTAGCCTAGAAGCTTGGAATACCAAAGACACAAATCACATATCAAGTGATGTCTCACAAGAAGAAAGGAGTGGACACTGGTGCTAGAATGGACCAAAACATCATTGTGGGAGAGTACAAGAACAGTAAAGTGGGAGGGGGTGGATGCGGGAGCAGGGGGAGGGAAAAGGACATGTGGGACCTTTGGGGGTGGGGAACCAGAAAAAGGGAAATGAATTGTAAATATAGAATATATACAATAAAAAAATCAAAAAAAAGAAAAAGAAAAAGAGAATGAAAAATCTTTATTTTTGTCCTTAAAAATGTGAGATGTTTGAAAATTAAGGAAAAGTCAAGACAGAGAAAATGATGGCACAGTATTCTGACGAGAAAATTGAAGCCAGATAGTTTCAACCACATGAAGGAGAATGAACCAAAACTGTAAAGGGCACTTAAATGTTAATTCTGATGAATAACTGGGCTACCTGAGAGCAGAATAATAATGCGGCATTGCCAACATTTGCTCATAGGATCCAAGAAGACCCTCACCTCCTAGTGTTGTTTACAGTCCCCAAACACTAGCAGAGGTTCATGGTTGAGAACTAAGGAAAATGTCTTAAGGTCTATAGCAGGGAAGATTAAAGTGTAGAGCTGGGAAATTTCCCCACACAGTAGCCCTTAGCATTCTGATGTTGTATGAAGAAAGTTCTCACAGAGTGTGATTTTATTTGGAGAACATGTAGAAGCACATGCAAGTCCTGCAAGTGTGCCAGTCATCCTGAAAGGAGGAAGTAGACAGAGGCCCCCACCTCCACCCAAAAAGCTATTAGTGATTCATATCCATTGGCAACAGGAAAATCACCCTTCTCCATCTGAGCATCACTGTGCATATCAACCACACTCATGGAGAGGCCTGTTGTCCAGGAGTAGTTGTCGAATACGAAATTAACTCAGTGGTAATTTTTAGGAACTTTTTACTTCACTTTGTATCCACATTTCTTTTTGTCCTGTTGGTCATTTTCTTACTTTTTTTGTTATCGTTCTTTCTTCTTTCTTTCTTTCTCTCCCTTCCCTCTCTCTTTCTCTCTCTCTCTCTCTCTCTCTCTCTCTCTCTCTCTCTCTCTGTTTCTTACTTTTCTTTGTGTGTGTATGTATGTGTGTTGAAATAATGTTACTTCTCTCTTTTTCTTGATTGATGAAAGGAGAAGCTGTCTGAATAAAATGTATTTGAGAATGTCACAGGCCAATGTCACAGCTCCACTAATGCCCTAAAATATCGCCAGAGCATTGTGGAACTTTCTCCACCCAACATCAATACATTGCATCAATAATAAGAACAGAAATGACCACAGTGGACATCAGGTTAGTGGCTACAATTAACAAAGGACACAAACTAAGGGAAACCGTGAATCACATAGACAATAGGAGAGAAGATGAGAACAGAAGGTAGGAAGTCTGTGGCACTACAGCTCAGCAAACATTAAAACAGACAGAACTCCTAACTGGAGTAGCATAAATCTTCCAGTAATGTATGATCAGACCATTTTTATAACCTGGTTATTATTATATTGCTTTTGAGGAAGGGATTATCATTTTGTAAGTTTATTATTTGAGACGTTTATCTATATAATGCCATTTTATCAAATGCAACGCCTCAACCTTCTATTCTATATCTACTGTTTAACAAATTAGATTCAAAAAATGTCAAAAAGCAGTATCTGAAGAAGAATGTAAGCCACAGGACCACAATTAAATATGACAGAGATGTGAGACTTATATTACAGAAAGTTCAAAATATTATTTATAACTTAAAAGGCATATTAATGAAAATGAAATGAGCATGAAAAACTTAGCATAGTAAGGAGAGATTTTAAGGATAAATCCAAAGGAAATGGCAGAAGTATAGCAATACTGTTATAAAAATGATCAACAGAAAATTATTTGAGGATACAAAGAACAAAGAAAAACCGATATATAACATTTTTTACAATTTAAAAATTATGATTTTGAGAGAATTGGATGGGAAAAAGAAACAAAAACTAAATAAAATGGAGGAACAGTGAGGAGGGAAGGAAAGGGGGCAGGGTGGGAGAGAGAAGGGAGGGAGGGAGGGAGGGAAGGAGGGAGAGAGGAGGTAGAGAAGGAGGAAAGGAGAGGAGAGAAGGAGGGAGGGAAAGAAGGAGGGAGGGAGGGAAGGAGGGAGAGAGAAGAGAGAAAAGGAGTGAAGAAGAGTAGAGGAGGGAGAGAGAGAAGGAGGGAGGGAAAGAAGGAGGGAGGGAGGGAAAGAGGGAGAGAGGAGGTAGAGAAGGAGGGAAGGAGAGGAGAAAAGGAGGGAGGGACAGAAGGAGAGAGGGACAGAAGGAGGGAAAGTAAGACCAGAGATACATGTCTGATGAATTTCCACAAGAACTGGCAGGCACCATATCATAAGTATAATAAGCCACTAGACATTAAAAAAAAAAAAAAACCTCTGCGTTGACAGTTTATATTAAAACTAAGGAATGCAAAAGCACAGTGACATTTCTAAAACAAGCCAAGTAAGTGGGGATGTGATGCACACAGGCATTCAAAGAGAAACTAGAGCAAGAGCCACTACCAGATTCTCATATTAAAACTCACCCAGGGAAAAAGAAACTGCAATAGCTTAAATGTTGAAATAATTTAATATTCTTTATAAATGCAAAGTATTAATGGGCAAAGAGAAATATAGACTTTCTTTAAAAAATATTGATTCTCAGAGGTGACTTCTTTCTCTCAGAGAATTAATTGCTGGCTGTAGGGCCACAAAATATTTCAAAAGTTCTTAAAAGAGAAGGCAAGTGATATGGGTCGTGAGCTTAGGTATGCAAAAGGAAAGCAAGATCAACATGTGTGAATACATAAGCTCTTGTCTGATTGATAACTTGAAAATTAACTCAAGTGATAATAAGACTTTCAATGTGAGATCAGAGAGATATAGGCATTCATGATCAATCACATCTCTGTCTATAAGATTCCACCAAGGATAATGCACAAGTTTGTAATGAACTCCATAATCTGCTTGTTTCTCAACTGAAGGTCTTAGGTCCACGCCTAGGGATTTCAGGAGCCATGTGAGTCACTCTTCTCTAGCTGTCACTGCTCTGTGACTGTTGACATCTTACCTTAGTTAGTCCAAGAGAAATCAAATGTCTCACCTTTTCAAGTGAGGGTCATCCTCATGGGAAGCTGACGTCTACCACAGTGGCAACCATTGATCAGTCCCTAAAATCATTTTCTTCTGAAAGTCTAAGGTATGGAACACAAAGCTGGAAGCACTACAGGGGCACTAGGAGTGGAGGAAGAGATGAATAAAAATCAGGTTTGACCTTAGGAAATAAGGAAGCTGCACTGGATCTCACGTTTCCTGTCTCTGTCTCTCAGCTCTTTTTTCCTTTGTCCCTTCACTTTTTTCAGTCCCCATGTCCCCTTTTCTCTTACCTCTTTATTTCTTGCTAAAGGCTAGATTTAGCTATAGAAGTAAAATTAATGATAGATGACTATGAACATCTGAATAGATAGCACTAAGAATAGACAAAGAACAGGGTTGGAAAGACAACGCAGTGGGGGTGGGGCTGAGGGAGGCCTGAGCAAGCAGGGAAAATGAACTTACAACCCCAGTATCTGTGTGTACCATTGACTTTCCTCAGGCTGTGACACTTGAAAACAACTTAAGGAATAAAATGTTTATTTATTTTATTTATACTTCCAGACACCCACCCACACCCACCCCCTCACACAGAGAGGGGGGAGGGAGGGAGGAAGGGAGGGAGGGAGAGAGGAAGAGAGAGAGAGAGGGGAGAGAAAGAGAGAGAGGGAGAGGGAGAGGGAGAGGGAGAGGGAGAGGGAGAGGGAGAGGGAGAGGGAGAGGGAGAGGGAGAGGGAGAGGGAGAGGGAGAGGGAGAGGGAGAGGGAGAGGGAGAGGGAGAGGGAGAGGGAGAGGGAGAATAATAGAATGGGTGGAATGGAAGCAGGAGACCAAAAGAGACAGCTCCTCTTCAAGTGCAAACATAAGCAGAAACCATAACTTAGGCTCTAAGTCCATACCTGAGGCTCTAAGTCCAAAGACTACCCCTGGTAAAATACTTCCTCTAGAAAGGATATGACACCTCTAAAGATAGTGTCACTAACTAGGGACCAAGTGTTCAACCTAACACCCTGCAGTCACTCTTCACATTCACATTCTCTTCTCATCATGTAAAAACCCTTGTTATGGTTAGTGTGTGCCTGGCAGGGCTGGGGCTTGGAAACAGGAAGATTGTTTGAATTTGCTGGTCAGCAGCCTAATTCCAAGTGCTCAGGTTCAGCGCGCTCTTCTATCTCAAGATGCTTGAAACAGAGAGTAATAGTACTGTACAGCAGATGTTCTCTTCCAGTTTCCATGCACACATGTCCTATCTATGCTTTCCATCTCCCCTCTACATGATATACATGCATACATATACATACATACATACACATACACACAGACACACACACACAGACACACACACACAGAGAACCAAAACAAAGTCTAAGCAAAACAAAATAAATAAGCCACAGTTATTATGATATTGTCATATTCATGGTATTCAAGTGACAGAATTAATTTTTTCTCAAATTTGTAGTCAATTATAACCAGAAGAGAAAACATACTGTTTTCACATTTTTAATTAAACATGCTAATTAAGTATGGAAATGACAAAATATTGTTCTTTAAAATTTTAATACATTCACATGATTATAGAAATCAATTACATAAAACATGTATAAATATGTGCATTTTTTATCATGAAGTATGCTTGAACATCATACTTCATGATGTGTAGGACATCATGCCATAACTTGAGTATAGGAAATCCTGAGGCAAGATAATTTCTACCAGTTTGAGAAAAATCCAGGTAAAAGAATGAGCCCTCATCTCAAACCATACAGGCAAACAATAAATATTGTTCACATATAGAATATCTCTATCTATATTTAATCTCTATATATGTATATATACACATATATGTGTATGTAAATGCAATTTTGAGTTCTTGCAACTACTATATAGTAATTTATGCATTGAAATTTTTTAAAACAAAATATCACAGGCATTTTATTAAGGCAATCATGTATAGATTGCAGTGTTTCTTAGTATAGAACAGGAGATGAAAAATAATAATTACACACAGTCATTGTGCTGTCCATATATTTATTTTACAATGGGCTTGCTGAGCTCCACATGCATTAGACAGGAATCTTTCACAAATGAGATGAGGCAGTTTGTTATTCTCTCCTACATTTCTGGGTTTTTACAGGCCAGTTCATTTTGTCTCCACTGTGAAATACCTTAAAGGGTAATGTGGTATTCTGACTCTGGTAATAATTTATTACACCAGTTAATCTTGTAAAATTGCCCTCTGGATGTAATAATTTGTTATTCTTTTATTAGACCTTCTTTTGCATAGTGTGTTTATCATAAAGATGTCACCATTGTGATGCCTAGCAACCATTTCAATGTTCAGGAGGTGTTTGCATATATTTTCCTAGGGGAGAGCTCAGTGCGGTCCCTGTATGGGAGAGCTGTCAGTGGATTCTGATGTATGAGGATAAAAGGAGCCCCTGCTGCAGACTCCAATAAGCACCAGTCATGGTCTGAAAGCAGTGACTTGGGCATCACTATACCGTGTTAGAAAATGTGTCAATTATCACATGCACTGCCTGAGGGTATTGCCAGGGTCTGGGTCATAAAACCATCAAGACTGAAAGGGAAGAAAATTGATGAAGAAGTAAGTTGAATTAATTGATAACAAGGAAGCCTGTATGTGGAATAGTTACTGTAACCATGGACCCATGAGTTGTTTTATATGAAATGTTTGACTGTGGATGATCGCATTAGCCCCACATATACTGCCTGCTATGTTCTCCAAAACAAGGTATATAGAATTGGTATTCTAGGCATTTCTTAAAAACTAGTAAGTAGCTGTCAAACTATTCAAGATGTCATTAAAATAAAAATGAAATCATGAAAATCATGTTGTAGCTGTTCCACTCTTGACTGTGCTTCTTCCAAGGTGCCAGTGTGTGCACATAAAGGCATAGGTGTGTGCACGTGAAGGCATAGGTGTGTGTACATGAAGGCATAGGTGTGTGCACATGAAGGCATAGGTGTGTGCACATGAAGGCATAGGTGTGTGCACATGAAGGCATAGGTGTGTGCACATGAAGGCATAGGTGTGTGCACATGAAGGCGTAGGTGGCAGGTACTTAGGTACCGAGGCCAGAGTGTCATCAGGAAAGCTCTCTGCACCACTTATGCCAGCCTCAGTTTAGGTTATTGATGGAAAAGAAGACTTATCCATTTCTTCAGTTTATTCAGAGGGGATTCACATTCCTTATGTTCACACTGATTTAGAAGACCAAACTTGGGACATCATATCAGATGGGTTCCTTCGGAAAAATCACTGATCATGGGTCATGGGAACAATTATGAAGAAGGATGACTTTTCAAGAACAGAACTAAGATTACAAAGAAACTTGAAATCCCAGGAGAAATTTTCTTAATATCTCTCCCTCTCCCCTTCCCCCCTCTCCCTCTCCTTCCCCCCCTCTCTCCCTCTCCCCTCCCCCTCCCCTTCCCTCCTTCTCTCCCCTCCCTCTCTCTCTTTCTCTCGGTCTGTCTATCTATCTATCTATCTATCTATCTATCTATCTATCTATTTTGGTTAAAGGTAATGAATACTTTGTGTAATGATGAGCAGGTACTCTGCTCAAAGACAGATGGCAGTCACCCTCTGCCTCTCATAGGGAGACACTCTCAGACTCTTCAAAGGGAAATACATGATTAGAGCCTGAGTACAAAGAGCAAGAGCCTATCCCTCCCCACTTTGGTACTAAACCCTGAGCTTTTCATTTTCTTAAAATTATAAGGGAATTTTATATATATATATATATATATATATATATATATATATATAGTTTTACAAATATACAGGAGTGTGGTTTTCTTCCATAACCTAAAATTGTCTACATATTTTTCATAATGACCATTGTGGCTATGCCCTTTGATTCTTTCCTTGGGACAAAAAGAAATTTTGTACTAGTAGTAGCTTAAGAGAAAAGTAATTCTATTTATCCTCAATAAATTTCTTTTCTTCATTTTGAAGTATGTTCTGACTGGACAGTATTACAGTGACATATACAGGATGCCTATGACAGGTGGCTCATATTTGTTTCATTTTCCTTACATGAATTCCTATAGTTTCCTGTATGTGCAAAATTCGGCATTGATACAAGCTTTTTCTAGTGGGTATACTCTTTGTCTAGGGTAAGGCAAGCACATGTGTGAACTCTGCAAACCTATTTTCCAGTTGTCACTTTCTCAGTTGCTTGAACTAAGCATTCAACAGTATGTCTTGGCCAACATCTGGGTGTGTGATAACACACATCATCCTGCCTCTTACAAACATGAAAACACTGTTTTCACGTTCCTTTAGCAGATAGTATATAATGCACCACAAAATATTAGTTGTAATCATCCTCATTAGGTTTGAATCATATTCATCCTAAACTATTGCCCATTTCTACTCTGTTCAACTTATAGGAAGTTACTAATTGTCTAAATCTTTAGAAACAAACAAAAATTTAAATTTAAAGAAAATAAGCAAATGTTTATTTTGATAGATATCTGGACAGCATTTAACATTGCTCTTATCCTCATTTTTATAACAAAGATAGGAACATCTACTGAAATGGCTTGAATTGTAAAGTTGTTTTACAAGCATATGAAGAAAGAAATTTGCTTTGGCAATGCAAAATGTTCAATCTGTCTACAAAGAATCCCACATAAAGGAACCAAAGAAGAAGGTGACCATGGTGATTTGAGGACCTGATAAAAACCATCATTTCGGACTTAATATTCTACCAGAGTATCTTAAAGTAATAGCAAAAATACTTATAAACACAGAATCATAGACCTGCTCTGAGAATGAGGAAGATGTATTTAAGACATACTTTGAAATAATTATCTGTGTTTCTCAGTAAAAGTTTACTATGTTTATCTTATTGAAACAAATTTATATTCTAAGAATATTACATGAGAGAGCTAGACAACTCCTCCAGTAAGATAAATAAAAACATGAAGATGAAAAGTCTTGTGCCAAAGATTTATAAGCTTTGCTTATATGTATAGCTGGTATAAAAGTTCGCAAGAAAGAACAGGCTGGAGAAGAAGTGCATTTACTGTGATAATCAGCATAGACCCGGTGAGTCCCGTGCATTGTACAGCCCTCTCGGCCAAGGCAGAAATACACCTGAACTGGATATATTTGTAATTGATTCCATTTATTGGAAAATACATCATAGTCAATTAAGTAGAATTAAATTCATCCTAAATGAATGAAATGAAATGAGGTAAATTTAAAGCCATTATTTTTTATTTTTATTCAAATCTGAGTATATATTTATATAGATTTATAGATATACACTTATATTTTGTAACATTTTCTGTAAGTAAACTTGAGTCCCTTGTCATCAATTTGAGGAAAGCACAACACAGTTTGAGCTAGATTTAAAGTCCCAACACAAAAGTTACACTCTAGCCTGAGGGAAGTTTGAAGTATGTAGAGAATTTCCCTGTTTAAAAAACTAGTAGGAATGGATACAGAAAATGTGGTACATTTATACTATAGAGTACTACTCAGCTATTGAAAACAGTGAATTCATGAACTTCTTAAATAAATGGATAGAACTGGAAAATATCATCCTTAGTGAGGTCACCCAATCACAAAAGAACACACATGGTATGTACTCCCTGATAAGTAGATATTAGTTAGTCCAGAAGCTTGGAATATCCAAGATATAATTCACAGACCACATAAAGCTTAAGAAGAAAGACCAAAGTGTGGATACATTGGTCCTTCTTTGATATGGTACAAAATACCTATGGGAGGAAATGCAGAGACAAAGTGTGGAGCAAAGACTGAAGGAAAGACCATCCAGAAACTGCCCCACTCCATCCCACATGCAGTTACCAAACCCAGACACTATTGTGGATGCCAATATGTGATTGCTGGCAAGAGCCTGATATAGCTGTTTCTAGAGATACCCTGCCAGTGCCTGACATTTGTCAGAGATGGATGCTCTCAGCCAACCATTGAATTGAGCACAGGGTCCCCAATGGAGGAGGTAGAGAAAGGACCCAATCAACTGAAGGGGTTTACAGCCCCATAGGAGGAACAATATGGATCAGCCAGTACCCTCAGAACTCCCAGCGACTTAACCACCAACCAAAAAGTACACATAGAGGGACCCATGGTTCCAGCCACATGGGTAGCAGAGGATGGCCTGATCAGACATCAATGAGAGGAGAAGCCCTTGGATTTGTGAAGACTCATTGCTCCAGGTTAGGGGAATGTCAGAACAGGGAAGTAGGAGTGGGTGTGTGTGTGAGCAGGGGACAAAGGGGATGGGATAGAGGGTTTTCAGAGGGGAAAGAGGAAAGTGGATATCATTTGAAATGTAAACAAAGAAAACATCTAATAAAAGTAAATAAATAAATAAACATTCCATGAAAAAACTAATAATCTAAGTTGATGAAACAGTCAGTCTGAACACATAGTTAAGGAACAAATAATTTTATTGTCTTCTTATGCATTCTTCTTGATGGGTAGGTAAAGATCCTCTGCAGATATGTGGCCAATATGATACAGATTCCTTTTATTTGGGTGAGTCTGAGCCATGAACAAACAGATCCTTCAGTTTATGGGAAGACAAGAGTTTGGAAGAATACAAGTGCAAGGATTTCATCCTAGCTTCGAAAATGACACACCTCAGTTCTACTCAAGAGAAACTGAAGTTCATTATTCAGTGTTATAGCATGAATTCATTGTTATAGACAAATAGTTAATAGTTAGAACAAATGATTCCAGTTCCAGACATTTGATGGAAAACAAAATATTTTACAAAATAGTCATATAACCTCAACCACTTTAAAGGAAGTCTAAGAGATGTAGATTTTACTTCAGATAGCTGTGTATGTGACTAGAGTAAATAAAACATATAATATAGGAAAATATTCTACTTATTACTAAACAGTCATGCTAACCCATGAGTACATGCTAACCCATGGATATTTTAATTCTCATATGAAGCATAATGTATGTGAAGAAATATGTCCTTAATGGTGTAAATATAAAATGTGAGGATAAGAGCTTATATTTGAGCATACTTGGAAATGTACTGATCAATCACTTGCATTGTTAAGTTTAATTGCTTTTGTAACTAAAGTCATCATCTTTTGGAACAATTTTTAATTACTTAAAATGAATGTCTTCTGCTTCAGTTCCTTTGTCCAGCCACATTAGTGAGTTACTGTGAAAGTTCTCCAACCTTTCTAATCTCTGATCCTTTGTACAGAAACAATGATTTGTAGATTTGGGCCAATTCTCAAAATATAATTTAGTTAGCTGATATTTGTTGATACTTATAAGCATAAAACAAAATTAGCTATTCAAATAAAAGATAGAGAAACAGGAGATTATTCCTGTGGAGCTTAGAGTGTAGTAGTGAAGAGGTTTACAAAATAATTTCATATAAGTCATATTATAAAGAAACTAAGAATGTTAAAGAAAAATGAGAACATTTGGTGATAAGAGTGAGTTAACCATTTTTGGTAATTTAATTGATATAGTACAAAAAATTAAGGAAACATACAAAAGATTTAAGAATAAGAATATCTGGTAAAAGCACAGGGATGGAGACGTTCCAGGACTGGTGCGAATGAGACCGTGAGAATCTTCTACATTGCACAAAGAAGGTCATGCTTGAATTTTAGTAACGCAACAATACGTGGGCATCAAGCACACATGTGACATTTGAAAGATTGATTGCTGGATAACTTTAATACAATTGCCAGTTAGGAAGATATTATAGGAGTTAACATGATGATGTTGGCCATAGGCTACACTCATGATTTGACAATGGATTGATGCAATATATAATATACTGAAAGTGAGTTAATCCAGGACTTGAAGATACTAGAAGATTGAGTGTTTCCTCTTCTAGAATGGGAAAGTAACATGATCAGGAAATCAAAAGTTCAGTTTGAGATTCAATAAATCTGAGATATGTATTACAGTCTATTTAAACTTGAATAAGTGACTGTCATGCATTCTTATGTGTAATCTGGAACTCTTGTGGAATAATTATAAGACTAAATAAGTCCAAACACATGAAGTTTTTAAAAACTTCATGCCTGGGGCACAGCAATTGCTCAAGAAGCTGCAGGAAATAGACTGATACAGATGACTAAAGGACCAGCCAGAGGAGGCAGATGCCATCATGAGCCTAGATCTGTGGAGAGGACAGTTCAGAAAGGAGGTAGAAATCTAGGAGCTTTGTTCTAGAGATGATATATAAACCTGTGGGAGTAGTGGAAGCCTACCCGGGTCATAGTTCTATCTGGACTAACACACTGCCATAGCCTGTATTACTTTGACACCTTTTTTGTTTCTCACTATTAGATTAGTATCTAGTTTGATATACTAGAAGTCCAAGGGCCAGATACCATCTATTTTTTTCCCTTCAGGAGTACTTTTAACCATCACGAGGGTTCTCCCTCATGCCCTCTCTCTCTCTAAAGACAATGTCTTAGATTCATTTAAATGAAAGAGAGAGCTCCGGCATGTAAGTTTTGTGGGTTGATAAATATACTCCATAATACCTAGTCAGTGGATATAAGTAAGTAGCTAAAATGTGTGGTGCACATGAAATGGCAGTGTTTACAAGAAAGGACAAATAAAGATTACATTCAGTAATAGGAACCAAAGCGTAACAGATTGCACAAAGCATCAGTAAGACAACCTGCTCTGTCTCCAGCTCAAGCTCCAGGTATTGAGACAGAAAGGATTTAACTTCTTCTAAGGACACTTCTTGTGGCAAAATATGATTTCTCAATCTTTATATCAAATATGTTTTCAGACATTTTTTTTAAAAAATGTGCTTTATAGTTTTGTGATGGATCTTTGTCAGAGCTCAGCAGCATGGCATCTGTAGTGCTTAGAGATCCTGCACTTCTGAATTCTGTAACATGCAGATATACTAAAGAACACCAGCGCTATTACCCTCCACATCTGTGTACAGTCCCTCACCATGCTAAGTGATGTACAGAGTTAGGTGTTATTTTATTGGAAACTTACTTTCATCAATGGAGGATTAAGAAGGGAGAAATAACTAAAATTAAATGACAGGAGATAAATAGATGATAGTTTATAGAGACAGATAATAGATAGATTAAAGATCGATAGATGATAGATAATATAATATATAGGTATAAATATGTGATAGATGATAAAGGGTAGAGAGATTAAAAAGTTATTGATAGATAATAGATAATTGGTAAATGATATATACTTAGTTCTTGTTTACTGGCATGCCTTATAATCTGCCTGGCATTTGAAAGTCCTTGAATATTCAGTTGATGAGAAAAAGGAAAACATTATTTTTCCAAATAAAAACTGGTTTTGATTTCTATTTGAAGTGAAATATATGGGTTAAGTCATATTCCATCAAACCCACTTTTCTCAATATCTGTCACTGTGCTTAAAATGTGACAGCCATGAAATTCGCACAAAGTTGTACTTTCCTGTCAAAACATGTAGGTCTGATCGTGTACCTTGGAGTGCTCTAATTCCAAATAGAACAAACTGGATTCAACGGGTAACTGAGGCATTATTGGAAAAGATTACTTTCCTTCAGGAAGGCAAGAATTCAATTTAAACTGCAAGGAAAAGTAACATTAAAAGAAATACTAAAGACTGCAGTTGCTAATTTTATATGGAAGCAACCATACTCACATGCATGTATGTGCTCACCCACTGACCCACACATGTAGAAATGCACTCTCATTTAGTATTTTTCAAAGGTAATCCAGGACATGGTCAAATGCCGTACAATGAGAACAATAACATTAGGCAGTCAATGCAATACTGCTATAAGAGCCAATATATATGTTAGAATTGGCATTATAGAACAAGAATTCTCTTTTCTTCAGTGAAAAAAAGCACAAGGTGAGCAGAGTGGTCCCCCATCCTGACCTAAGGTGAGGGAAAATTCAGAAAACTAAAACCAGCTGGCTTTCAGTGCATGCTTCATGCAGAGCACCTTCGGAGTCCCCAGTGTTTGTACTAACACATACACAAGCACAGTGTTTCTGCTTCCTCTCAACAGCTCTCATTAGGTGGATAAAGGCTTAGGCACACATTTTCATGTAATTGCTTGTAAATATGGTAACTATTTTCTTCCACTAAAGTTAAAAAAAATTCTTTGAATTTTATACCAGGGACTAAACTTGTAATGGAAAATGGTGTTTGATGGTGTTTAAATGCACAGTATGTCGCTTTATAAAGCATGGGTCTCTTTTAAGTTATTTTTTTTAACTTCTTGACATATGTCACAATTTGGAATTCTGCTCTCATGGGATAAATGCCAGATTACACGGTGTAGTATTTTTATCCTCTGTACTTTTGCTGTAGAAGCATACAACATCAAAGGATAGGCACATCACTCACATCAGCAGAAAATGGAATAGGACTGTAATATGCTGGCTTTGATCTTGCCTTCTAGTAATTATCTTGGCTACATGCATGCATTGAGAGCAAGATTTGAATTAATAAGGCCAAGAAATCCTAGAAATGTAAGAGGTATCCCTGAACATAAACCACCTATCTTTAACATGATAGATTGCAAGTGAGGTCTATGAAGTTTGAGCTCTTAATTTGAAGCAGCTTTCCTGAAAGGCTATTCACTCTTTAAATTGTCACTGTTGTATTTAGGACTGTGATCTTCACAATTAAGACATTATCACTTTAATATCCAGCTCACCTCTAGGACAAAGCATTTGGCTAACACTCATCTGATTTCTTTCATTTTTAAAATAACAGAAGATATGTAAAATATTATAATTATTAAAAGCTCTGAGAGTCTCTGCACTTTCTGCCCTTATTAAATGCTAGTAGAGTAGATCCTCAGGAAAGACAGAGGTTTATATATGGAAAATGATTCAAATCACCCTCATTCCAAGTCTTGGACAGTGAACATGAGGTATTGTACTGAGCCACTTCTTTCCAGTAACTTGACCACCAAAGCTTACTGTTACATTGAGTTGAGAAGATCCTAGTCTTTCCCTATGCAAGTGAGTTTACCATGGCTACTTGATAGAAAAAGGAAGTACTTCATCAGAAATGTCAGAAACTTATACACTCTAGAAATTAGAGGTTTTTTACAGTAACTGAATGTTCCTACAAAACAAAAGTACTTAATTCACTTTATAACCTCAGCCATCACATAGGAGTGAGACATTGGGTTGACATTATATACTAAACATTTTGATTTTTAAAATGTCTCACCAGACATAGAAGGGAATTCCAGTTGAACATTAAATCATTTACAATAATATATGGATTATTATCATCAATATTTTTGGTGTGTGCATTTAAAGGCACATAATTGTATGCACATGTTTTTTTTGTGTGTCTGTGTGTATGTCTGTGTGTGTGTGTGTGTGTGTGTGTGTGTGTGTGTGTGTGTGTGTGAGTCCATATACTTGTGGAGAACAAGGACAACATCAGGGTGGGAGCTGTTACTTTATTGCTTGACACATTTCCCCATTGGGATCTGGGCCTTGGCAAATGGGCTAGACCAGTAATAATGTGAAGTTCATTATTTTGAAGATAACATTTTGGTGCTCATGTTTTCCAGGAAACACTTTATGGGCAGCTCTACTTCGATATCCTTATAAGCATCAATAGCCAACTTTTTTAATTGACATATAGGACAAATGCATTACAATGGTTTCATCCAAATGAAAGTCATGGATTTACATTAAAGCAGAAAATCAGAAAAAATCATGGAACAATATAGAAAGATAGATCAATCCCTGACATGCCTTCTGCAGAAGCCTGAGGACCTGACTTTGGGTCTCAGTACCCATATTATTAAACCACATAGGGACATGTGCATGTGTTATCTAGTGCTGGAGAAGCACAGCTAGATAGATCACTTGGCTTGATGATGAGTGAGGTCATTCTACTTGGTAAGGCCCAAGAAAATGAAAGACACTGTCAGATAACCAAATAGATGGTTTCTGTGCACTAATTTTGTTTTCTGGCTTCATTCATGCCTCCATACAAATGCACATGCATCTGAGTAAGCACCAACAAGCATACATTAAAAAAAACTGAGTTAAACCAGCCAACAAACAAAAACAGAGAACCAAGTGATTATTCCCTTCCATATCATAGAAAAGGATATTTTAAATCTTAACCCCCCACACATACACATACACACACATACACACACACACACACACACTCACACACACACACACACACACACACACACACACACATACACACAAAGCCATAAACCATTTCTAAATCATGCTGAGAAAAGAAATTTTTAAAAGCCATGTTTTCTCTCCAGGTTGTAAAGAGCTCCTTACTTTCCATTTAAAGTCCAAACTCAGTTTGCAATAGGTGATGGCTGATGAACAGATTATGTTTAAAGGGCAGAGAAGCATAGCATTTATTTGTTTGCATTGTAAGTGCTATGAACTCTGCTGCACAGAGCAGGCAGTATTAAAAGTAAGCCTCTATTTCATGATCATGGTTTTCCCATTCATCTACAGAATTGTGAAGAAAGGTACTACAGAGTAATCTTTTACTGATGTTGGTATACCTTCTGTAGGATCATTGCAAAGATAATCTTGCCGATCTCTGATACAGAAGCATACAAGAGTTTGTCTTTAATCTCAAATTTTCTGCATCCTTGATTGTTCTAGTAAACCTTGACTCCTTTTCTCTGTTAGGTAAAAGCTGAGCAAGAACCAGATTCCAGCAAAAGTGAAGCTTTGTTTATTTCTCACCTCCTAAAGTGTGGGTAAGCAGGGAAGGAGCCATTCTGGTTACTATGTGCTAGATTCTCAGAGCTGGTTTATGTTTCACTGTAGTTAAATGAGAAATGCTGGAATTCTGCCGCCCAGCAATCAGATTACTGAAAATATGCATCATATGCTCAGCAACAAAGAAGCATCTGAAAGGGGAAGTGAATTTTGTGTCTGCTCTACACATACTTAAAGAAGTTGTGTATTCAGAGTGTGAAATATTATAACAGGTGTATATTCTCCATGATCAGAAATTTTATTTCCAAGGGCAAGAGTATTATCAGCAGTATCTCTGTGTGAAGACAGAGTTAGCCTCTGTGATCACAGAGAGCCTCTAGCCACAGAAATCATGTGGTCTCAGTAGCTTACGATCCTGCTAACCAAAATTCTGAAACTATATTTCCTCTGCCTCTTTGCCAAATTCCTTGCTGTCTTAAGTGTTCAGGGAAAAGGTCACCAGAGTTAAAGCAGTGGCTGGGAGAATGTCCCATGTAAGCAAAATCTGTTTGCCAGTGGCTGTTACATGTTCATTGTTTGAAGCTGAACAAATGCATCAGGAACAGCCTTGGATTTAGAATCCTATCAACCAGGGCCCATCAACAGATATTACAGTAGAGGTGACTTAGGGAGCAGTATGTGTTGGCCTCTATCTGTCAGGAGAGTGAAACCACCCACTGATATCTGGGAAGTCATTTAACTTGGCCATGTGTGCACACCATTGCCAAACAATATTTAAGACCACAATTTCTACTCTAGTGCCTTGAAGGATTGTGGTCGACCATTTGAACAGAAAGAAATCTAAGACTTCCAGGGTGGTTTAGGAACACAGAAAGCTTCCTTCTCTGGCCTGTAGTTGACATATTAAACATACTTTAAAGTGTCTAACATTATTTTGTCACAGCAATGCACAGATTCAGCACCAAAAATAAAAGCAAATTATTCTAGTAATACAACCCTGCAGCTCAAAAACCCCTACACAAACAGTTCTTCCTTCATGATTTCTAAGCCCATCCATTGTGTTTTTATTATTTCTCTGAATTGTGCCATTGAAAACATTTTACTGTTAGGTTGTTGGTAGCACTTGCATATTTCCTCTGAATGTCTGAGACAAAGAGACGGTCCTGCAAATGACAGGCTGTAATTTCCATATTTCTACAAATCTCTTTAATTTCCTAAACAAACAGCAGAAATTTCTTTCTGAGGTCTCTGTAAGCTGATGACTCAGCCAGTTGTTCAAATGTGTAAGCTATATTGTAGAGAAGTGGGATCAGAGGTTCTTAATGAAGAGAATGGGCCATTCAGAAGAATAGGTGGGTCTTGACCCGCTATAAGGGCCTTCAACGCCCTCCTCTAGGTTAACAATAGAACAAGACACATAAAGCTCACTAGAACTGGTGTTTGACCCTGTATCTGTACCCAATCATTTAAAGCTCAGACACTAGGGACATTCTATTCTGGGATGGTTAAGTTGGTTGATGTGACAATGGTTTCTTTCAGTGACCAGCCACATGGCACAATTTCCTAGATATAATTATTACCTTGATTTAAAGCTTCACTTTTGAATTAATGTTGCATGTTCTCTTTTTCAATTCTAGCTGAGATGACATATTTTTATAGATACACTAACAATGCAGTAACTAACAAAATCACGTAAGACATTTTAGAAGGTTATAATTTTTAATATCTTGAATCCTGGTCTAAAATAATATTAGAAAAATACTAAGATAAAAGCCACTTTCATAATCACAATTCTTTTTAACAGGTATATAATAGTGAAGATAAAAAGAAAGAAGGCAAAAAATATGACTACAGTATTAAAACTGAAACGTGTGTGACCATATAAAAGCCCAGAACATTTGTGGTGAGAGGTGTGTGTGTGTATGTGTGTGTGTGTGTGTATGTGTGTGTGTGTGTGTGTGTATGTGCATGTGTGTGTGTGTGTGTGTGTGTGTGTGTGTGTGTGTGTGTGTGTGTGTGAAGGATAAACATATTGTCACAGCTTGGAGAGACAAACAAAGGAAAGCATATAATGATAATAATAATAATAATAATAATAATAATAATAACAAGTTAATCAGTAACACACAGTAAGAATATTTTAGGGTTTTATCTTTATCTAATTTAAATAGAAAATTTATGATATAGTCCTATCAAGGGTTCTGAGAGAATAATTTAAAATTACCAAAATGATGTATTTAACTCATAGCTTGGAATTGATACACCTTCTATGCTGCAGTATTTTAGGAAATCTGAGGGAATTGGAATATTTGACAGACCAAGGGCTCAGCTGTGAACTTCCTGTAGCTTAAGGAATCGTTCTCCATCATCATCCAGAGAAAACTTTCATCCCAGCAATGATGTTGAATATCTGGATGCTGACTCCATCTGCTTCAGCAGGTGTTGTTGGCTGTTTTACCTAACTTCGTCTGCTCAGAGCTAAGTTCTCTCCCTCTTCTCTACCTGTGGATTTGATAAAAAAATAACTGGGACCTGAGCAAAATAAGTCATTGAAATGAACTCTAGGAAATCATATAAACAATTTGAATGCAGAATAAAAGTGAAGTCTTTGATGATTATATAATATATCTATGGATAATAATATATTTGAGAACCAAACAACCAAAATAAGTAAACAAATATTTCCATATCTCTTATATATCTCAATGCACAAAACAGCGATTTGTTATAGTAACTATGTTGTTTAGTTTCAGCTTCACTCTTATATACACTGAAGTTGCTCCATGACTTTTCTTCTCAGAGAATATTACTCTACAGAGTGCATCAGCAGCTTCTTCAGAACTCCTTGAGCTTATCTGATAGTCAAGGCAAGCTGCAGAGGCGTGGAAACAAACGCTCTCTTCTAACATAAAGCAAGCACTGTGACTTTCTCCAGGGCATTGACTGGTTAGCTAACTTCTGAATTAGATACTTTGAAAGCAGTGTATAACTAGAAAGCATCCAATATGTGTTATTTTACAGAATTTTCTTGCACAGTAGCTATATGTGGTGATTTTCAAATAATATTGTTTTACATAAAGTGGACTTAGCAGAATTTTTACAAAATAAGGTCTGGGATCTCTCTCTCTCTCTCTCTCTCTCTCTCTCTCTCTCTCTCTCTCTCTCTCTCTCTCTCTCTCTCTCTCTGTGTGTGTGTGTGTGTGTGTGTGTGTGTCTGTGTGTGTGTGTGTCTGTCTGTCTGTTTCTGACTGTCCCTCTGTCGCTATCTGTCTGTCTGTCTTCCCTGTCTTTCTCTCTATCACTCTGTCTCTGTCTCAGTCTCTCTCTCTCTGTCTCTCTGTCTCTTGCTGTCTCTCTCTCTCTCTCCCTCTTATTCTGTGTATGTGCACACACATATGTATGGGAAAACATACAAGGTAAGAAAAAATTTGGTAAACTATACCTAAAGATTATGTTAGGGTGAGAAGGCTTTATGTAGGCAGTGGACTAATCTACCTTCCTTTCCTGGCAGAGGGGTAAGTGATAAAGAGATGTAAGCGTTTTCACGTCAACTGTCCAAGTCCTCTATTTTCTCATTATGAGCATATTGAGCAATGGAGCAAAGAACTAGGGACAAGAAAGACTTTATGTGGAAATGTAGGAAATGAGTGTTTGTGTAGGAGCAATAATGTTCAAGAGTATGCTTTTTCTATTGTAAAATTATTCAATATCATAGATATTCATGATGAAAGGAAGAACTGTTTTGGGCTAATAATAAAATGGAAGGGGAAGCTAACAGAGGTAGAGATACAGCAGATTAAGAATTTATGTATGTACAGTTCCTTTAAGCAGGTTGTTATGAGATAGTTTCAAACACATGAACGTTTGTGAGGTTTTCATAATCAATTATGATATCTGCTTTGATACTTTTCTTACTCCTTTGAAAAAGAAGATTTAGGCAACTTTCAATCCCTGAGTTACTAAGTGCTATAGCTTAAGCTTGGTAAAGAGTGGACAAGGGATTCCTAAGTGTGACATATGAGAGAGAGAATCTCTAGCTCTAGGCAGAAGCAATAGAAAATGAAGATTATTTAGGTAGTATATAAGGAGAGTTGGAAGTACTTAGAATAAAGTGGTTTTAGGTGAGTTAGGCAACGAGACTTCTAATACTTTGACTTGATGATATTTCAGAAACAACTCAGATCAAAGCCATACAAAGAAAAGAATGAAATGAGTATTTACCCATATTTATTTTAAGGTATGAATGGAAAGAGTGTTGAGCTTGGAAGTTTTCATGGAAAATGATGAACAATGAGTTATCAATATCCATGACTAGATGGACAAACCAAGAAAACAGTACTAGAGAGGAAGACAAAAATTTTAACTGTGGAGGAGTTCCAAAAAAGTGGAGACTATGCCCACAGGGGAACTCTGAGTGATGCAGTGGCACCTGTGAAGGGGAGGGGCTGAGAGAGCTCATCTACTAAAGAGCGTGGCGCCAAGGCATGATCTGATTGTGACCCCTAGAACCCAGATAGAAGGAGAACCAACTCTGGAAGTTTTCTTTTGTTCTACATATATTCAATACAGAATGCACAGATGGACACACACACACACACACACACACACACACGCATAAGCACACGTGTGTGTGTGTGTGCGCGCACACATACACACACACACACACACACACACACACACATACACACACACACACACACACACACACACACACACACACACATGCCCCCAACACATTGTATAGAAGTTAATGGGAAAAAAGAAATGAATTAATACATTTCTATCTACTTTTAAACTCCATGATATTGAGAAGTATAAAACGTTTGGAATCGTAGAAAGTTATAAAACAATAACTAAGAGTGTCTGAAAAAGTGAAATGAATGAAAGAGGAAGAAGCAAGACTTTGGGGAGTAACTGGACAATCCCCAGGTTTGATAGGGAATGAAGCAAAGGGAAATGGACCCGATGCAATCAGGCTAACAGGAATTGGAATTTAATAAGAGGCGTTATTCAAACAAGAAGAGGGAACTTAGCCAGTCAATGTTCCATTTGGAAACAAGTGGTTCTGATAGCATACGAACATACACAAAACCCAGAAGAGAATTTCCCAAAGTAGGCAGCAAGCTCTGACATTAACTTCACAAGGCTGAGAAAGCAGACTAAACATAACTGGATCTAATATGTACATATATATATAATATATAATATACTGAGGAAAGTAAAGTCATTTCTTTCCGCTCCATCTTTTATAATCAAAAATTATGAAATAAAATCAGGAAAAAGCCATTGGATTATGAAAAATACGTTTCAACGGTAGAAACCTGTAATATTTAAAAATGGCACTTAAAAATTATCTGGTCAACGTCATTATTTATTAATTATCTGAGTTCTTGAAGATAACAAGAGAATTAGGCCCAGTGCAGACAGTTTGTACTCTGACAAAACATCATTGTCAACAGGTCCAAGCACAGCAGCTCCATGGGTTGGAAAGAGGCTGGGCAATTGTAAATGCATCTCTTCTTGACTGATTGTATTATGCAGGATAGCTTTGATAGACTTTAATTTTATAATTGTTTTTTTGTAGTAACTGAATGTTTTTGATGTGTTCTTTGATTAGGTTTGACAGTATTTTAGCGTCGATGTTCAGAAAGAAATTATTCTGAACTTCTCTTTTTCTGTTGAGTCTTTGTGTGATTTAGGTATTTGGGTGATTGTGGCTTCATAGAATGAAAATGACAGTGTTCCTTCTGCGTCTGTTTTATTGAATAGCTTGCTGAGCATTTGTAACAGCTCTTATAATTAGCATTGGTATTGGTACTGGTCAAATACTGTGCTAAAACATTCAGAGTCTGGGCTTTTTTGGGGGGGCTGGGAGATATTTTTTGGATTTGATTAAACTTTTCAGTAAAATCTCAAAAAAAAGAAGTATTCTTATTATACATCTTGAAAAATCACACTTTTACATAATCACAAAGCTCATATGCATCCACTTCCCACCCCATCCCCACAATACAGACTACCCTTTTCATTAGACTATTACATTGACTGATATTGTACAGTTATATTCTCTGAGCTTTATCATTCACTTCTGGATGGAAGAAGGGATCGTATTGGTCTCAGTAAATTTCCAAAACTTCCAAAAAATTGGGAAGTCAGAGAAATAAAAATTTCATGAAGTCCTATCCCAGATTGCATGGGAGTAAGCACTTGGAGGCTGTGGTGAATCTTCCTGTAGGCATACAGCACATTCCTGTTAGGAATTCCCACCCTGGTTTCTGTCAGAAACCCACAAGATATCCACTAATGGAGGAAGACTCAGGAGATAATTTATTTGGTCTGATATAGGCTCTGTATCTGGGATGCAAATATATGTAGGACACAAAACCACTTCCTATAGCTTGTGCCTCAAGCACTTTACTGATTGAGGCATATCCTTAGTAGTTTACTCAGCATCTCTTCAAACCAATAATGTATTGTGACACTTGTTTCATGAGAGAAATTAAGCTCAATAAAACTATAGGTAAATTAAATCTATCTCCTCTTTTCTTTAAAGCCCTAAAAATAATTTTACTAGCTTTATCTCATTAAATTCTTAATAGAGTGGAATCCTATAGATTTGAGATGTTTCACTCTGAAGAGTCTTAAATTATATGTATAATTAATATTATTTTATCTAAACATATGAAATAAGTTAAACTATTGCAATGAGATGGCTCATATAAAGAAGACAAGCAGGTAAAGGTAAAACTTGTGTATATATTTAAGTTGGCTAGAGTTAATTATATTCTACTTGACTATATTTTTATGTGCAATCCAATCAAAGATTGTGAGTCATTACTAGCAATCACAATACTTTTATTTATATATAAATTTTGAACACAATCTCAAAATACACAGGTTTGAAGTAATTGAGACCTTCATATAATGAGCTGGCCTTATAGTAAAGAATGTTTCCAAAATAGAGTGGTTTATTAAAGAAACAGTTTAATTTATGTTTTTTTCCCCACAATCAGTTCTTTCTTATGAGCGCTTACCCAAACTCTTTAGTCTTCTAAAGTACATCCCCTCCACATACCTTTGTCATCCCTACGCTCACAACAGCACACCACGTGGTGTGATTGGCAAGTTCCATCTCAATGCCAACCGAGGCATGCCTATGGAAGTAGCATCGTGACAAACATTTACTCACATGTTCTTTAATAAATTACACTAACCTCTCCCATCAAACTCAAGATGGGAATAAAGCAGTTCTTCACTCTATAGATAAATCGATCGCAGTCATTTCTTAGGACTGCTAAGTGAATCAAAGCCAGGCATATCTCTCACTACTTTTTAGTCCTTGAACTATCTTGACTTCCAAGTGGTGTCTTGCCTGGCATGTAGGATTTTCAGCACAATGTCCTTCTCTATGTTTTTGAGTCAATTAATTTTCTATGTTTTATTTTGGTAATACCCTTTGAAAATGTGCAACAACACAGATGTCTTTGGCCTGCTCTGGTTAGAATTAAACATTGCCTTTCTAATTTCTACTTCCAAAGAAGACATGTGACAGATGACATGGTAATTTTCCTATTTCTTCATGTTCATAAAACATTGATAATATGATTTTTACCTTCCCTTTGTTCTCAATTAAATGAAATGCTCCAATACAATTAACGTGCTTTTGTGATTTAGGTTGCCTTTAGAGGTTTCTCTTGTCTCTGATTAACAGCATTTCCCATCCATTCTCAGACCCCCCAACTGCTATTCAGAATGTTCCATTATGCCTGCCAGCTATAAATACAATTGTGAACCAATATCATTTTAATTGTTTCACTAATAACTTGTTTTAAATGATTCAACAGTCATCAGGAAAGATAAGTGCTCTTGTACCCTGCAGGCTTATGGGCATGATGGTATGAGGCCATGTGGAGAGCTGTATCAGAATAATGAAACCGTATGCAGAAGATAATGACAAAGCGCTCACATTGCCGTAAAGATAAATGAAAACACTAGATCTTCTTCGCTCGGTAATATAACATCCATTTCTCACTCCCATTTCAATCATTAGACCTTCAAAACAGATTAATGCCCAAATACACATAAGCAACATGTCCCATCGTAACAGCCATATGCTCCCATTTTTCCAGGCGGACTGTGAATGATGGAGTTAACGAGCTTTACAAATGCTCTTGTTAATTAACAAAAATTGTTACTTTCTCATTTGAGGGGGATTTATAAATTAGACTTAATTACACCAGATAATTGCAACTGCCAGGCACTGCGCAGCTCCTTCTCATTCTGTTCTTTCAGTGGCAAATCAACAATTGCAACCCTTGCCTACTTGTGTGGATGAATTCAGTAAGCAAACAGCCCTTTTATGTTAATGGTTTACTGGCATTCATGGGTCTGTCAGGAGAAATGTGCAGGGGGAGGGTTCGCTAATGGCAGCACATAATCACATTAATTAAAATATAACTGCCATTTAAAGATTTGTAGTGTGGAATTAGAGCATGTTGGGAACTGAGAAAATCAAGCTAGAGAGCATATTAGCGCCATCACTCCATGCTCCACGCACAGCAGTCAGCAACCCCGTGTGTCAAAAATGTAATTTATGAGTGCTATTTGCTTTGAAATATATGTTTTTAGTTCACTCATTAAAGTGTAAAAATTCTCAGTGTTGGCTTTAGAAGGCTCAGAATAAATTCACTGAAAGCCGAGACCTGCTTTTAACAAACCCCAATAATAATTTATTTTTAATTATGACTTTCACGATATCTCATAGTAAAACCAAATGGTGTCCTTTTCTGAAGAAACATTTAAAGCAGAATGTTTTAAACTGTAGTCTTTTAGTTATGCTAAGATGGTTCCATATAATTTTATTAGGTACTTAATAGATATGATCCATTTTGTTTCTTTTTCGTGAAAAAGTTTAGTGGAAGGTGATATATGCTTTAAAGTCAAGCACATGCCAGGAAAACAGTTGAGGAAATACCTTTTAAAGCTTTTCATTAGTCTGTCTTTGGGATCCACTCATTAGTTTTAAAGCTGTCCTTGTTCTAAATCAGTCCCATTTGTACTTCACCTACAAAGACACAAGGAATGTTCCCAGGATAAATTGCTGAGGGGCCATAACAATACCCAGGGGTATAAAGTCTAATTGATTTTTAATAATGTCAAAGGATTCCAGTTTCAGGAACTAGCCAACTGTGAGCAAATTCCATTTGACAAAGCCTTATGCCTTCAGCAGTGTGAAAACTTAACAGTGAATTATTTTCCTTTATTTAATCCACCCTAAAGTGCCTATAAGGATCCTAAAACTGTCCTTACAGGTGGTATTGACTGAAATGCTACGCATAGGACTCTTAGAGACTGTTATTTTTGCAAATCACTGGAAAACCTTTACAACAGCAGTGACTTGAGCACGTGACAGCTAGGCAGAGGAGTCTCTGATAGGCCCTACCCAGCAGCCCCAACACAAACCAATGGCAAATCTTTTCGTGTGTAATCCAGAACCACAGTGTTTCTCATACTTAAACTTTGTGAAACAAAAGACTCATTGTTTCCAGGAACCAAGGATGACTAATACTGTCTCATTAGCTCTGCAGGACATCTGAATCCCAAATAGAGGGCTGTTGTGATAACCTTTCAGGTAAAGTAAAAGAAAACTTTAAGACAAATAACCAAGGGCAAGCTGCCCATCTCATTTTCTTCCTTAGTCAATTTTAAGTGACATGTGTGTCATTTTAGGGTAAATAAGTAGGGTAATATATTTTGCCTACAAAGCAAAATTCATTAACTCTCATTTGAGTTCATATGTAAATCTTGTCTTTATTCATCTGTGTAGCCCAGAAGAAAGAACACTTATAAAATGTCATTTCCAGAGCTTTCTGTCTCTTTGCGTAGGTTTTGATGCATGAGTATAGGTCTTGATTGACACACAAGAATGATGTTGAGTGAACTTGAAAGAAGTACCTATGTTGTATGTGTCTTCCCTCTCCCCCTTTAAATCCTTACTGCAGTCCATAACAATAACTAGCCACACCTCACTCTAGGTTTTGTTTGGATGCACTTTCTACTGGTTTTTTTTTCTTTTGCATATTTTGTTACCATTTTCATTTAATTCAGTTCAGTAAATGTGTTTTTATGCTGCCAACTGGGCACTGAAGGATCATGTTTAAGCTCTGAAGTGAGGTTTGAACTCTGACATTGCATGCATCGGCTGCGCCACTTGACTTAATTGCGGTGTTGTGCTAGTTGCAGTGCTAGCCTCTTTCATTCCAGGTTCAAAACCTATCCATCCGTGTGTTTCTTTTCAAAGAGGATCTTTCAGTCCATGAGCTGGTTTTGAAGACTTTACTATAGTGAGTAGAACCTAAGTGGTCAAATTTGGTGTCTGCTTTCACTATGGTTCTCTGAGAAGAGGTATTTGGGGAGCCGAAGAATAAAATGGAAGGTCCAGTAAAACCATTTTCAGGGGCTCGGTATCATGAACTATATTCATTCCATCTCCTTCAGCAAGAGAAATCCTGTTGATATACAGCAAATGCTTTATTTGTCTAAAGTATGCATAAAGAAATGAATGCCCCATCCATCTTCCCAGAGATAAAGAAGACTACAACTCTTTCTTATAGTTAGGCATTTAAGCCAAAGGAAAAATTTACCTGCATAACTGCATGCTTCACTAAACGTTATCTGACAAGGCAGGGTCTCCACTAATGAGATTGGGGAATGCCATCACTCCACAGGCAGTAAAGGCAGGTTCATTGCAATTCAGCACTGTAGGGTGGGTACTTGAGATGTTTAATTTAATGGTATCATTGTTATTTTTCTCTAAAATGGGAGCTGGATTTAGAAACAGCAACTTGGTAGCTTTCACAGCGTGCCCTTGTTCCCGGGAATGGGTAAGTGGTCTCTCTGGGCCTTGCTGACATCTAGCTCTTGTGTACCAACTTCCTAGCGCACAGGAAACTTGCAAGTGATTATGACTGTCAGACTGCTAAGAAAAAAGATTGTCTTCCATATTCTGAATATGAATGCTTCCCTTCTACCTAAAAAAAGTAAAATTGAAATATGAAATGTTACTTCCAGTCCTCCTTTGGTGCTAACTCTGTCATTGTCATTTACACTATTCTAAAGGATTTAAAAATAGTCAATTTTAAAATGAGTCAAAGTGCCTAATATGATCATAAGGTCAGAAATGTTAGATTTTAAATCACTGATAATATTGTTCTATGGATACCAGCACAATAAAGCGTAGCCATGTGTCAAAGGAAAGAGGCCAACAATTAAGAAAGTCTTCTGAATGCCTAAGTAGAAGAAAATGTAATACAGCTTATAAATGTCATTTATCTGATTTATTTTTATTGCTTTACTTTAGCTTTCTTGCTGGTTTTGTGTTGATTTTATTGTCTTGTAACACATGAAGGTCTTCACTTAATTTCTTAAAAGACCAATAATTCAGTGCAAAGGCATATGGCATGATATTCTCAACCGTTGCTAGAAGAGTTTCAGTCCCTAACCTAGATAATGCCTAATTCTAGCATCATTCCAAACTTGAGAGTTCTAGAATTTTATTCCTATAAATTATAAGATCTTGCACCATAATGTACGAGTAAGGGTGAAGAAGGATGTGTCTGTGGAGGTATTATACTAATACTGGACCTCCTGGCAAGCCTTTCCAAGACAGGTGTCAATATTCTGCTATGGTCCATGCTGTGAGTGTTCGTTATTTTCTTATTTCAGTTTTGAGTAAATGTTTTCAAACACATGTGTACATTTATGAATCTACATGTTATTATCACCACCCCAGAATATTAGAACGTGGAAACATATAATGGATAGTCTGTAAGATATTTTCCTGGCATTCCCCTATACTGGGACATTGAGTGTTCTCAGGACCAAGGGCCTCTCTTCCCTTTGATGTCCATCCAACAAGGCCATCCTCTGCTACATATGCAGCTGGAGCCATGGGTCCATCTTCAGGATGCAAAGTTAGATTTTCAGTGAACACAACCACAATTTTCTAAAGGATGCCCTACCACTGTCCTTTCTTCCTTGACCTGAAAGGAACTGTCTGAAGAATATTTTTTTTCTTTTTGGTCTTTTATTTATTTACACTCCAAATTTTATCCCGCCCAATCCACCTTTCAACTGTTCCACATCTCATACCACCTCCCCACCCCATTTCCACAAGGATGTCCTCACCACCCCCCACCAACCAAACCTCTAAACCCTCTGGGGTCTCCAGTCTTTGCAGGTTAGGAGCATCTTCTCTGACTGAACCCAGTCCTGGCAGTCCTCTGCTGTATATGTGGTGGGAGCTTCTTATCAGCTGGCACATGTTGCCTGTTTGGTGGTCCAGTGTCTGAGAGACCTTAGGGTTTCAGCTTAATTGAAACTGGTGGTCCTCCTGCAGAATTACACTCCTCCTCAATTTCTACCAGCTTTTCCCTTATTCAACCACAGTGGTCAGCAGCTTCTGTCCATTGGTGGGGTGCAAATATCTGCATCTGACTCTTTCAGTTGCTTGTTGGGTCTTTCACAGGCCAGTCCCTTTTTTATGAGTGCTCCATAGCCTCAGTAATAGTGTCAGGCCTTGGGGCCTCCCCTTGATCTGAATCCCACTTTGGGCCTGTCGCTGGACCTTCTTTTCCTCAGGCTGCTCTCCATTTCCGTCCCTGTAGTTCTTTCAGACAGGAACAATTATGGGTCAGAGTTTTGACTGTGGCATTGCAACCACCTTCCATGCTTGATGCCCTGTCTTCCTGCTGGAGGTGAGCTCTATAAGTTCCCTCTCCCTATGGTCAGGCCCCTCCCTTTGAGTCCTGAGAGTTTCGCACCTCCCAGGATTCTTGTATACTTTGGACAGTCCCCTCAACCTTCTACCTTTACCTCCCGAGGTTGCCTGTTTCCATTCTTTCTGCTGGTCCTCAGGGCTTCAGTCCTTTTCCCTTACCCAGTACCAAATCAGGGTCCCCTCTCCCTTCATCCCCCATCCACTTTCCCTCCGAGGTCCCTCTGTCCCTCCCCACTTGTTGTTGATATCTTCTCCCTCCAATTGGGACTGAGGTGTCCTCACTTGGACTTTTTTTTTTCCTAAAAGCTGCCTATAGTGAGTACATACCATGCATGTCCTTTTGGGTCTGAGTTACCTCCCTCAGGATGATATTTTCTAGTTCCACCCATTTGCCCGCTAAACCCTAATCCCACATCCAATAGAGGGCTAATATCCAAAGCATATTAGAGAATACAAAGTATATAAAAATATATTAAAGTATATAAAAATATATTAAAAACCAAAAAAAAACCCCAAACAATCCAATTAAAACATGGGGCATAGATCTAAACTGAGAATTCACAGAAAAGAAATCTTAAATGGCTCAGAAGCACCTAAAAGAAATGTTCAAAGTCCTTAGTGATCAAAGAAATGGAAATAAAACAAACCCTTATATTCTACTTTACACCAATCAGAATAGCTAAGATCAAAACCTCAGGTAACAGCACATGTTGGCAAGGATTTGGAGAAAGAGGAACACTCCTCCATCGCTGGTGGGATTGCAAACTGGTACAAACACTCTGGAAATCAATCTGAAGGTTCATCAGAAAATTGGAAATAGATCTACCTGAAGACCCAGTAATGCCACTCTTGGGAATATATCCAAAAGATACCCCACCATGCCACAGGGGTACGTGTTCCACTATGTTAATAGCAACCTTATCTGTGATAGGCAGAAGATGGAAAACACCCAGATGCCACACAACAGAAGAATGGATACAGAAAATGTGGATATGAAGAATAATTATTTTTAAATAAAATATTTTTATTTTATATCCATTAGTATTTAACCTACATGTGTGTCTGTTGGTTTCCATGGGACATATTTACAGGCATGCCATGTTAGTGCTGGGAATTGAACCTAGGTCCTTTGGAAAAGAAGCCAGTGTCTTAATTGCTGCTCTATCTCTCTAGCTCCAAGAAACAAATCTTTAAAAATAACAGATATGACAGCACTAACTCCCAAAACTCACATGAATTTTCTAATAATAATCAGAAAAACAAAGAATTGAGCCCAGCAAGTTCAATGTCTTAAAAATACCTATACATTCAGCTCCATTTTCTATACAAGATTGTTAATTTTAATGCATATTTCCATAATTATCCAGTACCCAATGCTTCTCCTTCTCCTTCTCCTTCTCCTTCTCCTTCTCCTTCTCCTTCTCCTTCTCCTTCTCCTCCTCCTCCTCCTCCTCCTCCTCCTTCTCCTTCTCCTCCTTCTTCCTTTTCCCTCTCTTCCTTCTCCTCCTCCTTCTTCTTTCTCCTCCTCCTCCTTTAATACTTATTATTATTAATTATTAATAACTAAAAAGTAAAGCCACTCAATGGTGGTATACTCCTTTAACCCCAGCACTAGGTAGGCAGAAACAGGCAGATATTTGAAGACAGACTGGTCTACTGAGTGAGTTCCAAGACAGCCAGGGCTACAGAGAGAAACTCTGTCCCAAAAAGCCAAAAAAAAAGAAAAAAGAAAAAAAGAAAAAAAAAACCTCAAAAGTAAGAATTCTCTTGGTTAAAAAATTCTTTTAACGATTTATTGTTTGCATTTTTCCTAAATTTTATCTGAAAAAATAAGTTTAAATTAGTTACTAATTTACATATGAACCACTGCATAGTTAAATCAGCTAGTTTTAGCATCTAAATAATTCTTAAATGGGTTATATACTAACAGAAAAATTATATGAACAAGAGAGGCCCTTATTTTGAAATAGGAAAAGTCATACTGAATAAGATGTGCTACATAGTAGGTATTCTCTCTGTGACTCTCTCTTTCTCTAATCCTCCCTCTTTCCCTCTCTCCCTCCCTCCCCCCTCTTCCACTCTCTGTGTGTGCACTCGCGTGTGTGTGTGTGTGTGTGTGTGTGTGTGTGTGTGTGAGTGAGTGAATGCATTCACTCATACACATGAGCAAACACAGGTCTTTGGCCCAGAACTTTTGGTAATTGAAAGAACTTTAGACATTCTGAGGAAGAAGGCACAAGGGCAGCATGAGAAACTGCTGAGGTATAGAAAGAACCCAGATTCAGAGAACTACTGCCTAGGCATCCTGCTTCTAGAAGAGAAAAGATGGCAAAATTTCATGTTTCTCCATTCTCCATCAGGTTTCCCGAGGTATATGTAGGTGGCAGTCAAGGATAAACACACTGTTGCTGATAAAAATAATTGATGAAAGGCAACTTTTTAAAATGTTGCATTATTAAATGTGCTGGATGGTTTTGTGTGTCAAGTTGACATAGGCTGGAGTTATCACAGAGAAAGGAGCTTCACTTGGGGAAGATCCATGAAATCCAGCTGTGGGACATTTTCTCAATTAGTGATCAAGAGTGGGGAGGACCCTTTGTGGGTGATGCCATTCCTGGGCTGGTAGTCTTAGGTTCTAGCAACCCTGACTAAGACATATTGATACCAGGAGTGGGGTGTTTCTGTGACAATCTGACTGTGTTTTGGGGAGGACTGTGAAAGGACTTTGAAACTTTGAGTTAGAAGAGCTATTAGGATGTGAAGAGCTCTGTGGAATGTTCTGTAGGAGCTTGGAAGATAATGTGGAGAACAGTGCAGAAAATGGAGGCCTGGATTGTGAAATTTCAGAAGGAAAATTTAAGACTCTTATCAGGGCTGTTGCTGTTTTGATTGTGAAGATTCTGTGGGTTTGGTTAGCTGGGGATGAAGAATCTGGTGTGATTAACAAGATACCAGCACTACTAAAGAAAAACCTTTGCATTACTGGGACTATTGATGATGGTTAGCTGGAGCTAAGAAATTAGTGGTGATTAAGAAGAGACCAGCATCATTGAGGTGAAGTCTAGTGGGAAGTGTTTTCTAAGAGCACACAGAGGCTGTGTTCCAGAGATAGCCAAGGTTGTACCTTGTGCTGTGGCTGGACTTGGGAATATGTAAGAGTCACCCAGGTGGTACTGGTTTTGAAAGCATAAAGGGATCATAAAAAGCAGCTGAGACTCAGCACTGTGAGAGGCCATGGAAGGCGATTGGTGAAGGTGCAGCCTCAGTTGCAATTGATGGCCCAGGACAGAAGTTATCATGCAAAGGAGCTGATGCTTGGCACCAAGAAGAGAGCCTATGAGAGGTTATTGGTGAAGCCTAGTTACAGTGGACAGCAGTATTTTGGAGATGCCAGTTCTATGAGATGACCACCAAGAACAGCAGCAGCAGTAGGGTACAGGCATCTATAACCCAGATGACAAGGTATATGGTACAAAGGGCGGGGATAGCAAATTGACCCAAGACCATTGAGGAGCCCAGAAGATGGTTAGCTGGATCCCAGACATTGGATGGTTGGAGGTCGATTTTGCTTTTGATTGTGACTGTGCCCTGATATTTTTCCCTCTTGAAGGAAGAAAGTATTTTAGTGGAGGCCACAGTTAAGAGACTTTGAAGTTTTAAAAGACTTTGTATTTTAAAAGATATAGGACATTTTAAAGGGATAGAACTTTTAATATATAAAGACTGTGGTACTTTTAAAGTTATTTAGATCTTGGAGATGAATAAGAAAGTAAGAGTTGAGGCTTAATAGTGATGTGTTTGTATGTCGAGTTGACAAGAAGTCAATTGTACTGGCTGGTTTTGTGTGTCAAGTTGACAGAGGCTGGAGTTATCACAGAGTAAGGAGCTTCAGTTGGGAAAGTGCCTCCATGAGATTAAGCTGTGGAGCATTTTCTCAATTAGTGATCAAGGGCGGAGGGGCCCTTGTGGGTGGTGCGATCCCTGGGATGGTAGTCTTGGATTCTATAAGAGAACAGGGTGAGCAAGCCAGTAAGTAACATCCCTCCATGGCCTCTGTATCAGCTCCTGCTTCCCTACCTGCTTGAGTTCCAGTTCCACTTCCTTTGGTGATCAAGTGCAATGTGGAAAGTGTAAGCTGAACAAACCCTTTCCTCCCCAACTTGCTTTTTGGTCATGATGTTTGTGCAGGAATAGAAACCCTGACTAATACATTAGACAACAAGTATAATACTCTCAGATTAAACAAAGTCAATAGAATCATTGCTACAGGCTAAAAAATGCAGTCTTTTGAGAGGTTCACTTATAATAGATGAATGTTATAAAAATGAAATTTTATATTGAATACAAAGATAAAATTCAAACAGCATAATGATAATTTCTAAGTTGAAAATTATTGAACAAGATGTTCTGTGGGGATTCTGCAACAGGGGGTTAACAGGAGAAGAACTGAGTGAACGCAGAGGATATAAAGAATATAAAGGATTGATTCAGAAATTACATTCATGGTATATAGGCACAATGAATTCACACAATTCAGTGTGGTATTTTGCACCTTCTGGACACCTAGGCTGTTCCTTGGAACTATAACTCTAGTGATGCAGTTATGTTCATCACGATATTGCACTACAACCTCGTGATGGCACCATGAATTTCCTGGCTCTTGATCATCTATGGAATAAGCAGGAAGACTAGTTTCCAGGAGGGAGCACTGCATTTTATTCTCATTGGTGTCTGAAAGACAGAAAGTGTCATAGAGTCAAAGAGAGAATATAGACAAGAACTTTAGGTCAATTAATGATTTCTCAAATTGTCAAACAGATGCATTTCTTTGTATGGAAATGATTTTGTAAGGTACCAATTAGGAGCCTTCTACTCTTCTGAGTGCTGGGTTTCAAAAGCATTTCAACAAACCAGGCTGTAAGCTCTTGATCTCATTACATATCAGTAATTAAAATTATAAATTGATGAACAATTAACAAGTTTGTTCAAGATAATAATTGAATTTGAAAACAGTATAAAGGTGTTTGCTAAAACCAAAAACACATTAATGAATGAATAAATCATTTCTTACAAAGGTCAGAAATCATGTAGATGATTTTGTCCTATGTTGTATCAAAATGTAAAACATTTTTTATTCTGTTGTTATCACTGCACATTAAAAATATGCTTATTGATGTTTTAAGAATTAACATTATAATCACATGAAAAAGGAATTATTTCTTTCTCAAAAGGAATGTTCTATTTATGAATATTCTTGGAGTAATAATATATTTCTCATTGTTTAGATAATTGGTTATTTAATTAAAATATTTAAAATTGTAGACATTGTCAATAAGCACAGATATACACATCTTTATAATCTGCATTCTTTACTAACATATTTATCTCCATTCTGCTCTGTTGGAACTTTGCTTAGGATATAACTGTATCTACTTTATGATGATTCAGCCTCCACTGTTCTCTTTCTTACGCCATCTCACTAGATGTTCTGCCATTGATACATTGGTCCTGTCAGTACAATAACTGCAGTGTGGTAGTTTGACAGACAGCTGTGTCTGATAGGCTCACAATATTTGAACACTGTCCCTTTGGGGGAAGCTTATAATCTTGCCCGAATTCTGGTATAGGCTCTAGGCTTACTTATGGATATCTCAGCTTTCTTCTGTGACAACCTTCTGTCATATATCTCCCCACAATTATGAATTCTTCTCCGAGAATCCTAAATAAAAATGAATCTTCTGTAGTCACATTTTTATGCAAAAAGAGTACCTAATACAATTAACTTCTACTTGAGGAGTTGAGTTCAGCTTGGCTATATTTAACTTGCTATGTGAAGTATATTTTGTGTTCATTTTGATTTAACAAACAATTCAATTATATAATGCTTTGTAATTTTGAAATTATATAATGCTTTGTAATTTTGTAACTCCTTCAGTTATAGCTGTTTTATTCTCAGAAAACAAAAATCCCTGTCTCAAAAAAGAAAGAGACAAGTATGTATTTCCAAGATGAAAACCCTTCAGGAAAACAATGCTTGAACAGCTTAGTTTTGAAGTAGATTTTTTTTGAAATAGGAAGAAACAATAATCAGGATTTGAAACCTTGCATAAAGAGTTGCAATGTAGGATTACATGTCTGTCCTTGCATAAAAGAAGGAAATACTCTCATAATTCAATGTAATTTTGAGTAAACATTTAATCCAGTTTATGTACTATAGCATGTAACATGCTTTTTGTTATTTGCATTAAAGTTTTGGTTTACCTTTTCACTCAACAATTACATTAATAAGAGCTTTATTTAACTTTGTGAGGATAGATTTGGTTATCAGAACATACTTCAGTTGCTATCTAAATTTCCTAAATTTTGGACAGAAATTATCAGTGATAAGAATATTAATTATGAGACTTGACATTTTAGACTTAAAATGAAGCAATTCTTATGAACAATTGTGTAAAATGTAGGCAAAGCAAAATAGCAAGGCTTTATCAAATATACAACTTAATGTATTACTAACAATATTTCATCCCTAAGTCATTCCTTATTGCTCTTATTGTTTATTGTTATATGGTTATAAAGAAAATGTAGTTTCTAATATATGTGCTGCTTATTTAAAAATCTATTTTCCTAATGGGTACCATATGTAAAACAGAGTCATTATTGTTGTAATAGCCACTATCATTTTGTAATATAAAGCTTCCCACCCAATTTTATTTTATTCCTTTTGGCTCAAATGATGTTATTTTAGGGCACATTCAGCACTCCTTCAGTTATAGCTGTTTTATTCTCAGAAAACAAAAATCCCTGTCTCAAACAAAGAAAGAGACAAGTATGTATTTCCAAGATGGAAACCCTTCAGGTAAACAATGCTTGAACAGCTTAGTTTTGAAGTAGATGTTTTTTGAAATAGGAAGAAACAATAATCAGGATTTGAAACCTTGCATCAAGAGTTGCAATGTAGGATAACATGTCTGTCCTTGCATAAGAGAAGGAAACACTCTCATAATTCAAATTGTCAAAATGAAGGAATTCACTTGATCCCATTCATTTTTTTCATTGTATCCATATGGTACACAGATCACAGAGTTTCCTAAGAATTTATTTTCCTTCACTCTAGAGTTTACCTTCATCTAACTAGGCATTTTGAAATAATTGTGGATGTTGACAGTCTAAAAGGACAGCCATTTTCTATCCTAAAAACAAGTGTGTGATAGATATGGTAGCCTAGCAAGAGTAAAAAAAAAACAAATTATAATTGGAATTTTAAGGCTCCATTTGGATTTTAAGTATTCCTAAGTAATTTTTTAAATTATTGTCACAGTTTTCAGTTTTACCTGCAAAATTGAACACTATAAAATCATAATACAGAAAGACTCAGATAATATTTATGACTTTCCACTATGTATCTGTGATATATAGATTAGAGAGAGAGAGACAGAGAGAGAGAGAGAAACAGAGAAAAAGAGAAAGAGAGATACAGAGACAGGGACAGATAGAGACAGATATAGCTATATGAATTTTAGTATATGTATATTCATTTTTTATCCACAATTTTTTGGTCATTTAACTCAAACCAATCTAATATGAGAATTTCACTTTATTTTAATACAGAGAAGCAAAATCTATAAGACAGTTCCTGTTGTCTTGGCATTTTCTTCAGTAAAACTTATTCAAAGATTTTAAGTACTAAAACCTTTGAAAAATCTTTTTTAGTATATTTTAATATCTCATCACATTTTTCTTAGCCATTCTGGTTTCCATATTGACTAAAAGAGGATTTTAAATTTATATTTGACTGAAAATTATTGATATGCTTTTAAATATTGATAGGGTCTCATAATTAACAGACATGTGACTCTTATATGCATATATCAAATTTAATATTTTTCCTTTTAGCTTATCAATGTAGAATAATATCACTTTTAAATATCAGATTAACTTTTTCTATTTTCTTTTTTTATTTTATAATTTCTTTACTTAAAGAAGCAATCAATTCTTTATTTAAAGAAGTCGTAATATTCCTTTCGGAAAGTTACTTTAGCCCATCGCATAATTTAATGAACTGTGCTCACATCTTGACTTTGACACTGGAATACAAGGTACTATATACCAATTACAGAGCTCCTATCTGAGCTCTTGCCTAACCAGGTTATCTCCACCCTTCTTCCTACTCTTGACCATTCTCTAATATGCCAATTGTTCATAATAACCCTATCAGTTCACGGTTAGCACGGGTGCAAATGCTGTGTGCATCATTATACTCGGGTTTTACCTTAATGCAAAACTTCATTTTTAAATTTCTTCTCAAGATACCTTTGCAGTCCAAAATTTCTTTATACCTGGTAAGTATTCCTGTTCCAAATTCTCTATTGCTGCTTTATTTAAACTTTGTGTGATAGAAAACAAAAGAATGAACTGAGAAATAGTTTATTAGAGACTTCAAGAGCAATACAGCAAGATTTTAGAAACAGAACTTCTAACTCATCTGGTATATGTTGTATAAGAGCCCCACTTACTCTGATTCTTCCTAGACTAGAGTGTTTGGGTCACTAAAGAATGGCACAGTTGCACATCCTGTGCTCAGAACTCATTGATTACTCAAAAATACATTGTTATAAACAATGATGAAATGTTTTATACTAATGTCCATCAACAAAGCAGTACGTTATGATTATAGAACACTAATATCTCTGTTGATATGTATTTGTACATGTGTATATTCATGTCTGTATGTTTACTGCATAGCATTGTTTCAGTGTTTATGTGATATAAGTTATAGTTTTTTAGAATATACAAACTTTTGTGTTTTTCACAATTTCAACTACTTTTATAAAACATCTAGACTTTACTAAAACATTTTATTTAAATAATATTCAAAATTAATAAAAGTAGGAGATAAATGTATACTTGAATTTATAAAATATACTCTAACTAGGTATGATGAGTTTGAAGGAATTTTAAATTGCAGGTAATCACTTCATTAAAATATATTCATGTTTTCAAAACTTATATATCAAAATCTTTTTAAAAGTCCTATTACATTCTACAGGAAATGATGAAAAGGATAAGATACAATTTTGTGTTCTTAGAAGAAACTTTTCAGTAAGCGTATTTACACATTGTGAAGCTGAAGCCCAGTACTCTGATGCTTGTAGGACTTAAGCATTATTCTATAGCTCTGTCATTAGGTTTGGGTAGAAGATTTAGTACACTTTCCCTTGATATTATCTGTACAAATGTGAAATATTATTTGACACTCGATATAGGGCATATTCTCCAATTCACAATAATATTTATAATCTTAATCTACTACTCCAACTAATGACATAAGTTTAAACTTATTTTTATTGTATTATTGAAATAGAGAATCAGTTCTAATATTGATGTATAAAGCATATTTTAAAAATAACAAAGGGAAGCAGATGGAAATGCACATATATATTGACACAGTAATACACACACACACACACACACACACACACACACACACATATATCCACTTAGTAAACAAAATAAGACATAATTAGTTTTTATGTATGACTCATTATGTTTTAGAAAATAAAAAAAATTAATGAACTTTCACTCTTCTTTGTAGTGTAATCGGTGTACTTGTGATTGTTTGTCTTCTTGCATTAATCTTTAAGAGAAGCTGTTAATTTTTTCTTGGCAGAAGCAGAATTCCATGCCAATTCTATACTCCTTTTCCATCCCTTTTGGTGGAAGATCATATCATCAATTATCAACTACATGAAGATCACATTCTTGTGAGTCACTTGATTCATGATTGACTCACTGGCCTTCACAGTTCACACCTCAGATGTACTGAGAATATGACAACCTATTAATCACAGGGACCATCTGTTAATCCCCATGTGGCCTCCTAGAATTCATCTCTTCTTTGTTCTAAAGTTCTAGACAAAATGCCTAGAAGAAACCCTCTTTTGGTAATGCCCATGACCCAATAAAGATATTGACCCAATTCCCTACATATTTCTCTGTCAATATGTTGGTAGCTTCTAGTGAAGTGGTGCATGTTCTCCTTACAGGCTCTACAAAAAGAATAAACACTGCAAAATTGACTTTGTGATTCCCCCTTTAAAGATCTGTTTGCAATCCTATCTCTGACAGGAACAGGATGACCTCCCAGATGAAGCAATTATGTCTGCTGCTGGGTATACTTCAATCCTGACATGCTGGATACATTATTTGCTAGGTAAATTAGTAGAAAGAATAAAAGAGTACTATACAAACCCATGTGGATCACATTTAATCACAGTATAATTGAACATATGCTTAACCCTCAAACCAAGTGAAAATTTCACCATTAGTATAATGTTCATAATATCTCTAACCATTGTAGCTAAAATATTCATAAATCCTGAATGGCAGTGGTAGACTGACACACAAGTCAAGCAAATGCAAGAAAATGAAAATGTATTGTCCTTCAATAGTAATAAATTATTTTCAACAATGACTAAGAAACTTTGAAGAACATAAAAAAAATCCCCGATAGTCAAATTATAATAGTAAGAGTAGAGAAATGAGTAAAGTGAATACAATTTAGTGATTTCCAACTAAGTAAAAGACAAATGTAAAATTAAACTTAGTATTCACATGGATCTTCAATAAACATCATTTTTCCAAACTATGACAAAATATTCAGTAATAAAACAATAACAGTGAAAATGAATGTAAAATATGGCCCCCAAATCGATGTCAGAAACAAAAGGCTCCAGTCCATTTACACAAGGGTATTTGATTATTGATTATTTGATCATTGATGGAAGTAGATCTGTAGAGGACATACTTGTTCCATCTAGAAGGCCTTCTTTTCCCTGTCAGATATTGGACTGCAAACAGGACTTCAAAGGCAGAATCACAAAGTCCTTGTTCCAATGACTTTGATTAAATCATTATATTAATGAGTCTCCCTCAAATTTCTTTAATTCCAAACTTTTTATAATTTGCTTTAATAAACTTTTCTTTCACTTCCCTTCCACCTATAAGTACCTGCATTTTACATCTGTATTCACAAGAGGCAATAAACTCAAGAGATAGTCTTTGAGGGCAGTTTTAGTGACCATTAGAATGCAGTACCCTAGGTCCTTGTTTCAAGAACTATTGGGTCATATGTGGATAGTTCGGATAGTTTGAATATACTTGCCCCAGGAAGTGAATGGCATTATTAGGATGTGTAGACACGTTGGAATAGGGAAGGCCTTGTTATGGAAAGTGTGTAACTGTGGGCATGAGCCTCCTCCTAGATGCCTGGAAATCAGTCTTCTTCAGTTTGCCTTTGGGACAAGATGTAGAACTCAATGTTCCTCCAACACCATACCTACCTGGATCCTGCTATGCTTCCCATCATGAAGAAAAAGGACTAATTCTCAGACCCAGTAAACCAGCCCCAATTAAACGCTGCCCTTTCTAAGAATTGCCTTAGTCATGGTGTCTATTTACATCAATGGAAACAGTAAAACATCATGAACGGTCCCACCACTCTATAACACTGAGTCGCCAGCACGGGTAACTCCTGAGAGCACCACACTTGGAACTACCTTAGCTCGGTATCAGCGCTACTGAGGAAATGTTTAGACTCCACCAAGGAGCCTGTGACTGCTGTAACTTTCTAAATGTCCTGAGCCTTGTAAGTTTCTTTAACTTTCTGCATTTTAAGGACATGCAGAGGAAAGATTTCCATTCATAGGAAATGGCTCTACCATATTTCTCATGATGTTTTACTGTTTCCATTGATGTAAACAGACACCATGACTAAGGCAATTCATTACCTACTTGCTTATGCTGTTTCATGATTCTCTGTGACAAACTCCTCTTCACTTTCTGCCTTTCAGGGACTTGTCTCTGAATCCATGGTTCTCGCATGAGCACCTTGACAATTTTGAAAAGTCATACATGAGATGAGTCCTCTGCTTCCTCTAAAACAAGCTGAAAAACACATTGTTGATCTCCTTACTTATAGATACAAAAATAAGCCAATGGGTTTACTTAGCACTGTGACCACTCTTAGAAAGATAGTGTGACTAAGCAAAAGACTATCAGTCACAATGGGCTCATCATTAGTTGTCTGAATAGTGAACATATTCAGTGTTTGATAAAAATCAATGATCCTTGGTTAACTGTGCCATAAAAACAGAAGCTCAATGGGTAACATTTGGTAGTTTTAAAAATATTTTGTTTATTTTACAGGTCATTGGTAACAACCCATTTACAGACATTGCTAAAGATGAGCCTTGGACACTATAAACTATAGTGTCTAAAAGAACATGCACTTGCAAAATGAGAACCCAATCCTTCATATCTAAATTTGGTCAGATTTATTTTTTCCCATTCATCACATGACAAGTCTATACTGCATATGAGAACTTCAGAGTAGAGATAGATACAGTACAGCCCCTTTTCTTGAAAATGTTCCTGTCCACTGGTGATGACAGGCATAAATACCCATTGGACTTTTAAATAGCATGTGGTAAAATACTTGCCCTCACAAAAGAATGTACAAGGCACTCTCATAAGACAGCTGCTCTAGCAGAGACTTCCATGGGACGCCTGATTGAAGTCTTAAAAGAATAATTAAGAATTAATAGGTTAATGAGATTAAATTGTCAGACTATTGAGCTAATGGGATTATCTTTAAAAATAAGTAAAATAAAAATTATGTGCAGGTTTGGGCTTAAGAAAACAGTAGACAGAACATGGTTAGAGAGGAAGACAAAGAAATTATCGTAGAAGGCCCTCCAAGGGTTGAAGGCCAAAGAACAGACCATTGTTTCCAATGACTTCATTATAAATTGTAGAATTGGGAGGCAAAATTATGAACATATAATCAAAGTTGTAATTTACTATAGAAAATAGAAAAAGAAAACCTTCTGGTGTCAAGAAATTTATTACAAATTAATTATAATTAATTAATATAAATATTTGTATACACTTGCTCACATAAATATGCAACACAGTTAAATCAAAAATGGAAGGACAAATGACTTGCTGTGGCAAGTAGCTATCTAAAAGAGTTTTGATATAAAAATTATTAGTATCTTCATTCAAGATATGAAGGAAATAATATTTCAGGGGGAAGAATGAGATATCAAATGCATAGAGTAGAAAATTGAGAAATTGACTGTTGTGTTTGAGAAAGTGTAGAAGCCAGCAAGCTAGAAAGACAGGGAGCAGATAAATTCTGCCCTGTGTGGTTCTCTTCATAAACCATACTGCATGCTTTCACCAAGAGAAACCTGAACATTATAATTTCTGTCATAAAGTTATTGGATTCTCAAGGTCTCATGGAAAGGGCAATTAGTGATGACTTGGAGAAGTTATCCTTGTGGGAGAATGAATAGCAAATGAAAGAAATAAGAAAAGATGAGAGAGACTGAAACTAGCCCTGAAGGAAGCATGTGAGCCTGCCCATCTGCGGGAACTCAATGATGAGATCTTGGTATACACAAGGGAATATGGGGACTAGACAAAGTTATGTTCAACAAGTAAAAGGTTCTTTAAGTTCTCTCTACTTCCAAAATGAGTTTCTCCACACAGGGAACACTGTCTGCATTGCAGTCAGAAGTCACAAGAAATGTCTGTGTTACCACATGACATAATTCATTGTGGTATACTCTTTACAACTTAAGGTGGGAACTTGCATCAGGACCAAGGAAAGAATGCAGGAGTGTCCCTAAAACTATTTTTTGTTCCAAAATACTTTCTCTGTAAGTCTTTATTCTCTTAGCATCCTGTTATTACAGCAAAATGTTCACCATAAAATTGATATCAGATCTATGCATTGGGATATGAGTAAAAGTTTTAATAGTGAAAAATGCTGTTTAGTGTTTATGACTTATAAAAACAGTTTATTGGGAAGGGGAGGTACAGAAAGGAGAACCTAGTAATTCTCTTTTACTGACATCAGTGAAAACTGCTTCCTGCTTAGATCAATGAATTGAAAAGTCAGTTTTAATATATGACATGCCTCAGCATTGACAGTTGAATGCTTAGAAATGAGTGTTCTAAGCCTTCAGAATTTTATAAATGGAAAGAAAATGATTTACTTGTAGTTAGTATGAGTGTTATGACTATTATTGCTAGTAATGATGACCTGGGGACAAATGGATAGATATTCTTCCAATTTATATGACTATTGTCACATAAGTGAATTAAAACTTACTATTATCTTCAGGGTAGTATATTATTCTCTATACACACAAATAATAATAAAGAGATAAGTCAATATTCAGAATTTATTAAGCATATTACCTTACATTGCATTTTTCAGTCAATGAAGCATTAGAAGGCATGTTATAGAGAGGAGGCTATTTTAAATCATTGGGTTGTAAATACTCTGTAAACTATTTCTTTACTTGAACTCACTTCCTTTTGAGAACAATGGTGTGCAATCTTTGGTCATGGTACATTTTTGTATCTGTATTTTTCAAGTCTGGGCCTCTAGAGTTTGCCACTTTCCCCACATTAAACTGTCTGAACATCTCTTCAAGCCTGAACCGTACTTATGCTACATACCACCCAAGGGGGTAGGTGTTTCCTGCAGGGACTCAGTTTAAAGAATGCCTTTTCCACATAAAGATCTTTAATATTTCTAAATATTCAATCTTTCTGGAAAGTTAAAAACTTGCTTTTCATTACACTATAGTACCAAATGTTTTTGCTTGGGCATCAGTGATTCCTAGTTTACCCTGGAGTGGCTTATGATGGGCTGTTGACGGCCTGTTGATGTAAACAAGAAGCACAACACACCAGCCACAGCCTGGGCATGGACAGGGTTGCCCTGCTCATGAGGGAACCTTCTCCATCAACTCCCACAAGAGCCCTTCTTGGCCTGTGCACTTCTTAGGTAATCCTTTGTATTTAAGTCCACATTTAACAGACAAAAAAGGTAAGCATTTTTGTTGTGTACTGGAGATTAAGGTGAAAGAGTAAAGGAGCAAATAATGACTCTCCCAATTCTCACACTCAACTCACTGATATATTTTAATTTTATCCAATTTTTAAATATATGTTTTGCTTGTATTTTTCTTAAATATCACTTATTATGAGTCCATGAACTATATTCCTGGGCCTGTGTACTAACTACCATAGTGGCAGTTAATTTGTCAACACCTTGATTTCCTAAGGTGGCAATTTCATGTTGAGGCAGCCAGTGTTTTAGGACCTACAGTTTCTGGTCAGAATCTGAAAGAATAAGTGGTGAATGCTGCTCTGTGGCACAAGTTAGGTAAATCTACTTTCCATAGTGCTTCAACAGTCCATAATACAGGCGTGATCACTGAGAAGGTCTGATGGCACTTAAACTCATTGGTATTCTACAGAGGTTTGTTATAAGCAATTACAAGTAAAATGGACAAATACGTGGCCTTGAGAAAATCATGTCTAATGATGCTTGCAAATGGGATTTTTTTCCTCTATGAATCACCAAATATCAAACCTAGACCCTCTTAAGGAGGGCAATCACCCTAGTCCAAATCAAATATGTAATAGTACAGCCATGCATGAGAAAAGCTAAGCAGCTATATGAACCAGAAAGGTGATCTTATGCTGAGTTTAGTAGAGGTGGTTTACAATCTATCTGTAATCTTCTCTTTGGAAAAAAAAAAGAAATGATTACCCAAAGAATGAATTAACAAGTTTTAATTTCAGTACCTCTCCATCATTAGGAAGAGATGTGATTAAATATTTAGCACTCCCAGTTCCCAGCAGAGTGCTTATTACCACCACCATTATAGGATAAGGGGAAGATGCTAAGAAGGATTAAATATACTGCCTGAGGACACACAGCTAGACAATGACACAAAACAGGATTCAAACTGAAGATTGACCTAAAGCATACTCTTGCATTTTTCTATTTTCCACCCTATAAAAACATTGGGTCATATGAAGGTGTTGAGAAGAGTCTTCATAGTTTACAAGTGAACCTGGACATAAAACCCCACATCCTATGGAATGTGATACAGAACTTTCTAATGGTGATACCATATAAGTGTGTGTGTGTGTGTGTGTGTGTGTGTGTGTGTGTGTGTGTGTGTGTGTGTGTATCACTGATCATTCAGAATAGAATTTTCCAGTGAAGTCTATCTTCTGAGTGGCCCAGAAGAGTGCCCCAAGCAAACAAAAACACAAACAAACAAACAAACAAACCTAAACAACCATAGACAAAACATAAATAAAGTTGTATATAAAGAGTGAAAGTCATCCAATAGATGATGTAAGATTTTGATTTTTAACAATTCGAAAAGATAGGAAAACCACACAAACTGAAGAATTCAAGAGATGGGTAAGCAGAGTAAAGAATGAGTATCCCACCTGAGGTTATAGAAGACAACAAAGAAAATTCTTGTTCATAAAATAAAAGAATAAATACTCTGTAAAAATTAAATACTCTGTTAAAATAACTATTCCTGGGCTGGAGAGCACTGACTGCTCTTCCAGAGGTCCTAAGTTCAATTCCCAGTAACCACATGGTAGCTCACAACCCTCTGTAAGGAAATCTGATGCCCTCTTCTGGTGTGTGTGTGTGTGTGTGTGTGTGTGTGTGTGTGTGTGTGTAGACAGTTACAGTGTGCTCATATACATTCAATAAATAAATAAGTAAATGATAATTATTGCTCTTAATAAGTATTTTGACTACCCAAAATATAGAGCTGAGTGTTAAAATTTATATAATTTTAGTAAATAAAATTTAAAAGACCCTTCACAGTTAGTGTTTGCGACTGGCTTGCAGCTTCCTCCTTCTGTTCTACTTATACTAACTTATGATATGCCCTTCAGACAAACCTCACCACGCTCACATTGAAACCCCGGGCCATGTTTGGGCATCTAAAGCATTTAACTATACCTTCTTACCATACCCCATATTTTAAGGGTAAAACATAATAATAAAACTTTATGCCAAAACAATAAGTCAGTATAAAATTTAAAATAAGTAAAGCACATTAGCATCACTTAACTATTCATTACTGTGATAAAGAAAAACTACAAATTTATGAAATTGTTATTCAGACTACATAAAATTTAAGGATTTATAAATTTTCATTGCTTTCTCCCACAAATCAAAACTAATGCTAGATTCTATTCTATTCTAATTCAGGCTGCTGAGAGGCTTTGGGGGCCACTAACACCCCAAAGTCAAACAGAGCTGCCACTCCAAATCACTTGCAGCTACTTGTTATTTAATCTGCAAGGTAGTGCATTTGTGACACAGATCAAGGTCCTTTGAAGTCAGCCAGGTGGTTGTCTCAAGTCACAGGAATGGTAGGCTTGGGGTTCATTCAACTACTCAATTTTCATCTCTGTTTATTAACCAAAGGAAGTAACAAGACCTAACTGAACTATGCTTAAAAATGCATGATCATAAAACATAGATGTCATGGTGCAATAAAATCTCTAAACCAAAAAAAGAAAAGAAAAGAAGTTTCATACAGCTGTGGAGTTGAAGTTTACAGAACAGTACTTTTTAATACAATAACAATCTTAGCATTAAGGTCTTATATTTCTAAAAGCCCTTCAGAGTTTAAAATATTCACTAATATGCTGTACAGATGGCTTATAAATTAGCCCTCGCAAAAGCTTTGTTCAGCTTTTGTTTTAAATTTATTGATCCACAAAGGATTTCATGAGACGTATTATCACATACACACACACACACACACACACACACACACACAAGCTTGTGGAAAGAAAAAAGAAAGAAAGAAAGAAAGAAAGAAAGGAAGGAAGGAAGGAAGGAAGGAAGGGAGAGGGAGAGAGAAAGAAAGAGAGAGAAAGAGAGAGAGAAAGAAGGAAGGAAAGAGAGAAAGAAAGGAAGGAAGGAAGGAAGGAAGAGAGGGAGAGAGAAAGAAAGAAAGAAAGAAAGAAAGAAAGAAAGAAAGAAAAAAAGAAAGAAAGAAAGAAAGAAAGAGAGAGAGAGAAAGAAAAAGAGAGAAAGATAGAAAGAAGAAAAGAAAGAAAGAGAAAAAGAAAGAAAGAAAGAAAGAAAGAAAGAAAGAAAGAAAGAAAGAAAAGATTTGTTGAAGAGACAGCCCCAAGACAGTTCAAAGTGGTTTGCTGTAAAGATCTAAAGGAAAATTCTGGAATTTTCCACTTTCCATATGTAAATACAACAATGGGACTCATCTTCATTTGCTAAAACTCAGATGCCCACAGCACAAATATTCCATTAGCATTAAATGTCTATTGATGTAGTTTAGGTAATGCGATCTGTTTACCTGGGCATACATTCACACTTGCACTTAGTTTCATACTCCATTGCTATTTTATATATTCTTTTTAACGCATTCCAATTTTGTACTTTATGTGTATTTGGAGAGTGAAAAGATGAAGGAATAAAAAGAAAGGGTCAAAAACAATTCGAGAGAGTAATGGTGATGCAGAGCCCAAGAGTACCCTCAAGAACCTTAGCTACACAAACAGCTACTTAAGATACAAAATGTTTCCAGTCCCTCTATTCCTATTCCTAAAGCAAAAGAGAACAAAGTGACATTGTAACCAGTATATTTTGGAGTTTTTGCTTTTCTATGAAATAATTGGGAACTTTTTCTTCCGTGTACTTGAACAGCAGGCAAAATCTGGCGTGGGAATATCTTTCTCAATGACTTTTGCACCTTTAGGTTTCAGACTGGAGCTCACTGTTTCATCTAGACAGGAGAGCAGGTCCGCCTTTGCCTCCCTCACCAGCACAGGCGGCATAACAGATGCATACTTCAACACTCAGCTTGTTTGTGGGGGTTCGTGATTGAACTTTCATGTGTGTTTGAACTCTCATGTTATTCTCATGAAGGTCACAAACGCTTTAACCCTTGACTCTTCTTCCCAGATGCCTAAACTGGACACCTTTTGCATAAGAAGTGGATATGTTTACTGGTCCAAACCTGCTTGCACAGTATCTATGTGTACATATATTATGAAATTATAGCATAACTATGCTTTCTATGCCTCACCATAAATATTCAGCATGTCCATTCTATTTGATCGCCTAGTAGGCTAAAGTCACAGATACCAATCACATGAAACAGTTCTAGCTAGTTAAATCACATATGAAATAGTTAGGTCTTACTATATACATCATAGATTCTGAAATTAGACATATACATTACTTCATAGTAATATTCAGTGGGAGTAATATATATGAGCAAAGTGAAGTCATAAACTAGTTATATGCTGTGTTTCAATAAACATACATAGGCTATTCTATAATATATTATTAGCTTTACAGACTTACAAAATCTTCAAGGAGATGCAGTACCAAAAGATTAAACTAATGCCAGAACTAAATACTTAAATCTGGACAGTTCTACCTGGTCAGGAGAGAGACTGGTGCAGGTCTTGCTACCCAAAATGAAATTGATACCTTACAGCATTCTAAAGAAGTATCCAGAAACAGGTTGCTTTAGCTTAAACTTCATGATTGACATGTTCTCAGAGAAGACGCTATATCAGTGATTTGATCTCTCTCTGCAGTAAATTTCTCATCTTTGAAAATAAAGTAATGGCAGTCTTTATCCCATAGGGTAGAACTGGCCATGTGTTTAAAAGGAGTGCTTCTCACTGAGTAAGCAAGTGATAACAACCTGCTCCTTCCTTTTTCCCTTTAGTGCCCCTGAGCAGATTCCACACAGATCTGAGTGTTGTTCCTTGCTCTTCTCTGTTTCCTCCTTCACTACCCCCCCAGCCTCAAAATTTAATAAGATTTGTCAGTTATTTTACACTTATAAGGAAAGAATCAGTTAATTTAGTAAATGTCTATTGGATACCTTTTGTGCTTTGCAGTGTTCTAGATACCAAGGGCATGTAGGTGCTATATTATTGGCTTTTGCAATGGAGAAGAATAATATAGAGTTAAGAAATATCAGATACTCAATAAGGTGACAACTGAGTATCATCCTAGACGAAGAGGGCCAAGAATCTAGGATGATCTCATGGCATGACTTGTTAAGAGTCAAGATAACAGAAAGTATTAATGCCTTTTTAGCAGGATCATGTTCAGTGTTAGGGGCAATGCAGAAACCAGGGTGTCTGAAGCAAACTGAGGTAAGAAAGTGATTATAAGTGTCCAGGAAATGAGATTGCACACAACATTTAAAAACATGTGGCTTTTACACACCTGAATTGTGAAAGCCTGGACTAATTTGACCAAATATATGGTTCAGGAAGAACACCAAATATATTGTTGGCTATATTGCATACAGACTATGAGATGAGTGCTGCTGTGATAGGGTCCATGATGATATAATAGAGACCTAGATGAGGAATAATAACAAACATGGGGATGGAAGGCAAGTGGGAGAAGGGGAAAGACTGCATTCAGTCACACAGGACTTGGACCACATCCAGCAGAGGTTGTTCACAGATTCAAAGTGGATCTGAGAAAGAGGTGAAGATTAACGCAACAATTTGGGTATGATTATTTGAAAATGTGGAAATAATTTTTAAGGCATCACAAAGAGAGAGTAGGGTAAGGACTGGGTGAATTTGACAAAGTCTGGAGTCTGGTGTGCATTTTAGATTTCAGATGGCTATTTGACGAGTAATTACATTTGTCATAAAAAGAAACTCAAAAAGCTGCTTAAACAGGAATTAGACCTGTATAGACCCAATGTCTATACATCTCAATGAACATACAGTTAGAGCAGGCATTCTTAAGGTTGAGGCCCCATATCATAATTTATACTATCACTATCAAATATATTTGTATACACTCATCCACCACTAAAACATACAAAAATACATCATAGATTTAGAACTAGAAAAACTATACCTTCTTTCCTGAATCACACCTATTGCCTGCATTCAGTCCTTCATCCTCTCCTAACATGTCAGCATTCCTTTTCCATTTTCTACATGTCACACTATACCCACATGTACATATGTGTGCATTCATGCATATATCAATGGCTAGGTTCTGTATATGAGAAAAAACACTTGTTTTTATATTTTGTCTATTTCTTTTTTGGTTTCAGAAGGTACACAAATTCACTTACAATTATACATTCTATATCTTTCAATATGTCTTCAAATTTTGTTACTGTATTTTTCTTTATAGCTATATATTATTCTTATATTCTTATGTATGTATATATATGTGTGTGTGTGTGTACAAAATTTTTTTCATAATTTTCATTATCCATTAATCTACTGATAAATATGTAGGTTGATTCCAAATATTTGGTATAGTGTATAAAGCAGTAGTAAACCTTGGAGTGATGGCTATTAATTATTTATTACAATACCAAAGAGGCAAAAAGAGAAGGTAGTTTGTGAAGGTACATTTACTCTGGGAAGACTCATCATCTTCACCATATTGTATTTGCCTGTCCCTGTCATACCTTGACCTTGGTCATTTCTACTTTCATACCCATGCAATTCAGTATGATAGTAGTGACAAACCAAGGCCTCTCCTACTCTTTATAAGCCATTGTCAGAGCTACAGGTAGTATTCCTGTGGACGAAGTGAACTGTGAGTCAGAAATGCCTTACCAAGGCTTGTTTCTTTTTTCTTGCCACTACTCTACATTGAGGCATTTTTTGCCTCAAATGATATTTCCGCATCCACAATGCACTGGCCTGTCAACCCACACTCAGCATGATATATAGAGTCATATAGATAATGAATCAGAGAAAAAGTAAAATAAAATAATTGGCTAGTCTTGCGTGTCCCTTAGTCAGAATAGTGATCTCTGGAGAAGAAGGTACAAATTTTAAATCATGTCCATCCACCGTAGCCTTGTAAGACTGAGTCTTCCCCCTTCTTATGAGCTTTCTGATGTCCCCTGTGATCTACCCATCCTTTGATGTCTTCTCTGTTCTAAGTACATTCAACAGTGTGGGGATGGAACTGTGTGTACTCCAGAGAGCTCTGAAGACTCACTGCCTATTGCGAGTTTGTGGGCTACAGCCGTGCACTTGTCACTGGTCTATGAGACAAAAGATGCTTCCATTTTGTTTGCAAGTTCATGTCTGTGTACACATAAAACTTCACGCAAGTTCTGAACAGACTAGTAGTGCTGTAATTTGCATTTCATAAAGTTTTCTTATTTATTATGCCCATTACTTTTCTTATCATTTTCTTTGTCATTTTAATTAAACAAAATCTTTTCTCACTAGTCCTAGTTTTATTCTATCATGTTGCTTCTAAATTCTTTAAATGCTCAAAACCCATTAAATATTTAGCAACACATTGAGATCCACCCTTTGGAATGTCTCTCAAACAATGCATGTTCTATGCACCGAATCAAAATATGCATACCGTTATGCCTGTATTTCCAAAGCTGTTTCTGATTACTCATTGAAAATTCCCCTGTTCTTCATTAGAGGCTGAGATTCTTTTAAAATGCTTATTTACGGCTGCATGGTCCTCAGGGGCAGACTGGATTTAATCGCCTACAGCACCAAATCTCTTTTAACATTTGGCCAACTGAGCATTAGGTAACTCTTGGCTAAGGGGCGCCACATTCCTACTTTGGGTATGGATAAGGTGGCTACAATCTGATACGCTTCATTTACTTCCAAGTATTATTAATATTAATGAGCATTATATTCATGCATCAAGAAAAGATAGAGAATGGAGTCATGGCTTCTCAGATTTTATTAAATGCTGGATCCTTTTATTCAGGGGCAAGACTAATTTTAAAATGTTTTTCAAAGATAGATGAAAATAAACAGTCTTTAATGAATAAAAGTATTGCTTCTCTGTTTATTAGGTAGCACATATTTGTACACTACTATGGATTTGAAAACATCTTTCCTGAAGGTGAAAGAAGAATTAAGTACATGCTTACTACAACAGAAAATATTTCATTAAATTGCAAAGTTTCACTTTCTTTGGTCTAAATAAAATAGGCATGTGTCCACATTAATACTCTGTATATATTTGTACCTGAGACCTACAATAGATGTGTATTCTTTAAATTTTGTTTTTATGTGATTAACAACATCTTGTTATTGGGAGTGTATATTTGTATCCTGTTATCTCTGTATCTACAATATAAAACTGAAAGAAACTTTGACTCTTGGAAATGCCATCTTATTTATTTACTTTTTGCTTTAAATCCAGAATAAGTTTTAAAGGTCTCTACTAAGATGATAACCTTTATGAGTCACAGGAGCTTAAGCACATCTATGGATTAGTCTGTTTTCAGTGAGGTTAAAGGGAGCAAGAGAGTGCCTACAAAGAGAAACGATAAGCAGTTATAATAGGTATCACTCAACACAGCCCCAAATATAAATCAAAACTAACAAACACCCTCCCCCACAAAGCCTCTCAAATTCAGGTCCTTGAATTTAATTATTACAGCAAATGGTAATATAACAAGGGTGTCTACTGTCAGGGAGAAATGTTGAAAGCAGATGTGAGCCATAGAAAGCATATGTAAAGCACATGTGATCCACAGCTAGGTCACGGGACCCGGGGAAAGAGCACATGTGGAGTTCATGAGCCACATGTGGACACATGTTGCAAGCATCACGTGTTTCTTTTTATTGCCAATACTCAGATCATATTCTAAAGAAATCAGGGGCTCTTAAATAAACTTTGTACTTCTTAAGGTAAGCGGATATCTTTTTGTTTAAAATCCCTTCGTGTAAGCAGACAAGAGCCCCAAATCCAAGTCTGGGCTTGAAAATACTAAGGTCCTTGTTTCATTCCTGTTTGCTTATCCCTGGGGAATTCACCTGATTATTCTAAGGGAGTCAAGATTTCTTCGTTGCCCACAGCTAATTCTTTGAGCATGCCATAGCTTATAAGGAGACCTAGGGGAACTGTGCCTAAGTGTGAGGACCAGGGGCAACGAGGGCTTGCGTGGTGCTTTTCTCTCTTAAGAAGCTAATGCTGGGGACGTAGCTTGCACATTGAAATAAAACTAAACTCTCTCACACTCACAATAAATCAGGAAAACATAAAATTAAAGCATAGTGCTTACTTTGTAATTTGGGCATTATTACATTTTAAAATTTTAAATGGGCATTAAGAAAGCAAAGATATACATGAACTCAGGCAGATATCTGTTATATGAACAACACCAGAAATTTCTGGAAACATAATAATAGCAATAGCACTTTATACATGCATAGTTCTTTATGCATAAACTGAACCTATCCCTGTGTTAGATCCTTTTAGGAACACTGTCAAAAACATAATACAGCAAGAAACACAGATCAGATGGAAGCAGATGTCACTGAGAAAAGAACAGCTTAAGTACACTAAAGTAATCAATAGTATGGGATACAGAGCTAAAGAGAGAATTTTCACCTAAGGAAACCCAAATGGTCAAGAAGCACCTAAAGAAATGTTCAGCACCCTTAGTCATCAGGAAATTGCAAATCAAAACAATCCTGAGACCTCACACCATTCAGAATGGCTAAGATAACAAACCTCAGCTGACAGCAGATGCTGCTAAGGATGTGGAGAAAGAGGAACACTCCACATTATTGGAGGGATTTCAAGCTGGTACAACCACTCTGGAAATCACCCTGGTGGTTCTTCAGAAAACTGGGCATAGTACTACCTGAGGGCCCAGCTCTACCAGTCCTGGGCTTATATCCAAAGGATGTTCTAACATATAATAAGGACAAATGCTCCAATGTTTTCATAGTAGCCTTATTTATAATAGCCAGAAGCTGGAGAGAATGCAGATGTCCTTCAACAGAGGAATGGATACAGGAAATCTGGTATATTTATGCAATGGAGGACTACTTGGCTATTAAAAACAAAGACTTCATGAAATTATCAGGCAAATGAATGAAACTAGAAAATATCCTGAGTGAGGTAACCCAATCACAAAGGAACACACAACTACTGGAGTTTTGTGGGTTTTAACACTAGATTGTGTACACACATTAACTGTCCCCTGTATCTCCATTACAAGAGCCCAAAAGAGTGGTATTTTGCCTTTGCAGTTTATCATAGCCCGTTACACTTCAGGATTAGAAATGTTCAGAGTCTAAACAAGTCTATATTTAAGTCATGTGCTTTACAGACATATGCAAGGCAGATCCACCACGAGGAGACACTATGACATCTCAGATGATCTTGCATGCTCTATATCTGATCAATGGGTACATAAAATTCTGCTGCTTTATTTCTTCCAAGATTGGGTCCTATATATTAAGCCAGGAATAAAATCTGCAAATCTAATCAGAAAGTATTGATTAATCCATCACCTTTTTTATTATCTGAATATTTCTCCATGATAACATCTGCATCATTTTGATAAGTAAAAAGTTATGATGAGTGGATGAAGAAATAGCTTATCAATTAAGAGCACATACTATTCTTGCAGAATTTCAAATTTAGTTCCAAATGCCTATGTCAGGCTGGACACAAACTTTTATCACTCTGAAGGACTTGACCTCTTCTTGTGGACACTGCTGGTACCTGCAAACACACACACACACACACACACACACACACACACACACACAGAGAGAGAGAGAGAGAGAGAGAGAGAGAGAGAGAGAGAGAGAGAGAGAATTAAAAAATAAACCTTTAAAAAGGCATGATCAGTTTGCATTGAGACTATTTTTATGATATGAATGTCCACAGACTGGGCACCTACCCAGTCTTCTACTCTTGTTTTTTCCTGTCTTGTCTTATTCTTGCCACACTCTAACCAGGTGAACAGTTTCTTAAGATATAATTTCTTCAGCCGGATCCCAGTTTGGACTAGCCACTGATACTTGGTAGCCCAGAATTTAGTATTTCCATACATTTTCTCTCTTATTTGAAACTAGAAAAATTATCAAGAAAAGGAGCTATATTTTCTTCATTCTGCATAACATTCATGCATCAATTATTTTAAAAGTAACATGCCCATGCTGTGCATCTCAGAATAAGCTTTATTATTTCAGGAGATTCATTTTATAACATTTTTATATAATTTGATTACATCATTTCCCCATTTTTCTCATCTCCAAACCCTCTCATTTCTTTGTTTCTTATTTTTTTTAATTTAAATAGAAATGCTCTTTTATTTAATTTTTGTTTTATATACACACACATTTCTAAATACATAAATACAACTTGTTTACTTTGTAGAATGTTACATAGATATAATACAACTTTCTGAAAAATTACACACTTAAATAATTAAACATCTAAATATTTCTTATATACAAGGCATTGTGGTAAAAAAAAAAAATCACTAAGTGGGCAAATAATTCCCTAGCAAATAAGGGCCTGGTAAGTCTAAACAAACTCTGGCAGGTTTTATAGCTAACCATTAGTCTTGTTACAGTGTCAACTATGAAGGAAATTCTGGTCTGAGGAGTTCCTAATGATAAGATTGACCTCCTAAAAAACAGAATCATGGCCATCTCCAGTCTGTGTATTGTATCTAAAAGAAACCCCCATACACACAGATATACATGAACACACACATACATGCACTCTCTCTCACACACACACACTCATATATACACACTTACACATAAACATGCACACACACACATACAAACTCATACATACACAGATATCTTTCTTATATCTGAGATTCACCCAGGGGCTTTAGTTTTAAAAGATAATTTTGAGTCCGTAAATTCCATGGAGAAGTGACCCTTAGTTTCAGGAAGTTTAGGTGATTTATGTTCCAGAGACTGAGGGCTACAGCGGTGATGGAGCAGAGACAGCTGTGGTCTATTTTATAACAAACCACTTCACTTCACTTCAATCCTGTCAGAAGCTAGAATTTACTCATTGTCTTTAGAATTATCCACTCTCCAAGACACAATTCACATATCAAATCATTCCCAAGAAGAAGGAAGGAGAGGGCTCTGGTCCTGGAAAGGCTTGATGCAGCAATGTAGGGGATTGCCAGGACAGAGAAGTGGGAGTTGACTGGGAAACGGGTGGAGGGAAGAGGGCTTATATAGAAAATAAAAATTTAAAAAATTTAAAAAAGAATTATCCACTCTAAGAATTTAAGCAGAGCACCAAAGGTATATTAGTTAAAAACAACAACTACAAAAAGCCCCTTTCTCTGAGAATCCTTCCAGAAGCCCACTCCGTAACAAGGACCCTGATGTTTGTCAGGATTATGGCTTCTCACTCTTCTCTGGGTGCTGGACCTCCTTCTCTTAGATTACCAAACATGCTGAGATGCTCTTTTTCTAGCATCATCATGTTTAAAATGAAATGGCAAGCAAGCACTGTGACAATATTCATGTTTGTGAATGTATCCTTAATAATATGGAAAGGTATACGTTAATATTTTACATTTACTATTATGTGACTTGTAAAAGCTTTATATTTGTTAATTTGACAACAAATTTTAAAGTTAAAAGATTTGAAGATGTATTTTTTAAAGCAAACAGTTCCTGAAAGCTTTGTGTCTATACTATTCAGTATGTTTATTCAATTTTACCTCACTCAAAAGGAACCATGTGTCTGGAAGTAGAAACTGTTTCCAGAAATTATATTGTGTTGAAGTATTTTTTATTTTCTTTTAGAATCACCTATAAATCACATTATACCTTTTAATTTCATTTGAGTTTAATTTTTTAAGACATAGCAGATAGCTCATAGCAAATCTAAACCTTTTTCACTTCCCGTGCTTGCACACATGTACATTTTTACTTTTAACACAGTGCACACGAACACCCTTGCATAGCTGCACACATGCACACTTGCATGCATATCACATACATAAATGGCTGCTCTATAAACATTTTGATTAGAAATTTACCCTGTTAAAGGAGAGCAAAGAGTGATGGGTTGTGCAGCAAGAGCTGCATGTGCATTTAATTGTACCTGGAACTTGAGCTTTGCGTTTCCAATAAAAGCTAATGCATTCTACCATAAAGTATATAAACAGAGAATTCAAACCACTGAGGCCATGTTGGCTTTATATCTATATCACTTCAACACAATTCTTAATACAGGGAAGCAGCCTTTGGTGAAGGCAGTTTATCGTCCCATCATCACTGTTCAGAGTTCTCTTTCGAAACATTTCCATTTAGTCAAAAACTAAGATGTGCTCACTTGAAATACACGAAGGCACTAGACACCAATGCACTTCTTGAAAACTTCATAACGTTCAAATAATGTGCACTTCAACACAGGGAAATATTTGATCTAGACCTCATTTGATTCTGCCATTACTAGCTTGAAAGCATTCTCATAAGAGGAGTTTGTAACGATTATTTCCAGGACAGCACATGGGAATTAGGCACAGAATTCTGACTAAAATAGAGGGAGTGGTATGTTTAATTCTGTTGCACATTCTTATTAACTAGAAGCTTCATTTCCAAGCTGCAAGACTTCAAATTTCTAGTTCCAGCAGCAATACTCCCTGCCAGTATCCCATAAAGCTTTATTTCCCCTAAGGTTTCTACCATATGACACATTTGGATGATATGCTGTTCCAAGCTTCCCCTGTGTACATTCATTTTGTGTGTTTTTATTGTTCTCTTAATTATCTGCACATAGATATTAATTCCAGAATGTACAAATGGGCCCCTTTGTGATTTCTGCATCAGGCTTTATATGATAACATCACTTATGAATGCTAGTTACACATTTCCAGGCAGACATGTGGTTGATCTAAATTTGTGGGACACCAGCATCCAGATATCTGCTTTCAATTTATGTGCATGTTTTCCCCTGTTATTTTCCCTCTTTTTATGGCTGTATTAATTGTTACCAGAAGTCTCTATGAAATGACTGAGCAACCCAAGAGTGGAACGCAGCAGATTAGAAACCCTTGTGTTGTTCTTTCAAAGAAATGCATTGATGCAGTCTAACCCTGATGTCACAGGGACCTGCTTACAGCGTGTGGCCCCTTGTGGATCACTGACCACCTGGACATGAATTTCCCTATGCCGACATTATCCTCCTATTTACAATGATGATATTTGCAGGAAGAATAAAGTGAAGCAGAACATGTAGGATATGCTACGTGGCAGATCACTAAGTCTTAAGGAACCAAGGAATAATCCGAAAAACCAAGGCTTATAGCTGCCGTTGGAGCTATGGTCAAGCACCATGCTTCAGTGAGTTTGTGAAGAGAGCATCCTACAGCCTGATACCTCAGCATCCAAATACTATTTCCACAGGTTTAATATTTTATGTGCTTGTGGACACAGGACAGTTCCTATCTCATTTAACAATCACAAAAGATAACAAAACCTTACTAATTACCTGGCATCAACGTGTAAAAATATATTTATGAATCTACAGTTGTCAATACATATTTACAGTAAGGATGGTATTTAAAGACCCTGGAAAAAAATGAGTGGTATGAGGAACAATTTCCTACAGCTATCTATCACTTGAAAAGAATAGCTTAGGTCATAGGTTGAAATGAAAATCTGATTTTGTTTAGACACTCAAGAAATCATGTATGGGCCAGGAAGGTGGGTGAGCAAGTATTGGCGCAAACTGACAATCAGATGAGCCAAGGTCAGGCCCTGAGGGTCAGAGGAGAGAAGACTCCCAACTCCCTAAATGTGTCCTCTGACCTCCATGACACACACACACACACACACACACACACACACACACGCACGCACACACACACACACACACACACACACACACACACACACACACACACACACTCCACAGACAGACAGATACACAGGCACACAAACACACAGACATATACACAATCACATAACAAATAAAAATGTAATAAAAATAAACATGAAAGAAGTGATTCAAACTGTTCTAACATTACATAACCTAAGAAAATAGTTACTACTGTCCCCCTAAAAGACATTTCAAGTAGACACAAAATTTTCTATTATCTTAGGAAAGTAAAGAATCACCTCCCTGTGCCTTCCACACCTGTGTTTTACTTTGGCCACTTTTTTTTTTGATTCTGCATTCATTCGTATCTACTCTGAAATATCTGAGAGCCTTTTAGGAATATCAACATCCCAACACCTTCCGGCCTCTTTACCTGACAACCTTTTAGGAATATTAAGTCCCAACACCTTCTGGTCTCTTTACCTGAGAACGTTTTAGGAATATCAACATCCCAACACCTTCCGGCCTGTTTTCTTGATTTGGAACCTCCTGGGACTGAGGCCAAACAAGGATATTTTTACACTTTAAAATGAAAACAATGGGCCTCCATCACAGAACAGTTTTGAGGAGTTCATCATTAACTTGCTCAGCATAAATGGCAGTGAGCAACTTGTCCAGTGTGTGTCTATGAATAATTCACAGAGTGAAGCATTAACCTCTAAATCAGTGGTTCTCAACCTTCCTAATGTCATGAAACTTTACTTCAGCCCTTCATGTTGTGGTGACCCTCTTCCATATAGTTGTTTTTGTTGTTACTCCATAACTGTAATTTCTAAATCTAATTTATGAGCCTGCAGTTTGTTTTTATAAAGGCTGTTCTGGCATTCTATGTCTGTTGTTACATAGAGAACCTGGTAAAGACCCATGTGTCACCCGTGTTTCCCCCTTCCGTCTCCCTGAGTTCGTGGAAGCTTTGTCAGTTGACTTAGAGGGCTTGGGTGGCTTGATGCCCTCCATGTCCTCGGGCACTTATGCTCTTTCTCTTCAGTGGTGTTCCTAGAACTTTGAGGAGAAGGAATATTATGTAGACATCAAATTTAGAGCTGAGTGTTCATAGATTTCTCTCTCCCTCTCTCCCTCCCTCCCTCCCTCCCTCCCTCCCTCCTTCCCTCCCTCCCTCTCTGAATAATGTCTGGCTGTGGGTCTCTGTATTTGTGCCCATCTGTTTCAGAAGGAAGCTTCTCTGATAATGGCTGAGCAAGGTACTAATCTATGAGGATAGCAGAAGTCACTGGGAGTCTTTTCACCACTATATATATATATATATATGTATGTATGTATTTAGAAAGATCAGTAGTATTTGGGTTTACCCTAGATATCTGGACATTCTCATCTCTGGTTTTTTGTCACCTAAGCTGTGCTAGGTATGGGTGTTATGTCAAATCAGGCAAGAATTTGACGTCTGATTTTTTTTCTTCATTTTTTGCTTTCTCACAAAAGCATAATTACCTAAGATACTTCATATGTCGAACATGATTGTAATTCAAAGTTTTTGTGGTTTTCTGACTCTGTTAGTATTTATGTTTGTCTTTTGGTAGCCCACAGAGAGTATCTTTCCTTAACAAAGAAACTAGTACATAGGATTAAATCTTCTAGGTAGGTACCAGCTCTACCTCATCATGTTCAATGAGTTGAATATGTGCTGTCTTCAGCAATGGGGCGGTCCTGTCAATCTGCAGAGAGCAATCTAATGTCATGGCAACAGGCAGGGTTGTTCTGGGTTTTCTTGAGAGAATCCATTAGCCAACAACCCAGTTGGATGCGACCCAGTCTAGGCCCTGTAAGCTCCTTTGGTGATGAGAGATAGCCACTGTGTCTCCCCGACTATTTGGAGACACTGTTAGTTTTGTCTTCATATAAGAACTCTCCACTACACTAGGTTTCCACATCATGCCTCAAATGTCCCCTGTCTCTTTCCACATTCTGGCATCAACTCTCCTTCCCTTCCCCTCCCCAATCTATTCTCTCCTTCCCATCCCCACTTCCATTCCACTCTTGAAATCCATTCTATTTCCCTCTCCCATGGAGTTCCATGTATGTCTTCTACTCCCTTCCTCTATACATAACCTCTTTGCATCTATAAGGGTAGCTTGGTTATTATAGCCAATATCACATGTAAATGAATATATACAATATTTGTCTCTCTGGGTCTTGTAGTAGGATGAAGCATCCTTTGGATGCATGCGCTAGAGTAATACAGCTGAATCTTGAAGTAGATTGATTCCCATATTTACAAGGAACCAATAATTTTTATTTTCTGTGCATTCTAATAATATAATTGTGTTTTCCAAATGCCTATTGATTAACTAAATATAACAATGTTGGCCTGCCATAACCAGCTTTCTATACTGGGGCTATAGAGAAGATTACCAAAAAGATTATACTTGCAAGTAAACAGTTCTGAGAGGCATGTGAATACAAAGTGGACTTTAAACTTAGGCTCATTAAGGCATAATGAAGAGAATGAGGAAAAGAAGAGCTAAATGGACTTTGTGGTATGAATTAATATCTCCAGGAAAGGTACAAAACAAGCCTCTTCATTTAGTACAGGAGGATATAGGTAAACACTTCTGGAACAGTCCTTAGTCTCCAATTTCCAAGGTATACATGCTTGTCAAATGTCACGTGTGAAGGTTTCTCCTATACTTTGCTTAGAAAGCTCTGAATATGAGAAACCTAAAAATATTCATGGACTATAGTCTCCTATCTTTATTTTAGAAAGCCTTAGTTATGATACTCAAATATGTATTCTGAGGTTCTTAGTACTCCTTAACTCTCCTGCTCTCAGGCCTGGCTTGGTAAACGTGTGTCCACTGTTAGATTGGGGCTGAGAGGTAACCCCTTATATTTACATGTGTCATTCCACTATAATTCCACAGGAGACCTCCTTTGCCCATTTTGAATAAAATAGTCTGAGCTCTTTTGATGTTCCAAATGGATTACTCATGCTATGGTGATGATTCTTTTGATATCTCATCATCCAAATCTGGTGGGACTTTGAGCACATGGAGTCACAAAAAGTATGCACTCAGATGTGATGTGTCTTGAAGGATAACACACTCTCCTTTCAGAATTGACCGCAAGCCAGTGGCTTACCTATACTCATAAGAAGCCATTCTACTAGCAGGAGGGAGTGGATATAGTAGCACATGTTGGAATCTCTTCACTTGGGAGGTGAAGGCAAGAGAATAAGGATTAAACAAAATCTATTCAAAATCTGAGATTCTGATTCAAATTGGAAGACAAGAAAAGAGAGAAGGAAGGCAGGGAGGGAGCCAGGGATAGAGAGGGAAGGATAAGATGGATAGAAGGGAGGTATGGAAGGGGAGAGAAAGAGAGTAAGAGAGAAAACTGTATTTACGTATTTTCTTAAACTAGATACTTCTGGTTGGTACACTGTGAAATAACTACCTTCATGGTCATGAACTTAATAGTGGACATTTCTCATTCCAAAATAAGACTCCTGCCTAGGTGTTAATTTGCATATAGTTATCTCTACCGGGTATTACAAAATTTCCTCAGAAGATCATTTGAGGTTCTAAAAGTATACAAGACAAGCTTCTCAGAATACATACCTACTTCTCTGGAGATGAATAGCTGGTGCCGCTGGAGATGAACCCTTGATGCTAGCAGGCATCAGCTGGACTTAGTCATATCAGATACTCAGCATTGGTTAGCATATTTTCTATGCTTATCAGATTATTGCAAGAACTAATGCAATCAATATTTCTTTATATCCTGACACAATATAGGGCATGAACAAAGATTGTAAATAAGATCTCTTAGCCTTCCCAAGCTTCGTGTAAATGACTTTGACTCCTCATTGTTACAGTCCTCCTCCAGAGCTGTGTCCTTGGCTCTTGATGATACAGTCTGGTTCACGCTGGCATTTTCACTTCTTTTTACTCTTTTATCTACTTCATTAAGCCCTTTCTGTGTTCACCTAAGGTACCTTGAAATTTCAAGATAGAGCTCTAAAACTTAGAGCCAGTGTAAAGACATTGAGAGGGAACATACCACTCTGCAAAGAAGCTTCTTCTAAAGCTTTTCCATAATCAAGAAGTATGAAATTTTAGAATGAAAAAGAGAAAACAATAAAACAAAACAAAACAAAAAATGAGGAGTACCATTGTAAAATAACATCTTAGCAATCCCTATATTTTATCTTCAGGAGTCTACTCCATAAATTGCAAAGCTAGCTTTGTGCTTCTAATATTTCTGAGCCCTACTCACCTCTACTGAGGAGATAAGTGCGAAAGAGACCTGTCACTTTCACACTTAATTTTTAATTGTTTATTAAATGAAATTAATTTTTCATTATTTCTAACAGTGGCAACTTTTCATCAGCAATGTGGTGCACAGTATCTCTTACAACATATGTAAATTATTTACACTTTCAAGCATATTTCTCCCCAATCATGAATTTCTGAACACAGCCATTTTTTTTATTTTAAGTAAATAAAGCAATCATACAAAATTATATCCCTTACTTTCTCAGCAATTTGCTGCATGTAAATGACTCTTTTTAAATCTATATCTATATCTATATCTATATCTATATCTATATCTATATCTATATCTATATCTATATCTATCTATCTGCCTGTTTTTTTGCCATCTATGTCTCTGTCATAGATTAGCAGTCGTGAATTTTATTAAATTTTTCAGAGAAATCAATGAAACCACAGGAAACAAAAGATTCTATTTCAAAATGAATAATTCTATGAATTAAAATTGTATATTAGGCAATGATGCAAAACAGAGAATCTCCCCCCAAAACATCAAAAGAAAACAAAACCCACAGAAGCCTAGTGGCAGGTAGGCAAGTAAGTGCCACTATATCTGTTCTGAGCTCCCTCTGAGTTTTTAAAAATATTTCCTTACCTTTTTTTGAGATCATAACACAATTTTCATTGTTGAGGTTTGTTATTTTGCTATTTATTGACATGCTCTATTCTGGCCCCCAAGGATGAGACAATCTGCATGTAGGTCCAAGTGACACTATGTGAGCATGTCCTCCACGCTATCCCTGATTGGTGAATAAAGAGAGCTACTGCCCATATCTAGGTAGAATTGAGATAGGTGGGGCTTGGCCTTTCAGAGCTTGTGGGATGAGGAGGACCGTGAGGAGGGATATGGTAGAGAGAGGAGGAAGCATCTACGAAGTCAGTGAGTCATAGAAACATGGCCATGAGGGTCGGCCTCTCGGAGCTCAGGGCTGTCCAGATGGAGCGTGGCAGGTTATGAAATGGTTTATTGATGGGAATAGAGTCTAAAGCACAGAGGGCAGGCGTCTGCCCACCCACAGTACTGATTAAGGCTCATTACAGCAATAAAAGCTGTGTGTCTTTTACCAAAGAACTGAATAATCAAAAGCAGGGCAGAAGTCCTCGGTTGGGATCAAGCATTTCCTCCATTTGATCATTTCTCCCTTCTTCATTCCACTATAAATTATCTCATACACAACTCAAAGCTCTCTTACAAATGATTCAGATTATTACAACCTGCTCAACCTGTGCAGAACTATTCGCGTGTATGCTTTCAGGGAAGACCATTTAGTACTGGATAACCAACTGATATGCTCTTCCCTGGGAGAGAATATTTTCCCACTCTCAGCATTTCTTAGTCATCCATAGCTCTTTGTAGCCTCTTGGGCTTTTTCCCGTTCTCTCTCCATTAGAATGTCAGTCATTGTTATCCTTGTTTTAGCTCATGTCTAGGAACCACGTTGGTGAGAGTTTATGGGTGTAGTTTCTGCTGTTCCTAAAAGAAGATCACACAGCCAATGTCCAGTCTTCTGTCCCCTACAATCCTTCTGCCATCTCTTTGTGGAATGTTACCTGAGCCTTATGAGCAAGAATTGTTTTATAGTATATTTTTTTGGCACTGGGCTCCACAACTCTTGTTTTGATTGGTCTCTGGGGCAAAACAAAACTTCATTGAAGGGCAATGAGTACATTAATCTGTGGGTATAAAGATAAATATTTAAATTTGGTTAAGGATTATGTTACTTTAGTAAACTGTAGCTGGAGGGTTTTGTTTTATTTTGTTTTGTTTTCATTCTTTTGTTTTGTTTTCCCACAAGATCCATGACTTCACTAACACTGTGTGATTGACTAGGTTTCCTGTACCAGTCATAATTTTCTACTAGATTTTAACCCCAGATTTTCTTAATAGCAAAAATGTGCATTTATACATGCATAAAGCAAATGAATGATGTTTCAAAATATGCCTACTATAGTTTTTATATATTGGTTCTTACAAAAAAGGTTTTAAAGTGACAAAAGTATGATCTATTTACCAGTTTCAGATCATAGCAAAACTAAAAACCAAAATAACCCAAGAGAGAGTTTATGGAAACATTTGATTAAGATCAGCTCAACTGAAATCATCTCTGTTTAGTTTTGTTAATTTTAACATCATGTATTTAGTATCTAATCTTAAAAATATAGTACTTTTCAAAGCAATGGGATAGTAATCTTAGAAAATTACCTAAAAACATACCAACTTAGGTAGAAAATGTGTGACCATACACTATAGTTCAAACTTTAGATCTGAAAACATTGGCACTTTTACATCAGTATTCTTTCAAATAATTCATTAGTAAGTTCAACTAATAAATGGACAACTCATAATGGGACTTACAACATGCCTTTCTTGTTAGTATGGTCCATACAATTTTCTATAGAACAGTCATTGAGAAAGTATCATATTTTGTCTGCAGCTGCAACTATTTTATATTAGAATTATAACAAAACAAACTGAGCACTGACTTTCATACCAGTGTGTACTCGTTTTGTAACCACCTCCAGTTTTTCTGGTATGACTATTAGTGTTTCATACACCACCATCTTCCAAAAAGGCAGACCAAAGTTGTGGCCAAGGCTATATTTTGGCATTAGTAATGTCCAGATGACAAGCTCTGATGAATGCTGTCCCAGCAGTAGCAGTGACATCTGGAGTGCTTTCCACACTTGGGACAGCATTGGCTCCCTTTCTTATGTACAGCTGTGATCCAGTCCCCATACTATTTTCAATTAGGGAAAGCCTATTGAGAGACAAGCTTTTCTTGAAGTGTCTTTGCCACTATGACACTAGTCACTGTGTGTATGCAAAATAATACCTTGTTTGTAAATGGTTACCATTCATTCATAGAAAAATTAAATGCATTACACATCATCAAGATACTATATATTTAGAAGAAGCATGTAGTTGTTTTTCTATATATACTCCACCCAAGTCCATAATTTAGATAAGTCATCTTTTACAAACTCAAGGGACAGAAGATGCTGGAGAAGATGTGGAGAAAAAGGAACACTTCTCCATTGCTGGTGGGATTGCAAGATAGGAAAACTGCTCTGGAAATCAGTTTGGTGGTTCCTCAGAAAATTGGACATAGTACTAACTGAGGACCCAGCTATACCACTCTTGGACATATACCCAGAAGATGCTCCAACAGTTAATAAGGACACATGCTCCACTATGTTCATAGCTGCCTTATTTATAATAGCCAGAAGCCAGAAAGAACCCAGATCTCCTTCTACAGAGGAATGAATACAGAAATTGTGGTATATATACACAATGGAATACTATTCAGCTATTAAAAAACAATGAATTCATGAAATTCTTAGGCAAATAGATGGAACTAGAGAGTGTCATCCTAAGTAAAGTAACCTAATCACAAAAGAACACACATTGTAATCACTCACTGATAGCCCAAAAGTTCAAAATAACCATGTTACAATTGACAGACCACAGGAAGCTCAAGAAGTTAGACCATAGTGGGAGTGTTTGGTTCCTCTGGGAAAGGGGACAAAATAATCACAGGAACAACTATGGAGACAAAGTGAGGAGCAGAGACTGAATGAAAGGCCACCCAGAGACTGTCCTACCTGGGGATTCATATATAAACCATCACCAAACCCTAAAACTACCATGGATGACAAGAAATGCATACTGAAAAGAGCCTGTTATGGTTGTCTTTTGGATGGGCACTGACAGAACCTTACACACTACAGATGCAAACACTAGCAGTCAACCATTGGACTGAGCACAGGGTTCACAATGGAGGAGTCCGGAGGAGTGGGGGAGGGGGTAATGGAGGGGGGTGTTGCAGCCCCATGGGAAGAAGGACTATGTCGGCCAACCAGACACCTAAGAGTTCCCAGGGACTAAGCCATCAACCAAGGAGTACACATGGTTCCAGCCACCCAAAGGAGTGGCAAAGGAATGCCTTGTAGGGCATCAGTGGGAGGAGAGGTCCTTGGTCCTGTGAAGGCTCAATAGAGGCCCCAGTCTGGGGAAATAGAGCGGGGATCGTGGGAGTGGGTTGGGTGGAGGAGCATATTCTTGGAAGCCGGGAGTGGGAGGATGGGTTGGGGGTTTTCAGGGAGGGGGAAATCCTGGAACAGATATAACATTTGAAATATAAATGAAGAATATATTCAATTAAAAAAAGATTCGGGGAAAAAAAGGAAAGAAAAGTATTTTTGAAAAAAAATGATTAAACAAAAGTAGTGACATGAAGTTAACTAGTATCCACTAGAATTTAACCTTCTAAATTAGGATCATCCCTAGATAATCTGAAATAAAAATATATAAAACAGTGTTGTAATTCAGCTAGTGTGGAATGTATTGTTTCCTTAGGACAATTTTCTTTTCTTTCCTTTCTTTTCTTTTCTTTCTTGGATATTTTATTCATTTACATTTCAAGTTTTATCCCCTAACCCAATCCTGCCCCCTAGAAATTCCCTATCCCATGTCTCCTCCTCCTGTTTCTATGAAGGTGTACCCCCAGCCACCTACCCACACTTGCTCCCTGCCCTCTCATTCCCCTACACTGGTGAATCCAGCCTTTACAGGACCAAGGGCCTCTGCTCACATTGATGCCTGACAAGACCATCCTCTGCTACATGTGTAGCTGGAGCCATGGGTCCTTCCATGTGTACTCTTTGGTTGGTGGTTTAGTCTCTTGGAGCTTTGGGGGTACTGGTTGGTTCATATTGGTGTTCCTGCTATGGGACTGCAAAACCCTTCAGCTGACACCATGTTTCTAATCTTAGCCTTGACTTGTCTGAGGTGGAATCTCAGGGTTGTTTAGATTTGCATTTCCCTGATGACTAAGAATGTTGAACATTTCTTTAGGTGCTTCTCAGCCATTCAGTATTACTCAGATGAAAATTCTTTGTTTAGCTCTGTATCCCGTTTTTAATAGAGTTATTTGGATCTCTGGAGTCTAACTTCTTGAGTTCTTTCTACATATTGCATATTAGTCCTCTATTGGATGTAGGATTGGTAAAGATCTTTTCCCAATTTGTTGCTTACCATTTTGTCGTATTGACAGTGTCATTAGCCTTACAGAATCTTTGCATTTTTATGAGGTCCCATTTGTCAATTCTTTATCTTAGAACATAAGCTATTGGTGTTCTGTTCAGGAAATTTTCCCTGCACCCATGTGTTCAAGGCTCTTTCCCACTTTCTCTTCTATTAGTTTCAGTGTATCTTGTTTTATGTGGAGGTCCTCAATCCATTTGGACTTGAGCTTTGTACAAGGAGATAAGAATGGTTTAATTTGCATTCTTCTAATGCTAACTGACAGTTAAACCAACACCATTTGTTGAAAACGCTGTCTTTTTTCCACTGGATGATTTTAGCTTCTTCGTGAAAGATCAAGTGACCATAGGTTTCTTTTATGTAGCAAAATGTTGGGTCCTGTTTATGTATGCAGTCTGTTAGTCTATGTCTTTTTATAGAGGGATCGAGTCCATTGATATTATGATAGTAAGGAAAAGTGATTGTCTCTTTCTGTTACTTTTGTTGTTAGAAGTAGAATTATGTTTATGTGGCTATCTCCTTTTTGGTTTGTTAAAAGATTATTTTCTTGTTTTTTCTAGGGTAGTTTCTCTCCTTGTGTTGAAGTTTTCCATTTATTATCCTTTGAAGGGCTGGATTTGTGGAAAGATACTCTATAAATTTGTTGTTGTCGTGGAATATCTTGGTTTCTCCATCTATGGTAATTGGAAGTTTTACTAGGTATAGAGGCCTGGGCTGGCATTTGTTTTCTTTTAGGGTCTGTGTGACATCTGCCCAGGATCTTCTGTCTTTTATGGTTTCTGATGAGAAGTCTGATGTAATCCTGATAGGTCCTTTATATACTATTTGACCTCTTTCCCTTACTGTTTTAATATTCATTCTTCTTTTTTGTTTTTTTGTGAATTTGGTGTTTTATTATGTGATAGGAGGAATTTCTTTTCTGGTCCAATATATTTCGAGTTCTGTATGCTTGTGTATGTCCATGGGTATCTTATTTTAGGTTAGGGAAGTTTTCTTCTATAATTTTGTTGAAGATATTTACTAGCCCTTTGAGTTGGGAATCTTCACTCTCATCTATATCTGTAATCCTTAGGTTTGGTCTTCTCATTGTATCTGAATTTCCTGGATGTTTTGGGTTAGGAGCATTTTGCTCTTGCCTTTTCTTTGAATATTGTGTCAGTGTTTTCCATGGCATCTTCTGTACCTGAAATATTGTCTTCTATCTCTTGTAGTCTGTTGGTAATGGCTTGCATCTATGACTTCTGATCTCTCTCCTAGGTTTTCTATCTCCAGAGTTGTCTCACTTTGTGATTTCTTCATTGTTTCTACTTCCATTTTTAGATCCTGAATGGTTTTGTTCAATTCCTTCACCTGTTTGGTTGTGTTTTCCTATAATTCTTTAAGGGATTTTTGTGTTTCCTCTTTAAGGGCTTCTACCTATATACCACTGCTCTCCTGTATTTCTTTAAGGGTTTTTTTTTTTATGTTCTTAAAGTCCTCTATCAGCATTGTGAGATGTGATTTTCAACCCAAATCTTGCTTTTAACAGTGTGTTGGGGTATCCAGGTCTTGCTGTGGTGGGAGAACAGATTTTGATGTTGCCACATAGCCTTTGTTTCTATTGGTAAGTTTCATGTTCTTGCCTTTAGTCATGTGGTTATCTCAGGTGTTAGTTGGTCTTGCTGTCTCTGGCTGTTGCTTGTCTCTCCTGTGGGCCTGTAAGCTTGTGTCAGCACTCCTGGGAGACCAGCTCTCTTCTGGTAGGACCTGTGTACAGAGGGCTATAGAAGAGCCCCAGCTCACAGGGACAGATAGAGACTGGTAGGCTCCTGTCCCAGCTTCTCTATCTTTCCCATGCCCTATGTGCTCCTGGCAGGTCCTTTTCTGGACAGTTATTAGAGAGAAATTGGAGATCTCACTTCTGAGCCCTGAGGTAAGAACACTTCTTGGAGACCAGATCTCTCCTGGTGGGACCTGTGCACAGAGTGCTGTAGAACAGCCCCAGCTCCAGAAAGCAGACAGGACAATTTTTCTATGTTTTATTTATTTTTAATTTTGTGGTTTTACTTAAAATAAAGTAGCTTCACTTTCCCTCAGCTTTTCCTCCTACCAGATACTCCCAGCATCCTAGCCATCCTGATCGGTCTATTCCATGTCCACACCATAGGTTAATAGTTTCCTTTTTTTGATATTACTGCTACATGTGTACATATGAGTTTGCCCACATGTACATATATGTATACATATACACATACACATATACATACACATACACATACATACACATATACATATACATGGTGTCAAAGCTGACCGCTGTACATTTGACAAACAATAATGGGGCCCATTTCTGGAAGAAACATCTCTAGAAAATAAAGAAATTTGAAAAGAATCACAAATAATAAAAATTGTTGTTCTTGCATATTTGCCAAAATTTAAAAAGCATGTTATTGGAAATTTTTATTCAAATCACTTTATTGACTTTCTTAACTTATTAAAGAAAAATACAAAATCAATATAATATGCATTGTAAAATTAGAATTAATTTTAATTTTGGAAATAATATATTTGCATGAATAATATAAAAATTTTCTATACCAAAGATCAAGTTTATGCATTCCATAAGCTTTTATAATCATTTTCAAGTTTTACAAGAACCTCATTACTTTTATAACTATGATCTAAAATGAGTCAGAGATGATTTGTTAAATATTTATTATAATGTATGATTCCAGGTATGTAAAACTAGCTTGAAGATCATTGGTATACTTATTTTTGGTATCCTCATCAAGATGTTTTTATAACCCTAACACATTATTTAGCTTCAATAATGAAAAACTGCTTTTCTTTTCAAGCTATGGAATAAAATTATCTTTTCTAATTTTATTATTATTATTATTATTATTATTATTGTTATTATTAACTTTTTTGGTTTTTTGAGGCAGGGTTTCTCTGTGTACCCCTGGCCATCCTGGAACTCACTCTGTAGATTTTCTAATCTTTAAATTGGATTTAAATATCTGCTATTTCTCTGTATAATCATAACTAAAATAAAGATAATTTTAATAAATATGGAAATTCATAATGTTGAGGATAATTTTACTGCCATTATTTTTGGTATTTTTCAAGGCAATATTGATTTTAAGGTGGCTTAAAGAACTTTCATTTTCTTCTAAAAAGTAATTAAATGTATTCTACAAAGGAATAAATTAAAATTTATTACATTTCTTCAAAGCATTTGTAAAGTATAGTCAATTGTGTACACTATTTAAAACATAATAAAGTAAAAACCTGTAAAATATACAAATTACATATTATAGAGCATTAAGAGGCTGGCTACATGAGGTACACAGACATCCTCATTCACAGATCTGAGGATGGATCAATGAATCAACAGGAAGACATTCAGGACACAAGTAAGACATTGGAATCAGTACTCACAGTTTTGCAATGCCATTACTGAATCCTCATGCTCACACCAGATCTTCAAAAGGCACTGAGAAACATCACACAATCACTGTGTCACAATGGATGATAATTACATCACCTTCGTGTGGCACAGAAATTTGTTATGCAAAGGGATATTGCTTATATTTTCCATTGAAAATCAAGCCAGAAGGCAATATTTCCATTTCTGTTCACCAAAACGCCTTCTGCAGATCCCATCTAGCCCACCATTATTGTTTGGTCTGTCTGTGAGCCTGTGTATCTACAGAAGTGTGTTTTTATCCCTTCTCTCCTTCTCTCCTCTAGTTTACTCTCATTTTTCATGTTCTTTAGGAACTGGTGGTTTTGTCTTAATCTGAGTATTTTCAATCTTTGCTTTAATATTATAACTTGTCCCAGTGAACCTTTGCACAGTATACAATTGTTTTGAACATTCAGTTGATTTCAGTGTTACCACACCTGTGAAGATTATCATGTTAAGAATATAATTCCACAAAACACTTTGAAATATATATTGAGAAAAGCCAATCTGAATAAATGCACTGCTTGTGGACATCTGCTGGATTACTTCCTTTATATGCTTAAACCGTTTGGTTATTTCATCACACTTTGATTTTCTGTGCATAAGAATAAGAACTTATATATTGCAACCAGGACATAGCTGGAAAGGCCCAGGTAAACACCCCTTCCAGGGCTGCCCTCACGGGGGATCTGCTAGGGTCTCGGACCCAAGCAGGCTGAGTTCCGCTTAGGCTCTGCGGGACATCCCCGTGCCCTCTGGCGAGCACCGAGGCTGCTTTCTGCAACCAGCTCGCCGGCCCCTGGACCAGCGCGGCGGGCCTCCATATTGCAACTAGGACACAGCTGGAAAGGCCCAGGCTCTGTGGGACTTCCCCGCACCCTCTGGCGAGCACCGAGGCTGCTTTCTGCAACCAGCTCGCCGGCCCCTGGACCAGCAGAAGCGGCGGGCCTCCATATTGCAACCAGGACATAGCTGGAAAGGCCCAGGTAAACACCCCTTCCAGGGCTGCCCTCACGGGGGGATCTGCTAGGGTCTCGGACCCAAGCAGGCTGAGTTCCGCCTAGGCTCTGAGGGGCATCCCCGTGCCCTCTGGCGAGCACCTAGGCTGCTTTCTGCAACCAGCTCACAGGCCCCTGGACCAGCGGTAGCTGCGGGCCTCCATATTGCAACCAGGACATAGCTGGAAAGGCCCAGGTAAACACCCCTTCCAGGGCTACCCGCACAGGGGGATCTGCTAGGGTCTCGGAACCAAGCAGGCCGAGTTCCTTGCAACCAGGACACAGCTGGAGAAGCCCAGGTAGACAGACTCCAACAGGGGCTACAATCGCATGGGTGGCAGCCAGCTTATGATCCCTTAAAGCAGCAGTCACACATATTTACCAGTAGAGAAACAACAGGTGAGCCCAGCCTCACAGGAGATTCAAACACCAGCCACTAACAACAAGGCCAACTAAAACCAGAAATAACCAGATGGCAAAAGGAAAACGAAGGAACATTACTAACAAAAATCAAGGCAACATGACAGCATCTGAACCCAGTTCTCCAACAACAGGAATCCCTGGATACCCTAAAACACCAGAAAAACAAGACTTGGATATAAAATCACTGGTCAGGATGCTGGTAGCTGAACACATAGAAAAATCTCGTAAAGAAATAGAGGAGAAAATGGATCAAAAGTTAGAAGCCTTTACGAGGCAAATACAAAAATCACTTCAAGAAATTCAGGAGAAGATGGATCAAAGAGAAGAAGACAATAAGGAAGAAAGACAAAAGTCACTTAAAGAACTACAGAAGAACGTGGGCCAACAAGTAGAAGCTATGAAAGAGGAAGCACAAAAATCTATTAAAGAAATACATGAAAACACAATCAAGCAAACGAAAGATCTGAGCACATCCATCCAGATACTAAAAACAGATGTAGAAACAACTAAGAAATCACAGAGGGAGACAACATTGGAGATAGAAAACCTGGGGAAGAAATCAGGGGCCCTAGACGCAAGTATCAACAATAGAATACAAGAGATAGAAGACAGAATATCAGAAGCCGAAGATACCATAGGAACCATTGATTCAACAGTCAAAGAAAACACTAAATGCAAAAAGGTGGTAACCCAAAACATCCAGGAAATCCAAGACACTATGAGAAGACCAAACCTAAGGATTATAGGTATAGACGAGAGTGAAGATTTACAAGTTAAAGGGCCAGCTAATATCTTCTATAAAATTATGGAAGAAAACTTCCCCAACCTAAGGAGAGAGATGCCCATGAATATACAAGAAGCCTATAGAACCCCAAACAGACTGGACCAGAACAGAAATACATCCCGTCACATAATAATCAAAACTCCAAATGTAATAAACAAAGAAAGAATACTAAAGGCAGCAAGAGAAAAAGGCCAAGTAACATATAAAGGAAAACCTATCAGAATAACACCAGACTTCTCACCTGAGACCATGAAAGCTAGAAGATCCTGGGCAGATATCATGCAAACTCTAAGAGAACACAAACTTCAGCCAAAACTACTTTACCCAGCAAAACTCTCAATTGCCATTGATGGAGACATCAAGGTATTCCATGACAAAACCAAATTTGCAAGATATCTCTCCACAAATCCAGCCCTACAAAGGATAATAGGAGGAAAACACCAAGACAAGGACGGAAACTACACCCGGGAAGAAGCAAGATAGAAACCTCCTCTCATCAAACTCAAAAGAAGATAACCTCTCGAATATAAAAAATAAATAAGATAAATAAATATAATTTCAAAAATGTCTGGAGGTAATAATTACTATTCCTTAATATCTCTTAACGTCAATGGACTCAATTCCCCAATAAAAAGACATAGACTAACAGACTGGATACGGAAACAGGACCCTACATTTTGCTGCATACAGGAAACACATCTCAGTGTTAAAGACAAACACTGCCTTAGAGTAAAAGGCTGGAGGACAATTTTACAAGCAAATGGTCTCAGGAAACAAGCTGGAGTAGCCATTCTAATATCAGATAAAATTGACTTTCAACCTAAAATCATCAAAAGAGACCCAGAAGGTCACTTCTTGCTGGCCAAAGGGAAAATCCACCAGGAAGAGCTCTCAATATTGAACATCTATGCTCCAAATGCAAGGGCACCCTCATTTGTAAAAGAAACCCTACTAAAGCTTAAAGCACACATTACACCTAACACAATAATTGTGGGTGACTTCAACACCCCACTCTCCTCAATGGACCGATCAGGAAAGCAGAAACTAAACAGGGACACAGTGAAACTAATTGAAACTCTGGACCAATTGGATTTAACAGATATATATAGAACATTTCATCCTAAAGCTAAAGAATATACCTTTTTCTCAGCACCGCATGGTACCTTCTCCAAAATAGACCATATAATCGGTCACAAGACAGATGTCAACAAATACAAGAAGATCGAGCTAATCCCATGCCTCCTATCAGATCACCATGGAGTAAGAGTGGTCTTCAATAGCAACAAAAACAACAGAAAGCCCACATACACATGGAAACTGAACAATACTCTACTCAATGACACCTTGGTCAAGGAAGAAATAAAAAAGAAATCAAAGACTTTTTAAAATTCAATGAAAATGAAGGCACAACCTACCCAAATCTATGGGATACAATGAAAGCAGTGCTAAGAGGAAAACTCATAGCTCTAAGTGCATCCAAAAAGAAACTGGAGAGAGCATACACTAGCAGCTTAACAGCACACCTTAAAGTGCTAGAAGAAAAAAAAGTTAACTCACACAGGAGGAGTAGAAAACAAGAAATCATCAAACTCAGGGCTGAAATCAATCAAATAGAAACATAGAGAACCATACAAAGAATCAACAAGACCAGGAGCTGGTTCTTTGAGAAAATCAACAAGATAGATAAACCCTTAGCCAGACTAACCAAAGGACACAGAGACAGTATAAAAATTAACAAAATTAGAAATGAAAAGGGAGACATAACAACAGAAACTGAGGAAATTCAAAAGATCATCAGATCCTACTACAAAGGTCTATACTCGACACAACTGGAGAATCTGGAGGAAATGGACGATTTCCTAGACAGATATCAAATACCAAAATTAAATCAGCATCAAGTAGACAAGCTAAATAGTCCCATAACCCCTAAAGAAATAGAGGGGGTTATAGAAAGCCTCCCAACCAAAAAAAGTACGGGACCAGATGGTTTTAGTGCAGAATTCTACCAGACCTTCAAAGAAGACTTAACACCAATACTCTTCAAACTATTCCACAAAATAGAGACAGAAGGGACACTGCCCAACTCATTCTTCGAAGCCACAATTACGCTAATACCTAAACCACAAAAAGATCCAACAAAGAAAGAGAACTTCAGGCCAATTTCTCTTATGAATATAGATGCAAAAATACTAAATAAAATTCTTGCTAACCGAATCCAAGAGCACATCAAAACGATCATCCACCATGATCAAGTAGGCTTCATCCCAGGGATGCAGGGATGGTTCAATATACGGAAATCCATCAATGTAATCCACTACATAAACAAACTGAAAGAAAAAAACCACATGGTCATCTCATTAGATGCTGAAAAAGCATTCGACAAAATTCAGCATCCTTTCATGCTAAAAGTCTTGGAAAGAGCAGGAATTCAAGGCCCATACCTAAACATAGTAAAAGCAATCTACAGCAAACCAGTAGCCAACATCAAAATAAATGGAGAGAAACTTGAAGCATTCCCACTAAAATCAGGGACAAGACAAGGCTGCCCTCTCTCTCCATATCTTTTCAATATAGTACTTGAAGTTCTAGCAAGAGCAATTAGACAACATAAGGAAGTCAAAGGGATACAAATTGGAAAGGAAGAAGTGAAACTATCATTATTTGCAGACGATATGATAGTTTACCTAAGCGACCCAAAAAACTCCACCAGAGAACTTCTACAGCTGATAAACAACTTCAGCAAAGTGGCAGGTTATAAAATTAACTCAAGCAAGTCAGTGGCCTTCTTGTACTCAAAGGACAAGCAGGCTGAGAAAGAAATTAGGGAAATAACACCCTTCACAATAGCCACAAACAACATAAAGTATCTTGGCATAACTCTAACCAAACAAGCAAAAGATCTGTACAACAGGAACTTCAAGTCCTTGAAGAAAGAAATCGAAGAAGACCTCAGAAGATGGAAAAATATTTCTTGCTCCTGGATTGGCAGGATCAATATAGTAAAAATGGCCATCTTGCCAAAAGCAATATACAGATTCAATGCAATCCCCATCAAAATCCCAACTCAATTCTTCATAGATCTAGAAAGAGCAATTCTCAAATTCATCTGGAGCAACAAAAAACCCAGGATAGCTAAAACTATTCTCAACAATAAAAGGACTTCTGGGGGAATCAATATCCCTGACCTCAAGCAGTACTACAGAGCAATTGTGTTAAAAACTGCATGGTATTGGTATAGCAACAGGCAAGCAGATCAATGGAACAGGATTGAAGACCCAGAAATTAACCCACAGACTTATGGTCACTTGATCTTTGATAAAGGAGCCACAACCATCCGGTGGAATAAAGATAGCCTTTTCAACAAGTGGTGCTGGTTCAACTGGAGGTCAACATGCAGAAGAATGCGAATTGACCCACTCTTATCTCTTTGCACTAAGATCAACTCCAAGTGGATCAAGGACCTCCACATAAAACCAGACACACGGAAACTATTAGAAAAAAACTTGGGAAGACCCTGAAGGACTTGGGCACAGGGGAAAAGTTCCTGAACAGAACACCAATAGCGTACGCACTAAGATCAAGGATCGACAAATGGGACCTCATAAAATTACAAAGTTTCTGCAAAGCAAAGGACACTGTCAGAAGGACAAAACGGCAACCAACAAAGTGGGAAAAGATCTTCACCAACCCCACATCCGACAGAGGGCTAATATCCAATATATACAAAGAACTCAAGAAGTTAGACCCCAAAGAACCAAATAACCCTATCAAAAAATGGGGCACAGAGCTAAACAAAGAATTTTCACCAGAAGAAATTCAGATGGCCGAGAAACACCTTAAAAGATGTTCAACATCATTAGTCATCAGGGAAATGCAAATCAAAACAACCCTGAGATTCCACCTCACACCAGTCAGAATGGCTAAGATTAAAAACTCAAGAGACAACAAGTGCTGGCGAGGATGTGGAGAAAGAGGAACACTCCTCCATTGTTGGTGGGATTGCAAAATGGTAAAACCGCTCTGGAAATCAGTTTGGAGGTTCCTCAGAAAATTGGGCATGTCACTCCCAGAGGACCCTGGCATACCACTCCTGGGCATATACCCAGAGGATTCCCCTGCATGCAATAAAGACACATGCTCCACTATGTTTATAGCAGCCTTGTTTATAATAGCCAGAAATTGGAAGGAGCCCAAATATCCCTCAAAAGAGGAATGGATACAGAAAATGTGGTATATTTATACAATGGAATACTACTCAGCAATTAAAAATAATGAATTCATGCAATTTGTAGGTAAATGGTTAGACCTGGAAAATATCATCCTGAGTGAGCTAACCCAATCACAAAAGAATGCACATGAAATGCAATCACTGATAAGTGGATATTAATGAGCCCAGAAGCACTAAATACTCAAGACACGAATAGCAAGTCAAATGATTCCCAAGAAGAAGAAAGGAGAGGACCCTGGGCATGTAAAGATTGCATCCAGTTTAGTAAAGAAACTGAGGGGGGAGGGGGAATGATTGGGGAATAGTTGGGGGGGAGAGGAACTATGGGAACTATGGTGGGTGGGAACTGGGAAAGGGGAAAGCCCTTGGAATGTAAACATAGAATATAGAAAATAAAAATTAAAAAAAAAAAAAGCTTTTTCAGCATCTAATGAGATGATCATGTGATTTTGATCATGGTCATCTTTGAGTTTGTTTATAATAATGGATTATGCTAATGAATTTTTATATATTGAATCATCCCTGTATCCCTGAGAAGAAGCCTACTTGATCTTGATGGATGATGTCTTTGATGTGTTCCTGGATTCCATTTGCAAATTTTTATTGAGTATTTTTTACATCAATGTTCATAACAGAAATCAGTCTGAAGTTCTATTTGTTGAGTTTTTGTGTAGACTAGGTGTCAGGGTGACTATGGCCAAGAGAATGAATTTGGCAGTGTTCCTTCTGTTTCTATTTTGTAGAATAGTTTGAGAAGTATTGAAATTAGCTCTTCTTGGAAAGTCTGGTAGAGTTCTGTACCCAAACCATATGGCCCTGAGCATTTTTGGTTGGGAAACTTTCAATGACGTCTTCTTCTTCAGGGATTATGGGCTGTTTAAATAGTTTACCTGATCTTGATTTAACTTTGGTAAATGGTATCTGTGATGGTTTGTATATGATTGGCCCAGGAAGTGAACCTATTAGGAGGTGTGGCCTTGTTGGAGTAGGTGTGTCACTGTGGGTGTGGGCTTAAGACCCTGCCCCTGGCTGTCTGGAAGTCAGTCTTCCACTAGCTGCCTTCAGATGAAGATATAGAACTCTCAGCTCCTCCTGCACCATATCTGCCTGGATGCTGCCATGTTTCTGCCTTGATGACAATGGACTGAACCTCTGAGCCTATAAGCCAGCCCCAATTAAATGTTGTCTTTTATAAAAAAAAATAATAAATAAGAACTTATGCTGGGTGTGGTGACGCACGTCTTTAATCCCAGCACTTGGGAGGCAGAGGCAGGCGGATTTCTGAGTTCAAGGCCAGCCTGTTCTACAGAGTGAGTTCCAGGACAGCCCGGACTATACAGAGAAACCCTGTCTTGAAAACAAAACAAAACAAAAACAACAACAAAACAACAACAACAACAACAAAACAACAACAACAAAAAAGAATAAGAACTTATCTTCTATATATTATCTACTGTTTATATTTACATTTATGTACTGATCTTACAGTGTTAAATCATTTCTTTGGTTTTTCTCTGCAATACTTGGTCTTCAGAAAGCAGATGAAATTTGAACCTTGGATGTCCCTACTGTTCTGATTCTTCCTGTTCTTAACTACTTGTTGTTAAGTTCTATGGTTTTATACTATTTGAGGATTGGATGTTATTCCAAGCTGGCAGTTTATTGATTACTGTCTGGTCTGGTTCAGGTTGTTTTGTGCTTATTGTTTTCTTTCTCTGAACATTGTATAATAGGCCCAGTCCTGAATAAACTTCGTGTGGGAAGTTTAAAAATTTGTATCATTGTTTCATGGATCAAAACACGTTTAATGTGTCTTCGCTTGCTTATGTGGCTGAAGCCACAGTGCGGTGGCTGTCCCCCTCTGAGAGTTACGTGTGATGATTCCTGTTTGTATTCCCTGAAAAAAAAGTCTTCATATATCTGTTCCTGAGGGAAATTTAAGAAGATATACAACTGAAATGTAGTTAGCTATATATGTCCAGTACACGAAAAGATTATTTTTTCTTCCAGAATATATTCTGCTTGTAATGGAACATTAGCATATACTGACAGCTCAGTCCTCACATATAACAATAATAATAGTGATCATGTTTAGTCACTTCATGGATAGTTTATGTTTCACTTTTTAAAATTGATTTATTTATTTTATATAAGCACAATGTAGTTGTCTTAAGACACACCAGAAGAGGGCATAAGAACCCATTACAGATGGCTGTGAGGCACCATGTGGGTGCGGGAATTGAACTCAGGACCTTTGGAAGAACAGTCAGTGCTCTTAATGGCTGGGCCAATACTGCAACCCTAAGTGTTTCACTTTTAAAGTCAAATATGATTTCTCTTTAAATTCTATATTATATAACTCCCCTCCACACATTTCAAACAAGTTGAACAGTTTATCTCTGTTCATTAACTTTCTATTTGTTAGTACATTTTACTTCCTATGATTATTTGTATAAAGTAAGAAGATGAATTTATATCATATGTTACCTACATCTATCCTACTGACTTGATATCTCAAATTTCTCCATTTTCAAAGATTGAATTTCAATGTTATGAATTTAAGTCTTTTAATTAGCATGCTGTTCATTTCTCTTGATGCAGCACTGTTAAAGGAGAATCAAACTACCGCCCATGCTCAGCACACTTCTAGGACAGGACAGGCACACAGCGGCTGGTCTCCCGCCTGCTCACCAGAGTTCCAGATTTCACACTTCACTGCTTATCTGCTTCCCGCTTTCCAAGTCACATCAGTTTTACCTCAGTAAGGACTGTCCCTAGAGATTTTCCTACCTTAATGTGTTCAATTGTCAGTAATTTAATAAGCTTCCGGGTTAACGCAGTCATTTGTTTTCACATAAATTTGCCTTATATGAACAGGATTTCATTCTATATCACCAGAATATTATTACAGTAGTTAATTTACTGATGTTATATCTACTAATGAGCCCAGCAGTGATTACTATGTAGGACTTTATTTCATATTTCTACAACTGGCAGCAAAAGTAATAATAGTGTAAAAAGCCATTTTCAGCACACACAGCAGTCTTGATTTTCCCTGAAATGTGCAAGAAGGTCCTTCACACTCTATTTGTCCCTTGGGCTTTAAAGTTTTCATTTTGTTGGCTAGAAGACAGATAAAGAGGATTATGGACAGAACTGAGCCTGCCCTCTGCTAATCTCCAACTTGAATTCTTTCAAGGGTTGCAAAATATGATTCAAGTATTTCACAAGCTGTTATAACCTGAGCTAGACTTTGTCGTCTGTCTGGTATATGTGCCATCATGGGTGGATTTGGTGCTGACATTTTTCTATCTCTGATCTCAACTGTATAAATATTTGTTTACAGTTACTATCATCATAGCACTCAGGTAAGTTCTACTCTGAGGTACAGATAGAATAGGAACAGACTCCAACTTTGAGGAAGCAAGGAGGTAAAATCCCAATGAAACAAAATTATGTGGTCTTTTCCAAACACAAAGGCAAGCATCTAGAAAGCACATATACACATATACATACACATACACAAACACACACACACACACACACACACACACAAAGAGAGAAAGAGAGAGACAGAGAGACAGAGAGACAGAGAGACAGAGAGAGGTGGTTTTGATTACAGATATACACTTTACATTTACAGCACATAGGTGATTTTATACTTGTCAATTCATTCCCTAATATATGATACATGTTGTAACCTTTCATCCTTGGCAATTAAATTGATAAAAATCTCTATGCTTACCATATCCCTAATATTATTCTCTGTAAAACTGCCTTAAGACAAGAGATAGTTTAAACAGTATTTTAGAAATATATTGTCAGATGGGTTAATATTACTGAAAATGGGTGACCATTTCTTTAAAATCAGAATAAATAGGCACAAGAGTTACTGATTATCAGGATGTTTTTTGCCAATATATTATAAAAATCTATCATTTTGATGAGAGAATTGGTCACTCCAAATAGGATTTATAAGAATGCCACATATGCAGTGTGTAGTGGGAAGAGGGATTTCAAGGATATTATTTATCACAGATGAAAAGTAAGCTGCTAGTGACCACTACTAGAATTTTGCTTTTAAAAGGTCTGCTTTTTCTAAGACTGAGAAGTTAAGTTCTAAGTTCTGATGAGCACAAACTCTTTTCATCCATAGGACCAACATTTGAAACATTGCTTGTTGGCAAACAGTGTACTGTGTCACAGGGGCGAATCTATTTGGTCTCTGTTCTTAAACTGGGAGGCAGAAACCATCAAATCTCTGCTTATATTGAGGCAAGGAACAATGATTTTGTGAGCAGTCATCTAGTAAGTTCCAATACTCTAAGTTGAATAATTATTTTAATCAAATTGGAATTCCTTACTTTCATTCAAATTATCTTGTTTTGGGGGGTTGTTTTGTTTTTTTGTTTGTTTTGTTTTTTCCAGGCAGGGTTTCTCTGTGTAGCCCTGGATGTCCTGGAACTCACTCTGTAGACCAGGCTGGCCTCGAACTCAGAAATCCACCTGTCTCTGCCTCCCAAGTGCTGGGATTAAAGGCGTGCGCCACCACTGCCTGGCTTCATTCAAATTATCTTGAAGATGAAATTTTTGTCACCTCTGGTAGAATTTCAACAAAACAAAATAAAAGATTAATGACATTACATACATTTCTGGCACTAGGTTATTTTCATTTCATTTCTGTTTGTACTGTTGAAATACACTTTCTTTAATTCTCAAGAAAATAGATGAGTCAATATGTAATAAAACATAATAATAAATGAATATATTTATAATCTATATAATTAGAAATATACTTTTGTCAAGAACTAATGCTCAAAGCTTTACTTAGTATAAATACTTAGTATTAAGGAGCAATGAAATGGGGTCCATGAGCATGAAGAGGTGGGTCCGCAATAGTGATTTATAATAGGTAAAATCTGGCTCCCTGCCGAGACTGAATGATATAAACTTGTTATATACTCTCTTTTTAACACCTGAAAGTGATAAAAACATCCTAAGCCAAAGATTTTAGATATTGGACCAAAGCTTGTAAATGCCAATGGACATTATACAATTATTAATAATAATGATGAACACTAAAAGCCAGTGGCATAAAGTATACATATAATTCAGGAAAATATTGGGATTAAAACTAGAATTGACTGCTAATCCATAAAAAAAACAAGTTCAGTTTCCTCATTCTTACTACTGAAATGAATTTCTTATGGGTGAAACATATGAAAATGTTAAGTACTGCAATTACTGGGAGAAATTTTTTATAAATGCTTCATTTAAAAAGCATGCAAGTATAATTAGCTATAATCTAATACAAGTCCCGACAGTTAGGAAGGATATTCATGTCTAGCCTTAGAATTAGAGCCCAAGCCTCTCTAAACTAAATTCGATTTCGGTTACTTTTATAATATTGACAAAACACATCAAAAGGATCAAGTTGTTTTTTTAGCTATATTCCAGAATAAAACTTAATGAAAAAACATATTTAAATTTACATTATAGTTTTACAAGTGAAATAAAATGGAAATGATGTAAATATAAATAAAATATAACACTTAAAATTGATACCAAATCCAGATACTACTGCAGATGCCAACAAGTGCTTGCTGACAGCAGCCTGATATAGCTGTCTCCTTGGAGGCTCTGCCAGTGCCTGACAAATACAGAGGTGGACACTCTCAGCCAACCATTGGACTGAGCACAGGGTCCTCAATGGAAGAGCTAGAGAAGGGACCCAAGGAGTGGAAGGGGTTTGTAGAACCATAGAAGGAACAACAATATGAATCAATAAGCACCCTCACAGCTCCCAGGGACTAAACCACCAACCAAAGAATACACATGGAGGGACCCATGGTTCCAGCTGCATATGTAGCAAAGGATGGCCTTGTTGGACATCAAAGAGAGGAGAGGCCCTTGGTCCTGTGAAGACTCGATGACCCAGTATAGGGGAATGCCAGGACAGGAAAGCAGGAGTGGGTAAGTTGGTGAGCAGAGGGAGGGGGAATGGGATAGGAGATATTCGGAGAGGAAATCAGGAAAGGGGATAACATTTGAAATGTAAATAAAGAAAATGTCTAATAAAAATTTTTAAAAAATGACAGCAGAATCAGAAAAATGTAGAAGATGATACACTCTATAGATCAAAAACTAAGTCCAATAAATGATTTTTATATCCTTTTGAGTGAAGAGGAATACACTCCTATATTTAAGAGACATGGAAGGTAGAAATATGAACAAAATTGAATAATCACAGTTTAGAAATATACTTTCTTGGATGAAATAATATTGTATTAAAAAAGAGGGAAAATAGTAATTCCAAACTTGATAATAATAATGCAATCAGCCAATCATTAATTCATCTGTGAAAGCACACAAGTTTGGGTAATGTCTAGTAATTTACTTTGTTCTTTCTGGTTTATATAAGAACAGTTATATAAATTTAAATTTAAACTAAAAAGCACTGTCTTCAATGGAACTAAAATTAAGCTCATAGTCATTATATTGATTCTCATTTTTAAAAAAAAATCTAAACGTTTTTGCATATCACAACTAAACTTTACTAGAGCTTAAGGGGTGTGTAACGATATCAACCAACCAGATACCCCATAGTTCCCAGGGACTAAGTCACCGACCAGAGAGTACACATGGAGAGACCCATGGCTCCTGCAGCATATGTAGCAGAGGTTGGCCTTGTCAGGCATCAATGAGAGGAGAGGTCATTGTTCCTATGTAGGCTAGATAGAATCCTCAGTATAGGGGAACACCATCATAGAAGCAGGGGGAGGGGAATAATATAGGGGTTTCCTGAATGGGAGGGGACCAGGAAAAGGGATATCATTTGAAATGTAAATAAAGAAAATATCCAATAAAAATGTTTATGATTAGAACAAAAAATACCTGAAGCTATAAAACAAAGCATCAAAAAACAAAACAAAACAAAACAAAACAAAACAAAACAAAAGGTTGGTCATCATGGTAGAAGAAACCATGTAATAATTAACATTTTTCTATCCACTTTTGAAAAGCAGGCTTCAAACTAAAAGGGAAGATAAATTTAAAATAGTGTCTACTTTGATATGTTATATAAAGACTTTCTCACAAAAAATAAATCCTGCATGAAATTACAAGATTTTTTAAATACTTTCTGAAGGTTTGGATTACAAAAATTTACCTGACTCTTGACTTAAATTTTAGTACTTTCTCTGTATTTCAGTACGTAAGCAATGTACCTTATGCCAAGGTAAATTTGTGCATAGGAACTATTTTTCAGTATACTCTAGTGTGAATTTAGATTATAACATTCTGCTTTGGCACATGAATCTTCAAATTCTGACAGATCATGTAATAATTGTTATATATTATATGTTATATAATGTGTTATGTGCTGTTAATGCAAATTAAAATATACCATGTTTTCTTAAAGTCTACATCTGATGGATAATATATATTCTAACAAATACACGTAGGCACTCGAGATGATGTAACAGAAGATACTTCCTCTTCTATGCTATGAATTTGATAATGCCTGATGTAGCATTTTATCACCTAAAAAGACATGTATTTTAGTTTGTTTTATCTTATCATGAGAAAACATTGTTCAAAAGCAATCTAGAAGAACAGGTTTATTACATCTTACACTTTATAGTTCATCATCCAAAGAAACCACGGCTCAGAGCTGGACTCTGGGAGCAGAATTTCAAGACCTTGGATGAACAATGTATAGTGGTTTGCTTTCTGTAACTTGTATTCTTAAACAACCAATACCACCCACCCAGAGTTGTCACTGTCTACTGTATACTTGGTCCTCCTCTATCAAGAAAATAATACACAGGCATATCCATAGGCCAATGGGATGGAGAAAATACCTCACCCGAAGTCCCCTCTTCCTGGTTATGTGACATTGTCCACCCAGAATAGTCAACACAGCATGTATGGGATCATTAGGTAAATAAGACAGCATGTCCTCAAAAGGTAGAACAAGTATGAAGAATTAACATTTCTATAATATGTGCTTTTCTGATTCTACTCCCTACATTCTATGTATTTTAAATATGGTTAAGTTCTCTTCAGTTCCCAAATCCAGTGGATGTTTCTTCAGAAAACAAATTTTAAATCAATGCATCATTGGCATACCACTTACTCATATTTCTGAAAGTATAAGTAAGTAAATAAATTATGTACCGATAGATGCCTAGGAGACTACGAAGACCTAGTTTTTTGAAGTCAGAAGTGTCTGTTTCAACTTTCTAAATACAAACCAGGTGCCAATGTTAAAACAGGGTCAGATAAACCATCTAAATAGACCCATAAGTCCTGAAGAAATAGCAGCAATTGTTAATAGTCTCCCATCAAAACAAAGCCCAGGACCAGACAGGTTTAGGCGGAAATTCTATCAGATTTTCAAAGAAGAGTCAATACCAATACTCCTCAAATTATTCCACAAAATAGAAACTCAAGGAACAATACCCAACTCATTCTATGAAGACACAATAACGCTTATATGTAAACCAAACAAAGACCAAACAAGGAAGGAGAACTTTAGACTAATCTCCCTCATGAACATCTTTGCAAAAATACTTAACAAAATTCTAGCCAACCAAATCCAAGAATGCATCAAAACTATAATTCACCAGGATCAGGTAGGCTTCATGCCAGAGATGCAGGAATGTTTCAATATACAGAAATCCATCAATGTAATACACTACATAAACAAACTCAAGTAAAAAATCCACATGGTCATTTCAGTAGAAGCTGAAAAGGCTTTTGACAAAATCCAGCATCCCTACATGATAAAAGTCTTGAAGATATAGGGAATCTAAGGCCCATACCTAAACATAGTGACAACAGTATACTGCAAACCTGTAGCCAACACCAAGTTAAATGGAGAGAAACTTGAAGCAATCTCACTAAAATCAGGAACCAGACAAGGCTGCCCACTCACTCCCTATTTAAAATAATACATGAAGTCCTAGCCAGAGCAATCAGACAACAAAAGGAGGTCAAAGGTATACAAATTGGAAAAGAAGAAGTCAAAATATCACTATTTGCAGAAAATATAAAAATATACTTAAGCAACAAAAAACTTCTACCAGAGAACTCCTAAAGATGATAAACAACTTCAGCAAAATGGCTGGATATAAAATTAACTCGAGCAAATCAGTAGCATTCTTCTACTCAAAGAATAAACAAGATGAGGAAGAAATTAGGGGAATGACACCCTTCATAATAGTGCCAAATAATATTTCATTCCTAGGTGTGACCCTAACGAAGCAAGTGAAAGATCTGTATGACAAGAACTACAAGCCTCTGAAGAAGGAAATTGAAGATCTCAGAAGATGGAAAGATTTCCCATGTTCATGGATTGGCAGGATCAATATAGTAAAAATCGCCATCATTCTGAAAGAATCTACATTTTCAATGCAATCCCCATCAAAACCCCAAATCAATTCCTCATAGATCTAGAAAGAGTAATTATCAAATTTATCTGGAGCAACAAAAAACCCAGAATAGCAAGAACTACTTTCCATAACAAAAGATCTCCTGGGAGAATCACCATCCCTGACCTCAAGCTCTACTATAGCACAATAGTGATAAAAATGTTTGGTATTGGTATGGAGACAGGCAGAAATATCAATGGGATAGAATTGAAGACCCAGAAATTCACCCACACATGTACTTGATATTTGACAAAGGAACTAAAAATGTCCAGTGGAAAAAAGACAGCATTTTTAACAAATGGTGATGGATCAACTGGAGGTCAGCATGCTGAAAAATGCAAATAGACTTATTCTGATCTCCTTGTACAAAGCTCAAGTCCAAGTGGATCAAGAAACCAGACACACAGAAAGTTATAGAGGAGAAAGTGGGAAAGAATCTGGAACACATGAGCACAGGAGAAAAGTTCCTGAACAGACCACCAATGGCTTATGCTCTAAGATCAAGAGTTGACAAATGGCACCTCATAAAACTGCAAAGCTTCTGTAAGGCTGAGGGCAAAATGGCAACCAACAAATTGGAAAAAAAAATCTTTACTAATTCTACATTCAATAGAGGGCTACTAGCCAATGTATACAAAGAACTCAAAAATTTAGTCTCCAGAAAGTTAAATAACCCTATTAAAAATGGGGTACAGAGCAAAACAGGGAATCGTCAACTGAGGAAACTCGAATGGCTCTAAAGCACCTAAAGAAATGTTCAGCATCCTTAGTTATCAGGGAAATGCAAATCAAAACAATACTGAGATTCCACCTCACACAAGTCAGAATGGCTAAGATGTAAAACTCAGGGGACAGCAGATGCTGGAGAGGATGTGGGGAAAGAAGAACACTTCTCAAAAGGAATTGCAAGCTGTGAAAACAACTCTTGAACTCAGTTTGGCCATTCCTAAGAAAATTAGACATAGTATTAACTGAGGACCCAGCTATACCACTCCTGGGCATATACCCAAAAGGTGCTTCTACATAGTGGACACATGCTCCACTATGTTCATAGCTGCCTTATTTATAATAGACAGGAGCTGGAAACAACCCAGATGTCCTTCTACAGGGGAATGGATACAGAAACTGTGGTATATATACACTGGAGTACTATTCAGCTATTAAAAACAATGAATTCATGAAATTCCTAGGCAAATGGATAGAACTAGAAAGTGTCATCCTGAGCGAGATAACCCAATCTCAGAAGAAGGCACATGGTAGGCACTCACTGATAAGTGGATGTCAGCCCAAAAGCTCAAAATAAGCAGGTTACAACTCACCTAGCACAGGAAGCTTAAGAAGGAGGACTTAAGTGAGGGTGCTTTGGTTCCTCTGTGAACAAAATACTCACAGGAGCAACAAGGGAGACAAAGTGTGGAGCAGAGACTGGAGTAAAGGCCACCCAGAGACTACCCTACCTGAGTATTAATCCTATAAATAGTCACCAAACCCTGACACTACTATGGACAACAAGAAGCATATACCAAAAGGAGCATGCCATGGTTGTCTCAAGAGGAGCCCTGCCATAGCCTTACACATACAGAGGCAGATGCTAGCAGCCAACCATTGGTCTGGGCATGGGGTCCCCAGTGGAGGAGCTGAAGGGGTTTATAGCCCCATGGAAAGAACAAAGATGTTGGCCACTGAGATATCCCAGGACTCCCAGGGACTAAACCATCAACCAATGTGTACACATGGTTCCAGCCAAAAATGTGGCAGAGGAAGGCCTTGTTGTGCATCAGTGGGAGGAGTAGTGGTCCTTGGCCAGGTGAAGGCTCAATGGAGGCCCCAACAAAGGGAAACCTTGGGGGGAAGTAGAAGTGGGTCAGGTGGAGGGGTATATTTGTGGAGGCAGGGGGTGGGAGGAGGTGTTGGGGTTTTAGGGGAGGGCAGAAATTGGGAAAGGTTTTACCATTGGAAATGTCAATGAAGATTATACTCAATAAATTAAATAAATAAATAAAATGAACTTCTATCTCAATTTCTGATTTCAATTTTTGTGTGAACTTGTGATGAACTTTTTAACATGTGATCACGTACTCTGAAAGATGTATAGTACTGAAGAGCTCTCTCTCTCTCTCTCTCTCTCTCTCTCTCTCTCTCTCTCTCTTCCTTTTCCCACTTAGAGTTAGAATAGTCTTTTTTCCCATCCTCACTTAGACTCATTTGCCTTTCCCCATTTCAAGGAAAAAGTTTTTCTCTTTACCCACTTAAAAGATTTTTTTTTCCCTTTCCCCTGCTTAGGATCTTTCTCCTTTTCCCCTTAGATAGCTTTCATGGGAAACTTTTTACAACTTAGTAACAAACTCAATAACCACTTTTCTATGTGTCCCATTTTCTTCCTGAGACTTCTGACTAGCAGACTGGAAGTTAGAGCCCAGCAATTCCTGCTGAGTTAGAAAAAAGCCACATTGCTTAATCCTCAGCTGAGAGTCTATAGGTGTTAATCACCTAAGCCAGCAGTCTTTTATCCTCAGAGAGAGCCAGGAAGTTTTAGGACTTTTTCCAAAGTTGTCATCAGTATTTCAGTCCAGTTAGAGAGCTAGAAAGCCTTCAGACCCTCAGACTTCAAAGTCATCACCAGAGTAATGCTCTGTGCCCTCACCACAGCAAGGTAAAGCTGTCATATATTTAATATTGTGTATTGTCTTACAGATTAGTTAATACAAATTTTAACATCTAACATTTTTATAACATAATGGATAATATATTGTTAGCTCATAACAAAACAACGATACATAATTTTTAAAGTAAACAAACTCTTGCTATTAACCTAAAAGCATTCTAAAGCTTTTGTATATTAGTCTTGTTTTGTTTAATTAGGAAAAATATTTATCTTATGGGTATGAAATTCTATGTGTACAACATGAGCTCAACTCCTCAAAAAGCAGAGAACTTAATTCTTCAGTTTATTGTTATGTGACTCTTCATAATTAACTAGTTTAACTTAAAATTTTATTGCATGTATTTATTTATCTTTGGCAATACAAAGATTAAAACAGGTATGACTGAGATTGGACAAAACTATATATATTTACTGAACCATAAATAGGATACATATCACTGCTATATCAGTTAAAATATACATTTTATAATTTAAAATATGAATAAACGTATTTACCTAAACATTTATCAATTCTGTATAACAAGACATTCAAAATCTCTATGCTTACCTTGGACACATATTAGTCATTTACATTCACCTCACAGGGCAATATTTTAAAGCTTCCAAATTAGTATTTATGTATTTTTTATCAAAGGTAATAAAAGAGTATTGTCAGTACACTGATTCTGATTGCACGTCATTGATGTTAGTAGATGTCAGAATTATAATAATCATTTTACAACCAAGACAGACAACTTCATTATCTCCAAATAGTTCCTTTCTCCTTTCACTTAACTTTGTCCTGTATAATTCATACCTGCTTCCTGTGGTGATAGGTTCATTTGACTTTCAGAGGAATTCATGCAAAAAGACAAATTTTTTTATTACTTTGTTCCTGTTTTATTCAACGTATGTTTGAGATACATTCATGTTTTCCTCATTATATCCCAATCCTTTTTGACTGCTGAGTTATGCTCCACTGTCTTCATGCACCCTTTATTGTTTATATCATGGGGATAAGATTTATATAATAAGTCTTGCTGGAGATTGGAGAATTTGTATGCAATGTCTATAACAGGTCTGTGCATTTCTCTTGAGTATATATTTAAACATAGAAATGCTCAATCTTATCACAGAAACACATTTAACTTTATAAGAAACTGCAATGCAGCTGTACATTCTGAAACCTCATGTGCAACCTAGAAGGACTCACATTAATTAGTTGCACATCAAGGGAAATGACACCCTTCACAATAGCCACAAACAATATAAAGTATCTTGGTGTGACTCTAACCAAACAAGTGAAAGATTTATATGACAAAAACGTCAGGTCTCTGAAGAAGGAAATTGAAGAAGACCTCAGAAAATGGAAAAATCTTCCATGCTTGTGGGTTGGCAGGATTAATATAGTTAAAATGGCAATCTTGCCAAAAGCAATATACAGATTCAACGCAATCCCCATCAAAATCCCAACTCAGTTCTTCATAGACTTAGAAAGAGCAATTCTCAAATTCATCTGGAATAACAAAAAACCCAGGATAGCTAAAACTATCATCAACAGTAAAAGAACTTCTGGGGGAATCAATATCCCGGACCTCAAGCAATACTACAGAGCAGTAGTGTTAAAAACTGCATGGTATTGGTACAGTGACAGGCAGGCGGATCAATGGAATAGGATTGAAGACCCAGAATTGAACCCACACATATATGGTCAATTGATCTTCAACAAAGAAACTGAAAACATCCAGTGGAAAAAAAGATAGCCTTTTCAACAAATGGTGCTGACTCAACTGGAGGTCAACATGCAGAAGAATTAGAATTGATCCACTCTTATATCCTTGCACTAAGCTCAATTCCAAGTGGATCAAGGACCTCCACATAAAACCAGACACACTAAAACTAATAGAAAAGAAACTGGGGAAGACCCTTGAGGACATTGGTTCAGGGGGAAAATTCCTGAACAGAACACTAATTGCTTATGCTCTAAGAGCAAGAATAGGCGAATGGGACCTCATAAAATTACAAAGTTTCTGTAAGGCAAAAGACACTGTCAAAAGGATAAATCGGCAACCAACAGATTGGGAAAAGATATTCACCAACCCACATCCGACAGAGGGCTAATTTCCAATGTATACAAAGAACTCAAGAGGTTAGACCCCAGAAAATCAAATAACCCTATCCAAAAATGGGGTATAGAGCTAAACAAAGACTTTTCACCTGAAGAAATTCGGATGGCTGAGAAACACCTTAATAAATGCTCAACATCATTAGTCATTAGAGAAATGCAAAACAAAACAACCCTGAGATTTCACCTCACACCAGTCAGAATGGCTAAGATTAAAAACTCAGAAGACATCAGGTGTTGGCGAGGATGTGGAGAAAGAGGAACACTTCTGGTGGGACTGCAAACTGGTACAACCACTCTGGAAATCAGTCTGGCAGTTCCTCAGAAAACTGGACATGATATTTCCGGAGGACCCAGCCATACCACTCCTGGGAATATACCCAGAAGATTCCCCAGCATGCAATAAGGATACATGCTCCACTATGTTCATATCAGCCTTATATACAATAGCCAGAAGCTGGAAAGAACCCAGATGTCCCTCAATGGATGAATGGATACAAAAAATGTTGTATATATACACAATGGAATACTATTCAGCCATGAGAAACAATGAATTCTTAGCCATTCTGACTGGTGTGAGGTGGAAGACACATCCTCCACTATGTTTATAGCAGCCTTGTTTATAATAGCCAGAAATTGGAAGGAGCCCAAATATCCCTCAAAGGAGGAATGGATACAGAAAATGTGGTATATTTATACAATGGAATACTACTCAGCAATTAAAAATATGAATTCATGCAATTTGTAGGTAAATGGTTAGACCTGGAAAATATCATCCTGAGTGAGTTAACCCAGTCACAAAAGAATACACATGAAATGCGATCACTGATAAGTGGATATTAATGAGCCTAGAAGCCCTAAATACTCAAGGCACAATTAGCAAGTCAAATGATTCCCAAGAAGAAGAAAGGAGAGGACCCTGGGCCTGTAAAGACTGGATCCAGTTTTGTAGAGAAACCGTGGGGGGAGGGGGAATGATTGGGGAATAGTTGGGGGGAGAGGAATTATGGGACATATGGTGGGGGGAACTGGGAAAGGGGAAAGCCTTGGGAATGTAAACATAGAATATAGAAAATAAAAATTAAAAAAAAAAAGAAACAATGAATTCATGAAATTCTTAGAGAAATGGATGGAGCTGGAGAACATCATACTAAGTGAGGTAACCCAGTCTCAAAAGAATACCCATGGTATGCAGTCACTGATAAGTGGATATTAGCCTAGAATCTTGGGACACCAAAGACACAATTCACATACCAAATGACGTCTGATAAGAAGAAAGGAGTGGACACTGGTGCTGGAAAGGATCAAAGCATCAGTGTAGGGGAGTACCAGAACAGGGAAGTGGGAAGGGGTGGATGAGGGAGTGGGGGGAGGGAAAGGTGCATGTGGGACCTTTGCGGTGTGGGGAACCAGAAAAAGTGAAATGAATTGTAAATATAGAATATATCCAATAAAAAATATAAAAAAAGAAAAAAGAATATTAAATGGAATTGCATTACAATTTTAATCTATGCACATTTGGAAAGAGTGGAGGGCTTATTGGATATGTAGTATGGTTTTCTTTTAAAATTGCTTTCCTAAGATTTTGCCATTTTATCCCACTGGATGACCTTTTAATTTGTAAAGTATTAATATGTTCTCACATGAAAATTCTTTGTTTAGCTCTGTACCCCATTTTTAATAGGGTTATTTGGCTTTCTGGAGTCTAACTTCTTGAGTTCTTTGTATATCTTGGATATTAATCATCTGTCAGTTATAGGGTTGGTATAGATCTTTTCCCAATCTGTTGGTTGCCATTTTGTCCCATTGAGAGTATTCTTTGCCTTATAGAAACTTTGTAATTTTATGAGGTCCCATTTGTCAATTCTTGATCTTAGAACATAAGCTATTGGTGTTCTGTTCAGGAACTTTTCCCCCGTGTCCATGTGCTCAAAGCTCTTCCCAGTTTCTTTTCTATTAGTTTCAGTGTGTTTGGTTTTATGTGGAGGTCCTTGATCCACTTGGACTTGAGCTTAGTACAAGGAGATAAGAATGGATCAATTTGCATTCTTCTGCATGCTGACCTCCAGTTCAACCAGCACCATTTGTTGAAAAGGCTATCTTTTGTCCTCTGTATGACTGAGAAGTACCTAAAGAAATGTTAAACATCCTTAGTCATCAGGGAAATGCAAGTCAAAACAACCCTGAGATTTCACTTCACACCAGTGAGAATGGCTAAGATCAAAAACTCAGGAGATAGCAGGTGCTGTCCAGGATGTGCAGAAAAAGGAACACTCCTCCACTGCTGGTGGGATTGCAAGTTGGTACAACCACTCTGGAAATCAGTCTGGCGGTTCATCAGAAAGTGGGCATGATACCACCAGAGGACCCTGTTATAACACTCCTGAGCATATACCCAGAGGATTCCCCAGCATGTAATAAGGATACATGCTCCATGATGTTCATAGAAGCCTTATTTATAATAGCCAGAAGCTGGAAAGAAACCAGATGTCCCTCAATGGAGGAATGGATACAGAAAATGTGGTATATTTACACTATGGATACTACTCAGGTATTAAAAACAATGAATTCATGAAATTCTAAGGGAAATGGGTAGAATTAGATAATATCATCTTGAGTGAGGTAACCCAATCACAAAAGAACACATGGTCTGCACACAATGATAAGTGGATATTAGCCCAGAATCTTGGAATACCCAAGCAACTATTCACATATCAAATGATGCCCAAAAAGAAGGAAGGAGAGGCTCTGGGTCCTGGAAAGGCTCAGTGTAGCAGTGTAGGAGAATGCTAGGACAGGGAAGTGGGAGAGGTTTGATTGGAGAACAGGGTGAAGAGAAGAGAGCTTATGGGACTTTTGGGGAGAGGGGATCCAGGAAATGGGAAATCATTTGAAATGCAAATAAAGAATATATCCAATAAAAGGAAAATTAAAATAAAATATAATATGTTCTCACTTATTTGCCAGTTATTTGTGACTGGCATTGTGATTTTATTATTCACGTTCACTAAGCTTTACTTTTGATACCTAATTTATTATAAGTTTTCCTTTATGGTTCATATATTTTGTCCTAACCAAAATTATTTTTTGTCTCAACAGGATCTATTTTTTAGGACATTTACTAGAAATTATTTATGGAGTTAAGCTATGTGGGGTGAGATCCATGATCTATCATTCTTGTTCCCATGTCTTCAAATTCCTCTGTTGGCATTCAGTTGTTCTGTTCGTTTTCTCTGAATGTGGTAGCCAATAGATGTACAGTATTAAGCATATGGTATTCTATTTCTCAAAGCTGTAGTAAAGCTACACAAGTAGACTTAAATTCAGTTCTAAAAGTAAATCTGTATAGTCACATTTATGCAATGTATCATTTCAACATGTAAAAAGTTCAAGATTTTAAAAGATTAATGGAAGATGAAGAAAATTAGACTAAATGACCTCCAATCACATAGGCTAGGCCTCCAATAGTACAGGCTGGACCTCCAATGCCACAGGCTGGACCTCCAATAGCACTGTACAGGCTGGAGCTACAGAGTCATTCCGGCAGCCTGTACAGTGCTATTGAAGATGCAGCATGAGCTGACTTTCGTCAGTATTCTCCCCTCTTAAGAACAGAAGCAGGGTTTTAGAAGAACTAAAGGAAAACAAGACAAAGTCAGGCAATTAAACTTTTACCTTCCGACCAGAAGGAAGGAGTGAGGAGTCTACATGGGATAATTAGCCAAAACCTAGAGAAGTGTCTACTCTTCTGCTTCCAACTCCTAGGAAGGCCTGCATGCATATTCCTTCTCAGGAATGTGTTATATCATCTCTTGTATGAAATGAGTTACATGATGAGGAATTTTCTTGTTTGCTACTTAAGGCTGAGTGGTATATCTCAGAACAGTTACACTCGTATTGAACATATGTGAAGAAAAATTCAGGGCCAAGGGCTTTTTCCAACAGGAAATGATATGAGTTTACCTTCTCTTGGCTTACATTAACTTTAGTAGTGTTTCTACCATAATTCACGTTTGTTTTTATTTTAAAAATGCGTCCCTTTTCTGTGACTGATATCAAGAGTTTCTATCACTGAACAAAGCAATCTGATTACACTACAGGTTGATTGTGTGTTTCTTGAAGTTCACTGGTTTGGTTCTCACCATTTTTGATAAAATTTTGCACACTGTATCCTATGTTACTTTTTGCTTTTTGCTTTTTTCCTTGTATCCGAGACTTTAATCAGTTGGAAGCTTTATCTTTATACTATACCCTAATAAAATCAATTCTTATCTTGTAATATTAGGATATTTTATTTGTACTTCGAAGACGTATAATACCAGGTACATCATTAGTGGCATTTTAGAAATTAAAAAAAAAATACTAATGACATAGCATAGTGCAATATATATTAGAATAGCTTCGTTTGAATGTCAACTATAAAAAAGGTGCAGTGGAGCCAGAAGAGCCTGTTAGATACCAGGAACTGCAGGAAAGTAAGGGAAATAATAATCACTCTGTCCAGGTACTGACAAGCGAACTCTGGACACATGCAAGAAAAGTCTATCTTCACAACCATGTCACCATTTGTCCATTTCCTGAATAGTTCTAGTTTATGGACTTATCGTTTTAATTCTTTGAGAATTTCACAGAATGCATTTTGGTCATATTTCTATCCCACCTCTCCCAGATCTATATTCCCAGATCTATTCCCCTTTGAATTTAGTGTATCACACCTGCAACAGTAAGTAGCAGAAAGGAGAAAGCCTATATCTACCATTGGTGTTATGACCTTGATTAGTAGCCTAACATTCTCTGGAAGAAGTGAATCTGAGATTACCACCAGTCAGGCATAAGGGAACTCTGACACAGCCTAGCCTGAAACAACCAGCAGTTCAGTGTTGTGCAGATGTCTTTGACTCCTAATACCAGGAGCATGCTGGAAACTAGAAGAACCTGCCTGGAACTGAGGTCCCCAGGTGGGAATGAGTGCAAAGCAGACCAGCCACCTTCACATGGGGTCACTGGCATGGGCCAGGCAAGGGATGCGCCTGAGGTCACCACCAGACCAGCACCACCACATCTAGACAGGGAGCTAGCCTATGGTAATCACAGCTATTCAGCCCTAGGAGGGCAAACCATACCCAAGATGATTCCTGCTTTGTGCTCCTATGCATAAACAGAACAAAGCAAACTGAGACCACACTGCAGATGAATCCTGACGCTCAATGGTGAAAAGAAACAGAAACAGAGGATGTAGGTCCAATGTAAAGAGACCACACTGGACACTGGAGGGCAGTGAGGAACAACCTGATATGAGTAGCTGGAACCATGGTGATGTCATGGACTGTGCTGTCTCCACAGTTCTGACCACGAGAGAGCTGGCCCGGAGACATGAGAACAGAAAAACTGGCACCACCCCCAGCCAGCTGCCCTGTATACTGCAGGTGAGCCAGCCCTAGGATACAGGCGTGGGAAAGCTGGCCCTACCACTCATCTCCCACGTGGTGAGGTGGGTGAGGAAGCACACAAAGACACCTCAACACCCTGCTGCTCCTGAGCCTCCCATGTTGCACCACTTGGGAAAGTGGGTGCTAAACCTTGCCTGCACAGCCCAATAGAGATGACTCTAGATATGGGAGCTTGGGTAAGGGGTGTGGACATCCAGCCTTGCCTCTTGGCTGCTGGGTGGTGGGGGTGACATAGGAAAGATGCACTCCTCCCTTCTCTCCTTTCTTGTTACCTATGGCAAGCGGGAGACCTGAGCCTGAGGTCCTGAGAGTGGCAGAAACGGCCACATCCCTCACTGGCTGCAACATTCAGAGAGCAGGCCCTGCACCTTGCCTGGGCAGCAGGAGGTCACTGACCCTGACAGTTTCTGGTGAGCTGGCCCCAAGAGCATGAGAATGGGAGATGAATTACTGAAGTTCATGAAGGGTCCTGTGTTACAGATCCTAAACAACAGGATTGCCAAAAAACAGCTTGAGTGGGATTTTGGTATGTCCAATTATAACCTGGAAAGGTTGCATTATATAGGGTCCCAATATTGGAAGAAAAGGTAAAAAATCCTCGCACAGCCCAGAGCACTCCCTGTGATTGACACCCGGTCCATGAGGGAAAGATCTGATCCCTCTGACTCTTGCAAAAGGGAGACCATTTTGGCTGAGGAGGAACAGTATAATTCCCTCTAGCAGGCGCAACGGGCCATCTTCCAGTTATCCATGTAGCATTAGTGCTATTGGGAGAATGGTCAACAACTATTGGATCAAACCATGCAGCCACCTGATTGTATAAGCTAATACAATCTCCCTGTTCTGTAGGGCAGTAGCCTACAACTGGACCCCATTGTACGAGGGTCGAATAATAAAAGGAACCTGAAATTTGAAGGTTCCCAGAAAAATTCTACTAGCTATTTTTAGTAGTCATATCAACAAATTTTTGAAACAGTTCAAAAGGAACCTGTTTGATATCAAATAAATTCCCATTGAGATCTCCTTTTCAATCTTGGGTGGTTAAATTTTGCTTCTACCATTATATCCAGTAACGCTTGTGAAAAGTGGCAACAGGCTTATACTGGTCACAGCTGTTTTTAACTTTTATCATTCTTGAAATAATCTTAATTACAAAGTATGAGTGAGTTAAGAATCGTAAGCCTTAGATCAGACTCCAATTTGGTCAATGGTACACTGGCAGTTGTTAACCATAATTCTTTCTCTTGCAATATTAGGGTATAACTACTACTTTGGAAAGCAAAACCCAATTTTCAAGTGCCATTACTTCACACCACAGAGTTTGTTTGCAAGTTCTTATGTTTGAATGCATGACAATACAACTTATAATACCTCATTAAAGAGACATTGTTTTAAACCTCATCCCTTATAAGTCTAATATCTAGGATAATTACATAAAACATTATGCCAATTTAGAAGTATCTTTAAAAGCCTGTTTTTCCAGGGTTGGGTCATGCCACGTGTGATCATTTAAGATAACTCCAACCCTGAGTTACCAGTTTTAAACTTTCTTTTTGTTACCAATGTAATAATTTTTAATCATGCCCAATAACTTATAAGCCAATACTCTATAGTCAAGACATGCAAAACATATTTATACCTTTAAGACCAATCAGAACTGAAAATGAAACTACATGAATCTTATAAATTTGAACCAAACAATTGTTTTCTAGCTGTATTTCAAGAGAAAAAGCACTTTGTACCCAAAAGGAGAAATAACCATCAGCCTACTTGTCCTAGAACTTGAGCAGCTGCTGGCCCTTTTCAAAAGCAGCTTTTCTCCAGCTGTGCTTGACTCCTAGCTAATTGCAGAGCAGCTTAAATCAGCCTCTGCTGTGTAAACTGACACTGGATCAAGAGATGGACTTCCAGCAAATAAAGTTTTTACCATTTTTTTTTACATGAAACAGAACATCAGTCATTCAGACAACAAAACAAAGACAGACACACGTAGACTAATTGGTGCACCAAAGTCAAACAATACACAGAGAGGGAAGAACACTTATACCAGTACTAAGAATATCTCCATTGGGGTCCATAGAGGAAACAGGACGTCTCCATGTTTCCCCTTGTCCCCAGGAGAGTTTTGAAATCCATTTTCCTTTTCTCATTTTTCCACTGTTCCTTCCTTAAGCCCAATTTCTCTCGCTCCCAACAAATCCCTGAGGGCCCAGCAGGCCGTCTGAGCTGACAATGAATTCCCCATCATGCTTGGTGCAATTTGTCCCAAAACCAGGAGCCTTATCATCTCAAACCGAGAACCTTACCGTCTCAAACCGAGAGCCTTATCGTCTCAAACCAAGAACCTTATCGTCTCAAACCGAGAACCTTAATTGTCCCGCTTACCCGGAACTTACCGGCTAGCCACAATGAGTTCTGAACGAGAGTCCCCGTAAAGGTCACCACTTGTTGCTACTTGCTCTGACCCACGGAAAAGAGCGACCACACAGCGTTCTTCTCAATGTGGTTTAATCAGGAACCTTGAAACATACATGCAGGGAAAAAAGCCCCTTCTCCACTCCCCTTACGCAGTCCTTTTATATCCTCCCCAAGACCACCCCATCAGTCCACATCACGTAGTCTTCTCTGATTGGTCCACATAGAATGGTCTGATCACATGTCATTGGCTACGCCTGCACAATGCCCAAGACAGGTGTGGCCTATTCAGGAGCAGGAAGAAGTCAGGTGCTTAGTCATCTGACTTGGCAGGCCTCCAGGCTTGAGGCTACTGCCACACCCACTCTCTACACTAAATGTTTCCAAAAGTTCTGTGCATTGTAGATATATTACAAGGGATGCTACTGAGAGATGGCAGGAACTCGAGGAGATGTGACCTAATAAGAAGCCTTGTAGTCACAGGACATATAACTTAGAGTGGACTATCGGACTTCAGTTCTTCCCTCTGTCAACTGTTCACTGTCCATAAAGCAAGCAGCTCGCTGGACAAGTCACTCCTTTCTAGTAGTCCCACCAAAGACCAGAAATGATTTCATCATTCATGGATGGGGACCTCAAAAGCAGTAAGCTCACAGATATTTTTTCTATTTATATTACTTTTCTTTTCAGACATTCTGTATGTCTACAGATTCACAAACACTGAAATCACTTTTGTTATATGTATATATTCTATGACTTTGTACCACATTTCTACATGTCTGTCAAATATAATTCTATTGCTTCTCTCCCTTTCTCTCTGATTCTCTCTCAACTCTTATCTATCTATCTATCTATCTATCTATCTATCTATCCACCTATTATCTATCTATCTACCTACCTCTATCTACTATCTATCTATCTATCTATCTATCTATCTATCTATTAATTCATCTATCATATATCTATCCATCTATCATCTATATCATCTATCATTGTATATCATTTACCTATCATCTATCTATCTATCTATCTATAGTCTATGTTCAATGTTACTTAATATTAATTAATATTGGCCAATACTACTTAAATAAGTTTGTTGATATAAATGTTTAACTTTTCACATATAAGTCTTCACACAGTCTCCACTTAAACAGACATAAACTTTTGACATGTTCTTTTCTGATTAGAGACACTGATTTTTTAATGTGCTATTTTATCCATTTTCCAATTATCAATTATTTCTCTGTTCTTATAAGATAAACTATTATCTGAGTCTTTTGCAAGCTTTATCACTTGGGTGTAGGAGCTGAAAGTCCAGAAAGCATAAAAAATATATCCTTAAATCTTCCAGTCTCAATAGTCTATGGGTAATAGTTAGTCAACACAATGGCTGTACATATAATTTCAGAATGTAATGAATTCTGGGAGCAGATATAGCCTACCTGAGAGAAGAATGTGAAAGGGCTTTGTTGCCATTCTTGTTGGAGAATATTGACAGCATTGCATAGAAAATTAACAATTAAAATATTAATTAACTAGTTTACTGAATTTTAAGAAAATCACTTACTGTAGTTGTATCCAAGATTTCTAGTTGTTGACTTGTTGATTAAATTGAGCCTCATAGAAAGCAAATTATTCCTTTAGTACCATTGCCTCTGAAGCAATAGAGAAGAAATAACACTAGTAATACTTAAAAATATTTTGATTTCTTTCTATGGTTGTTGCATATTCTTAGACTCATACACAGGAAAATATATTTTATACACTGATACACACATGTCCATTTATAGACAGATGCATTTACACACAACTAAGAAATGTTTCACTCTGGGGAGCTGATTTTTACTCTTAATAGTGAATACTAATGTTGTTTCAGCTTGACTCTTAAACCTATTATATGCAAAGCACTGGACATTGTGCCATTATCCTCTTGAGTGCTCACAAAGACCAAATTGATATCATAGGCACCAAAACACATACCTATGCTTTGAAAAATCACTAACAAAGCAGAATTTAGAGATAATTTTTGTCATATTCATAAAACATTGTTTTATTTTCTAATAATAAAATATACTTTATGCTAGGCCAAACACTAAAAGGTTGCTTTGCCTGAAGAGATTATTCATTATTGATTTTCTGGGATTTTGCCAATGGGTGTGGTTCTTTAGAGCTCATATATAGAGTATGTACATCCTTAAAGTAAATGATAAGAGCAGTGTGTGTTCCAAATTGCTAACACACTTCACATTGATTCTAGCAAGCATAGTTCATTTACCAAATGGCAGCGGATGAACTCACGGGCAAAGTATGTATGTTGGCTTAAAAACAAACCTCAAATCTCCCAGAAGAATCACTCCTTTCACTAAGTTCTTTCTCCATGTGTTAATTATGGGTGGGAAGCAAGTTATATATCTCTTATTCTCTCTACTTGCTCATGTTACCAGAATTCCTTTAAAGTGGTTACAAACTGGGGAAGATGTTTGTGGAGGCACATACAGAGAAACCAAAGGGACATATAATAACACAATGTCATCTGCATAAAATATAATGATAAGTTTATAAATATGTTCAGAGGCCAGAGAGTTGGACCAGTGAGTGAAGAAGCTTGTCATACAAGTCTGGTGACCTGAATTTGATCCCTGGTGTCCACTTAAATAAGAGGAAAGGAGAGAACTGACTCTACAAAGTTGTCCTCTGACTTTCCCATGCAAATCCACAAATAACCATCATACACATATGTGTTTATATACACATACACACACACTCACAAATTTTAAAAATCTTTGCACACACAAAGTAAAATTACATCTTGTCAATGAGACTAATAAGATCTTGGAAACTACTAAAACTGATTAAAAAAACCAAAATGTTTCATTGAGATATGAAATAGTTTGATATAAATATAACAATCATGTGAATTTCAGGAAAATATTAATAAATTTTCCCAATCTGTAGTCTGTCGTTTTGTTCTAATGATGGTGTCCTTTGACTTACAGAAACTTGTTAGTTTGAGGAGGTCATATTGATTTACTTTTTTCATTTCTATTTGTTATTTTGTTAATTTACATTTCAAATGTTATTCCCCCTTCCCAGTTTTCCCTCCACTACCCCGCTTTTCCCTTTCTCCCTCTCACTTCATCTATGAGGGTACTCCCCAATCTGCCCACCCACCCTTGTCACAGTGGCCTAGGGTTCCTCTATCCTGGGTCATCAAGCCATCACAGAGCCAAAGGGCTCCCCTCCCAGGAATGCCAGATAGGCAATCCTCTGGTACATATACAGCTGGAGCCATGGGTACCCCCTGTGTACTCTTTGGTTGAGGGTTTAGTCCCTGGGAGCTTTGGGGAGTCTGGTTGGTTGATATTCTTGTTCTTCCTATGGGGTTGCAAACCCTTTCAGCTCCTACAGTCCTTGCCCTAACTTCCCCAGTGGGGTCCCTGTGCTTAGTCCAATGTTTAACTGTGTGATCGTAGTGTCTGAGCCCCTGGAGTTCTGTTCAGGAAGTTGCCTCCTGTACTGAAGGGTTTCAGGCTATTTCCTACTCTCTATTCTATTTTATTAGTATATCTGGTTTTGCAGTGAGACCTTTGACCCACTTGAACTTGAGTTTTGTGCAGTTTGATAAATATGGGTCTATTTGCATTCTTCTACATGCAGACACCCAGTTAAACCAGCACCATTTGTTGAACATTATATGGTTTTGGATTCTTTGTCAAAACTCAAAGTGTCCATAGGTGTGTGGATTTATATCTGGCCTTTGATTTGATTCCATTGATCAACCTGACTGATTCTGTAAAAATACCATGCAGTTTTTATCGCTATTGTTCTATAGTACAGCTTAAACTCGGGGATGGTGATTACTTCTGAAGCTTTTTATTGTTCAGGATCATGGGATTTTTGTTTTACAATATGAAGTTGAGAATTGTTTTTTTCAAGACCTGTGAAGAATTGTGTTGGAATTTTGGTGGGGATTGCCTTGAATCTGTTGATTACTTTTCATAAGATGGGCATCATTTTTATACATCATAGCTGTGAAAAATAAATAAAATAGCATCTGTGGATTATTCAGTGGAAATGAAGCATTTTTATAAGAAAATTTAATATAAAATGGCAAATTTTTAAAAGGACATCATCTTTTCTATCTCATCAGTTGAAGAACCACTTAAAATTTTTTCATATATAAAGAAATTACGTGTGTGGAGAGGAAAGGAAGGAGAGACAGGAGATTACATGAAAGAGCTTTGAGAGCCCTGCAACCACTTCTGTCACCTCCTGTCTCACTTGGGCGATTATCACTATCTCAGTGCTAGAGCTGGAAGTGAGGTGAGGATTCATTGAATCAGGGCTTACCCCGGGCAGTCTATACATTTGAAGCAAACGTTCCAATGTATAGACATGGGGTTAGAAAGCAGTCCTGACAGTTTAGCTTTGGGAAGACCGGAATGTGGTGACGAAAAACTGGAAGACTAAAGCTTACAACACATGGAAAGTCAAGTGCTGGTGCAACGAGTCAGACACCAGTCCAAAACAATTAAAAAGGGAAGAAAAAGAAAGAAAAGGAAGAAAAGAGACAAAGAGAATAAAGCTCAGAAGCTAAGGGCAAAGGGAAGGGGGTGGCAAAGTCAGAGCTCAAACAGGAATCACACACACACACACACACACACCACATATTTTGTCTTGTGTAAATAAATTAATAGCGCCTGTGGTCCAGAGCCATTTTACCCAACATGTGATTCACAAAGGAAAACATTCTGAGTTACACGGACACATGGGTAAATGTGGTGAGGGTTTTAGGAAAGCCTGCACTTTGCATGGAAATTAAATATAGGCACTGGGAAAGTCCTTACTGTGCAAACATGGGCGGCCTCTGTGGGGAGCATATGGAACTCATTCGACTCCTGTAAACTGCGAGGACCCGCCTTCTGCCTCATCGTGCAGCCAGTCAGCACCAGGGCTGTGTGGATGTCACCCAGCCTTCCAGCACATCCCCCAGCTTTACACCTCAAACTGCCAAAAGCCAGCAGCATGACAGTGGGCATGTAACAGGCACAACATGGGGAAATATGGAGGAGGCAGTGCAGAGGGAAGGGCCGCTTGTGTGGTGGGTGGTGATGGAGCCCACTCACAGCCCTCCTGGACTCCCTCAGCAAGGGCTTCTGAGACGGGGAAGTTCAGACCGTCTCTCCTCCTCTTCTGTAGCCAAGGAGAGTGTTCCCCATTACAGCTGCTTCATGGAAATGCCCATAAAGATATTTTAGGCTTTCATTTCAAATATTTTTGTAAATTTATGGTCAAATTTATGTTGGGGTTTATAACGTTAGGATATCTGATTAAAACAGAAATTCTTGCTGAAATCATTAAACAAGCATCATGAAAAGAATAAATTATTCATTAGAAGAAAATTGAGATAAATGTTTCTGGTAGTATTGTCTCCAACAGGGTTAACTACTTTAAAAACTTTATTTTTCCAAGCTTTATAAAACAAAGCAAAAGAAAAGAAAAAGAATGCTAGAAATCTTGGAAGGAGTAATAATACTAGACACAACTGGATCCTCAAATTAACATGAAACCAGTAATTACTAAAGTGTGGGCTCTGCTGAGCTCAACCTCACTTCCCACCCACAAATCAGTTTCCTTTTGATGAATTCAGTACAAGGGCCAAACACGGCATGGACCTCTTCCCTTTGGGGCAGTGTGAAGGCACATCATTTCCAAAGAACAGCGTGTGCTTATGTAACCCAACCCGTTCTTATAATAACATTCTCACCACAAAAACATATTGCTCCATAGATATGTCAACTCAGCGTCCTTTACCAAAATCACACAAGTAGTCAAAAGAAAAGGCATGTCAAAGACCTTAACTACAGGAGCATAAAGCACAGAAGTGGGAGACATGATGCTTTGACTAAAACCTTGATCTCTCTGTGCTGAATTTTTATCTGGGCTTAAAATAGATGTGTAACTTAAAGTAACTCACCCTATATGCATCCCTATCTTCATCTATCACATAGGATTAATAATCAAGCCTGCGAGAATATGGTATAACACGTGAAATATTCACATGAAATAAATATTTGCGTGAGGCCACGACACACTCTAGACTCTTTCCTGTCAAGCATTCTAAATGAGTCTTATGCGAAGGTGGTGTACAGAAGATTTCACAATAGAAAGACAGGATCCAAATTTGCCATTGACCTTTGATTGAGAGTACATATAGAAATTATAGCATTTTTATATATTGAATGTACAGTCTTCAACAATGATTTTAACTGTATTTCTACTGTGTGTTCAAGCCTAGAACAAGTGAATGCTTAATATATGAATATAAGAACAAATTATATATTTGATTCAGTTAAAAAAGTATGTCAAGCTTAAGCTTGTAGAATGTGAAAAGGGAGAGTTACTTGTATTTGGGGAAGTTAGGAGCAAGATGTGAAAAATGCTGATATAAAGTCCAATATAGAAAAGTGAAGATCGGCCAATATTATTTTGTCTAAAAAGATAAAGGTTGATGTTCATCGGAGTTTCTTTCTGAAGCACAGCCTACACTTGTAATGCATTTCATCATTTGTGAGTCTGTTTCTGAGTCGAATGTACTGCTGCCATTCCTACCTCTTATGATCAAGCACTGGTGATGGGACCATTACAAGGATAACATGCTAACAAAATTTCTTTTGCTGCGGAAATCAGAAGAGCATCATGCATGATGAGATACATGAGATATATGGAAAACAGAGATATAAAAGGGATAAATATGGTCTCCTGGAGAATGTGTGATGCTAAAAGTTAAACATACTTAGGCCAACAAAACACAATTATTTAAATTCTACAGCTAGAGGATAAGTGGGTAAAATTCTAAAAACCTAAATTTGTGGCCCAGAACCTATGGCTGAAAGAGAGGAACAATTGAGCAAGTGCTCTTCTGATGTCCAAGATGGGACAGAGAGGGGGAGGGGAAAATGGAGGAGGGAATGACAGGAGGGAGGGAGAGAGGAGAGAGAGAATAAAGTCTAAAAACATGTTTTTAATGAAAAATTAAACTCAGATTAATGGAGGGCTTGGAAGCCTCATAAGATCTGTAACCCCTGAGATCTTTGGGCTAGGAAGTGTAGAGTTATAGAAACCACAACTTAATAACATTTATAGCAGATGGTCAATGAAGCTCTTTCAGAAGACTTTCTGATGATTAGGAAAGATATAGCTAGAAATGATTGTGATTATTTACGTAATAAGAATTAATTATGAATCATTACAGACAAAACATAACTGAGATTCTAAGTGTTAGAGCCATGCCATAAGTCATCAGCTATTAGTCATAGCAATACACATCATTCTCCAGAAGACAGGGGCCATTTCCTTCTAAATCCACTCTGTGTGATTCTCTAGAAAAATCCAATCATTCCGCGAAAGCAAGGTCCATCTCCTTCAATCTCAACTTCTCAACTTCACATGATTCTCTTCTATGTTTATCTCCTCTGTTTGTACCTGGAATGATAATTTGTTTTTCTTCCATTGCATTTTTATTTCCTCAGTTAGCCCATAGAAGTCACTTGTTTCTTCCTACTTCCTTCTTTCCTTTTCTCTCTTGTGCCTCCTCCTCATCCCTCCATTGCTTGCTTCTTATTTATCTTTTTCTTCTCTCTAAATAAAATAACCAATCAGAACTACATTTATACTTCAAGTAATGAATGGTCTTGAAATAGCAAAATATATGGTCTAAATATACCCTTTCCATTCATAAAACTATTTTTAAATAAAGTGGCATGGAGTTTTTAAACTCTTAGCACAAAAATCTTAGAGTTATATAGTGTTGAGAGGGTTAATAGAACATAATCACAAAAACAAGACATTATAAAACATACAGAACTGCCTAAAATCTGGCCAGCTCCAGGATGATGAAATGTATGTATGTATGTATGTATGTATGTATGTATGTATGTGTGTATATACACATATACATATACACATATACATATATACATATACATATATGTACATATATGTATATATATGTTTATATACATAATTATATTTTACTGGCTAAATTTTCATCAAAATAATATAATTCTTTTCTAGCAAGATTTCATTGTACATGAGTAGGAATCATGTTCATAAGTACCACCAAGTACACATTCATTTCACATAGTGTTACATTTACTGGTATGGCTGTTTTCATAGCAGAAAATAGAAAAGATAATTGTCCTCCTGAATTTAAGGTCATCAAAACAGTATTCACTGTAATAAACTTGTTTCAAATAGGAAATACTCTAAGATATGGAATAAGGCAAAGCAATTATTTATTCTTCTTATTTCACCATTTTCTCTTACTATTTGACAAGGGTCAATTCCATTAGTTTATTAACCTAATTAAATATAGTGCATTATTGTTTGGTTTTGTGTGTGTGTGTGTGTGTGTGTGTGTGTGTGTGTCCATGTGTTTTCCATGTATGGACCAAAGCATCCTTTCTGCAATACATGTAATTTGTAAGAATGAAATAAATGCCTTAAAAAGACTGAACCACCAACACAAAATAAAAGCATTGTATCTAACTATGCACAGAACCCACTAAAGTAAAAGCAACTCTTGCAAAACAAACCATTCTCTTAAGCAATCAGTGCTAATTGCAAAGGCAACAAACATTTAAACCCCAGATGAAAAAGCCACAGACTGTCCACAAAAGCCCCATATGAAATTTGCCACATATTGCAAAATAAGAAGAAACCATTTGGTGATTTTAAAAGGTAATTTTTCCAAGATATTCTAAGAGACTCTGAGAACATTCACATGTATGATCTGTAGACACCAGTGATCACTTTATTGGCACAGTAATGCATTCTTCACAGGGTGGGGTAGAAGTTTCATCTTTGTTTAATTACTAAATGTAATCATTAGGAAATTATGAGTATTTTAAAATGTATACTATAAAATAATGTAAAAAGAAATTTGCTATAATTTGGAATGTAAGATGTATTTATATATGATTTATTTGAAAATATTTGCTCTAAATTTAATGTGACAATGATCCCAGAGGACCTCAAACAATATTATCCATTTTGACAAATAACACCATGTGTTAGAAAGACCATATTCTATTTATGGGTCATTATGTAATAATATAGGAAGGATTTCAATGAAAACTAAGTGAGGAAAATGACTAAGGATGCAAGGCTATCAATATTTGTATTTAAAGTAATTATTTGCTTAAAAGCACATTAAATATTGAAAAATAAAAGTCCTAGTTAATGCTAAAATTATTATAAGTTAGTAAATACAATATATTTAAAATTAATATATTTGAAAAATTAGCAGACTTTTACAATGCTGAGTCTTCCTAATTTTTAACTTTGGCTGATTTTTCAGTTTAATATTAGTGAGAGCATATGGTCTTGGTTAGTATTACTGTTACTGTGGTGGGATACAATGACAAAAGGCAACTTGAGGAGGAAAGACTTTGTATGGCATATTCTTCTACATCACTGAAGGAAGTCAGGACAGGAACTCAGACAGGTCAGGAACCTGGGGGCAGGAGCCGATGCAGGGACCATGGAGAAATGTTCATCCTGCCTCCCTCCTCATGGAATATTCAGTGTGCTTTCTAATAGATCCCTGAACCACCAGCACAAGGATGGTCCCACCCACAATGTAGCAAATGTTCACAGCACTGTTCTTAGTTGAAGGACAAATGAGACCATTTTCATGAATAGCACTGATGCCTTTTCTTTGTCTTTGGGTCTTACCATATGTTCTTTCAGTAGATTAATTCAGCATCTACTAAGCAGCTTTCACTCATTTTCTATGTCCCAGGATATACAAGGAAGAGAAGCAAAGCTGTAATCCACAAAGAGCTCTAAGTCAACCAGAACAGTGTTGCAAAATGAATTCTGTAACATCTCCTTACAATGGACTCTTGTTTTTTGGTAGTAAGGTAAGGAATCACTGGGTACTTTATAATAGTGTTTATTTCCTTATTGAATGCCATTAAATGTACCATACTTACAGTATTTACTGGAGTTTGGCTGGATCTTCTCTATTAATGGTAAAGGTTGGAGTGAATATTTCTAATGAAAAAAAAAGAAAATTGGCAATGTCAGAAGTGTAAATTATCATATAATTTTAAAAACTAAGGAAAAAGAGTTCCAAGTTTAATTTTTACACAGCAATAAGTCCTACATGCACCTGTATGTATGATAAAAACTGGGACAAATAGAAGTTTCCTATATAGGTGCATATTTTGTGAGATTGCAGTGGAATACGTTGAAACAGACTAGTGGCTCCCAGCAGTAAAGTGGTAACCCATACGAACTCCCAGCTGTCGCTCAGTCATCTCATAGGATAGCTATATTTATCAAGGCCTTCCAATTTGTTTAGTATGAAAAATGAGAGATATTTACTGTCAAGAGAAGCACATACATCTTAATACTTTGAATTACATAGTAATCGTTTTATAAAAATGGATTTTTTTCTTGGAAGTCTTTTTTTTGTTTTTCTTGGAAGTACTTTACGAGGACTGAGGGAAAAGATTTTTTTTAGATGTTTCAAATGTCCATCAATGTTTTTATATTTACAGTGTTTACATAAGTAGTAACATACTCAGAAAATAACAATTTCTTATATCTGGAAAACAATGGCTATACAAAGCCATGTTCTTTTAGGTGTTCAACGTGGACTAGGAAATTTGCAAAGAAATACAAGGAATAATAATAACAGGACTTAATAACAGGAGCATGTGAATAAAAGGATATATTTCTGGCATAGTTAGTTGTGCTTAAATACTGGGAGAAGAGAAAAGAGGAGGGGTCAAAATGGAAGATAAAAAAGGAAGGGACAGGTAGGGGAGGAGAAAGGTAGGGCACAGAAGAGAATGTGATGGAATGAGGAAGACAGGGTAGATGAGAACAGGAATGTAGGGGAGAGAAAAGAAGAGAAGAAAAGGATAAAGGAAGAGAAGAAAGCCAAAGAAAGAGAAAGCCCCTGGGCTCCAGCAGCAGAGAAGCCAAGGGAACTCACATTGTATAAACTAGGAAGGTTGGCAGGACTACACCAATGGTGACTGCTGTAAGTTCTAGAGCATAATCAAGAAATCATAGAACAAAGCATAGCACTGTAGGCTGTCCACAGAAGCATACTGTCCTCTTCTGTTCCCTAGGGCACCACAACAAATCAACAGAACTCTTGGATGAATCTTTAAGTTAAAGAAAAAGTGCTAAAGATAGAAAATATCTTATTTTTTATTTTTTTCTTATTAAATATTTTCTTTATTTACTCTTCAAATGTTATCCCCTTTCCTGGTTTCACCTCCAAAATGCCCCTATCCTATCTCCCCTCCCCCTGTTCAGCAACACACCCACTCTTGCTTCCCTCTCCTGGCATTCCCCTACACTGGGGCATCAAGACTTCACAGGACCAAAGGCCTCTTCTCCCACTGTTGTCCAAAAAGGCCATCATCTGCTACATATTCAGCTGGACCCATCTTACCAATCTTACATACAATAAAGGGCTAATATCCAATATATACAAAGTACTCAAGTTATAATCCAGAGAACCAAATAACTCTATTAAAAATGGGATACAGAGCTAAACAAAGAATTCTTTACTGGGAAATACCAAATGGCTGAGAAGCACCTAAAGAAATGTTAAACATCCTTTTTCATCAGAGAAATGCAAATTAAAACAACCCTAAGATTTCCACTTCATACCAGTCAGAATGGCTAAGATCAAAAACTCAGATGACAGCAAATGCTGGTGAGGATGGGGAGAAAGAGAAACATGCCTTCATTTTTGATGGGAAAGCAATCTGGTGTAACCACTCTGGAAAGCATTTTGGCAGTTCCTCAGAAAATTGGACATAGTATTACTTGAGGATCCAGTTATCCTGGGCATAAAGCCAAAAGATGAACCAACATATAACAAGTACACATGCTTCACTATGTTCATAGCAGTTTTATTTATAATAGCCAGAAGCTGGAAAGAGCCCAGATATCCTTCAACAAAGGAATGGATACAGAAAGTGTAGTATATTTACACAATGGAGTACTACCCAGCTATTAAAAACAATGAATTCATGAATTGTGTGCTCATAAAACACTGGTATATCATCCATCTAGCCTGTACCTTATGAAAAGTTCAGGTCTATTTTCAAATTTCTAAAGTGTAGTGCTTCACCATACCTAAATAGATGCTTGTAGATAATACAGTCATCAATGGTTTTGGGTCACTTGTCATCAGATTTTATGTTTTCAGTGTTTTGATATATCTGTTTTTCTCTGTCTCTCTATCTATATCATTCTTCAAGAAGATGTTGTATTAATTATTTAAGCAAATGATCAAGAAAAAATTCCAAAAGAAACCAACTAATGGAAATGCCAATTTGGAACTAGGGAGATGGGTGAGTTATAAATGTGCTCTCTTCACACGCACAAAGCCCAGAGTTTTGATCTTCATTATGCTAGTAAAGAGCCAGTATGGGTGCATAGGATGCTAATCTTTGCACTCGAGAGGTTCTGACAGCAAAAGACCCCCATCTCACTCACCAGCTAGTTGTTATCAAATCAGTAAGTTTCAGGTTCAGGGAGAAAACTTGTCTTACAAAATGAGATTGTGAGTAACAGAGGAAGGAAGAAATATAATTGACTCTACACATTCATACATAGAAACATGTGCTTCCATGCACAAGTGTGCAAACACACACTTATGCACATATATGTACACATAGAGAACGAGGCAGAGAGAAGGGAGCACCAACTTTGAGGAACTAGGCAACTACTTTCTTTTTACCTACATTTTTTTATTAAATATATTAATTATTTACATTTCAAATGATTTCTCCTTTCCTGGCTGCCCCCTCCCCAAAAGTCCCATAAGCCCTGTCCCCTCCCCCTGTTCCTCAATCAACCCCTTCTCATTTCCCTGTCCTGGTATTTCCCTACACTGCACTGAGCCTTTTTAGGACCAGGGGCCTCACCTTTCTTCTTCTTGGACATCACTTGATATGTGAATTGTGTCTTTGATATTATGAGCTTCTCAGATATTTCACAATAGACACAAACAATATAAAGTATCTTGGCATGACTCTAACCAAACAAGTGAAAGATCTGTATGACAAGAACCTCAAGTCTCTGAAGAAAGAAATTGAAGACGACCTCAGAAGTTGGAAGAATATTTATGCTGTGGATTGGCAGGATTAATATAGTAAAAATGGCCATCTTGCCAAAAGCAAAATACAGACTTAATTCAATGCCCATCAAAATCCCAAATCAATTCTTCATAGAGTTAGAAAGTGTAATTCTCAAGTTCATATGGAATAACAAAAAACCCAGAATAGCTAAAACTATTCTCAACAGTAAAAGAAATTCTGGGGGAATCTGTATCCTGGACCTCAAGCAGTACTACAGAGCAATAGTGTTAAAAACTGTATGGTATTGGTACAGTGACAGGCAGGTAGATCAATGGAATAGAATTGAAGGCCCAGAAATGAACCCACACACCTATAGTCACTTGATATTTGACAAAGGAGCTAAAACCATCCAGTAGAAAAAAGACAGCATTTTCAACAAGTGGTGCTGGTTCAGCTGGTGGATAGGATGCAGAAGAATGCAAATCAATAAATTATTATCCCCTTGTACTACGCTCAAGTCCAAGTAGATCAAGGACCTCCACATAAAACCAGATATACTGAAACTAATAGAAAAGAAACTGGAGAAAAGCCTTGAGCACATGGGCACAGGGGAAAATTTTCTGAACAGAACCCCAATAGCTTATGCTCTAAGATCAAGAATTGGCAACTACTGGTGGCGCACGCCTGTAATCCCAGCACTTGGGAGGCAGAGGCAGGTGGATTTCTGAGTTCGAGGCCAGCCTGGTCTACAGAGTGAGTTCCAGGACAGCCAAGGCTATACAGAGAAACCCTGTCTCAAAATAAATAAATAAATAAATAAATAAATAAATAGTAAAATTTTTTTTTAAATCCAACAAAACAAAACAAAACAAAACGAAAAAAAAGAATTGGCAACTACTTTAAAAATCTCAAGAAGAAAGCTTAACAAAGATGATACATCCTGATAGAGAATACTTTCAAACATAATAAAAATAAACCTTAAATAATACTGTAATATAGCAACATGAAACAGACAAAAGAGTTAAAGAGTTAAGCACACTAAAGGGTATTTTCAAAATGTGTGATAATAATAATAAATGTGAGAAAATATGTGTAATTTTGTCAGGGGTCTAAAAAATTAACACAATCAGAACATGAAACCATCTAATAATATAAGCAAAGAGAGAAAAATATAAGATGAGCAAAATATGGAACAAAGTTACATGCAAGTTTACCTGATGAATATTTATATGTAAAAATGGCATACTAATATTATGAGCTTGCTTTAATTGATATTTACATTGATGAAGCATTAAAAGCATAATGAGGTAAGTAGGGTGTTTAACTGGAAAGGGGATAACATTCAAAATGTGAATAAATAAAATAACCAATAAAATAAAAAATGTTGAAAAATAAGGAAACTTATACTAAAATATGGTAACAAGTTAAACTAAGCAAATAAGTAGAAGGAAAATGGGAAAAGAAGTAGAAATATTACATAACCATTGCCATGCATGCAGGATATTGCAGAAATTTTTGAATGAGCAAGCAGATCTAGTAAAATTTTTCATTCTGAATTGCATATTATCCTACCAAATGTTATTTTAACATGCTTGTGCACTCAAAACAGACACACACACACACACACACACACACACACAATCACACACACACACACACACACACACACGATATTGAATATATTTTAATGGAATATATTTTAAATGATCCCGTCAACAGATGAAAGTGAAATTCATTGACTAAAATAATATTTATCTCCTATTTCTGCTCTGGCATTATTTCCTTAAAAGCTTATTTGGAGGACATGGACAGGTCCAGATGAATCATTCCTACTGCAAATAAAAGCAGCAAAAAGGAGTGGGAAGAGAAATCCACCCAACATTCCATGTATAAAATGCCAATGTTTAACCCTATTGTCCATATATATATATATGTGTGTGTGTGTGTTGTATGTTGTGTATATATATATATGTATATATATATCTATGTATATATAATTGATTTTTCAAATTTAATTACCCAAGCTAACTGCATAATCATGTTTCTCACAGCATTATGAGTATAATTTGCATAACTTAGAATATCAGCTTAAAAATTGAAAGAACCAGAAGGACCATTCAGAAAATCCTAATTACAATGAGATGGTTATCCAAGAATTTCTATTTATGGAACTTTATCATTAAAAAATACATAGTGGTTAAGGGTTTGATCCTTAAATGTGAGGGTGTTATGAAAAGCTGGTTATTTAATATCATTAGTAACTCTCACAGCATATCAGACTTTGTTCCTAAAGTAAACACAATTTAATAGAAATGAATGTGGTTGAAAACTGAGATGAGGATAACAAGTTCTATCTTCAGATCCACCCAAGATTTATGCAGTGGTTATTCCAATTAGCATAATAGGTCTGTGTTCTTTGTGATGTTTCCTAATTGAAAATGCTTGTTTTATGTGAGATCTAATTTTAACTTTGTAATGTGAAATATTAGTGGAAAAGTGTGTTCTCATTTTAAGAATTGTTGGTTTTACATTTCCAAGTTGAGATAGTGGTCATTATTTCCCTATAAGGCACACACAGAGGACAAGAAACAGAGTAGCCAGACACAAAGTAGCTGACTGTGAACTGCCCTCTACTCAGTTTAATTTTATTAATCACTTATGCTAGTATTAATAATTATATTTATACACAAGGTACATGCACTTAAACAGACCTCAATGTAAAAGTTGCATGGAAATCAACAATGTACCAGCAGTAAGTTACTAAAATATGACAAAGCATTTCTTATTTTGTCTCCATCACCCCAGAATTTGGTTTAAGTCCTCAGGGTTACCTATTACATGACTCAAAAACCCTGTTTTTAAAGTTCATTTGTAACTGTTATTCACTGCCCCATTACTTTTTACTTACAGTAAGAGGCACATTCAATGTAAATCTGGAAAAAATAATAAATTAAATGACTACCAGATTATGAAAAGATTTTTCTGATACTGAAGGAGAGCAAAAATAAGGTTAGAAAAATGGGAAGTTAGGAGTCAAGTAAATATGAAATGATAAATATTTCTTTTATATATGGAAGTTATACATATTGTGAGTTCTACCTAACTAAAATGGCCTGTTGACATGTAGAATGAGTAGTGAATAAAATATATACTATTATTTCTTCTGGAACAGCCCTTTTTCATATCACCAGATAGGCCTGTTCTCTTCTACTGCAAAGGTCTGCCATGTTCCTCAGGGACTTCTCAGACAATCCCACTTCTCAGAAAAGTCCTATCCCTCCTATCATGAGATTATGTCCCACCCCCAATCATGTATGCTCTGCTCTTTCCCATCACATAGGTACTCTATCTTCTCTGCTACTTCATCATTGGTTAGGCATCATTATTTCTCATACTATAGGCATTGTAGTTCATCTGCAAGTTCACTTCTACCTGCAGTCATTCACCCTGATCTTCTAGGATATTCTGTCTTAATGACTCGAACTTGTACGCCTTCTTATTCTATAATCCACATAGTCCTCCACAATCTCAATGACTAGTGTTTCATGATAAGCGCTAAAATCCAAATCCTGCAGCCTTTATGACCACAAACCCAGCTGCATAAGATCTTCTGCCTCCATCCATCAGTCCACTAAGACTTTCACAAGGTATAAAAAGTAGGAGGAGGCAGCACAATTGAGGACCAACAAAGAGTATGGTGACAGTTAGATAGCATCTGCTCCCAGAGATAATAATAATAGTGAATATGGACATAGGAGACTATTGATTGTCTCTTTGTGAACATAATTAGACCTATGGTTCCCCTAAATATAATTCCACAATAATATAATAACCTAACTCTATTACAATTTTTTCTCTATTGAATTTTCCACACCTACACTTAAAGAATAAAAGTGATTTGAGAAAAAAAGGAAAGATACAACTAATGAACTACTTTAGATGTAAAACAAGTGCCTGGAAAAAATTCAACATTTTTTAAAAGGCAAAACATCATACTAAAATGTACTAACTCTATAGTAATAAATCCCAATAAGAATAACCTGGAAGATATGCTATACAAGATATTCTAAAGAATGTTCATAATCATATTATAACTCAACAAGTTATGACTATGCTTTAACATAACAAAAATTAATTGTATACACAATTGAAGTAAATTCAAGTTATGAAAAAAGTTTAATAAAAGATAATTTCTAAAGAAAAGGCAAGTAGAAATGCAATAAGCCATATAAAACTCAATTAAAAAATTAGCTAATACAATCGATCATGTGCTAAACAGGATCATATCTGGATGACAAAGCTAAGTAACAAGTGAATTTGAATTTTAAAAATTGTTTGAATGGAACATAAAGGAGCATTTCTATTTCAATACCTAGACATAGGGTTATAGCACAGGAAAGTCCTAAGCATCTTCTTCTGAGATCCTGTCTGGGACCAGTTTAATATGCAAGAGCTGTGCAGAGCTGGTCCCACCCCTTGCCACCTATGACAGGCAGGGAGTGGGCCTACCCTTTCCTGAGCAAAGCAAGAGAGTTGGTCTTTATGGGGCCGCCCAGACCCATGTCTCAGAAATGAGTTGGCCTTTACCAACATCTAACTAATCTCTAAACTCGTCCCATAGATCCAAAGCTGCAGGATCTCAAAAACCTTGGGCAACAACAGGATATTGGAGAGAAGTCCTGGTGAGGATCAATTACTGATAGTGTAAAACAAGCCTTCAATCAGATCAATGACTCATTGCCTTGAATATCTACAAGTAAACAGTTTGGTCAAATGGAAACTCTGTGTGACACATCATAGCACACCGTAGCTTCCAAGGCAAGGTTATTGTTTTATTTTATTTATTATTTTTTGTTTTCTTTTGTGCGGGCATTTACAAGGGCGGAGGGCAGTCATGGAGGGATGGGGATATGAGTGGCATTATGATACATGATGTAAAATTCACAAAGAATCAATAAATTTTTTAAAAGAAAGAAAAATGTTTGGTTATCTTAAGAGTTCTAGAGGGAGAGACCATAATTGAGGAGGAAGATAGCAGCAGGTAGCCAGAAAAGAAAGCTAAGAATTCACAATTGTATCATGTCCAGGAATAAAAGACAAAAGAGCAGGAAATAAGATAAGGCTATGGACTCTCAAAACACACCCCCAGAGAGATAGTTCTTCTAGCAATGCAACAAAATCTATAGGTTCCATAATCTTTCCAAATGTGGCCTTTAGTGGGGGAACAAATTTTCAGATATGTATGCATATGGAGGATATTTCTCATTCAAACATCAATGGATATAAATAATTAAAATCATGCCCAATATTAATGAAAGAGAAGCCATAAAAACAAATAAAAGAGAAATAAAAAATTAATAAAAAAGACTTGAATCTTATAAGAGTAAGAAGATTGGCAAGCAGCTAAATTAACCAAATGGCAGGGAAAAATGACACAAATTAATAAACCCAGAGATGAAAAGAACACATTGAAGAAATTTGGAGAATCCTAAAGATATACTCTTAAATGTTTTATTCTACTGAACTGGAAACTCTAAAAGAAATATGTAAATTTATATCTGCATATGACCTGCCAAATTTAAATCATAATAAAAAACCTAAGCTGTCCCATGAGCAATGTCAAAGCTCACAACAAGAGAGATGAAGCCCAGAATTCAACCAGACATTCACAGAACATCGAATGCCAATGCTCCTTAAATTCCATAGGTTAGAAATGCACAGAACTCTTCTAAATTCTTTTCTCAAAGTAATTTCCTGGTACAAAATCCAGATAATGGTGAAACAACAAAAGAGAAGCATAAATCAATCTCTTTGATAGGCATAGACAAAATTCTCAGTAAAATACTTCTCAAAAGAATGTAACAACATAACAAAAATATTATCTACCACAATGAACGCAGCTTCATCCCACAGTTGCCAGGATGACTCAATGTATGGTAAGTCAATAAATAATCCACCACATAAATGAACACAAGGTCAGGTAGCCATTGCATGCACATCTTGCTAGACAAGAGAAAGTCTTTGTTAAAAACCATCATCCTTTCATAAATCTAAGGATCTTGGAGCAATATGTCATCATGATCCAAACAGAATGAGGGCTATATGCAATAACTATGTAACTAAGAACTTGCTAATACAGAAAACTTGAAAGCATTTCTACTAAAGTCAAGAACAGAGAAAAAGACTGACAGAGCTGAAAGGATTTGCAACCCTATAGGAAGAACAACAATACCAACCAACCAGACCCTCCCAGAGCTCCTAGGAACTAAACCACAAACCAGAGTATGCATTGAGTGACCCATGGCTCCAGCTGCATATCAAAGGATGGCCTTGTTGGAAATCAATGGGAGGAGAGGCCCTTGGTCCTGTAAGGCTTGGTGTCCCAGTGTAGGGGAATGCCAGGGAGGGGAGGCAGGAGTGGGTAGGTAGATGGGGGAGCACCCTCATAGAAGCAGGGGGAGGGGAGATGGGATAGGGTGTTTCTGGAGGGGAAACTGGAAATGGGGATAACACTTGAAATGTAAATATCCAATAAAAACTTTAACCTAAAAAATAAAAAAGAACAGAAAAAAAGATATTGACATTATCCCCTTCTATTTGATATAGTGTAGAGTCTTAGCTAGCACAGTAATTTGAGAGAAGGAAAACAAGGAAAAACAAATAATAAAGAAAAGTCAATGCATCCTTATTGAGAGGTGGTGCTAGTCTATATTTAAATGGGCCTACAGACTCTATCAGAAGACACCTACAGTGGGAAAGCACATCCAATAAATAAAGCAGCAGAATGCAAACTGACACTCAGTAGCCATTAGAAGGGTCACTCAACAGTCAGTGGCCTTCCTGAATATAAGTGACAAAATTACAAAGAGAAATCATGAGAACAATACCATCTATCATAGCCACAAAAGTAAGTAAGTAAGTAAGTAAATAAATAAATATTGGAATAAATCTAGCCAAGGAGATGAAATCTTGTACAATGAAAACAAGTGTACACTGAAGAAAAAAATTAAAGATATCAAAGGAAGGAAAGAACTTCCATTCTTCATGGTTTTATGGAATTTAAATCAATAAAACTGGCTATCATACCAAGAGACATCTAGAGATCTAAATTTTCAACAAAGATGAGAGATCGGCATACAGTCTCGTTCTACTTCCTCACATGCCTCTTCTGTTTGGCCACAGAAGCAGGCTTGTCCGTCTCAGGACATTAGGAGCTACACGGCCTGGGAAGAAGTGCTCAGTGCTACAGTGGTGGCAGGAGCGTCAGGGGAGTGACAGGCGTTTATTATTTCAGATTTAAGTTCTGCTACCCAAGTTGGGACACTTGCTTAGTACTGTTAGCAGAGCTAAACAAATTAACCCGAAACAAAAGTGTGATTGACCAGGTCATATGCTTTAGAGGAAAACCTCATACTGTTATCCTACTACATGGACATAGGATAAGCTGCCTCTAAAGTTCTTTATCTTTATAGGTTAGTGCGTCTCCTTTTTAAAAATTCATTTATTAATTTTGCATCCCAATATCATCCCCTGTCCTTCCAGTACCCCCTCACACAGATCTTACCACCATTCTGCTCTCTTACTCATCTCTGAGTAGGGGGAGCCCCACCCTGGGTATCACCTGACTCTGGCTCATCATGTCACTGCAGGACTAGACTTATCTTCTCCCACAAGACCAGACAAGACAATCCAGTTAGGGGAACTGTATCTACTGCCAGATAACAGATTCAGGGAAAGCCCCACTCCAGTTTTCAGGGAACCTACATGTAAAGCTACACATCTGCTACACGTGTGTATGTGGAGGCAGGGAGGCTAGGTCTAGCCTGTGCTTGCTCTTTGCTTGGTAGTTCAGTCTCTGTGAGCTCCCAAGTTTCCAGGTTAATTGACTCTGTTGGTCTCCCTCAATCCTCACAAGACATCATTTTATTAAACAATAGATAGGTAATATAGAGACACACAACTGGTTAGTATGCAGGATGCTCATCTATAAATGGGAAGGCTCTATCACATTCCTTCTTTAAGAGCCAGATGTTATAGATGACTGAAGGAAAACAGAACCTGTAGCCCATGACAGTATGATTACAGTGTCTGTGACTGTCCAGAAGACCCAAGTAAGATCAAACCAGCCAACATTCCAGAATGAATAGGGAAGGGATTCCTTGTTTTCCAAATCAAGCAGAGGAGGGTTTTTTTGACAATTGATGACTACTGAGAGAGGGAGACTCAGTTTTCTTCAAGAATGTGGTCGTTTAGATTCTACATTTGTTCCCATGAGAGGTCTATATTCATTCCCATGCAAGAGGTACTAACTGGATACCCTGGGTTTAAAAGCATAAGACAGGAACAGGACAGAGCAGTGTGGAGATACTAGGGGATGACTTGGAGTTGGTGAAATGGAGGGTAAATTTGGATTAAAAAAAGACATACATGAAATTCTAATACAAAAACAAGTTTTTAAACAAGATAAAATCCATAAGCTAAAATTATTGCTTTACATTTGAAAATGAGAAACAGCTATTTAAAAACTGTCTAAGCTTAAGTCAACAGTAAATAGATGGTGCAATTCTGATAAAAATAAGCAATGTCCCCTTTCCTTGACCATATTATGAGCTACTTTTCTTCAGACAACCTTTAAAATGTGAAATTTTGACCAAATTTATACAAGTAAGGACAGGTCAGAAAATAGTTGAAGTAGATATCAGAAAAATATTTTTCCAGACATTTACTTTTAAAAAGGAAGCATTATTGTACTTAACCTGTTTTAAACAGTACAAATATGTATGGTGTGGTGAACTACCTCAAGTAGCCCTATTGACCCAGCCCATGTTACCAATTCCCTTCTCTAATAATACCCCACCTAGTGAAGACTACACATAATGAGTTGTTTCGGATGACCAGGTAGACGGCTGGTAGGTGCTACTTCTGTTACAATGAAAACTTCTTTATGCAGCTACCCGTGTTGTGAGGGGATAGATGATCTTGGCAGCATTCAGCAAGGACAGCAGGAACTCAGTTTAATAATCCCCCAAACATTGGATCTTTATCCACACCCTATGAGACATATTGGAAATAGAATTCCCAAACTTTCATTTTTAAATTTGTTTATTTACACTTCATATTTTATCCCCACTCTGTTCACCCTCTGATTTTTCCACATCCCATACCTCCTCCCCACACACTGTCTCCACATAGATGTACCCACCCCCCACCCCACCTGACCTCTAAACTCCCTGGGGCCTCTAGTCTCTTGAGAGTTAGGTGCATCATCTCTTACTGAACACAGACACTTATGATAGTATACTACAGTGACCCTCAAAATTCTACCAGGTTCAACTGGTGCTTAGCATGTAGAAGAATGCAAATCCATTCTTATCTCCTTTTACAAATCAGAAATCCAAGTAGATCAAGGACCTCCAAATAAAACCAGATACACTGAAACTAATAGAAAAGAAAGTGAGGAAGACCATCCAGCACATAGGCACAGGGGAAAAGTTCCTGAACAGAACAACAATAGCTTATGCTCTAAGATCAAGAATTGACAAATGGGACCTCATGAAATTGCAAAGCTTCAGTAAGGAAAAGGATACTGTCAACAGGACAAAACTGCAACCAACAGACTGGGAAAAGATCTTTACCAATCCTACAGCCAACAGAGGAATAATGTCTAATATATACAAAGAACTCAAGAATTTAGACTCCAGAGAACCAAATAACCCTATTAAAAATGGGGTACAGAGATAAACAAAGAACTGAGGAATACTGAATGGCTGAGAAGCACCTAAAGAAATGTTCAACATCCTTAGTCATCAGGGAAATGCAAATCAAAACAACCTTGAGATTTCACCTCACACCAGTCAGAATGGCTAAGATCAAAAACTCAGGTGACAGCAGATGCTGGAGAGGATATAGAGAAAAAAGAACACTCCTCCATTGCTGGTGGAATTGCAAGCTGGTACAACCACCCTGGAAATCAGTCTGGCAGTACATCAGAAAATTGGGCATACCTGGGAATATAACCAGAAGATGCTCCAATGTGTAATAAGGACACATGCTCCACTATGTTAATAGCAGCCTTATTTATAATAGCAAGAAGCTGGAAATAACAAAGATGTCCCTCAACAGAGGAATGGATACAGAAAATGTGGTACATTTACACAATGGAATACTACTCAGCTATTAAAAACAATGAATTCATGAAATTCTTAGGCAAAGGAATGGTACTAGAAAATCCTTACTGAGTGAGGTAACCCAATCACAAAAGAACACACACAGTATGAACTCACTGATAGGTAGATATTAGCCCAGAAGCTAGGAATACCCAAGATACAATTCACAGACCAAACGAAGCTCAAGAAGAAGGAAGACCAAAGTATGGATACTTTGGTCCTTCTTAAAAGAGGGGACCAAATACCCATGGGAGGAGATGCAGGGACACAGTGTAGAACAGAGACAGAAGGAAAGACCATCCAGAGACTTCCCTACCTGGAGTTCCATCCAATATACAGCCACCAAATGCAGGCACTATTGTGGATGCCAACAAGTACTTGCTGACAGGAACCTGTCTCCTGAGGGGCTCTGCCAGTACCTGACAAATACAGAGGTGAGTGCTCTCAGCCAACCATTAGACTGAGCACAAGGTCCCAAAAGGAGGTGCTAGAGAAAGGACCCAAGAAGCTGAAGTAGCTTGCAGACCCATAGGAGAAATAACAGTATGAGCCAACCAGTACCACAAGAGCTCCCAGGGTCTAAACTACAAACCAAAAAGTTCACATGGAGGAACCCATGGCTCCAGCTGCATATGCAGCAGAGGATGGCCTTGTTGGACATCAAAGGGAGGAGAGGCCCTTGGTCCTGAGAAGGCTATATGTCCCAGTATAGGGGAATACCAGGATAGGGAAGAGGGAGTGGGTGTGTTGGTGAGCAGGGAAAGAGGGGATGGGATAGGGTGTTTTTGGAGGGAAAACAAAGAAATGTAAATAAAGAAATTATCCAATAAAAAGTGAACACAGACTAGGCAGTCCTCTACTGTATGTGTGTTGGGGGCCTCATTTCAGCTGGTGTATGCTGCCTGTTAGGTGGTCCAGTGTTTGAGAGATCTCAGAGATCCAGATTAATTGAGACTGCTGGTCCTCCTACAGGATTGCCCTTCTCTTGAGCTTCTTTCAGCTTTCCCTAATTCAACAACAGGGGTTGGCTACTTCTGTCCATTGGTTTGGTGCAAATATCTGCATCTGAGTCTTGCAGCTGCTTGTTGGGTCTTTCAGAGTGCAGTCATGCTAGGAGCCTTTTTGTGAGTGTTCCATAGCCTCAGTAATAGTGTCAAGCCTTGGGAATTCCACTTGAGCTGGATCCCACTTTGGGCCTGTCACTAGACCCTCTTTTTTCCTCAGGCTCCTCTCCATTTCTATCCCTGTAATTCTTTTCGACAGGAACACTTATGGGTCAGAGTTGTGACTGTGGGATGGCCTCCCCTCTCACACATTTGATTCCCTGTCTTCCTGCTGGAGATAGGCTCTATAAGTTCCCTCTCCCCAATGGAGGGCATTTCTTCCAAGATCCCTTCCTTTGAGTTCTGAGAGTCTCTTATTCTGAAGGGTCCCCCCCCCAATTGACTGATAAAAAATCTTCACTAATGCACATCCAATATAGGCCTAATATCCAAAATATATTAAGAACTCAAGAAGCTAAATCACCAAAACAAACAACCCAAATAAAGTGTTATAGAACTGAGATTTCACAACTGAGGAATCTCAAACGGCTGAGAAACATCTAAATAAATATTCAACGTCCTTAGTGATGAGTGAAATGTAAATCAAAATGACCCTGAGATTCTACCTTATACCAATAAGAATGACTAAGATGAAAACAACAGGTGATATTACAGATTGGCAAGGATGTAGAAAAAGAACACTCCTCCATTGATGATGGGATTGCAAAATCTTATAACCATTCTGGAAATCAATCTGGAGGTTCCTCAGAAAATTGGAAATAGATCTACCTGAAGACCCAGCTATACCATGCTTGGGAATATACCCAAAAGATGCACTACCATGCCACAGGGGCATGTGTTTCACCATGTTCAAAGCAGCTTTATTTGTGATAGCCAGAAACTAGACACAACCAAGAAGTCCTAAGACAGAATGGAATATTACTCAGCTATTAGGAATGAGGACATCAGCCTGGCGGTGGTGGAAAACACTTTTAATCCTAGCACTTGGGAAGCAGAAGCAGGTGGATTTCTGAGGCCAGCCTGGTCTACAAAGTGAGTTTCAGGACAGCCAGGGCTACACAGAGAAACCCTGTCTCGAAAAAACCAAAAAAAGAAAGAAAAAAAAAAAAGAATGAGGACTTCATGAGTTTTGCAGGCAAATAGGTGCAACTAGAAAATATCATTCTGAGGGAGGTAACTCAGACTCAAAAGGGCATGCATGGTATGTACTCACTAATAACTGGATATTCCCAAAAAAAAAGAAAGTACAAAATATCCAAGATACAGTTCACAGAACTAAAAAAGGTCAACAAGCTGAAGTACCCAAATGAGGATGCCTCAGTCCCACTTGGGAGGGAGAAGAAAGCAATCAGAAGTGGGGAGGGAGGGAGGGACCTGGGATGGAAAATTGACAGGAAGGGTGGGGAGGGAAACCTAATCTGGTATTGGGTGAGGGAAAAGGACTGAAGCCCTGAGGGCCAGCACAAAGAATGGAAACAGGCAACCAAAACTTCATTTTTTTTTATTTTCTATATTCTTTGTTTACATTCCAAAGGCTTTCCCCTTTCTCAGTTACCCCCCTCACCATATGTCCCATTACCCAATCACCCCCCACCATGTCTCTGTTCTGGTTCTTTCCTACAAAACTGGATCTAGTCTTTTCAGGACCAGGGTCCTCTCCTTCCTTCCTGGGAATCATTTGATTTGCTAAGAGACAACAGGTGCTGGCGAGGATATAGAGAAATCCCACTGTTGGTGGGAATGCAAGATGGTACAACCGCTCTGGAAATCAGTGTGGCAGTTCCTCAGAAAATTGGGCATGACACTTCCAAAGGACCCTGTCATACTACTCCTGGGAATATATCCAGAGGATTCCCCTGCATTCAAGACACTGCTCCACTTTGTTCATAGCAGCCTTATTTATAATAGCCAGAAGTTGGAAGGAGCCCAGATGTCCCTCAAAGGAGGAATGGATACAGAAAATGTGGTATATTTATACAATGGAATACTACTCAGCAATTAAAAATAATGAATTCATGCAATTCGTAGACAAATGGTTGGATCAATCACGAAAGAATACACATGAAATGCAATCACTGATAAGTGGATATTAATGAGCCCAGAAGCTCTGAATACTCAAGGCACAAAACTTCATTTTTAATATAATCCTGATGTTCTTTTTAAAACAGTCAACTGTGCTTTTTATGACAGCAATATTTTGATATGCCAATAAAACATTGACTACCTCATTAGTGAATTGTATTGTTAAAAGAGTGATTGGTTTCCTGTAATTACAAGATATTAAAATATTAATTCAACAAAGAAGAAATTAAAGTTCAAATAAAGTGATTTTTAAATGTCATTATCCAGAGTCTTCAGTGTGTGAGATTGGAAACCAAATTTGATGTTAAAGAGCTAAAACCTTTCTTCCTACCTTCCTTCCTCTAGCATTACAAAATATTCCTCAATTTCCTGCAAATATTAGTGTGAATATCCCCTCATAGATCCAGGTCACTTAAAATAAAATGGCATAGTATTTGTATATAAATTACACACATCAGCATATCCACTTTAAATCACTTCATGTTCTGAGTGATGTATAATTCAAACTAAATAACTAAATTAAAATGGTTATACAGTTTTGTTTAGAGAACAGTGATACAAAATGTTTTTGTGCTCAGTTCAAAACAATATGGACTTTAATCTTTGAATCTACAGTTTGTTATCATTTAGTGCAGCACCCACAGACAAAATCACTCAACAAAATAAAAATTTCCATTTTGTGCTACCAGGAATTTGTAGTTGCTTTCTCACAGATTAACTATGTGTCACTGTTAGAATTGATTGACTGCTATGAATTTAATGACTACTATGCTAGATATCCTAATAGATGATAGAGTAACCATTTATTTTGATTCTACAGTATATATTGAAAAATATAGAAAAAGTAAGGGAAATTCAGGCCACACAGTATGAGTTTTGAAGTGTAGAGTTAATAGGCCTTAATTGAAGTTGAAAAGAAATAGCCTAGTCAACCTTTAGTGTTGTGGAATTTGAGTTTGAATCAATCAATGGTTGTTAATTTGTTGAAAATGAGAAATCTTTCCAGTTTCTGAGTTGTAGTTTTTAATATGGAAATTGTATCCTCTCTGGCATGTATGAATCAGGAGTTGAAGATTAATTTTCCCCAAGTATTCTAAACAGATATTGACCTGGGACATAATATAAGCAAAAACTTATAACAGAAGTCTTAGAGTTGGTATTGGTCTAGAAGGAGCTCCAAATAAAGTGGAAGAAAATAGTTCAAGATTTTTTTTAATTTGGCCAGGGCAACAAATTCTGAAAAAGTTCTCTGGAGAAAAAAATGTAGAAATAAAGAGATTCTCTGGGATTTTAGAAGAACAGATTATTTTTGGAAGACACTGGCATGACTGAGTGGTGTGCAAAACAGGTAGATATATGATGCTGTATGTCCTTACCTCCTTGTGTCCAAAGGAAGTAGGTGTTTGCACTTAGTTCAAATGCAAAATGAAACCAACAAGAAACAGGGAAATTCTGTCATGAAGCTACTAAAATGTCAGCCTTAGAGCAAGTCTTCTTGAAAGAGCATATGCCCATGTCTGATTGGGAGGTAGTAATGGCAGCCATACTGGATCAGAAGTGAGAAGAGCAGAAATGAAGGAAGCAGGCAGAACGTTAGCCTTAGAGATGGTACATTGATGGGAAGCGTCAATTATTATGTATACTGAGGGATCCTCAAAATTATTCCAACATTACCCAATTGGTATCCATAACTTACTGTCACTCAGTGAAGGAACACCCCTCTGGGCAATTTCATACTGTGCTGATGCAGGAATGAGAGAGAGAGAGAGAGAAAGAGAGAGAGAGAGAGAGAGAGAGAGAGAGAGAGAGAGAGAGAGCTGAGAGACACAAGCAACTAATTATCTAGCAATTGGTGAGAGGCAGTTAGTCCTCACAGCAGATATTTGGACAGATCATTATGTACGGTCCTTCTAGGAGCTGAAGGAAAGTTTATGATGGGAAGGGGGGAAATGTTGAAATAAAAGAAAGACAACCTACAGTAGATAGATAGGCTCCCCAGTGGAGGGATGGGGCCACCACACATTTTCAAATTTTCTGATCCAGAATTGTTGCTTACTAAAAAGGAAATGCAGGGACAAAAACAGAGCAGAGACTGAAGGCAAGGCCATCCAGTGACTGGCCCAACTTGGGACCCATCTTGTGCACAGGCACCAAACCCTGACAATATTACTACTGTCATGTTGTACTTGAAGACAGAAGCATAACATGGCTCTACCATAAGCTGACTGAGACAGATGCAGATATTTACACCCAACCATTGGACCAAGGTTGGGACCCTGTGGAAGAGTTAGGAAGGATCGAAGGGGCTAAAGAAAATGGTAAGCTTATAGGAAGAATGACAGTATCCACTAACCTGAACCCCTGGGAGTTCCCAGAGACTAATCTACCAACCAAAGAGCATACATGGGCTGGGCTGTTCCCACCCTTTCCTCCCCCACACACATATGTAGCAGAGGACTGCCTTGTCTGGCCTAGTGGGAGAGGATGTGCCTAATCTTGTAGAGACTTGATGGCCCAGAGAAGGGGGGATGCTGGGGTAGTTTGAGGTATGTGGGGGTACCCTCCCAGAAGAAACATGGAGTGGGGATAGAGTGCAGAATTCCAGGAGGGGAGCTTGGAGGGGGATATTTGAAATGTAAATAAATAAAATGACTTAAATAAAAAAATAAGTGTAAAGTAAACAAAAGAAAGACAGCAAGAGAGAAAATATTACCCGGCATGCTGCATTCCACCATGATAAACATTCTTGTCATAAATATGGATGCAGCATTGTCTATCATAGCATGGACTCCTGATAACTGGACCACCATCACTGATAATTATACTAAAACCACACTTAAACTCAGCAGTTATGATCCCTGGATGTTCTTCAGGAAGACCTAGATTCAATACCCAGCACCCTCCTGGAGGCAGGCTCACAACAGTCTAAGTCTAGTACTGGAATCTGAAGGCAGTGAACATGCATTTGATGTCTACATATCCATACAGAAATAAATACCTATGCACCAAAATATAATAAAATAATTTTTAAAAATTAAAAAAAAAATACTAGTGCTGCCCATTTTCTCTTTTGCTACCTTAAATCCTAGTCTTTTTCCAAACATGACTTCAGGGAATGCAGAAAAATATGCCTTTCCACCTTAAACAATGACTTATTTTCCCTTTCTACATGTTGAAAATCTAGTCCCAGGTTTACCAGAAAATCAGATAAACACATGATTATAGATTATGACCATCAGAACAATAAAGGGCAATATCATATCACTCTAACCTGCTTTTATGTACTGTTTTGCCTTAAAGATGAAAAATGGCAAAAAAGATTTAAAAAGTGGCATAGCTATATATCTCCCTCTGTTCTTGTTTAAAGGTTACATTTATCAAGTTGTTTGTTTGTTTTTTAATCGATTTAATGGCATTATAGGAGACTAATAAACATATAAGTTTTAGGATAAGTGGTAAAAATAACCCTATGACTTGCATTGACTTTGGTATAAAATATCATGAAATTTCTCTAGACTAGGTACATTTCCTTTTATAGAAATAGGTCAGAATATAATGATTCAAAGAATTATGTTTTGCACCTATCACAACATGAGGAACGATATTAAAGGGTCATAGCATTGGGAACACTGGAAACTACCACTGTAACTCAAAAGATAATAATTTTATTAGACTTTTGGTGTGCCTTTTTATTATATTCTATACTAATATTTACAAGCCTCTACTAAAGATATCAAAACAATATAAAGTCATGCTCATGGGTAATTTTTCTTATATTTTCCCAAAGGACCTTGGTACTTTACATATTCTTTGGAAGCTCTTTTCATTTTTTTATTCTATATTCTTTGTTTACATTCCAAAGGCTTTCCCCTTTCCCAGTCCCTCCCCACCATACATCCCATAAGTTCTTCCCCTGCTTCGGCCCCGCCCTCCCGCCCCCGGCCTGAAAAGATTGGATCCAGTTTTGTAGGAGAGCTCTTTTCATTTTTTAATTAATCACTTTTACTAACGATATATTTTTATCATAGTCTTTCCTCTCCCCCAACTCTCACAATTCATTCCCAACTTAGTATCCACCCAAAAATCAATAAAACAGAAACTAATAAAACTAAACAAAGAGATAAAACGTGAGCGTTCTTTTTGGGTTGGCTAATCACTCTCAGCTGTGGGCCTGCCCTAGCGTGTGGTTGATATACCTAGAGTCATGCTATCTGGGAAAACATGTTTTCCCTTCAGCAGATGGTACAAAGTGCAATGAGCTTCATGGTTGTGGATCAGACTTGGGTCCACTTTCCCTTCTCAGTCCAAGTTTTGTCTGGCTTGAACTGATGAAGGTCTTGTGCATGTGGTCACAGTCTCTGAGTTCATATATATACTGGCTTTCTTGGAAATGCCTATCACCCCTTTCTCTTATAATCTTACTGTCTCCTCTGCATAGAAGCTTAGATTTGAGGGAAGGGATTTAGAAAAGAAATCTCATGTAGGACTGAGTGATCCAAAGTCATTCACTCTCTGTATATTGTCAAGTTATAGATCTCCATGTTAATTATCATGCACTGAAAGAAGCCTATCTGATGATGGTTATGATTATAATATATTGTTAGGAGCTATAATATTGCTACATTCCTTTAGCAGAATATTAGTAGTAGGTTTGCCCTGAGAGCCCATGATCTATCTAGTCTTCAGTTCTTGTCTACTTTAACAGGGTCAGATAAGAGCTTCATGTCTTGGAGTGGGATCTAAATCTAGCCAAAAAATTAAACTCACATTATATTTTATAACTATTTTACAAGTATACCTTGTAGCTAGATTGCTGTTATATGTTGCAGGGTTTGTAGTTGTGTAACATTGATGATTATTTTTCCCCTATCATAGGATATAAAATACCTTCCCGGACCATGAATAATTCTTAGTATGTGTGAACCTTCTAGCTAGATCCCAATTAGCTTTTCCATGTTTGAGAACATAAGTAGGTAATCTTCAGCAATAAGGTCATACTTTCAGGTTGTGGAGGGCAACCAATACCCTTGCCACTAGCTTGTGATACTTTAGAAGTCTGAGAGCCCTTGATTCAACAGATATAACCCCTTGGGTCCATAAGATGGCTCTTTTAGGCATTGTATCCACCATTATATGGTGGCTCCATTTAAATCCCTTTCATATATGTATATATTTAAGAATGGTTTTACTAAAGTGGGTTTCCATATGTGGCTTTGAAAAAGACTGGTAGTGTTAGCTGACTATGAAGAGGGACAACATTCTCTTGTGACTTAGTGTATCCTAGAAACAATTCTATTTTAGTTTATGCAGGCTGTATTTTGTGAACATGTTATCACTTCCAAAATAATTTGTTAATTAAATGTTTTATTACTTCTAACCTTTCCATGTTATACATCTTACCTCTGTGACTTCCATGATACCTATAGTGGATCCTTTGATAGTGGATTTATGACTTTCTGGATTGACAAGCAATTCACTGAAGTTTATTATCTATTTGGCAGATGTGAGAGGAAAAAAAGTGCTAAAAATGGGGATGTTTCGGGTTTGTTTCTTATAAAATGTTAACATTCTTGAGTCTAGAGAATGATTTCCCTACAAGATCTTGTGCAATCCCTACAGAGAATGTCTTTGGAACTGAAAACCAGTGCTTCAGACGGTGGTCCCAGGCTGAGCATCTTATCTTGATCCTTAAGAGTAAAATCTTTTGGATGTAAATATGAAATAAAGGCATAATTTTATATAACTATATGTCCTAATCAAATACCATCATTAAAGATCACTTGAGTAGACATCCTTGTGAACTGAAATGCATATTTCTATTTAGTGGCACAGAAGATCACCCATCATGATTAGCTGTTACGACTGTCTCATGACCACTAGGATACTCAAGGGTATTCTCGGCAAGGAAGGGTGGCTGCACCATAGGAAATAACCTCTCCACCAACCTCCTAATGCTGGCCCGTGTTTGGAAGTCTAAATACCTGCTCATCTTAATTCACCCCAAACTGAGGTTTCTGTTGGAATAGGCTGCAATGCTGCTTGCTGTCTGCTCTCAGGTAGGGTAGCTAGGACAGGACAGTATAAATATTTTGTCTCCTAGCATTCCCTAATCAATGGCTTTTACAATAGGTGGTGGGCTGTAGATAAGGTTCAATATGGCATTTACGGGGAGATTTAAGCATCACCCAGCTTCTTTGACGGTAGTATTAAAATATATGCATTGAAACAGGGCTTGCTCTACCCGCATAATCAACAAGAAAATTCAGTAGTCACTGTGAAAATTAGAGATCAGAAAGCAATCTTACCAGTCTTGGATGAATATGATTCCTCTCTTCTTATAGTATTTATCAAAGGAAAACATGACAGTTTAATATTGATGTTTACACAGCCCATGCATGATGGAGCAGAGTCAAGCATAAGCCCAAGCTTTTCCCTTCGGATATCAGCACTAGGAGTTACTTGCCAACTTCTAACGTGACTGAGGAGTGTTGATCGACCAAGGGATAAGATTCAATCACAAGGAATTCTGTCTTATCTGGATTCAATTTTAGAAAAATTTGGCAATTGCCCTATAGCCACTCAGTCAGCCAAATAAACAGATCCACTGAAAAGAGCTTGTATAACATTTCTTGCAGCAGACCGAGTGATCTGCATGTCATCTGTGTGTATCTCACTGAGCAGAGCATGTCTTCCAGATCTGTGTACATCGACAAATCTTTGTAACATGCAGATTTCAGCCAGCGGGCCCCGAAGATGCAAGAGACAAAATCTGTTGACAACTTCTAGCCAAAGGAAACTGGAATTAAGTAAGAACAAAACAAACAATGCCTGATAGACTTTTGTAGGGTTGAAAAGCATTTTAATGAATTTCCTGTTGCAAGGCAGAGTAAAGGCCTGCAGGAGCAGAACTGGAGAGAGCTAGCGAGTGTCCGAGACAGCCAGACTGGTGCTAATACTGAGAAGAGCAATTTATGTGCTATGAAAGGAAAACAAAATCCTGACTGAAATTCATTCTAGATCTGATGACAGTTAAGATAATCCCAGCGCCCAGCGTTGACTCTATCCCTTTGCTCTTAGTTAAATTAAAAAATTAAGGTGATAAATGTAAGGTATTTTGTTCTTTGTGAGTAAGGAGGATTTTAAGAAGAGTTACAATCGCAGATTCCAAATATGATGGCAATTTTACAGAAGTCAGAGATTAATGCGAGGGTTAAGCTAAACCAGGAAAACTGAGACAGCCTCTCACCAGTAAGGAAGGCCGCGGATTAGGGCCTGGAAGTGTCTGGCTAAAGCTTTGGGATAATATCATTTAAATCCTCAACAGAAAGCAAATTAAACTGCAAGAAATCTTGATTGCCAGATTCATATGGACTAAAGAATACAAAGTGAATTCAAAACTTCTAAGAATTCCTATGTCGAGAATCGAAAAATGCCATCAGAGTAAATATTGAAATCTCTCAGAATAAGCGATTTCAGAGCCGTTAGGGTGACAGATACAAAACTAATTGACAGAATTCCAGAAAAGAGGATCAGGCCATCTTAAGAGCCACGGAGGCTAGAGAAGCTGCCCCCCACCCCCCGGAGAGCTCTTAAAGGGGCCTCGCCTCGCCGCAGTTCTCTCCAGAAGAGATACTGCTTGTTCTTGTAGTTTGTAGGCAATCTTACATTCACAAGAAAACAATTATTTATGTGCTCTCTTCTTTTGCATCTGGAATAAAGCGGGTCCATGCAGTGTTTAATGTGGTTTCGCCTACAATTCTGAAAGAAAAATACAATGGCTACATGTGTATTTCATTGCTCTTATTTTCCCATAGACGGTGTCTGCAGTCACATCTCTGACACTCAGCCTTCTCTCAAGCCTCACACAAGTGGACCTCGGAGCATCATAAGTATGGCAAATAATGGTCATTATTTTAAAGGCATAGAATTAGAGTGACAGAAAACTGGATTTTTTAAATGGGTGTCTAGTATGTAGGATCTAATCAACACCATCTGACGTCCAAAGGTAGGATATATTTGGTGAGCAAAATCCTTGACAGATTTTCTTTTAAGTGTGAAATAAAAGCCTGGTGTTCAAAAGAGTCATGAGGACTAATGGAAATCTGACTGACTTTTTTAGACTGGAACAAAAGAGATCTGTGATGCTGTCACCTTTACCAGCACTTCAAGTGACACAGAAAAAAAAAAAAAACTAGAACACTCTTAGAACAAGCTTCAGGACAGCTAAACATATCACCCCAGGTTGGTGGAATTTCAGCCAGTGTTAAAAAGTTCCCTCTGAGGTAGGTTGCACATGGTGTTCCGTTCTCCACAGAGGCTCAGGAGGCTTCATCGACAGAGCTGAGTCAAGTCTGCATTTGTCTCCAAATCAGACTGTATAGGGAGGAGACGCTTGTCAATAATTTAACATTTACAGAAAAGATTTGGAGATAGGGATTTAAAAGTGCAAATGTTTTGAAGTCATTCCTGACTGGAACAAGGATCTGTGCAAAAGAAGACAGGTAAAGAGGGATGCATGGATTTTCTGTTCGAGGCTGCCATATATAATATAATATAGATCTTTGAGCCTTAAATGAGCTTTTATGAAAGCCTTATGTGGAAAGAAGTGTCGTTTTTGTTACACGTAAATTCTAACAAGAACTAATAGTGAGAGTCCAATTTATTATAGCATACAGCTTGTTAAAATTGCTCAATAGGATGAACTGTGAGAATATATGTACTTGTATGCAAGTACATACTTTTACATTGCACGGATATTGAATATTTCAAATGGTCTGACACACTTTAGAACCAGCAATTCCTGTCATCCCATGAAAGACAGCATGGAGCGACTAGGGGGCAAAAAAAATGTACTCAACAACCTGGTGCCCACCCGTCCCCACGGGGCTCTTAGAAAAAGTGACACAAAATCTGTGCTTCTCCCAGCAGCATTTGTTATAATCATCCTAAATCTAGAAAGCAGAGTAATTCAAAGTCCAAGCAAGGGTTAAACAAAAGGCTCAGATAGCTTTGCAAGAAGCTGGCAAATCCACTAAATCTCAGCCTGACAGGGAAGGCAAGCCCAGTGGCCGGAGGTTCCTGAACCCAAGCACCTGGCCATTTTCGCCCAGAGCCCGGAGACGCTCAAGTAATAAAAATGCATGGCAGATTTTGTTGAGACAATTAAAACTAAAATTACTGAGAGTTTTTCATTTTGCTTTGTCTTACACAAAATTTATCATGGATAAATTTTATTTTCATTGTCTAGTGTGTGTGGGGTTGTCTCCCTAATTTCAGTTCCTAAAGCCCCTGGGGTGTTTCTGTTGATTCTAGTGACACCTACTGGCAGAAGCAGAGACTCTCCCGAGCAATCCCATAAAAAAAAAAAAAAATAGTGAACGGGGTGCATTTGGACTAAGGGGAAACCTTCTTTTTCTAACCACACTTTACCCCTTAGTGGATATAATACACACTACCACATTAGAGGACTCATATAAGATTTCTTATACATATCACAGAATTGGTTAATTTTGCCCCATTTCTCCTTGTCATTATAATCTTTGCCACAAGAATGGTTATGTTCTGAAAGATGTCCTGTCCCCAGCACAGTAATCATTGTCATATGAATGAGCTATCATTCTATCCTGAAGCCTGAGATATTTTATTCTTACTTCTGTGACATTTGTATTACAGGGACAAAGGCTAACGCAAGAAAGGAAAATGATACGAATTCCATTCAGCTTTTATCATTTTAAACTCTCATTTTGAGCTTCTTTCATGCCAGGATCTAAAAAGTAGTTTTTCCCTTAGGAAAAAAATATATATTAAAAGACTAAAGGAAGGGAGGAAACGAAACAGAAAAATAATGTGTATGAAACCAAAGCTCTGCTGTGTATGCCTTTAACGTTTTACATCCACGTTATACACACCTGGTAAATGGCCACTGGAGTCACCAGGGAAAGGGACCCAGAGCCACGTCCGTCCACACATCTCCAGCAGAAAGGGCGCTGTGTTGACGCTGACCCGTGCTGCAGGCACGGGTGGAACTCTGCTGCAGAATGCACCGGCGTGTCGCCGACCCTGAGTCAGTGCAGGAGAGCTCAGCCACGCCGCTGTAACCGGCTGTGAACCAGGGATCCTCAAGTCATCAGCGTGAAAGGCGATATATGAAACCATTAAAATGCTCACAGGTCCCGCTACATGGTCTTTCTTCTCCATTCTTCTAAAAGGCATTTTATAGTTCCAGCAAGTTGGGAATTAGTATAGAAACAAGTAACAAAGCCTGAAACAGTAGCTCAAAAAATTAGAGAAATACAATTAATTTTTAAAAACAGGTATTTTTCACAAGTGGCACACTTATGAGATATTTTAAATGTATTATATGTGTATTTTTATTTTAAAACTTCAATGTAACTGCCTACATGGTTTTATTTCTTAAGAATTTGTTCCAATAGGTACTTATATAACCAATGTGTAGCTAATGTTTAGAATAGTGTCTCTAAAGCATTCTATGTCTTTCAAAAGAAATGTGCCTAATAAATTATATAGGAGAAAGCAATTGTTATTAAAATATAGAATTTAAATACAGGGCTGATACTTTAGAAAAATAAATGTTAGTATATAATATTAGAAATATTTTACTATAGAATTGATTTGAAGAAAAGAAACAGGGACACAAAGCATTAACAAAGGTTTGAACTTCAGTTTTAGTGTTTATTCTATAAGAACTATAAGAATTAAACATTCTATTTCACAAGATTGTTTTAAAACTTAAAGCCACAAATATATACATATATTACATATATTTTATATATTATATATACAAATGTGGGAGAAAGATGAAATTTTCTAAACTTCCTACTATATATTTATCAGAAAAAAAATACATTTTATATAAGCTATTAGGAAACTGTCCTTATTCTCACCCCTTGGTAGAAAAGACAGACAGAATATTCTAAGAGTAAAATTACAATTTCTGTAACTAGAAGTTCTTTGCTTATTTCTTTAGAAATTCAAAGCTTTAAAATCAACAAATAACCACTGAGAGCGATATTTATAGGCCTCAAATGCTGCCTTTGATTAAAGGAAGAGCATTGCGTCACTTTACAGTTCTGTGTTGTAAAAGTTGCATCCTTTCTTCTCATCATTCTTCAATGCCCACCACTCACAGACTTTTCTCAATGGATGTGTGCGAATGTGTGAGTGTGTATGTGTGTGTGCTTCTTAATGTCAGAACAGATTATTTTCAGTCTCAGAAGAATACAAATACACAAGTAGAAATACATTTAGATGCAGCCATTTAAAGTTATGAATATATGTTAAATTCTTTCTAAAATCCTCTAAGAATTAATTTTAGCTTTCCACAATTAATAATAAATCTCCATCCATATACCTATTTGCTTACTTAATAATTTACAAAAAAATCACAGAATCAACAGTTCTCAAATAGTACATTAGGTATGACACTTTTTGATACAATTATAAAGAGGAAAACTTGCTTCCTTTAAGTATTAATATTCGTCAGGCTGACACAAGACTGAGAATTCTACAGCCATGCTCTGCAATTGTTCACTGGGCATTTGGTGATTCGGCGTTTTCAGTCTTGCTGAATCTGAGTACATTATGGACCAGCATAGATCTCCAGAAGACTCTGGTATGTCTGCGGCATATCGCTCAAGACAGCAGTGTTTAACCTGCGAGTGAAGACAGGATTAATGCACTTCTCTAATTTGGAGAAGGGGTGCACAGCAGCACTGTTCCCTCTTTCTCATTTGCAACAGTTTCTTTTGTAATCCTCTATCTGCAAGGATGAGGTAGCACTGCATGCAGGAGAGATCTTAATAAGCAGCGATGAACAAGGTCCACTTACACATCCCCCACCCATCCTAAGAGAGCAGAGCACCAGTGAGAAAGAGAAAGCCTTCTGGTATGCACACAGCAAAAATGTGGCTTGTGTTAAGATTGCTCTGAATCACACAGACAAAAGAAAAAAAGGTGAATGAATTCCATCAAGGAACAGTTTCAGTTCGGTGTCTGATTTGTCACTGATATAATTTCTCTCTTAAGCAAACAGTTAAAGTTCTTAATATATCTATTGAGATCAGACAGCATATGTACTCAACACAGAGTATCTAAATAAATTAAATTTCTCATTAAACAGACTGATTATTTGTGTGCATTACACTGTATGAGCTAAAAAATAATACAACAGAAAACACATACACTGTTTTCAGGAAAATTATATTTTAAATAATTTTATTGTTATATTTTTATGATGATACTAACTGGATGATAATAACATATAACAGATAAAAAAGTAAAATTTAAGGAATCTAGACAGAAAGTTGTAGGGCACATAAAAGTCAGTGAAGGAACAAAATGTTTTAAATTGGGGAAGGCTGAAAAAAGACCAAAGAATTTTGAACATATATATATATATATATATATATATATATACATATATATGTATATATACATATATATATATATACATAAGAGAAAATACATATAACAAGATTATAGAACAAGAGACAAAGAAAGCAACACAAGAAGAAGAAGAATATTTTAATTCATGTCACAAAAGATTCCAGTGAAGAAAAACAGGAACTGAGAAGCAAATATTTGAAAATGAAAAGGACAGTAGGCATGTGAAGGAGGCTGCTGGGGGGAGAGAGACTACGAAGGGCTCAGAGTGGCGTGGGCCTGGGGGATGCTCAGAGAAAAGAGGAAAAAGAAAGTTAAAAACAAAGACGAAAGAAATAAGGGGAAATTGTGGTGAGAGACACAAAGAAAAGATACACAGAGAACAGGACAGAGATGGTTAGGAATACATGAAGAGTAGAAACAGAGAAATTCAACAAAAATAAAATGGAAAGCCCACAAACTATTTACTTAGTCCTTACAGAGAGAAACTCACTTGTATGTATGTGACTTTTGTGCTAGAGCAGCAAGTTCTCTGTTTCTGTAAAGCTGTTTAGAAGTCTGCTCTGAGTTCATATTTGGAAATGTCAAAACAGGAGCCATGGGAGGACTGACCGCACGAAACACATGTCTTTCACTTGAACGGGTACTATTTTTGGAAACAACAGGTTTTGTAGAGGTATTTTAAAAGGCAAGATTAAATTAAACAACTTAGGAAATATTATACAGAGTTAAATATAGGTGGTATTGCTTTTGTGGCTTCTTTCAATTCCACTGTCAACAAGGAATGAGTTGACCTCCATGCTACAATAATATCTGCCACTATGAATTTTAAGAAAACATCAACAAGCATGACAACCCTATTTGACATTTTAGTTTTGACAAGTTTCTCCATATAATTAAAGAATACTTTGTGAATAACGTGCCATGTATTTTAAATAGAGATTCTCTTAATATGTACTAAAAACATACATGCCTACATATGTGCATGTATGTACAATACAGATTTCATATACACAAAGCAGAACATTTTGCGGCATTTGCAGCATTTTCTTTGTGCCACCATGCAAATGACACTTTAACACAAACATTATGTTATATTATATAAATTAGCTTTTCTTTTTTATCCAAAATACTTTGAAGTACATAGTCAAACAGTCATAGTTATACAGTTGAATTACATATTTATAGAAAAGAAAGGAAGACATGGCCAGAGTGACAGTAAGTTGAATGGGTATCCAGCTGTAGAAAAGGTAAAGTTGATAGCTCGTAGTTAGACTAATAATGTTTTTGTCCAGTAGAAAGGTGCTTCAGGGGAAGGAACAAATGAAATATTCTCATGACTAATTTTGTGTCTTTTATGCATAAAGATACAATTCAACAAATTGGTCCCTTAGTATATGCCTTTATCATCTCTCACTTGGTATATTAAGCTACATAAAACATTTTTAATGCTAGAATCATACGTGAGTTCCACAGGAACTTGACCATGACTTCATTTCTTACAACTTCTTTCTTTAGAGTACAGTCTAGTCTGAATTTGGCATAGTAAGCATTCTATTCATGTACTTAATTAAAAACTAACTATAATAGAAGCCATGTAAAACATTCTCTTTTATTACAAACTAATTGTACAAGTGAAATATGGAAAAGAACCATTTTAGAGCAATTCATAGCACAAGTAATAAAATCTCTCTTGGGCACAAAATTCAAAATGGGTCAACAGAATAGTTTAAATTATCTTTTACAGAAAGCCTCTGCTCCAAAGAGACTCACCCAGGCACCTAATGACCAGAACAGGATATGTGACCAGTTGATTTTTCTGAGCACAAGTCAAGAGATAATTTTCAGTGTCTGACATGGTCCAATCTGTGTCCGGCCCGTGTGAACTGTGCTTGGTGAAGAAATGTTTTACTAGGTTTTTAAGGAAATTTCCCAGGACTTCAGGAAGTTTAGTCTGAAGAAAGGATCTTATAAACATCAATAATTTCTAAATATATTAAGGAATACATTGTTCTGTCTGACTTTGTGAAGCTGAGAGAAAAACAAACAAACAAAAAACAAAGTTAAACAACAATAACAAAACAAAACATGACTCCTGGCTAGCTGCTATAGGCAAGAACTTCCAAGCAAATTAAAAGGAAAAATATAGCACTCCTTCAACAACAAGCCAGAAACTGTCACCTACTTGATATCATTTAATCTTTAAACTGCCCTGAAAACAAATTAGAATCTTCTGGGGAAAATAAGGTTTGATGAGAGTATCTGAAAAGGAAGTATTTATTTGGTTGTGCTATCTGCCATCAGGAGTTTTGAATTGAAAGGAGAGTGTCTGCTCTGGGGAAATGAATGACCGTTCTGGGACAGATAGAAAGAAAACATAGGTGTTCTGCCAAAACATGACCTAACGTTCACAGAAAGGTTCACAGTAATGTCCTTGCCATGGCTGACATTTATTTCTAGAACTGTAAACTTTAAACATACAAGAAAAATTAATAACAGTGAAATTGAGCACATGAGTCCCTAAAGAAATGTTGAATATAAAATCCCAAAACACATACATATGCATACATACATACATACATACACAAATACACACACATTGAAAGGGAGGTTAAAGAAATATAAATTCTGTAAGCTAGCCTTCACTGTTATACAGTATTGACCTACAAAAGCACTTTTATATTCTTAATTTGTATGCCCACTAAAGTGATAATATAAAAAGCACAAACTTGGAGGAAATCTGAAAATATCATGCAAGGTCACAAAATTCTTCATGTATTTGGCAGTTTCACTGAAAAAATCATGTATTGAATATGATAAGTGGTAACACATGAAGAATAAAGTTTCAAAATGTATATATGTGTCATGTGTGTATGATGTGTAGGTCTGTGTGTATATAAGTTTGTTTATGTGTGTATATATGTGAATGTATATATGTATGTGCATGTGTGTGTGTATGTGTGAGTATATGTATGTATGTGTGTTTCACACTGGCTATGGGCGTGTATCACAAACTAAGCTACAGAAATAGCACGATGTCATTTAATCAGCAAGAATATTTGCATGACACAATTGGAACAGATATGGAAGAATTGGGTGGCAATTGTCAGGAAGCATGTGTGAATTCAGCCATTGGGGTCTTTACCAAAACAAACTTAGCAAACTTAAGTGTTTTCAATCATATTCTTGTTTTCAAAACAGACAAGATGAACAAACAACAGTGTGGATATTTAAGAGCTAGAGGGTTATAAATACCCTTGATATGACATTTTCATATCACACATAAATGAGGAAACATTAAATTATATATGTATATAAAATTACTGATAAATTACTACATTTTCATCTTATAGTCTGAAGAATCAAGATAAGTATAAGACTAATTATTTTATTTATCAAAACACCTTCATTATGCACACACACACTTATGTGTATATATATATATATATATATATATATACACATTATATATATATATATATGAATGAATATAAAGACATTTCAGATATATCTTGAAATAATACCTAGGAAAAAACTTTGAAATGTAATGCTCCTAATTTTTGGCTATATAAATTGAATTAAAATAAAGAACTAATGAAGATGTCAAAAGAAACTCATGACAACATTAGTAGTTTATGGAACCTTCTAAGTCGCTAGAAATCATACATGTATGGATTCCTCAGCTCTATAGAAAATTAAGGAAATTTCAAGCAGGGCCAAATGAAGACAAGCAAGAGACGTTCTATGAGTGTGTAGTAAAGAAAGTCATTTCATTATCTGGCATTAGCTTCTGACTATTTGTCTTCTACAGTAACCAATCATATCTTTCTTCCTCTTTTTCCAGTACCAGGATTAGAAGTTAACAGTAGACTATGTTCAGGTACAAAAAGGCTGCTATTACTGACATGTGAATGTAGCATGATTTGTATAAACAACAGAAAGCATTCTCTAAGGATAACATAATTTTAGGTTTGGGAAACTAAATAAATTTGCCACAATTTGAATTGCAGCTTGGATAGTTTCTAATGTCACATTAGAAGAATCAGTACATACTTAAGAATCATTGAGTTATTACAAATTAGTGCCTATGGCCCATGGAAGGAGACAAGAGCTGAGCACTGTAATTATGCAGTGAAAAAGTTTCATTTCTGAACCATTCACTAAAGTTATTCTTAAATACAAATGTCTACTGAAACATTCACTAAAGTTATTCTTAAACACAAATAAGAAAATTCTTGGGGAAAATAACATGAAACTTTCATTCCATGATAATGTAAAGATTATCAATCATACCACTATCACTAGTAAAATGAAAACTAAAAACTGAGTTCCTATTTATTTTCAATGATTTTTGAGCTAAAACAAGTCTCTTGCAGGTAAAGAAAAGTATCTTCATGAGAATTTATTTTGACCTAAAATCTTTAAGGAGTAACAGACCTGAACTGAAACTCTTTAGACTAAATGAAAGGAATTCAAAATGGCACAAAGAAGATAAGTATTCAGAGTTCATACATTCCCTACAGTTGTTAACCCTCCATGCTCTATCTGTGTTACATTAAAATCTAATAAGAGATCATTTCCGAGACTAGCTGGGCAACCCCTCTCCCCAGTAACCACCTTTCCTCTGTCTCTCTGACCGGTCCTCTCCCAGCGCAGTCCCGCCCTCCGCTTCACCTGCTTCCCTCCTAGCTCTGCTTTTGTTCCCAGGCTCACAAATTGTAACCTCAAGTTTACATGAGAGTCATTAGGAAGCTTCTTCTTTGTTAAAAAAGTAAAACAAAGAAAAACAAACTCAAATTGGAAACTGTTCCTTATTCTTTGATTCCCAAGAAACAAAACAATCTAGATTATTAGACTGATTGTCACAATGGAACTTCAGAGCAGAAAGCAATCTTACACCTGGAATTCTCTTTAGGTACCTTAAATACATAAGAGACACAAGAGAGGATATTTTAGTTTAGTGGCTGTCATTACATTCCTCAATCTGATGTGAGGCTATTGTTTTTCTTCAAAGCTTAATGAATTTCCTAAGAATAATACTCTTTTAAGTAATAGTTCAGATATAGGCAAAGCCCTCTCTGTTTTCATGACTTGAGCATTAGTTACAGCAGAGTGCAATGAGAATTAAACTGACCCATCTCGACTGGGACCAATTTAAAATGAGAAAATCACAAATTTACAATGACCCATTAAACACAAGAACTAGTTCCCAGCATCAATCATTAACTATTCCTAGGTCATAGTCTTTTTTCAAAACAAACACAAATTATCATACTCTAATATTCTCTTGTGAAGAAAATGATTTTAATATTTCTGATTGCCAAATGTATATCAAACATCATTTATATGTATACAATTTGAAGGGGTAAACCAAGCTATATAACACATAATACCTCCTTGACTTATCATTTCTTCTTCATAGAACATTTTTTAAAATGTGACAGTGACTTTAAAAATCATGGTTACCATCTCTAATTAAAATATTACATCACAGATATTTTGGTCATATTTTTTCCTATCTAATTTTTGTATCCTTTGTTCACCATCTCCTAAACATCCCATTCCATGATAACTGCTATTAGAGTCTATGTTTTTGTGACTTCAATAGTTTCAGATTCTGCATATTAACCATGTAGAATTTTTCTTTTTTTAATTTATATTCTCTATTTATTTTTTTTATTTTCTATATTCTTTGTTTACATTCCAAAGGCTTTCCCCTTTCCCAGTTCTCCCCTCACCATGTGTCCCATAAGTCCTCTTCCCCCACCCCCATTCCCCAATCACCCCCCTACCATTTCTCTGTTCTGATACTCTCCTACAAAACTGGATCCAGTCTTTTCAGGACCAGGGTCCTCTCATGCCTTCTTCTTGGGAATCTTTTGATTTGCTAATTGTGCCTTGAGTATTCAGAGCTTTTGGGCTCATTAATATCCACTTATCAGTGATTGCATTTCATGTGTATTCTTTTGTGATTGGACTAACTATTTTTCTTTATGTGTTGGGTTTTATTTAACATGATATTCTCCATGAGGGTTCATGTTTCTGGAAGTGATGGGATTTTCTTATTTGCAGGTTTAGATGACATTCTGTTGTGAACATACGCCATGTCTCCTTTATCATGTCCAATGCCCTGGCTTGATCCTATGACTTAGGTATTGGGAATAGCCCTGCAATGAAAATGTAGATGTAAACAGTTATGCTTTCAAGAGTCTGTTTTCATTTCCTTTACCTATTCATTTGCTGATGCAACTATTGGGTCATATAATAGTTAATTTTTACTTGGTTTAGTAACCTGTGTGCTATCTGCCATAATAGCCCTACATTGCAGCACTAATAAAGAATGTATAAGCACTCCCCTATCTGACCTACTTGCAGGAACTTGCTGGAGGTTCTCCAATAGACAGATTTTATACAATCACAGACTCTGAATCTCTAAATATTTCTTTAATTATTCTTCAACATGCTTATTTTATTCTATGCAAAGGCCATATATAGAAAATGTATAGGACAGCTTCTAAACAAAGTGGTTCATCTTGTAGATTGTATAATAGTAATAATTGCCACTGTAAGGGACTGTGAATCACTTAAAGTTCAGTTACATTTAATAAAGTTTTTAGCTGCACTGGAGTGATTGCCAGCAAGTGCAGACTAGAAAATATTTTAATTATAACAAAGTTTCTTTGAAAACTTCTGGTCTCGATAGGGAGACAGTCATACAAACAAAATACAAAATTGGCCTTTATAAATAAATCTTAAAGTCAAGTTCCAAATATATTAGAGTCGGTAGTGCACAGACTAAATAATTCCATGCTCTCTGGATAAATGATGTTTGAACAGTATTGAAAACTCCCTTCTTGTATCCTGATATGTCATAATGTCCTATCATTTTAAGCTAATAGCATTTGTAGAATAATATCCTAATAGTTTTAAGGAACTTTAGAGTAAACCTATAAATTAAAAGAGGTTACAGCCATTTCATCAAAATGTGTATGCAGGATATGGAGGCAGAGCTTGGGATCAGATTTTTAATATAATTGCTCTCATTTTTTATTTGATGGTTGAATCTGTTGAGTCCACAGATGTGACTGGTGGGTGGCATAGTGGCTAGTGGAGCTTGGGCATCAGATTCAGTCAGATCGTTGTGAGTTGTAATGTTAGAAAACATATGTAGAGGGCTGTTGTGGTTCCACAGGTAAAAGCGCTTTGCCAAAAAGCTTGGCATCCCTGGCACAGCTCTCAGACACACGGTAGAAGAAAAGATGACGTAAGCCTGAGTAAGAATTCAAAGAGGTCTGTGAGGCACACCTTTCTTTGCTCACTGTAAGGAAGCTAGGTCAATGCCCTTGCACGCTTGAATAGGTTGAATCGGCTCTGGGTGGGTTATTGTGAATAACAGTACTCTCTAAGCAGATGACGATGGACTAGGTGGAGCTCACCTAACACCAGCAGAGTACAGGTAAGATCTTGGGAAGTGCTTTCTGACACCAGAGTGCCCTCCGGAGAGACTAGTCCACATGGAAAGAAGACAGATGGTCACCTTGTTGGAAGCATGCCTTGTGTTAGAACTTCTGAGTGTTTAGGAAAAAACTGAAAATCTTATTCTCTCTATATATTTTTTTCCAAAATAATATTTTATTGAGTGTGTGCACACATGGATACCTGCACGCGACAGCACACGTAATGAGGTCACAGAGGAACCTTCAGGAGTTTGTTCTCCCCTTCTGCAGTCAGGGAACCTGCGGAATGTGGTATTTCAGGAGTGAATGTGGGTTGTGAAGTTTGGTGGGAAGCCCTTTTATCTGCTGAGTGATGTCTCACCTGCCCTGAATATGTGTCCTCGAATTTTATATGTGGACAACTATTTCAGTGTTTTAAGTAACCTTATACACCCTGGCCAACACTCCCCTGTGACTGCTCTCCCTACATTTCAAAGAAATAAACATTAACATAGCTTATAAACCTTGCCAAATTTCCAGTCTAGGTAAAATGTGTCACCTCAAGTGAGCCTACTGATATGTAAAATTTGTCTGAGCTTTCTCTGACACTGCACGGAGGAATGGAGCGACTCAGTGATGGGTCCTCTTTTAAGTCTCTAACCTGAGAAAACTGTCTTTTGCAATATGCAACACAGCTGCCAAGGTCAACGCCAGTTTATTAGCACAGATATTCTAAAATAAAGCAAGCAGTGTTTCTCAAGGTATCAACTTTGTCTATCTACAAATGCATCTCTTACCTAGACAAATTTGACATTTCTTTCTTTGCTTAGATTTATTTTTATTATTTTTAAATTATACATATCTTTGTGTATCTGTGTATATTGACTATGTGTGTTATTACATGTTCCCATGAAGTCTAGATGATATCAGTACACCAGGAGCAACCCAATCACAAAAGAATACACATGAAATGCGATCACTGATAAGTGGATATTAATGAGCCCAGAAGCTCTGAATACTCAAGGCACAATTAGCAAATCAAAAGATTCCAAAGAAGAAGGAATGAGAGGACACTGGTCCAGAAAAGACTGGTTCCAGTTTTGCAGGAGAGTACCAGAACAGAGAAAGGGTTGGGGAGTGATTGGGGAATGCGTGGGGTGGGGGGGGGGTTGGGGGGAAGACTTATGGGACTTATGGTGAGGGGGGAACTGGGAAAGGGGAAAGCCTTTGGAATGTAAACAAAGAATATAGAAAATAAAATTTAAAAAAAAGAACTAATAACTCAAAAAAAAAAGTTACGCAGGATGTGTGGAGTGTGAAGTTCACTTGAGTGCTCTAAAAAGCAGTATGTGTACTCAACGCTGAGACGGCGTTCTGGCCCCTATTTTCTCTTTTAAAGATACTTAATGTTTCTGTTTAAGCAAGTTCAGTAAGTATGTAAATTATGTCAAGCTAACAATTAATAAAGATGCCTATTGTCTTTGAGAAATATAGAAGTGCCCAGTAAACAATTGTATTAAAAGTGTGATTACAGGGGCTGGAGAGATGGCTCAGTGGTTAAGAGCACTGACTGCTCTTCCAAAGGTTCTGAGTTCAAATCCCAGCAACCACATGGTGGCTCACAACCATCCATAATGAGATATGACTCCCTCTTCTGGTGTGTCTGAAGACAGCTACAGTGTACTTACATATAACAATAAATAAAAATCTAATTTAAAAAATGTGGATACAGATGATGTTTGATATTTCTAAAAAAGTCATGGTTATTCCTTCCCAATTACTTATCACATGGAAGACTTTACTGTCTAAAATTATAAACAAAGGGCATTATATACTTAGTATGCCATCTAATGTTTCAGCTACATTTATTTCTCTGTGGTCTGGGTGCATGACCAATACAGTATTTCAAGCTAAAAAGATGCTATGCCTATTTTCTGTTGCCATTACTTGTCTCCTGTTGTGAATGTTTATCATTTTTATAGTTGTGAATGCATTAATAAAAAGGACCATATTTTGTTGATGCCACTGCTGTTTCCCCCTCCAGGAAGCACAAAAAGGAAGAGGTTAAAATGATTTAATTTTCTCAGAATTCCTGGAATGATAACTCGATGTTTTTATGTTTCTAGCAGGAAAATATTATGGAGAAGAGGTAAATGAAATATTCTGACTAGCTACTTCCAATGCATAAGGAGCACATGACTTTATACACAGCCTTGCCTACTGAATTCTAAAGAGAAGCTTTGATCGTGTCCTGTGGACATGACAGGACAGAAATGGACCAGGTATGTGTTGTTGTGATGTGTGGGCACAACTTAGATATGCTCACTAGTTTACAAGGAATTAAGGGGGGAGGATTCTAAATAGACAACAATAAAGAGAGGTTCCTCCAGCTAACTTTCTAACCATCAGTCAACTCACTCCCTATAAACGTTGCTGAGAAAGACATTGAGAGAGCCATTATAATAAATAGGAAATGGTTTTAGATTGGAGAAATTTTGCGTGAGGTTCACGGGTAGGATCACAGAAAACGATCAGAGTGGAACAGGGAAGAGAAAGCATGGTCAGAGTTTTGAAGAGAACAGGGATGCCATTGTATACAGAACTGAGATAAATGTATTGTGTGATACATTAAAATATCTAGACTTTAAAAAACAGTTTCCTTTATGATTTTATCTCACAATTTTAACAATTATGACAAAATTTTAGAGCACGAATTGTGGGTGAATAAATCAGAATACCTAAATTTAGAATTGAATGTAAGTACAATGCACAGCTATTTGCTTTAAAGGATAATTTCTCCTTCTTCCTGTATTCTGTTCAGATATGAAATAAGTTGATAAAAAGAAGCACAGAAGCATGGCTCCTGGTCTCTTTGTTGTGTGCCTTCTACGAGCAATCCAGGCTGCGTCTGTGACAGAAGCTTGTGAAAGGGCAGGGTTTCTTAGAGTTGCTGGGCTTGCTCTCTGCACGCATTGCCTACAGCTACAGAACAGGTAGCGTGTGTGCACAGAAGCACAAAGCCTTTCCTGCCAGACCCTATTTCCTATTCATCAATTTGAAATGTAAAGAAAATAATAATAATAATAATAATAATAAACAATAAACAAAAAAATTTCAAAAATAAAGATAGCTTTTATATTAGGATTTATAAAGTAGCAGAATCCTCCTCTACACTAAAAATCAAAACTCAAATAAAATATTCCCAGAATATGTGAAACCTTTATGGGGTCTAATTGCAAATAAAGGAAGTAAAATTGTATAAAGAACAGTCACTTGTAAACAAAGATAAAATAGGAAAAATTTAATGCATATAGATTAAACTTTAAAAACAATTGCTAGTATAAACCCACATACAAGTAATGGTATGTAGATTGGGTTATATTTAGAAATATATGTATATGCATGTACATATATGTATGAAATAATAATTAGTGGAACAAAGTCTATAAAACTGAAGGTGAATGAGGAAGTACATATATGAGGAATACCATAAAACCCAGAAACAGAAGCCATGTATCTACACAAAGGACTTGTAATGTAGAAAACAAGGAAGCAAGCAGACAAACAGATCACACTGACTCAATGTTAACATTATCAGACACACCAAAACAGCAGCAGCAACAACAACAACAACAAATACCTCTATAGATACTGTTGGTTATTACACATAAGACTAGGAAGCATACGAGACTTAGCCATACCTCATGACTTACTGAAACACATCTCTCATAAATTTCATGCAGTGCACATGAGAAATCAAAATCAAAAGCAGTTACTCAGTCCATCTGACATGATATAGAAGTTTCAAACGGAGAAGGGAACAGGGGACACTGCACATTTCCCTATACTTCACGCCTCAGAGGCGTGTGCCAATTCCACTGTTGGAGTCACTAGACTAGTAGTTTTGCTCTTCCACATTATGGCATATGAAACTTTCATTATGGCGTATGAAACATTCAAATTCTTTACCCAGAAGAAAATATATTTGGTCTCAACTCCATGATTAACATTAAAGGAATTTTAAAATTGCATGGACCTTAATCAATTTATATTTTGTATTTATAAAATAACTACACATGTATTTCAACCACAATTGGTGTCCTTGTCATGTACAAAACCTTACTTGTAGTCTCTTTCCATCCAAATGCTCAAGCCCAATATCTCCATCATCTTGGATAAAATGTATATTGTGTCCATTGGGAATTTAGAGAATATTTGAATTAAATCACTATTTCAGATTTTAGACAAAAATCAGCCTTCCCATTTTAAAAGAGAATAAAATTCATAGACACAAATATCAGATTTGGATAGCATTCATTTATTCCTCTATATATACATTTTAATAAAGATTGTATTCAGCTGAGACACCATGGATCAAGTTACAAATACAGCAGGATCAATACTTGAGATAGAGAGGAAAATATGTAATAGCCAGGAAACATATTTAATATTGATACACTAGAACTCACTTGAGAATTCTAAAGTATTGCTCAGTCTCTAAGAAATCTAAATTAATTTCAACCACATGAGTCCTTATTTAGCATGAATTATGTTATAGACACCATGAGAGGGACTTCTGACATAAAAGTGACACAGAATACTATTTAGGATCGCCCTGTGCAATCACACAAGTCTACAGTGTATGAGAAAGAACTACGGAGATCAAGAAAACATCCAGCTCTTAAATAGTTAAAGTCCAGCTGGTTCCTTTGCCCGTTCTCTTCCTTAGTGGCTGAATATAATAGAGTTTTTCTATATGTGTGACATTATATATATATATATATATATATATATATATATATATATATACATATATATAACATATATATGATATATATAAATATGTATATATAAATGTGTGTGTGTGTGTGTGTGTGTGTGTGTGTGTGTGTGTTTTCAAAGTGCTCTCAAATTTCCCTTTTCCTTCCTAGGAATCCTCCATAAGTTTAATTGTGGGATAAATGTTTTAGAATACATCTTTTATTACACTTACTTTCCTTGAAACTGCCCCTGGAAAGGGCTATTTTTCACTTGGGATCTATGCCTCACCCCAGAGTATTTTTGTCTTTATTCTCTTTGGCTTCTTTAGAGAATTCTTTGTGTTTTGAATGCTGAATCTAACTCCTGGGTCTGAATGCTTCACAGTGCTTCGCATGTGAACCTTAGATATCTACTGAGCTAATTGGCTTAATTAGTGGCTTTATTTGAATTTGATGTTAATAATTTTGCTCAACAAGGAAGTCTTTCTGAAAGCATATATTGAGCCTAATTTCTTTTTCGTTCCTATGGTTTCTGACTGGACATGTGTCTTTCTCCCTAATTTTGTCAGACAAGTTTCAAGGACAACTGAATTGCATTTTAGTTTTTGTAATTCAATAAGACTTAAGTATGTTTAGTAAATGCTCAATAAATGGTGCCCATTGGCTGATCTGTGATGCACAACAATGCTTGAGTGAAAACAAACATTTCTTTGGCAGAATACTAATAGAAAAAAAAATAATAGACGAGTTGAAATTCTGTAACTACTGTTCACAAACTTTGAAATACCTCAACGCCCGTAAGCTGCTGCTTCAGGTAACTAGCAGGATAATACTGGCACTGGATGGATGGTTTGTATGTCATGACACTGCAAGTGAACAGGAGACCAGCCATTTGACAAACACACTCCAAGTGCAAGGAACTCCACCCACCCAGCACATACACACACTGTTTCTTTAATTATTTACCCAGCATCACATAGTTCAGGTACTCCTCTGTTCATATGTAAATGTTCTAAGCATTTGTTGAAAAGGAAACCATACCCTCAAAAGAGATATTTAAGTACACAGAGGATATTCACTTCTATATCTTTCGGTCATAGTCAGGAGACCAGATCAGTCACAGTGTGAAGCCACAGTGTGACACTAAGAGGGAGAACTGACAAAGAAATACAACTACAAACTTTTGTCTACTAAAAAGTAACGTTAAAAAGAACTGAGGGGACCTTGGGTATATCCAAATGTAGGCGAGGCCTCATGAGGAGGGATCAGTGGGGAAAGACACCTCTGGGAGGGAGAATCAAGCACACAGGCCCCGTGTCATCACAATGAGACAAGAGTTTTGATATGCATAATTTGACAAAATTTTGTGCATATATTTATAATACACATACATTTGCAACATGTATATTTCTAAGCTATGAGCTTTATTTTTCCTACTGACCTTTAGTGTAGCAACGTTTCACGGTCACATCCACAACACAATCTGACATTAACTAGGTAGCTGAAAGTTATTAGTAAAATATTCAAAACCTTGAAGTTGGGCAATTACCAAATGTGAGACTTATATAAAGCCAACTGAAATAACCAGTTCCAGATTCGGGTCTTTTTGATGACCTGCTTGCCCTGAAAGTTTTGTGATGGTGGTAGCTAACAGCTCTGGTCCTTATTATGGTCGTCTCAGCTTACTGCCCTGAAAAGATGAAGGATACAAGAGGCGCTAATCCATGAAGCAAAAGTTCCTGATGATTTACAACAGAACTAAGGGAGGAGCTATTCCCCTTCTACTAGATTCTCTGAAAGTAATTTCCTTGATAAAGAGCAGCCCGTATGTGGACAGAAACATTTAGCAGATACACAGCAGCACTGTAATCTGCTCTTAGTTTCGGTGGGAACTAAGGTAGTATTCTGGCTCTAGTCAATCACTCACTCATTCATTTATTCGATCATTTATTCATTGCTGATGAAGCCAGTGTAGCAGAAGGCTCTAAGGAGATGTGGCTAAACTATATAACCTCAATTCTATAGTTAAACATAACCATAAGCCATCTCCATTTGATACCAATAGGAAAATCTATACTTGGTTTATATGGAATTTTACATTTAAACAATGTCTGGTCTCGAAAGAAAAACCAAGAGAAATTTAGTTCTGTGACGTCCCAGGAAGATAAACACGTCTAGAAACATTTACAGATGTCTGACTTTATATGCTAATCTGAAGAGAGCTGACCAAAAAGTCCGAGCCAAGCCCTTCCACTCTCACCAGTAAAAACTACTGTCCTTTCTTACAAATGCACGACAGTGCTTCTGACATGGGGGAGAAAGAAAATAGGTCCAGACGCCACTTTTCATACCGTGCTTTCTTTTTTTCCCTCTGTCCTCCATGAAAACAGAAAGAATATCAGCATTCACAAGGTTCCTCTCTCCGCAGCTGGGCACAAAGCACGTCTCCCTGTTCCCTGTACAACAGCACAACCTAGCGGAAAGGAAGAGCACTGCCCTTCGGGACAAGTGAAGCCGCCGGCAAATTTTAACTGTTACAAGTCCGCTCATATTTGATGCAAGCGTTTCATTTCAGATAGTGGCAAAAGGAGAAGAAACGTGTCCCATGATTTTTGAACACTTGTTATATAAATGATCCATAATATGTTGGGAAAATATAAACTTTAAAAGCTAGTGAGTGAGTATGCATATTTCTGAAATAACGATGTCTGTGATGTTAATCTTAAAATCATGAGTAAATAAAATCGAGCATAATCCCCAAATCATTTACTCACAGTAGCTTTATGCTGAACATCGCCTCTTCGAATCTCGGAGAAATTGGCTGTACATGAAAATCATTCCAGGTCTCCAGTCACCCTGCATGATTGGATCACAACAATGGCCCCACACTCAGCCTGTCCGTGTGTGCGTGTGCGTGTGCGTGTGCGTGTGCGTGTGTGTGTAGATGGGTATGTAGATAGGACAGAAAGGTAAATGTGAAAAAACAGCAGAAATAAATGCAACTAGGTATCTGAAATGAGAATCAACACATACACCACAAACACATAATATAGTATCCTCATTAAGTAGCAATTTAGATCTGACAGGTTATTTTACTACTTACATATGTTAAAATTAATGTTCCTTGAACAATAAGTAGGGTCTTCCCAAAGCTCCACCTAAGTTTTCTTTCAAAGCCTGAATTTCAGGATATTTCTCATGAGCTAAAGGCTCGATTGTCCTTTGTGCTGGTCTGATTTCTTTCACTGCTTTTGTTAGTGCACTGAAACAAGCTCGCTGAACACTTCCCAAGTCAGATAAATTTTAAGCAAGTTTGAAAATATATGTTTTAAATTGAACATGTAAACATAGAAGTCTCAAATGTATAGAACAAAAGAAAAATGACCCCATGAGAAGCCATGAAGAAAACCCCAAAAGTTTTCCTTCCTATGAAAGATGTGGAGGGCATCTCATGCCGTCTCTTTCTTCATGGGACATGCTACAGTAAGAATTAAATGTAATTTACCGAGACAATAAAATCATCTCCATACTGTGCTGTTGTGTTCAGGATGGATTTGGGGATGATTAAACGTGTAAATCACAAGGATCTGAAACATTCTTTCTTTCCTTCTTTGTTAGCACCTCTTTAGATGGCATCTTGATCGCGGGTGCCCTATGAACGCAGAAGGCCTATAGGTCAGCCCTGAAATTATAGCTAAACCTCAACTCCTGAGGTCCACAGGCTGTTTATATCGATGAGAATTTATGATGTCTACACCCTAAGTCCCCGACCTCTCTTTTACATTGACTTCTTTACAATTTGCTGCTTTATTTTATGGTGGTCCCTTGCCCTCTATAAATACATCACAGTTACTTAACCCCAGATCCCACCTCCAACTGCAGGACTTCAGAAAGGATCTACTTGTTAGGTATTCTGCTACTGGGTGCTTCATAATCCTCCACATTAGCAGCTATTATTTTATATCAGCTAACATTTTCCAAATTCCCATCACCACCCGATGGCTAGCCCTCTAACTACTTAATAGGACTGCTCTTAGAACTGTTGTTTAGAGCTTACACCAAGGCAGGAGATTTTCTTTAAACTTACACAATGATTGGAGTATTTTCCATTTACTATCTATTCATACAAAAATGAATACATTTAACTGCAAAATTACATTTCAGCAGGCTTAATTGCCTTGTGTTACTTTAAATATAAGAACTTATAAAAACATGACCTAATCTTAACAATATGCCACTGAGTAATTAAAGTTTTCTGTGGGTTAGATCCTAATAATTATCTTGTTTTGACTAAAATCCTTATTCCAGTTCCCCCCAAATAAAGCTGGAAAATAATAAGGGATTACAGTTTTGTAAAAGCTATTGTCTGATATTAAAATTGTTAAGAAAATATGAGGAGGTATTATGCAAATTCTGACCTAATCCCAGCAACATTCGGGTAGGTAATTGTATTTTTTCTCTAAAGGAGGACAGACCCTACAATAATTACGCCTTGTTAGTGTCTGCATTGCTACATTTTTGATTTATGTATTTTTCTGGGAGTTGACAGATAAGCAAGAAAAATTGACATATTATAAACTAATAAAAATAAATAATATCAGAATGTGCCTAGCAGCAGTGTGCATTGGGAGGGTAAATCAAGACATTAATCACACAAATTTTGAGCAAAATATATTTTGCACTAAAATTTTAAAATGGCATATATCAAAAATAGCTCAATATTTAAATTGCTGTGTGTGTTTCAAAGATTGTGACTCTAAGCTCCTCCACTGTGTACAGCATAGGAGGCCATTATTTGTCTCTATATTTCTTGCATAGTTTAAGCAGTCATGCTACTCTGACTCTTCCTTACATATAGCAAGATTTAACATTACTGTCAGATTTGGTACTTTAGTTTTTCTCCAAAAAAAATATTTCTTAATGGGAAATTTGGGTAGTGGAATCTTTGCAGTGTTTTTATAAAAAAAAAAAATCTTATTTCTTAAAATGCTGCCATATAAAAGTTTTCTGTTATTTCATATTCAATACTTGGTGAAAATAAAAATTTGCTAAAAATTTGCTAAAAGCACGACCCCCTGTCCCTCAGGACGGACAAAGGACAAAGGCTGATGCCTCTTTGAGCAAAGACTTTAGTCCAGTGTGCGGTTGGCACTGCCGAGCAAGCAAGGCCAGCACTGGGGCTGGATCCGCTGCCTGCCCTTCCAGATGGCGCCCTGTGGCACTGTGTCCCACGGCCCCTCCTTAACTCTCACCAGAATCATGCAAGCAAATGCCTCTGGAGTAGTCAGCCCAGGAACAGGAGTGAAGGATTCTGGTTGCTTTAGTTGCCAGACCAAAGTAAGCCTTTGTCTTAGGATTAAAATTTCAATTGTCTCTCTTCTTGAAGTCGACTGAATTTCAAAATCAAATTAAATAATCAAATTTTAGAAATGAAGGAAGATTATTCTTTCAAATTTATATGGATGTGATCAACAAAACCAAAGCCATTCTTTCTGCAAGAATGCAGAAGGTAGAAGCTGATATTTTGTAATGATTTAGCCATCAACTTAAAAGCTGAACCTTTTTCACATGTGTACAAATCAGCAAATTTGTCGAGCCATCACTCAGTTAATGGGATCCACAAACATGTAAGTATAGCCAATTACAGTACCTGGTGTCTTTCATCAGAACAAACTGTTCCAAACTGCGGCTGTGTTGAAGTTACTATTTTAGCATCCATAAGGTGCCAGAGCCCAAGAAATTACTTTCACGCAATTTGTATTCATGATCAAAAGAGCTCAAAACACTAAATTTGTTCTTTAACTTCTGTACTAACGTCTTGTTTTGAAATATGAAGGCAAAACCAGTCTACAAACACATGAAGCAAGTATTCTATTTGAAGAATATTAGTATGATGAAAGTTACATATTAAATTCAAACAAAAGTTAGATGTAGAAAAATAACAAAGAGATCCAAGCAGTTTAGCTGGAACTAAAAGAGAAGCCCATGTCTCATCTCTGTTCTCATGCAGCACCCAGTGACCATGGTGAGGGTAGTCAGGAACCATAAACTCCATCATCAACTGTCACATCCAGCAATGATGTGACACCATACTCTTCTAAATAGAGCAAACAACATAGTGATACTCATTGTACATTCACACACATATGCACATGCTCATAATACACAAAAAGTATATACAACCATGTGTGTTTCTATGTATATGAGTATATACATGTACAAAATATATGCTAGGTTTGAATAAATATGTTAGCACATGTGTATATCAATGGTATGTACATATGTGCTTATGAATGATAGGTCTGACGATATATATGTTTTAAGGCATGCACTGTGGTAGATAAGACTCTTACTAGTAAATATATATTATAGCTCTAGAAGACATATACACATCTTGATCTTAAGTTTAAATAGTCTATAGACTCTCAAATATTATTTAACATCAAATAAAAATTCTTGTGGAGTGGATTTTATTATTGAAGGGCAAGTTGAGCACTAATCACTTTCTAAAGGCAAGCTTTTCCTAGATGGGATAAACTCTGCTTCAAGGATACTATGAGATTCTGAGATTAAAAGTATATGAGTTCAATACACAACATTAAGAACATAAACACAGAAACTGAGGACTGGGTCAGTCATTTTCATATGTATATTCACCACTGTCTTTGAATACTTACTCTAGCCAGAGGTCTTATTATTTCACTTGATAGTCCCAAATAATTTGGGGGCAGGTGTTTAAACTCCTGTATTACAAGATATTGTCATTGATAGTTTACATTTACTTTTCTAAGAAGTCAAGAGAATTTCAATATATTTTTGTTAAGTTCTTCAATTAAAGGTCTTTAGTTTAAAAGCCCATGATATTATTTGTTATTATGCTAGGTAAAAGTTGATTTTTAAGAATAAATCAGATGTTTATGTTAGTTTAGTAAAACTTGGAGTTTAAAAGAAAAGGAAAGATGCAGGAGCAGGTACTGTCACTGTGAAAAGAATAGAGGTGACACAGCACCTTTGGATATCATTTTATTCTCTCAGTTTCTCTGACCAATTTTTTAAATTCCACACAAAACAACCCCCATTTGGCTGGCTTACCTTTCATGCTTTCTCAGACAATCACCTGAGTTACAGACTGGCCACAAGGTGTTGAAGTGGGCAAAAGTTTTTCCAGTGGGGAAACAAAGGGACAAAAAAATCAAAGTAGCTAAAGAGAGAGAAGGAGACTTAAAATGACATGTTAGCCAGGTCCCGAGAAGACGGAAGTAATTATAAAGGTGCTTGTGTTGTATGAGGTGAGATGGGCTGCCCTTGACATGTTAGCTTCTTGAGAGCTGGTTACAAGTAACTCTCTAGCAACCAAAACATCAGAATAAAACAGGCCACGAGTTTCCCCATTTTGTTCCTCCTTTCTGTTGGTTTGTAAGATTTGTTACTTAAAATGAATAGAAGCAACAGAAGCAGTAATTTTAAAATCAGAACAGACAGTGAGTGTGGACTGGATGTAAGACACCGGTTTGGTTCCACTCCTAAGTTTTATCTTCTGGACATTTATGTCAAGACTTAGTCCCCCAAACACGACAATTAGGCAGTTGCTGAGTGGGGGGTCTAGGGAAAGGAGTTGGGTCAATGGGAATTTGCCCTTGAAGAGGAACCTACTGTACTCTTTCTCTTTTGGTTTCTGGCCACTATATTGGATAAACATTCTTCTAACACTCAATCCTGCACTGATGCACTATGCAGTAACATCCCCTAAATATTGTGAAAAAGCAGCCATTACCTGAATCTTGAAAGTAAGAGTCAAAATGAGCCTACCCCCATTAAATTGTCTTATTCTCAGTGTTTTTTTCACAATGATAGAAAATTACGTGATACAATGTCTCTCAATTACAAATGACAATGGAGAGAAGACTATAGATCTAAGCCTTCAAAGATAGATCGGAGCCTTTGGTACTCTCTCTACACAGAGTACAGAGCTTAGCTGCTCCCTTGCCTGGTGTCTCTTGATGCTGTCTCCACACTATTCCTTGGCATCCCCAAAGGGCTCATTGGCATCCTGTCTCAACATTAATGTGTACCCTGCTTATTTTAATACTCTCTCCTGTACTCTGCGCTACTGAAATCCAATCTCCCTGATACATTGTTCGTGCCATCTCTGTACCAATCTCCTAAAACACCAAGTATGTCTATTACTTCTGAACACCTGTGTTTGCTACACGATTAGTACCAGATAAGCCTGTTGGAAATGTTCAATTTTTGCTTAAATGGAATTTCCTAGGAGAACTCACAGCTACCATATTTGATGGGGCTGACAATGAAATCCTCTTAATATGTCTGTCTAAGCCTCCCTTGATAAAGACTGGCATATTTTTCTTATTAGATTTTTATTATTTCAGAATCAGTCTTTGGATTTATTCACTTAGAGATGAGGACACATCCCATGCGTATAATCTTAAGCAACCACCCAAGTAATAGAAACAAGGAAATTAAAAGGACTTTATATTAGCAAAGAAGTATATTTCTGTCATTTGAAAAACCACAAAACAAGCTTATGTCCTTAACAGATTTTTAGAAAAGTAGCATACTCCGAGGAATGATTTCAATTACATGCTACCCACACTTGGAAATGGAACAAATCAGTAGTCAGTAGTTATGGAACAGAGAAATATTTTCAGATTTGTCTACATTTGAGACTATTTTGGAAGCCAAAATAATACCTCTCTTTTAAATTATAAATTCTAGAAAATATGTAAATTGAGACCTATTTATCTAAAAGTTCATATTCCAAAGTTCTTGACTTGATATCAATATGGCAATTCTTCTGGTTTGAATAGTGATGTAATGAATTGGTATTTATTTCATTATTTTTGTTGATCTGCAATGTCTCTTATAAAATGTATATCTTCTAGATATGACATTGATGCTATACTTATGAAATCTCACTTATACGGCTACCTAAGTGAGGTCTGCCCAATGACAAAGCAAGGGGACATGGCAGGATGAGTGGAAGATATTATCCATGGCCAAACCTCAGGATAAAGATCTGCACACATTAAAGGGCTGCTGTAAGAGAAGTGTCTTCTAAAGAGATAAGGCCCCCACACCGGTTAATAGGTCAAATGATGAGCAATAAACACCAATACACAGGAGCAGCACCAAAGGTTGTAAATGTACATGGTGTGTGTGTGTGTGTGTGTGTGTGTGTGTGTGTCTGTGTGTCTGTGTGTATAAATAATGATTAAAGAATTAAGTGTAGTTAAGGAACATGTCACTTTTCTTCCTTTAACAATATTGAAGGACTAAATATAGGAAAACAGAAGGAAGTAGTTAAGGAACATGTCACTTTTCTTCCTTTAACAATATTGAAGGACTAAATATAGGAAAACAGAAGGAAAGGGAAAATGTAAAATCAGAGACAAGGAAATCTACTAGAGGTTAAAACTATGACTAATGGATATTATTCATGTTCATTTTCTGGATTAAAAGATTTTGAGAAACCAACATTGGTAGTTGCTGATGTCATACAACATATAGTAATTTGGGGAAAATTATTTCTGCATGCTCTAAAAATAAAGAGCAAGAATCCTTTTATATACTTATGTATTATGTTGTAAAAATACATAATTCAAGATATGAACACGGGTTACAGAGATGCTTAACTGAATCACGATTGATGCAATGCACCAAAGCATGAAAACCTTCTATTCTGTTTTCTTGTAAACAGACCAGAGCACTTGGATTTGGTACTACCTGCAGGAAAGTATTCATTCCTTTTGGTTGGTTACAGTCAGCTATGCCATTCTTCAGCTTCTATTTGATTCTAGTACTTTCAGTTTAAAACAGGTTTAATGCACATTGAGCCTGCTACTGTACCTAATATAAAACCATAGGAGGTAAAGATAATCTTTTGAAAACATCTTAGTTGAATGCATTAGTGTTTTGAATTCCAATTCTAAATTAAAATAAGCTTTGCAGTTATTAACTCTGAGATTAACAAATGGCCCAACATACTATAAAAGTGATATAATGCCATGACACTCTTGGATATATCATCTCCATTAAATGTAAATTTCAAAAATGATCCTGATTTCTGGATCAAGAGTGGTAGATAATGACCTTCCTATCTTGAGCCTTTCTATCTTTCTTTCTCTCTTTCCTTCCTTCTTCTTTCCTTCCTTCCTTCATTCCTTCCTTCCTTCTATCCTTTCTCTATTCTTTTCTACCAAAGATGATGACCTATTTCTCATTTAGGTTTTATGATATTTTCCTATTTTACTCAACTTGATTTTCCATTTCCAATATCTTTTCATATACAGCCTAATCTTCAAAAGACATGTCATTATGTTATATTTTGATGTGCATTGTGCAAGCATAGTGTTTGTACTGTAGTATTCACTCTAAAATACATATTCACGTGACAGCCCATAATATCCTTGAAACAGCCATTACAGTCTGTCAAATAAATAATGCGCATTTTAAAGATGGTCTTTATGTGGGTTTGCTCTCCTGCATTTTCATGAGGCAGATTTTTCTTTTATTCTTTAGGAAAGAAAAGCACACAAAGGAAATGAACATGCAGAAAAATATGTTAAGGTAGAAGTGACACAACTCAGGAGCTCCATGCGTCCTTCGGCATCTTGCTCTTTTTACAGCTCCACCATTTTAACCTTAATACTTTATGAAAAGACGGGGAGGCTAGATTTTCTTCCCTGACCTTATGAATGTGGACATTTGAAAAGGGATGTCTTAGACTTCTTATTTTTGTAATATCAGTCAAATTTTACATTTGATAGTGACATATTTATTTAAAAATTGTAGTTTAATTGACAATGCTAAAAAAGTATGTCTTTTTATACCAGCAAACAATATGTTCTCTCCTTGATTGAAAGAAGATTCTTCTGTGTCCTACTAGACAAGAACAGTTCTGGGTGCACTAATCTTCCAGCAATGTCACCTGAGTTTAAGGAGTTTAAGTCTTTTTCCTACAGTGATGTCCTACAGTGATGGCTATACTGGCTATGAAAAATGAAAGGAATTCAAACATCTATTGCTAACTACAATGTACCAGGTCCCATAACAAGTGCTTTTAAGATACTATTCCAAAGACAGTTGGGGAATGTAAATGTATTTTTTAGTATGATATTCAATGTATTTTTCATAAAATACTTTTATTTTTTATTATTGTGCTTGTTTATAGTTATTGTATTTTAATTTATATTACATGTATCTTGAATAAGAGTCCTGTGATTAAGTAAGAACCTTCTGTTTAAACCACAGCAGGTTGACTTAGTCCTCTCATATAGACCTTTTAAGCATAAGAACTAGGTTTCTTCCAGCACTATTACATGCCCAAACAGTCATAGAAGAGATCATGCAGAGGATTATTTTTTTAAATGCCTGAAATTTTACATTAGTTTTAACACCATCAAAGACACTTGAAATAATTTAACAATCAGTTCTAATGTTTTTAAGATAAATACCTCTATAGAATAGTACCTAGACCATGCTGGTCCTATCAGTGGATAAAGGTCAAAGACTTAGACTTAAACCAAGGCTGCTCACATATAAAATATCCTGCCTACAGCAATGCTCTGTAAACATACAGGACTTACCTTGCTCCTGGACTGTTGGGGCAATCAGCTTTTAACAGCTGAATAATGGCTGGAAAACATGCCCTGCCATTTATCTATAAAGTCAGTAGAACTACTCAGTTAAAATTCAGTTTCTCTTTCACAATAACTAAATTTTTACACTACAGGGCTACAGGTGACTAGTGGCTTTATGAGTGTAACAGGGATTACTAAACATCCTATCCTTTGTTCAGAATGCCTTCTTAGATAAGCTTGCTCTATTCAGGTAAAACAAACAAATGAGAGTTCCCTTCTATTTTCATAAATGGATCAATAAGAATTAAAAGACTTTATATTATCTTTAAGAACAGATAGTAACATCCTATCATATGAAAATATAAGTAGATGGATCATTTGACAACTTATTTCAAGCTCAAAATTGGGATAGGTATAGCAATTACACCACTTTTGTGTACTATGATGCCCATAATTCATGATCTTTAAAAACAATCAGCAAACTACATTTTTATACCCTAAATTTGCTACATCTTTTGTAATTTGATTATTTTCAATTATACTATATGTATCTTTGAATATTTATATATAAAATATTGAAAAGAAATGAGATCAAATGATGGGATTTCAATTAGTTGTCTCCATTCATAACAACTTTTGAATGAATTTTCTCTTCAATCTGTATTAGTATTTTCTTTTTTGTTTTGTTCCTAAGAATAGTACTTCCTTTATTCTTCATTTTTCCTTCATCTAGGGCATCAAACTTTAGGTAACATTAGTTTTTATTAAATTAAACATTTTTTAAGAAAAGATTTTTCCTCATTGTCTGTACTTAGGGTTGTATAACTCAGCTTTCAAAATTGGTAGATTCTGATGTTCCTTAGTCAGATCTGAAAATTCAGAAATTATAATTGCTTTACGTAGTTTGATGGAAATAATTGTTACTATTATTCATTTTTAGTTAGAGACTTTAACTGTAATAAATTGATATAAAATTCATAATAATTTTGAAATTAAAATTTACAGGCAACTGAACAAGAATTTATTTGGGGCAGCATGACATGATTTAATTCATCTGTGTTCCACCCATCCATCCTTCCTCCCACCCATCCATCCTTCCACCCATCCATCCATCTATCCATCCATCCATCCATTTACATAGCAAAGTGGCTGACTGCCTAAAATAGACCATACATTAATATCCTAGACATGACATATTTATATATTCAAAGATGGAGACAATGCAAAATGTCTCAAGAATGTCATATTTCTCTGAGAAAGAGAATTGCTAATCAACTAATAATGTCAGTTTCTGGTTAGTTTTACAATGATAGAGTGAACAGAGAAGGCAACAATAGAGGAATTACAACACACACACACATACACAAAGACATACAACATAAAACATGTGAGCAAAGAGGAAACTATAAGAAACAGCTGTTTGTGAGGAAGTGAGGTCCCACAGAGATAAGTGACACAAAGGGCTTGAGAGACTGAGGTCAATTTAACAAACTAAGAGAAAAATGAGGCAAGAACAAGGGGTGCAATTAAAATATATATTTCTCATGTTACAAAAAAATGTATCATATCTAAATTAGTGTAAAATGGAAAATGGGTAATATTCAACATATCACAAGTGTCAAGGTCTATTTGAAATTTTAAATTCTTTTTATTTGAAATTTAGTGTGTAATTTGAAATTTGTGTTAGCTTGATCTTAAGATAATTTGATTTCTTTTATTTTTCTGCTTGTTTGTATTTGTGTGAGCATGTTCATGTTTGGGAGCACATGCTACTGCTCTCATGGAGGCCAGAAGAGGCTGTATGATAAACCAGAGCTAGAGTTCCAGGGTGTCACTTTTGATACATAAGTGCTGGGATCTGAATTCCAACCTCCATGGCTGCCCAGCAAGTGCTCTTAACTGGTGAGTCATTTTCATCCCTGCTAGATTATTACATAAGGAGACTATGAAAAGCTGAGTGGAAAATAGTTGTATTTCCAATGTGTTTAAAGAAGTCTTAAAAGTTAAAGAACTGTTACAAAGTAATCAGAGAATCTGAGAAGAAATACGGCTAATCGCTACCAACTCTGCTTTTCTCTCCACATAAAATTGGAAGGTGCTGTCTAGGAGATGCTGAAAATCATCCGACTCCTATGTAATAATTCTCACATGGTAAATGACAATGCAGTCCTTCCTGTCCTTCCTTTTCTTTCCATCTGAACAGGATGTAAACATTATCTGGGTGACACTGATGATGGAGGAAATAAATGTCCCCATAAAACTGAAGCACATATCCTGTTTCATTATGCATTTAGTAGTTATATTATTCAGGCTCATTTTCTTAATGACACAGAGGAAATATATATATGTATATACATACATATATATAATCTTATAATGTATTTTGCAAAGCTTAATTAATGGTATTGATGGATTTCCTATACAAATCATCCTAATCCTCATGACAAAATGAAAATATTAGAAATGACTTGATTTAACATCTAAAGATTGTACCTAAGTCTACTTAAGACCCATCAGAGTCTTGGACAGGCCATTACCTCATAATACACTTACAGTATCTATTCATGTGCACCACACATAAATTCTCTACTTCTTAGCTTGGAACAGGGGTAAAAATAATCAAGTGTAGTTATTAAGCATGTCATAACATTGGCTGATATGTTCAAAGTGAGGAGGAACAGGCTTGGTTTTCACTAGTCTTCACATTCATTGTTTTAAAATTTCTATAAAATTAATGTATATTTAGTGTAATAAAAGACATACCTTGAAAGCCCATATGATATGTTAAGCCCATTAGGTATGTTTACATAAAAATAAAATCATGATCAAAATTAAAAGTATAAGGGAAGTCATGTAACTTTTTAAATATATATAGAGAGATTTAGAATTCCAATGCATTCTGAGAAAATATAGAGATAGATAGATAGATAGATAGATAGATAGATAGATAGATAGAATGTTTGTTTGCATAGTATTTAGTTATCACCAGCAAAAGGCAATCAAATGAATAAAAAACCTGGGAAATTCTCTAGAACATTTACTACATCTTTATACCAAAGCCCTTGCTTTGAGAGAATCTTTTCACATGTTTACTGTAAATAAACACTTTCTTGTAAAATTTGTTCTCATGGAATCACGTTAAGTCTCATGGCCCCATAGAAACAGGAAATAAAAAGTTGAGAACTTTGTTCAATAGAATGCTCCTTTACATAACATTGAAATTCAGAACATTTGGCTAGGTCATGCAAATGTGTTTTGTAAATCATAGTCTGGCTCCTATGTTTACAGCAGCACAAGGAGAGTTAATCTATAAATTAATATAATAGAATTATGTCTAGTCAGAGGTTTGTTCTGTGTTTGTGTGATTGGCATCGTTTTTCTCAGAATGCATTGAAATTCTAAGAAGTGATGCATTGTTTCTGACCAAGGTCTTTATTTTCTAGACAGAAAAGAGGATAATAGTTCTTTATTCAACTACTATAATTGATTTCAAATTAATAGTGACTGTTGCCCAAGTATATCCAAGAGATAAACATGGCAAGCTATTAAGTAATAATCAATTTTGTAATAAATAAAAAGTCCCTGGTATTAAATTAACCTATAACATCATTTAAATTATATAATAAAATAAGCTCTTTAAATCAGTTTACCTATCATACATGACTAATATGTTTCCAATTCTGTAGCTGGTTATTTACATGTATAATGTATAACATTTTAATGACCAAATATCATTATATTAGGATCAATATTACTTACCAAAGAGGGGACAACATATTTCAGAGGATTAAATATTTACACCTCAACCAATGTATTCAGTAAGTTTAGAATTTATAATTTTTTCAAAATATGTATCTTTAAAACCTGTTCATTTATCTTTGAAAAGACATTGAGCTAGAATCACAATTCCTGGTTTTTAATTTTTGGATCTGCTACCCAGTAGCTCTGAGAGCTTGAGAAATTAAGTTCAATTCAATTCAATAACACTTCATTAAATATTAATGGAGCAGCCTCCTTTGTGCAGGGATGGGAAGAGAGAGACCTATTTGAAGGGATGGGGGGTGATGGAGGAGAGAACAAAAGATGAAAGAGGCTGGCAAGGAGGATAATTGACGTAATAAGAGCCAGAGACAGGAGAAATGCGATAAAGAGCACGTATCTTCAGGTCAGTCCTGGGGAATAACAGGAACAGGTCTTCCTCTGAGATAAGAATAAAACAAAATATAAACTAAAGATATAGATGTTGAGGAAGAAAGAAAGCAAAATAAGGTATCTCTCTAAAAAGTGTAGTTGTTGATTTTGATGGGGGTTGTGATGATGGTAGTTGTGTGTGTGTGTGTGTGTGTGTGTGTGTGTTTTCTGAGTAATGAAGACTATAAGTTCTGGCTTATAGTCAAATTGCTAAAAATGTTGAGATAGTGGAAAAGGCCGAATTTAGGAAAGCTTACCAAGATGGACCAGGGCTTGTAACCTACTAAGAAATGTCATTTTTGGATCTGGTCAGGATCAATATGTTTTCCTGGTACTCTCCTCAAAACTGATGAAACTAATGGGAAAAGAATATAGGTCAGCCAAAAAGAAATTCTTATCTTGGTATGAAAAAACAAATGAGGAAATGGAAAGACATTATGATGGGTTTTAATTACATAATGAGTAATGATAGTTTAGTTAATAGAATTTTAAATTAGCAAATCATTAAGTAGGTCTGCCCTAAATTCAAATGGGAAAAATGTCTTTAAAGAAATGAAAGTGAATATAAAAATAACTATCATATCTCACACACACAAACACACACACCGAAATAGTGAATGGTATTCAATTTACAGGAAAGTTAAACAATCACTATTTTGGCCTAAATGAGCTGGTCTCAACCCACATATCACCTGCAGCTCTCCTTCTCAACAGGAGGTATTTTCAAACACTGTACCAGTTAGTTAGACCACGAGGGATGAGACCTCATCAATAACAAAACGTCCTGTCAAAAACGTCAATAGAAATTCTAACTTGCATTCAAGTTGAACATGACTGTTTTAAACATTTTCTACATCTTCTCTTCAAATCTGCAATTAGGAAAAATGAAAGTTAAAGTCCTCCTTCCAAATTACAATAGGTACTGGGGAACCTGAGGCAGTGTTCAGGCAATCTGTAGGCACGTTTGAAAATGGGCAAGTTCTAGACATCACGGGACGATACTGGTGGCTCATGTCCACCTCCATGTAACCCTACACTCTAACCACTGACTTTTGTTCTGCTGTACAGTCCGTGAAAGCACACTGTTTTTGTAGCCTACTTCAACCCCACCCAGGTAAGTAGGAAATGGAAAATTAATACTAGGGACTCTGTCTCTAATGACTCAAACCATACATGATGGTGTTCATGTGAATAGCATGCACTGTTCAAAAATATTATGCCAGTCAAAGTCAAAACTAGAAAATATTTAAATTATAGCATTAAGATAATGTTGGTCATCTAGAACAAAGGTTTCTCTCACTAGAATTTGAAATACAATCCAGGAAAATGGTGATAAATTGATGTTAAAATACTGGTATTTTAATCTTTCCTATGCAGAATGATGCTGGAAATCTGATAAAGACACTGTTAAAAGAAAGAAATCCTGGAAAATAGCTTTTCCACATATGTATTTGATAGGGCAGTGTCTAAAGATGTGTTAAAACTCAAGAGAAAATGGACAAGACATCAAAACAATTCAACATCAAATGCAGGAGACAGGATGACAGACTGAACTCCAGCATGGCAGATGGAATCCTGATTTGGAAGTCTCTGTTGGGGCATTCTAGAAATTTCTCCTAAAGTTAAATGTGTATTTGAGTTACAATTTGTTCAATGATCACAACAGGACCATACATACAGAGGAATATTGCATAGTAAGCCAAAGTCTCACAACTCAAAAAAGACATGGGGAACTTGAATTACATGCTGCTGAGTGGGAGAACAATCTAAGACGCCAACAGCTTCCATGCCTTCAGATGACATGATCTGGATAAGGTAGAACTATAGGGGCAACCCCGTGACTGTCCTTTTCCACAAGGGTGGGAATAAGCATAGTGAGAGTAGAGAAAAATTAGAAATATTTGCAAATAAAGCACACCTTTTTATGTGCTATCGCAATGGTAGACACATAACAATACTCATTTGGTAAATCCCACTGACCTCATAACTCCAAGTCTCCATCTTAGTACAAATGGTTACCAAAGAATAAGCATCGTTTCTTCATTTGTAACAAATGCCCATATCGATATCACATATTGAGCATGGAGAAAATGTCGCAGGTCAGTTCGTGTGCTCCTCGGCCTGTCCACTGCGCTCCGCAGCTCTCTCGTGAATCCACACCTATTTATAGTCTCATTCAGTGGGCCATCCACTGTACTGTGGGGTTGAAAATTAGCACAGTATCATAAATTCTAGAAATAGGTCGTGTTCACAGCTTGAGAAATTATTTTTTAAATGTTTTTGTAACTGAAATTCAGATGTGCAATAAAACCAGCAGTAACACTGTGATAAAAATCAGAGAATTTTAAGAGGCTCACACAATTATCTGTAGTCTACTCTGAAAGCTGAATTGTAATAAATTTATATTATTATTCTAATATATGTAAATATCTAAGCTCTAGATATTTACATATACCACATTCATATGATTTATGTATTTTAAATTATCCATTTTGAAGTATTTAAAAGTGGGAAATCTCAGAGATCATGCATTCTAAATTTTGTCTCACTTGTAACCCTGTGGTGGAGCAGGGTCTTTTCATCTGGAAGATTGTCAGCATCGGTTAGCACATATTTGACCTGGTGTCCCACGCTCCTGCATGGCCTTGGTGACTTTGTTCACTGTGGTGGGCTTTCTGTTACATAGCTGGTGTGATTGGCATTACATAAATGGCATTAGAGCTCACTGCTGAGCAGTCTATGGGAGGACATGCCCTTCAGGATTGTGGCCATATTGATCAAGATCAGCTTTACATTGCTGATTTCAAGATTTCATTGAAGGGCAGGCTCGATGGTTGGTCAGAACTGAAGGAGGAGCTGGAATTCCATCAAGGGGTTGTGAAGCCCTAAAGCAGCCGTGAAAGGACTGTCTCATCGGGACCTTTGGTCTTTAGACTTAAATCTTCCACAGTTTTCCCCTGGCAAATATCCCCGACAGTTTAAAAATGAAATATACGAGCTAAAACGAGAAGTTTTCTTTCTTTTCACTCTCCTTCCTTCCCTTTCGTACTTTTTTCTGCCTTTTAAAGTCATTTAATAGTTGTCAGCTTTGTCAAAGCCTTGTTAAGCCCTCGCTTTTTTAAATTAGATATTTTATGTATTTACATTTCGAATGTTATCGCCTTTCCTGGTTTCCCCTCCAGAACTCCCATCTCATCCCCCTCCCCTTTCTCCCCTCCCACCCACCCACTCCCACCTCACCACCTTCGCATTCCCTACACTGGGAGATGGAGTCTTCACAGGACCCAGGGCCTCTCCTATTGAAGCCAGACAATGTCATCCTCTGCTTGTGGAGACAAAAGGAAATACTGAGTCCTAAGTAGTGAAGAGATGGAGGACAGTTGTAAGGCTGCATGCAAGAGAGAAAAGACCCAGAATGTGTCGGAAACAGGCAGCACATAAGGAAATCTAAACCCACTGGACAAAAGGGAACCCCAGTGGAACCAGGATGAGCCAGTGGAGAAAAGGGGGAAAATAAAAGAAACTATTTTTTTAAAAAATGCAACACACAAAATATTTGATTGAGGTTTATATGCCATATGTCCCAGCACCTGTGTACACAACAGTTGGGAAGTAAAGCCAGTGAAAGAGAGGAGGTCCAGAGAATATAGAGCCCTTGTTAGCCAGAGCAGAGCCCCAGTGTGATGCGGCAGTCCTTCTGTTAAGGGTCCCTCTTCCCAGGTATCAGGTTGACAGCTGAGACTATGAAGACAGACATTATTGTTGAGTCTAAGAACCTTCTTCCAATGTTAAAATATTTGTTTATATGCTGGTATTAATTTTCATGATTATATCATCATAATAAATTTTATAACTATAATTTTATATATAAGATATACACATTTTATATGTTGATGTTGCCTCTTATAGAAATGCTGTCAGTTTGACTTGTAATCTCAGAGAGCTAGAACGTATATTCCATAACCTTCCTGAACTTTGACATCATCAATCATTTTTATAATATTATAGATAAAAGCATTACCGTTGCTTTAATTTTCCATCCATGACTGACGGCCAGGTTGCTCAGGTGTCTGGCCTTTCCTGGCAAGCGCCTTTTCCTCCTAAGCCATTCCAGTGGAACAAAAATGAATAAATTAATTAATAATAAAAAATTTCTTCTTTCACAGATAACTTACCTAAGTTTTCCCTCCCTCCACTGGTCTCAATTCCCCCTAAATACCTCCTCTCTCCCAAAGAACCACTGTTCTTTTTTTTTTTTTATTGGATATATTCTATATTTACAATTCATTTCCCTTTTTCTGGTTCCCCACCCTCAAAGGTCCCACATGCCCTTTTCCCTCCCCGTGCTCCCTCATCCACCCCCTCCAACCTCCCTGTTCTTGTACTCCCCCACAATGATGCTTTGGTCCATTCTAGCACCAGTGTCCACTCCTTTCTTCTTGTCAGACATCACTTGTTATGTGATTTATGTCTTTGTTGTTCCAAGATTCTAGGCTAATATCCACTTATCAGTGACTGCATACCATGGGTATTCTTTTGAGACTGGGTCACCTCACTTAGTATGATGTTCTCCAGCTCCATCCATTTCTCTAAGAATTTCATGAATTCATTGTTTCTAATGGCTGAATAGTACTCCATTGTGTATATATACCACATATTTGTATCCATTCCTCCATTGAGGGACATCTGGGTTCTTTCCAGCTTCTGGCTATTATATATAAGGCTGCTATGAACATAGTGGAGCATGTATACTTATTGCATATTCTTCTGTTAAAGCCGACCACCCAGGGATTGCCAGAGAAGTCAGCAGCATAAACAAACGCAGTAAGGCTAAGCAGAAGGCCTCATATTAGGGTTAGATGAGGCAACCTAATATGAGAAAAGGGGTCCCAAGGGCAGGCAGGCAAAAGAGTCAGAGACACTGCCATACCTGCTGTTAGGAATCACAAAAAACACCAAGCCAGCCATGTCATATTTGCAGAGGATGTAGCACAGAGTCATGCAGGCTCTGTGATTGAATTTTCAGTCTTTGTGAGCATATATAAGCCATGCTTAGTAGATTCCGTGAGCTTTGTTCTCCTAGAGTCCTAGGGGAAGACCACAGAAGAAAGAAAGGAAGGAACACAATGACCATTTTTTTCCAAGTTTCAACATAATGTTTATCTTTTACCAACTTGTTACAGACACACCCAAAAGAGTATTTTACAGTTTTTTAAAACAGATTTTAATTAATTAATTATAATTCACTGTTTACATTGTTTTTAGTGTTATCAAATGAGATTTTAATTAATTCCAATATTAACAAGTCATGTAAGACCCTTTCAGTTGTCATTTAAACAGGTAGAAAAGAATCTACATGTTTTAGCAAGAAATAATTTTTATAATTTTTATTTTTATTTATTATTCTCTCATATATTACATCCCAACTGCAGTTACCAATCTCTCCCCTCCTTCTCAGTCTACTCCGCACTTCCTCACCTAGCCTCAGAAAAAAATAGCAGGCCTTCCAAGGACACCAAACAAATATGGCATAACAAGCTATAAGACCAGGCACATATTCTTACAAAACTGAACACGGAAACTTAGTAAAAGTGTCCCAAAGGCAAGGGAAAGAGACAGAGACAGCCCAGCTCCTCATGGTCAGAATTCCACTAGAACATTGACCTACCCAACAATAAGATATACTGAGAGGACCTGGGTGAGACCTGGAGAGGCTCCATGGTCTCTGTGAGCCCACTAGGGTTCAGGTCAGGTGGTTATGTGGGTCGTGTCTTTGTGGTGTGATTTCTCAGGCTCTTCGGATCCTTCCTCCCACTTCTCCACGGGACTCCCTGAGCTCTGCCTAGCATTTGGCTGTTGTTTGCCCCTGCATCTGCTCTCATCAGGTGCTGGATGAAGTCTCTCTGATCATGAGTATGCCTGGCTCCCAGAGTCCATTCCCAGGCCATGGTATATGCATCAGAAACTTTAGTGTTCAGTGATTTGAGAAGGTTACAAAGGATAGTCAATGCAGGCTCCATGTTTCCCATTACTATTGTCCCATTGTGGACTACATGGAGTTCCCCATCCAGTTTCTACCTCGCTCCAAAAACTGACCCTCAATCCCAGCCAACTACCTCACTATTCTCTCCCTCAACCCCTCCCATCTGATCCCTCCAGTTCCCTTCTCACTCGCCCCCAGTCCACCTTGAAATCTATTGTTTCCTCTTCCAGGCAAGATTCTTGGGTCTCCCCTCAAGCCATTCTTGTTGTTTAGCCTCTCTGGGTGTGAGCGTTGTAGCATGATTGTCCTTCGTTTTACTTCTACGTAACTACGTAAGTCTACTTACATGGCATGCTTGTCTTTCTGGATCTGGGTTTTCTCACTAAGGATAATTTTTTTTTTGCATTCAGATATTGGCTAGATAATTTTATGAAGGTATTTTTTCACATTGCAATGAATACTCCATTGTGTAGAAGTACCACATTTTCTTTATCCATTCTTCAGTTGAGGGGCATCTAGATTATTTCCATTTTCTGGCTATTATGAATAAAGTACCTGTGAACATGGTTGAGCAAGTACCCTGGTGGTAGAACAGACTGTCCATAGGGTGTGTGCTCAGGAGTGGTATAGCTGGGTCTTGGGTAAGATCAGTTCCCAGTTTTCTGAGAAACTGCCATATTAATTTCCAAAGACGTTGTACAAATTTGCATTTATAGCAATGGAGGAGTGCCCCCCTGCTTTACATCCTCCACAGAATGTGCGATCACGTTAGTGTTTGATCTTACTCATTCTGACAAGTGTAAAATGGAATCTGAGTCAATTGATTTAAATTTTCTTTAAGTGATTCTCAGCCATTTAAGATTCTTCTGTTGAGAATTCTCTGTTCTGTTTAGATCTGTGTTAACTGTATGATTTAATTTGTTGATGACTAGTTTCTTATGTTCTTTATAAATTTTGGAATTTTCATTCTCTCAGATGTGAAGTTTGTTAATATTTTTTCTCAGTCCATAGGATGCCATTTTTTCCTATGGATGGTGTCTTTTGCCTTACAGAAGCTTTTCTTTCTTTTTTTAAAGATTTATTTATTTATGCATGAGTACCCATTGCTCTCTTCAGATACACCAGAAGAGGCACCAGACCCCATTACAGATGATTGTGAGCCACCATGTGTTTGCTGGGAATTGAACTCAGGACCTCTGGAAGAGCAGTTGGTGCTCTTAACCGCTGAGCCATCTCTCCAGCCCATCAGATGCTTTTCAGTTTCATGAGGTCCCATTTATTAATTGTTGATATTAGTGCCTGAGCTATTGGGGTTCTATTCAGAAAGTTGTTTCCTGTGCCAAGGCATTCAAGGCTATTCCCATTTTCTCTTCTATCAGAGTCAATGTTTCTGGTTTCATGTCAGATCGTTGATACATTTGAACTTGAGTTTGTGCAGGGTGGATCTCTTTATATTCTTATACATAACAACAATCAATTAGACCAGCAGCATTTGTGGAAAATGGTTTTCTTTTTTCAACTGTATATTTCTGGCTTCTTTATAAAAAACAGTTCAGATGTCCATAGCTGTGTGGATTTATGTCTAGGTCTTCAATTTGATTCCATCAATCAGCCTACCTGCTTTTTTGGGCCAATTCCATGTGGTTCTCATTACTATTTCTCTGTAATAAAGACTGAAATCAGAGATGGTGATACCTCTGAGTTTTCTTTTATTGTATAGGATTGTTTTAGCTATCCAGTGTTTTGTTTGCTTGTTTTCATATGAAGTTGGTCTGCAAGTATTTTGTTAAAATTTTGATGGGGATTGTATTGAATCTGTACATTGATTTTGGTGAGGTGTCCATTTTTGTTATGTTGATCCAACTAATCTATCAGCATAGGAGATATTTTCATCTTCTGATATCTTTAATTTCCTTCTTCAAGGAATTATAGTTTATTTTTTATACTGATCTTTTACTTTTTGGTTTCAGTTACCTCAAGATAGTTTATATTTCTTGTGGCTATTATGAAATATGCTGTTTCCCTGATTTTTTTCTCAGCCCCTTTGTTATATGTATGTAAGATACCTTTTTGAGTTAATATTGTAGCTAGCCACTCCTGGTAGAATATTGACTCCAGACTGGTGTACATAGAAATTCCAGGTCAGTCAGGTTTTTATAACACAACCCTGTCAGAGAGAGAGAGAGAGAGAGAGAGAGAGAGAGAGAGAGATCTTTTTAAAGTTCAAGGACAGCCTTGTCTAGGCAAGAAATTATTTTCTATTGAGCTGTAAGCTCTCATAACATTCATCACCCACTACATGAACACACTCTAAGACACATTGGCATTAGTGGTATGAAACATGCCTGCACATCTCATTTTCTGGGAATGTAGCTCACATTGTAGAATACTTAGTGAGCTTCTGTGATTTTATGGGTTGAATCATCAGAACCACATAATATGAGTACGGAAGGTATGTGTAATACCCGTAACCCTAGAACTCAGTTGGTAGACATAAGAAATGAAAAGTTCAAAATCATGAGGCTGGATAGTTTAGCAATTTAGCGTACACACTGCTCCTTTAGAGGGCCTGAGTTGTGTTCCTAGCACCCACGTGTGATAGATACCAATTGCTGTAATTCTAGTTCTGAGGGATTCAGATGCTCAAGGCCTTCATGGGGATATAAACTCATTTGAACATATACATAAACATATGCACGTAAATAAAAATAATTAAAAACCAAATAGATAAAAATCTCATTTTAAGTGAATTTCATGAGATCAAACCCTGGGTTTTGTGAGAACATGGCTTCTCACGTAAACAATAATAAAAATTAAGTCTTAGGAAGTACTGGGTGATATGGTTTATTCCCATAATCCTAGCACTCTGAAAGCAAAAGCAGGATGTAACTGAGTTTTAAATAAGTCTGGGCTGCACAATAAAACCCTGACTCAAAACAACAAAATTATATGATGAGTAAATTACCATATGTACTCTGTCTCAATCAGTGTGAAAGGGACATAGGAGCCGGCTCCTTTCTGGGCGTTTTGTAGTCAGAATAGAGTGCACCACTGAAAATATGCTACACCCAATTACAGTTCTAAACTATGAGCTTTAATCAGCTGGCTAACGAACACCTCTTTATGATTCAGAAGCAGAATTTCCTGTGAGCCTCTCTGCCTTTTTACCTATGAAATCAGGCAGATCTACTATTACAGTTGTTTAAAAGGATCATCTCAGAAGTTCCAACTCCATTAAAATCCCAAGGTTGTTAAATAAGACATGTCTTCAATGTCTGGACAGTGTTCTTCATTTGAAAAATAGGTTTTTAGGGATTTATGGAGTCCTTGCTAAAGATGAGTGTTTGAACACTGATCATGAAGTTATTATGGTAATGAAGTTCCCAGCAAGAGCGGGACATATAACAATGCTTTATGAGTAGAATCTTTCAGTAACTTACTGACTAGATGATTAATCTACTTGAGATTAGATACATTATTTCAGGGACAGAAATACATTTGCAGCAAAAAAAAGTGAGCCAAAATGGTCAGTCAACCCCAGTATTTGCTCAAAATAGTTTTCGTAGAATGAAATGCCTCACCAGAAAGTAGGCCATCTTTAATATGTGATCAGTCTTTTAAAAACTCTCCTTAAGTACAATTCAGGAACAGATTATTGTGGTCAGGAGCTGGACTATTCCAGGATGAACACAGGCATTGGAACACTCATTCCTATAGTGGTGTTAGGGACTGAAATTTGTCTACAGCAAAATCATGTTAATGACATTATCTTCAACGTGATTGTATTTGAGAAAAGGGCTTGTAGGACATGGCTAAGGTTAAATAAAACCTGAGTCTGAGTCTGGTCCATTCAGGGGTTGCAAGCTTGCCAACACAGGCTAAGGAAATACATGTGAGCATGCAGTTAGTTGGTAGCCCTCTACAAATAAGAAAGAGAGCCCTCTTTCTCCACCTCCTCTCTAGTATCTGCTGTCTCCTGGGTTTTTGATCTTAGCCATTCTGACTGGTGTGAGGTGGAATCTCAAGGTTGTTTTGATTTGCATTTCCATGATGAACTAAGGATGTTGAACATCTCTTAAGGTGCTTCTCAGCCATTCAGTATTCCTCAGTACTTTATTTAGCTCTGTAGCCTATTTTTAATAGGGTTATTTGGTTCTCTGGAGTCTAACTTCTTGAGTTCTTTGTATATATTGGATATGAGTCCTTTATCAGATGTAGAATTGATAAAGATTTTTTCTCAATTGGTTGGGAGATTGTCCAATTTTGTCCTATTGACAGTGTCCTTTGCCTTACAGAAGTTTTGCAATTTTATGAGGTCCAATTTCTCAATTCTTGATCTTAGAGCATAAGCTATTGGTGTTCTGTTCAGGAAATTTTCCCCTGTGCCCATGTGCTCGAGGGTCTTCCCCGCATTCTTTTCTACTAGGTTCAGTGTATTTATTTATTTTATTCTATATATTCTTTATTTACATTTCAAATGATATCCCCTTTCCTGGATACCCCCTCCCCAAAAGTCTCATAAGCCCTCTTCCCTCCCCCTGTACCCCAATACACCCCTTCCCACTTCCCTGTCCTGGTATTCCCCTACACTGCTGCACTGAGCCTTTCCAGGACCAGGGGCCTCTCCTGCATTCTTCTTGGGCATCATTTGGTATGTGAATTTTTTCTTGGGTATTCTGAGCTTCTGGGATAATATCTGCTAAACAGACTGCATACCGTGTCTGTTCCTTTGTGATTGGGTCGCCTCACTCAGGATGACATTCTCCAGTTCCACCCACTTGCCTAAGAATTTCATGAATTAATTGTTCTTAATAGATGAATAGCATTCCATACTGTAAATACACCACATTTTCTGTATCTATTCCTCCGTTGAGGGATATCTGGGTTCTTTCCAGCTAACCCTATTAAAAATGGGGTACAGAGCTAAAAAAAAAAAGAATTTTCACCTGAGAAATATCAAATGGCTGAGAAGCACTTAAGAAATGTTCAACATCCTTAGTCATCAGGAAAATGCAGATCAAAACAACCCTGAGATTTCATCTCACACAAGTCAGAATGGCTATATCAAAAACTCAGGAGAATACTACTCAGCAATTAAAAATAATGAATTCATGCAATTTGTAGGTAAATGGTTAGATCTGGAAACTATCATCCTAAGTGAGCTAACCCAATCACAAAAGAATACACACGAAATGCAATCACTGATAAGTGGATATTAATGAGCCCAGAAGCACTAAATACTCAAGGTACAATTAGCAAGTCAAATGACTCTCAAGAAGAAAAAAAGGAGAGGACCCTGGGCCTGTAAAGATTGGATCCAGTATTGTACACCCAGAACAGAGAAATCATGGGGGGGGGAAAGAGTGGGGAATAGCATGGGGGAGAGGAATTATGGGACATATGGTGGGGGGTAACTGGGAAAGGGGAAAGCCTTTGGAATGTAAACAAAGAATATAGAAAATAAAAAAAATAAAAATATAAAAAAAAACTCAGGAGAAAACAGGTGCTGGCGAGGATGTGGAGAAAGTTTCAGTGTATCTGGTTTTATGTGGAGGTCCTTGATCCACTTGAAGTTCTGCTTTGTAAAAGGAGATAAGAGTGGATCAATCTACATTCTTCTACATGCTAACTGCCAGTTGAACCAGCACCATTTGTTAAAAATGCTGTCTTTTTTCCACTGGACAGTTTTAGCTCCTTTGTCAAAGATCAAGTGACAATAGGTGTGTGGGTTCATTTCTGGGTCTTCAATTCTATTCCATTGATCTACCTGTTTTTCATTGTACCAATACCTTGCGGTTTTTATTACAGTTGCTCTGTAGTACAGCTTGAGGTAAGGAATGGTGATTCATCCAGAAGTTCTTTTATTGTTGAGAATAGTTTTCAATATCCTGGGTAGCAGCTACCTTGATTATTCATAACCAAACAGTGAAAATTTTAAAAAGTAAATTTCTATTTTTTTTAATTAAAGGTATTTTGTCAAGGTAGTTCCTGGTGACTCTGACAAAGTGACTAAAGTTAGAACCACTTACTCTTATCATTTTAAGTAGAAGCTTTAATGAGCTGAGCAAGTGTATCCTATAGAGAATGTTGGGGGGGAAGGGTTGGGCAGATAATTTTGCTGCTCCATGCCACACTCCTCGGGCCCCTTCTGCCTCCCACGATCCAAGGCAAAATCCCCTTTCTAGTGTTTACTACTTCTCCTCATCTCTACCCTATATTTATCTCAAAGAGCATAAATGCTTAGACAGGACTGATGAATTTATTTAACTAGGAGAGACAATGCTTTGGGCAAAATCCTAAATCAAGGGACAACTAAGTCAGACTCTTGAGCTTGTAGGGTAGCAATTCCAAGGCATATGTGATGAGCCAGCACAAGGCCCCAGAGATGGGAAGGAAATTATTCCTAATGATTCTCTGCTACTTATAGAATGGAGTCTAGCATAATTATCATCAGAGTCCTCAGCCATCAGCTGATGAAAACAGATGCTGAGACCCACAGCTAAATATTAGGCAAAGTGTGGAGATTCCTGCAGAAGTTGTGGAAGCAGCAGCTAGAGGGGTCACGGACACCACATGAAAACAGACAGAATCAACTAACCCGGGCTCATAGGGGCTCACAGAGACTGAACTGACAATCTGAGAGCCTAAATTGGTCTGACCTAGGCCCTATGGATATGTGTTATGATTACATAGCTTGGTCTTCTTGTGAAATCCATTAGAATGGGAGCATGAGGTGTCTTTGAGGCTTTTCCCTGATTTGGGGAATCTTTTCCTCCAACTGGGTTGCCTCTTCCAGCCTAAATATAGTGGAATATAGAATAGAATAGAATAGAATAGAATAGAATAGAATAGAATAGAATAGAATAGAATAGAATAGAATAGAATAGAATAGAATAGAATCTTAACCTTAATGCAACTTAACATGCCATGTCTGGTTGATATCCTGGAAGGCCTGCATTTTTCTGAAGAGAAAGAGTAAAAGTGGATTGTGTCAGGGGGATGGGGGAACTGTGAGGAGCAGTTGAGGGAAAACTGGTCAGTATGTAATAGAGAGAGAATATGGTTTTAATGTCGATAGAAACAGATGACAGAGATGAATGAAGATGAATACAGAGATAAGAAGAGATTGAGATTGCTGAAGAAAAAGAGAAGAGGAGAGAGAGGGAGGGAGGGGAGGAGGGAGGGAGGGAGAGAGAGAGAGAAAGAGGGAGAGAGAGAGAGAGAGAGAGAGAGAGAGAGAGAGAGAGAGAGAGAGAGAGAAATTCCAGAGTGTGTTCGTGTTCTTTTCAGCTCTTCTGGACTTCTACTGGACTTTCTTGTGTCTCTTCTTTGGTATAGATAGCTTTCCTTCCTGAGTTCTGCAGGCAAATGGATGGAACTAGAAAATATCCTGAATGAGGTAACACAGACACGAAAGGACAAGCATAGTATGTACTCACTGATAAGTAGATGTTAAAAAGTACAGAGTACCTGAGATACAGTCCACAGAACTCAAAGAGGTCAACAAACCAAAATGCCCAAGTGAGGATGCCTCGGTCCCACTAGGGAGGGAGAAGAAAGCAATCACAAATGGAGATGAAAGGAGGGACCTGGGAGGGGATGTGGACAGTGGAGGAGGGAGTTGGGGTAGAGGGAAACATTGTTTGGTATTAGGTGAAGGAAAATGACTGAAGCCCTGAGGGCCCCAGAAAGAATGGAAACAGGCAACCTCAGGAGATACGAGGTTGGGGGGACCCTCCAGATTGTACCAGAGACCTGGGAGGTGAGAGACTCTCAGGACTCCAAGGGAGTGACCTTAGATGAAATGACCAACAGTAGAGAGAAAACTTATAGAACCAACCTCCAGCAGGAAGACAGGTCACCAAATGAGAGAGAGGGGGGGCCATCCCACAGTCATAACTCTGACCCATAATTGTGTCACTCTGAAAGAATTACAGGGATCGAAATGGAGAGGAGCCTGAGGAAAAGAAGGTCCAGAGACAGACCCAAAGTGGGATCCAGCTCAAGGGGAGGTCGCAAGTCTTGACACTATTACTGCACAATGGAGGACTCACAAAAAAGGACCAAGCACGACTGCACTACAGAGAACCAAATAAGCAGTTGAAAGAGTCAGATGCAGATATTTACACACAACCAATGTACAGAAGCAGCTGACCCCTGTTGTTGAATTAGGGAAGGCTGAAAGAAGCCGAGGAGAAGGGAAACCCTGTAGGAGGACCAGCAGTCTCATTTAATTGGGACCCCTGAGATCTCTCAAACACAGGACTACCAAACAGGCAGCTGATAGGTGTACCAGCTGATAGGAGGTCCCAACACACATACAGTATAGGACTGCTGGGTCTGTGTTGATTCAGGGATGATGCACCTAACCCTCAAGAGACTGGAGGCCCCAGGGAGTTTAGAGGTGGAGGGCATACACATGAAGACAGGGGGTGGGGAGGAGGTATAGGACATGAAACAGTCAGAGTGGGGGGGGGCTGTTTACTGGGGGAATAAAATATGGAGTGTAAAAGATTAATTAGTTAAGAAAAAAAGAAAAATAAAACTACAGTGTGTATTCTGTTAAAGATGAACACATGAACACAGGGTCATATTGAAGTGTTTCTGTTGACATCACTTTTCATGTTTACTTCTTTTTATGCTTTATGGTTAAAATAAAGTGAAAGTGTTTAATGACTATAGTTAAGCATGGATAGGTTACACTGTATCCCTTTACATAGTTGGGATTGTATATGTCTTAGTGATTAAGAGCACTGGCTGTTCTGCAAGAGGACTTTTGCTCAGTTCCATCACCCACATGCAAGTTCACACCCCTCTGCTTAACAGCCTCTCCGGCCTCTGTGGGCACTGCATACATGCAAGCCAAGCAACCATACATATAAAGTATGAATAAATAAATGAACTTTTAAAAAAGTAATAGAATTGAATTTTTAAAATTTTTTATTGGATATATTCTTTATTTACATTTCATTTCCTTTTTCCTGGTTCCCTGCCCGCCTCCAAAAGTCCCATATGCCCTTTTCCCTCTCCCTCTTCCCCCACCTTCCCTCCCCACTTCCCTGTTCTGGTATTCTCCTACACTGATGCATTGGCCTTTCCAGATCCAGGGTCTACTCCTTCCTTCATGTTAAAGGTCATAAAGAACAGGAATTCAAGGCCCATACCTAAATATAGAAAAAGCAATATACAGCAGACCAGTGGCAAACATCAAAGTAAATGGAGAGAAACTTGAAGCAATCCCACTAAAATCAGGGACTAGACAAGGCTGCCCCATATCTTTTCAATATAGTACTTGAGGTACCAACTAGAGCAATTCGACAACATAAGGAAGTCAAAGGGATACAAATTGGAAAGGAAGAAGTCAAAATATCAGTACTTGCAGATGATGATAGTATACTTAAGTGACCCAAAAAACACCAGAGAACGCCTACAGCTGTGTGATAGTTTGTATATGATTGGCCCAGGGAGTGACCCTATTTGGAGGTGTGGCCTTGTGGGTGTAGGTGTGTCACTGTGGGTGTGGGCTTAAGACTCTCACCCTAGTTGCCTGGAAGTCAGTCTTCCACTAGCAGCCTTCAGATAAAGATGTAGAACTCTCAGTTCCTCCTACACCATGCCTGCCTGGATGCTGCCATGTTTCTGCCTTGATGACAATGGAGTGAACCTCTGAGCCTGTAAGCCAGCCCCAATTAAATGTTGTCTTTTATAAAACTTGCATTGGTCATGATGTCTGTTCACAGCAATAAAACCCTAAAACAAGCTGATAAACAACTTCAGCAAAGTGGTTGGTTATGAAATCAACTCAAGCTAATCAGTAGCTTTCCTGTACTCAAAGGACAAGCAGGCTAAGAAAGAAATTAGGGAAATGACACCCTTTACAATAGCCACAAACAATATAAAGTATCTTGGTGTGACTCTAACCAAACAAGTGAAAGATTTGTATGACAAGAATTTAATTTTATAGATACTAAATAGAAAATTATAGCTGTGGGTACTCCTGTTGATCTTCCATGTTTCTTTGATATATTGGTTATACATCATGAATATTGTTTATAGTCCTTTGGGAAACACAAGCAATGTACCAAAGGTACTCAACAATCTTCATAAAAGCCCTTTTGTCATGCTGCACAATCTCCAGTATTTGTTAGGAACACTCACACTAGCAATGGTTATTCTAGGATGGTTTCACCGAGTTTTACCCTGCATAACTAAAGCCTATCTCTTAGCCAAGATAGAACCTATGGGGATCCCACCTTAACTTTTAGGCCCTTCTCGTCAGTTCCTTCTTCCCTACTTTTACTCTGGAAGTCTTGCCATCTTCAATTCAAACACTGAATAGCTGCCTCTGTGTAAAGAATTTGGTGCCCATGAGAGTCTTGAACTCTTATATCTATGCCCATGAAGGTAGCCATAGCAAATAGGCAGTTTACCAAAGTAATACCTTCCCACTAGAGTCAAACATTTGTATGCAGTTTCCCAGTGAGGGAAAAATAGTTGGCTCCTGTATGTTTTCTTTTTATGCCTGCTCATGGGAGAGCCATTTGATCAACAGTAGTTTTTTTCATTGAGCGTAACATGAATTAGAAATATGACTTATTGGCCTATGTACTTTTATCAAAATCAGAGTTGACTGTTTAATATTTGATTACAATATAATTTTTATGCTTTATGTTAATATTTGAAATTTTTATTCATTTGATAGAAATTCACTTTGTCTTATACAGTACTTGTCACAAGGATAAGACTTACATTGCTTTGGATATTATGTTACATTTTTCTCTCACTTTCTTTTTTTCTATTTAGAGATATTAAATCTTCTAACAATGATGTATCAAGAGTTCTGCATCATCTGTGGTCATTTTATCTTTCTTCTCCCTATCTTTCTCTTTATCATATTCTTCTCACCTTAAAAGGTCCATATGAAATGCCATGAATACCTCGAGAAAAAAATCTCAAACTGCTCTCTTACTTTCCTGTCTACAATCACAAATTCCTGGGCATATTTTTTACTAGTTACTGTAATTCATAGCAAAACTAATTGGCCATTTATGTGTATACTGTAATTCAACCTTTAACAATAACTTTTCTCATGATCATCTATCCCTAATACCAATGTCACATAATTCATTTTTTCCTGTTGTTATTTCAGCTTCCAACTTCTAAGCTTGTGTCAATAAGATTTATAATGGGATGTTTCCTTAGCACAGAATCCCTGAAATTCTTTTATCTAACAATAAAGTTTTCCTTTTCCAGTGTGTTCCAGCTACATGTTAACACCAGCATTTATCTGTGACAACTGTATTTTGATGTGCCAAAGAGAAGAGTGAGAAGGTAAAAATCATACAATGGTTCCTTAAATTTCTGCTTAGAAGTAACAAAAGTCAAATATCTCTGCATTTGATCTTGTAAATCAAATGAAATGACCAAGTCTGATATAAGTGGGATGAAAAGTGCAATCCAGACACAGCAGGGACCCTGAGGTGAAGAGCCTTAGGAAAGAGCCAATACAGTAAGGCAATGTGTATTTGAGACATGACTTCAATGCATCACATCAGATTTCAGACTCAAAAGCATTTCTTTGATGTTTTAAGAACATACTTAAAAAGCCAAAATAGAAGTAAGGGACTCTATTGAAAAACTATTTCAATAATCCAGGTTAAGAGACAATGGTATCTTGAAAAAGAGCTCTGACAGGAACTAAAGTAGAGGTGACTCAGGGAGGCATCAGTAGGATGGACCAACTGACTGCTAACATAGAGGACATGAGAGAGAAACAGATGTATTGATTTCAAGGCTTTTGCTTAGGACTAGGTTTCATACCACCCAACGATAGCTGAACTGTGCTTTTTAGAGCAAAGCCCTCAGGACTTCCCTCACTCTAGCATTAGCCAAAGTCTCTGGGGATAATTGTGAGGACTCACTAACCTCCCTGGGAAGTTACTGTACTCAAAGTGCTAGTTTGTTATACAGAAAAGAAACAGATCAAAACCAGGCAAATGGAAGGGGTAAGGCAGACTAGGAACATTCAAACACAAAACTTTCATCCTCTTCTGAGGAGTTAGAATGTGTGACACTGCTCACGAGGCCTGTTAGTGGGGATGTGGGCGGATCACCTCAGCAGTGGTATACAGTGTTAGACATGGCTGTGGTTTGGTGGAATCCCTTTACACCTGCACATTTGACATGCATTTATCACAATTATCAGCTCAAAGACAACATACACACTAACCCCTCTCCCTGATGTGTTTGTGGGATATAGCCTTTCTTTATGCAGAAATAAAACTGGGAGTGACAATGGCTTTCCTCATAGAAGCAATGGGCAAAAAGAAGACCATTTTTCATATACATGTGTACATATTGAAAACATAAGTAAATACCTGGACAGATAAGATTATTTGGTATTTTTATACCAGCCATACTCTAGGAATAATGTACAGATTCTGGAAACAATGTGACTGTGGTTGAAAATATTAGTGGGATTAATCTGTTTGAGACAAATCCTCAAATGTCTTTCCCCAAACCCCAAGAAGGGTGATTTTAATCCTGAAAAAGAAAAATGAAGGCAAAGTGGAAAAATGATGAAATGGATGATATTAAAATAAATTTTAGCTATGCTTGCCAGAGTATAGTAACAAGGATTGAGTGTATAAGATTAGAATGAAAAGGCAGTAGGGATGGATTGGGAAAGGTTTTTTGAACATTAGAAATATTTGTATGTTTTGAGCCCTGAAACAACAGATTGCTCGAGCATCTGCTAACCATAACACCATTTCTCTGCTGAAAACATTCTTTTTCAGGACAGAGAAACATAGAAAATTACACACAGTTTATCTCAAATAGTAAGTATCAGTATGGTGTGTGTGTGTGTGTGTGTGTGTGTGTGTGTGTGTGTGTGTAGTCTGCAGGGGACAGGATCAGCATTTCTTAACTGGTTCAGATAGGACAAATGGTATTTTCCACAGGTGCTCCACAGTACAAAACTTCTTAAAATTCCAGCACATTTCTATACAGGCTTTGAAATAACAATACTCAACCTCATATCCAAATAAAGAAACAAAAATCAGGATAGCTAAAACAATAATGTACAATAAAAAAACTTCTACAATTATTACTATGCCTATCAAGCTCTACTATACAGATCTATAATAATGAAATCCACATGATTTTGGCATTAGAAAAACAGACTGGATGATCAATTGAAACATATTCAGGACCCAGACACAAAGACACACACTCATGGACACCTGATTTATTTATTTATTTATTTATTTATTTATTTTTTATATTTTTTTACAAACAAGCCAAAATATTACAATGAGAGAGAATCTTCAACAAATGATGCTGATCTAACTAGAAATCAGTATGTAGAAGAATGCAAATAGATCTATATCTATCATTGAACAAAACCCAAGTCCAATTGGATCAAAAGCTTTGATATAAAACCAGACACTCTGAACTTGATAAATGCGATGCCTTGAATGAATGCACTGACACAGAAGACAACTTCCTGTATAGAACACCAATAGCACAGGCTCTAAAATCAATAATTAATACATGGAAATTTGTGAAACTGAAAAGCTTCTGTTATACAAAGAGCATCATCAACAGGACAAAATGGAAGCCTCCAGAATAGAAAAAGATTTCACCAACTCCACGTCTGAAAGAAGGCTAATTTCCAAAATATATAAATTACTCAAGAAACTAGACATCAACAAAAACAAACCAAATCCAATTAAAAAATGGTGCTACAGATCTAAACATCAAACTTTCAAAAAAGGAATCTCAAAAGACCAAGAATCACTTAAAGTAATGTTGTATATCCTTAGCCAGCAGGAAAATGCAAATCAAAATGACTGAAATTCCTTCTTATATCTGTCAGAATGGCTAAGACCAAAAACAAGTGACAGTTCATCTTGGGTAAGGATGTGGGGCAAGAACACTCCTCCATTGCTGGTAAAAGTGCAAACTTTTTTTTTATATAGCTACTTTGGAAATCAATTTGGTAGTTTCTCAGAAAATTGGAAATTGATTTACCCCAAAATGTAGCCATGCCACTCTTCGGTCTATACCCAATGAATGTTCCAGGCTACCAAAAGGACACATGCTCACCCATATTTGTAGCAGCTCTATTCATAGTAGTCAGAACCTGGAAACAATCTAGATGCCCCTCAACTGGAGAATACATAAAGAAAATGTAGCACATTTAAACAATCAGCAATAATCCAAACTTAGCTGTCAAAAAAACATAACATCATAAAATCATCCTGAGTGAGGTAACCCAGACCCAGAAAAATAAACATGATATGTACTCATTTATAAATGTATATTAACTGTAAAATAAAGGCTAACCATACTATAATCCACAGAACCATTGAAGCTAAGTAACAAGGAGGGGATCAAGGAAGAATGCATAAACCTCCCTGGGAAGGAGAAATAAAATAGTTATTCTGGGTGGACTGGTGCCAGGTAAGTATGGAAAGAGGAGGGACCCACTAGTGGGAAGATAGAGGGAGAGAGTACTTGGAGAAATAACTGGAATTGGAGGGTCCTCTCAGGGATGAGATAGAAGACTAGTGCAGTGGAAACTCCCAGACTATATGGGGATGACACTAGCTCAAAATATTAGTAATGGGGTATATAGAGCCCAAACTGGCCATCTCCTATAACCAAGCAACACTTCCAGTGGAAGTCTTGGAGGTAAAGACCTAGCCACAAAACCTTGAACGTACAGTAAGTCCTACATACAAGGTGTGCTGGAACAAAGTTGGTCCAGCTTAATACTGACACCACAAGAAAGATCCCACCTGCCTGGAAGGTCAGTACTCAGAGGGTGGATAGCCCAGAGACCTAAGATAGAACCAAACAGAATTGGCAAACATAGTCAATTAAACGATTCCTAATGATATTCTGTTATACTCATAGGTTGGTATCTAGCCCAATTGTCATCAGAGAGGCTTCATCCAGCAACTGATGGAAATAGATGTAGAGACCCACAGCCTGACATTAGGTGGAATCCTACAAATGCGAGGAGGAAGCTTTGTAGGAGCCAGAGGGGTCACAGACCCCACCAGAAAACCTACAAAATCAGTGAAACTGAGCTCACAGGGGCTCACACAGACTGGACTTCCAACCAGCCAGGGAGCCTGCAGGGACTGGCCTAGGCCCTCTGCATGTAGGCTTTGGGTGTGTGACTCCTTGTGGGAGTCCTAACAGTGGGAGCCAGGCTGTCTCTGACTCTTGGCTGCTTGTAGGACCCTGTTCTTCCCACTGGTTTGCCTTGCCCAGCCTTAACTGGGGGAGAGTTGCTCAGTCTTACTGCTATTCAATATGCTAGGCTGGGTTGATATCCATCAGAGTCCAACCCATATCTGAAGAGCAAGGAAAGAAGAGTAGACCAGGGGTGAAGAGGATGAAGAAGAAATGGGAGGGGGAGGAGGAGACACTGAGATTTGGATGAATATTAAAACATTCTGTAACCTTCTTTGTGCCCTCTACCTCACAGAGAAACTTCCCAAATCCTCCAGTTTCTGTCCTAACTCATGCCTAAGTGTTTTTAAACTCTGAAAAAGAAACAGCAATGATATAAACCATTATATCATAAACTTACTTTCATTAAATCTTTATGTGTGTTGTTATAGCAGGAACAAAACTTAACATGGCAATGAATGTCAGCAAGAAAAGATGAGCAAGGATGAAAAATGTGAGAATATTTAAAAATGAAATAATTTATAAATGTACTCCCCCCCAAATCTGTGAGTATCCTATGTAACAAAAATGCTGCAAACTATAAAGGAAGCAAACTCAGTGACATTATGATAGTAGCTCTTCCGAACTCTCTGAGTAACAGATGATAGATAATTTAAGGGAAAATTCAAGATTTACCTGAGTGCAGAATGAGAAGCTAAATAATATAATTTGATGGAGGTGACCACGGACTTAATTTTTAGTTATATTATTTTCTCCTAACAGGGAATATCCAAAAGGAAATTGAACACACTTGGTACTAGAAGAAAATATACAGTAGACATTTTAACTTAGGAGTCTTACTTAGTTTATGGGTATTCTTAAAATTCAGGAGACCAGATGAGATCAATTCAAATATAATCTATGTACAGATATGAAAATGTAATGAGTGAAAGGTTAATCATATGAGTTCTTTAAGAGAAAAAGCTGTCTTTGATCAAATTAGGTGAATAGGAAGAATATGAAATTGAATGTTACTAGAAGAAAATGTGTATCTAACAGAATGCACACTGACAGTATAGAAAGGACAGGTAATTTTGATGTAGTATAAATCATAGAGTTCTTATCATAAAACCAAATTACTGTGTGCCACGATGAATTATTATAATAAAATATAAAACAATTTTGATGTTTTATATAGAAATATACTTCAGTATAAATATACAGAACTCATGAACACATGAGTTCTTAATTGCCCTACTCTGGGGCATCAATCAAGCCTTTGTAGGACCAAAGACCTCTCCTCCCATTGATGTCTGACAAGGAATATCTGCTAAATGAGTAATTTGAATGTTTCTACCAAAAAAAGTTCATCTGTGTGATATTTCCATTGGCCTTGTTGCAGACATAAATGTCTCACTTTTCATTGTTTATACCCATACTACAAACTTATCAAAATGCTAAACTCTTCCATTAGGGACTCTGTGCTCAGTCCAATGGTTGGCTGTGAGCATCTGCCTCTGTATTTGTAAGGCTCTGGCAGGGCCTCTCAGGAGACAGCCATATCAAGTTCCTGTAAGCAAGCATTTCTTGGCATCCACTATAGTGTCTGGTTAAACATTCAAATTGCTCATTTAGTGGACAATTATGTCTACAACAAGGCCAACAATATACAACTAATTTTCTCTTTTCTTATAGACACAAAGGGACAGATTAAATGGCCTTAGACTTACACCTATAAAACAAATTGCAAAATACCTCTCTGTCTTGAAATTTGGTTATCTCAAATACTTGTTCCAGCAACATAAAGCTGACTGAAAGAATTTCTTGGATGAAATTTTCTAATCATCTTCATCTAAAAATCTCAATGCTGTGATCTAGAAATTACTCTTCTGGGAATTTGTTCAAAAAATAATTAGGATACCTTCAAAATTTTATCTCGACATGGTAAGACTTGTAATTTAAGGTATAAAGATGTGACTCCTGGTATCATTTAATGTCAATAGTGGCACAAATCTCCCCCTTTCCTATGACTCTATGGATGAACCTCATAAAAATACGACAAACTTGGAGTCAGAAATATCCAACTAAATGTAGCCCTGGACAAGGATAAAGTCAGGGAATGAGGGACTGTGCTGATTAGAAATTCCCAGTGTTAATACTGGGGATTTTTCTTAAAAAGTGTATTTTTAAGTATTACAGCTTCTAATTACAATACAATGGAGATGATGTCAAAAGACCAAGTTTTTCAAGGGTAGTTAAAACACTGTCTATTAGCAGTAATATTAACTATAAAACGTTTGTGAAATGTTTGATTCCTCCTTAATGCAACAAAAGATTCTAAAAATTAGAAGTATTATTGAGTCTGTGGCAAATAACAGTATCTCTCCATTTCTTACCCGGATTTATCTTCTTGCAATAATCATTATGTAGCTCACATTTGAAAGCCACATAGTTTGTGCTAGGTTTTAATTATTTGTTCTCAAACTACCTCTATGCCTAAGCAAATAATAAAAGCTTTTAAAGCACAAATATTTGCTAACCTGTTAAATCCTTGTTCTCTGTCTTAGTCAATATTTACCATGTATTGTGTACACTTCTCTCAACAACTTGCAATTAAATAATTATATCGTGACTACACAAATTATTTTGACATAAAGTTAATCTTTAAATTATTAACCACTTTGTATCTGCTGTATATATATAATTTATAGTTATGATTAAATATATTTGAACAAATAAAGCTATGGTAAACTGTTAGTATTTCTAATGGACACATCTTTCCTACACATACTTGTTTAAGATGAATGGTTCTAGCATTGTTTGTCTTTTCTGAATTAACAATACAGAATATCATTTAAATGAATCAAATTTATAGGTCAATGATTAACTTCTTAATAATTTCCCACAAACGATAAAGCTTGAAGTGATTTGCAAAGTTTAATATTTTCTTAAAGAGATTTCTGAATACCAGTTGTACATAATTCCACATAAAATGTTCTTTTAAAAAATAAATGTATGAGGGGAAACTGGGAAGGGAGATAACATTTGAAACGTAAATAAATAAAATAACCAATAAAAATTTAAAAAAAGATGACAAAACCTAAAATGAATAAATAAATAAATGTTTGTATGTATTCAATGTGTGTGCTTGTGCATGTTACCTGCACTACATATTTGTGTGTCGGTGTACAGGCAGAGGGTAGAGATATCTTAGATATCTTCCTCTGCTATGCTCTGACTTATTTAGAAGCAGTGTCTCTCGTTTAACTAGAATGTAGGTAGGCATCAGCAATCCTCCTGTCTCTGTCCCTTACATTGCTGATGTTTTGCAAAACAGAGCATTAATGGGCATGCCCGGACATGTCACATGGGTGCTGGGATCTGAACTCAGCTACCGCTGCAAATACTTTCAGAGCATAAGTCACTTACAGGGGCTATGTGTAGGAGTATGGCTGACACAAAGGCACTCATATCACCAAAAGTCCCAGTTTAGTAAGGGAGTAAGTCATGGGAGCTCCATCCCTAGGCATTTCTTCAGGAACTGCAGGCAAAGTGAATCAGTTGTGAGGAGAGAATATTCTCTCTAATAATTCTTTACTGCTCAACCTTACAAACTGACTGAAATGTTTTCTTTTTTCTTTTCTTTCTTTTCTTTTCTTTTCTTTTCTTTTCTTTTCTTTTCTTTTCTTTTTCTTTCTTTCCTTCCTTCCTTCCTTCCTTCCTTCCTTCCTTCCTTTCTTTCTTTCTTTCTTTCTTTCTTTCCTTCTTTCTTTCTTTCTTTCTTTTTTGGCACGTTCCTGAGGGCCTTTATTCAAGCTCCACAAACCTTCCTGGTGAAACAGGATAGGAGAGCATGCTAAGGTCTAGGGGAAGGCTTTTGTTCTTTTGTTTGTTTAAATTGGAGGTTTTCTTTATTTGCATTTCAAATGTTTTCCCTTTTCCTGGTTCCCCCCCCCTAGAAATCACCTATCTCATCTCCCCTCCCCTGCTTCTATGACAATGTTCCCCCCTCTAACACACCTACACCCGCCTCCTCTCCCTCACATTCCCCTACACTGGGGCATCAAACCTTCACAGGACCAATCCTCTCAACGATGTCAGTCAAGGCCATCCTCTACTGCATATGCAGCTGGAGTCATGGGTTCCTCCATGTATGCTTCTTAGTTGATAATTTAGTCCATGGGAGCTTTGGGGGTCTAGTTGGTTGATATTGTTCTTCCTACAAGGTCGCAAACCGGTTCAGCTCCTTCAGTCCTTTCTCTATCTCCTCCGTTGGGAACCCTGTGCTCAGTCCCATGGTTGGCTGCAAGCATCCTCATCTGTATTTGTCAGGCTCTGGCAGAGCCTCTCAGGAGACAGCTATATCAGGTTCCTGTCAGCAAGCACTTCTGAGCATCCACAATAGTGTCTGGGTTGGTGACGGTACATGGGATGGATGCCCAGGTGGGGCAGTCTCTGGATGCCCTTTCCTTGTCTCCCTATTTATTCCTGTGAGTATTTTGTTCCCCCTTCTGAGAAGAACCAAGGCATCCACACTTTGGTCTTCCTTCTTCTTCTGAGTTTCACATGATCTGTGGAATGTATCTTGGGTATTCAGAGCTTTTGGGCTAACACCCACTTATTAGTGAGTGCATACCATGTGTGTTCTTTTGTGGTTCTGAGTGAGGTATGGACCTCACTCAGGATAATATTTTCAAGTTCCATCCATTTGCCTAAGAATTTCATGAATCCATTGTTTTTAGTTCATTGTGCAAATTTTCTGTATCCATCCCTCTGTTGAAGGACATCTGGGTTCTTTCCAGCTTCTGGCTATTGTAAATAAGGCTGCTACTAACATAGTGGATCATGTGTCCTTGTTTTTTGTTGGAGCATCTTCTGGGTATATGCCCAGGAGTGGTATAGCTGGGTCCTCAGGTAGTACTATGTCCAATTTTCTGAGAAACCGCCAGACTGATTTCCAGAGCGTTAGTACCAGCTTGAAATTACAACAAAAATGGAGGAGTGTCCCTCCTTCTTCACATCCTTGCCAGCATCTGCTGTCACCTGAGCATTGATCTTAGCCATTCTGATGATGTGATGTAGAATCTCAGGGTTGTCCTTTTTTGTTTTTTCTTCATTGTTGTTTTTGATTCACATTTGTCTGATGACTAAGTATGTTGAACATTTCTTTAGGTGTTTCTCAGTGACTCAATATTCTTCAGTTTAAAATTCGTTGTTGAGCTCTGTACCTCATTTTTAATAGGATTATTGAATTCTCTGCAGTTGAATTTCTTGAATTCTTTGTATATAATGGATATTAGTCCTCTAGCAGGTATGAGATTGGTAAAGATCTTTTCCAATCTCTTGGATGCCATTTTGTCCTATTGACAGTGTCCTTTACTTTAAAATACATTCAAAGTAGCCATCTATGTGGACACAATAAAGACCAGCTCAAATTGCAATTTTAGGGAAGCACAGTTTCCCATGCAGCAATAGCCATTGTTTGAGCACAGCTCTAAGAGACCATGCAAATGGGGAAGCCACAGAAGAGATACCTTCTTTATTCTATCTGGACTCTAAAATTCCTTAAAGTTGATTCCTGGTCACAGACACTACATATCTATTTTTTATATTCTAGCATCTCACACTCCTGTTATTTATGTTCCCAGTCACTCATACAATGAAGGGTTTGGTCTCAGATATCTGTGCTATGTAGTCTTAACCTGGACACAGTCCTTGCTCCACACAACCAGGACCAAGCCTTCTAGACAAGGAGATTATCAAGTCATGTGTAAGGATACTGACTTAGAATTAAATTACGTTTTTGTCTGACTGGAATTTACTAATGTGTAAATCAATACATTACTATCCCGTATATAGTTTCCAGTCCATGGACATTGTAGATTATTAGACTTGGAATTCTCTTCCTTCACAAAGATACGATGACACAAAGGAACAGAGCCTCACTTTCAGGAGAGTCATAAAACAAAACCTGCCATAAAACACTGGAGTTTATTAGCTAATTCTAAAATGTGCAGTATAATTTGAATAACTGCATAATTAATTTGGCTGAGTATTTAAAACTCAGTTTATTATAGTCCATGAAAGAGTGTATCAATGTTTAAGGTGAATAAGAGGTACAGCTGCTAACAGCAACATGTAATGCTGGATGTTTTTGGATGTTTAATGAAAGTAGCTCAGAAAACATAGAAGATAAAAGGCAAGTCTAATAATATATAATATCATAGATCTGGAAACTATATACAGGATAGTAATGTATTGATTTATATATTAGCAAAATCCAGTCAGACAGACAAAATAGAACAATAACATTTATACTATTATTGATGATAGGAGCAATATATATATATATATATATATATATATATATAAAAGAAAATACTGATAAGAGTGTTGTACTTCAGGAATACATAAAACTATATGAGGGGATGAGAGGATGAGACATTTTTATAGGATAATTACTATTAACTGGCAAGGACATGGAATTTGTCCTTTCATACATCGGCAAATGCTCTTTTTGGTAATTATTACAATGTTGGTACCCTAGTTCAGTGATAGTTATTGTTAGAGTTGGACAGAAAGCCCAGGAACAGCTTACTCATCACAATCAATTTTATATATCATAGGGAATAATATAGAAATAGTGAATACGTAATTTATAAAAAAAAAAAGTAATGATTTCTTAAATAAGATACAAAAATATATACAAAAAAAGAAATCTGGAGAATAATATCCAAAATATATAAGAAACACAAGAAATGATATATCAATGAATTAAATAATTCAATTTAAAAATGGGATACAAAACAGCGGGCACACTGGACGCAGTGAGCGGCTGGAATCAGGTGCGTGGCCAGAGTTATAGCTTAGCTTAGCTCTGCAGCAGATCCGGGCACAGAAAGATCAGCTGAGGGTGCAGACTAGCAGCCGGGACCAGCTCTCCGAGCGGACTAGCAGCGAGGGGCCACTGGGCCGCCTCTGGGCACAGCTCGACACTCTAGCAGCTGGAGTCAGGGGCCTGGACTCAGAGCGAGCATAGTCCAGCACAGTCAACGCAGCCAGAAGGGAGCAGCAGAGCACGAACAGCTCAGCCAAGGACACGCAGTGCTTTCAGCAGGGGCAGCCATCTTGCCCCAGACCCCCGCGCGCAAACAGCGGGCACACTGGACGCAGTGAGCGGCTGGAATCAGGTGTGTGGCCAGAGTTATAGCTTAGCGTAGCTCTGCAGCAGATCCGGGCACAGAAAGATCAGCTGCGGGTGCAGACTACCGGCCGGGACCAGCTCTCTGAGCGGACTAGCAGCAAGGGGCCACCTGGCCGCCTCGGGGCACAGCTCGGCACTCTAGCAGCTGGAGTCAGGGACCTGGACTCAGAGCGAGCATAGTCCAGCACAGACAAGCTGCTAGAAGGGATCTGTCTCCTGGGGACAGGCGTGCTGTGCTTTCAGCAGGGCGCCATCTACAATAAGACCAACTAGCGCCAGAGATAAAGAGATGGCAAAAGGCAAACGTAGGAACGTTATTAACAGAAATCAAGGCAATATGGCACCATCTGAACCCAATTCGCCAACCACAGCAAGTCCAGGATACCCCAGCACACCAGAAAAACAAGAGTTAGATATAAAAGCACAGGTCATGATGCTCCTAGAGGAACACAAAAAAGACATAAACAAATCTCTTAAAGAAATGCAGGGGAACATCAATAGAGTAGAAGCTCTTACAATCCAAACACAAAAAACACTTAAAGAACTCCAGGAGAATATGGGCCATCAGACAGAAACCAATAAAGAAGAAGTGAGAAAATCAGTTAAAGAAATGCAGGAGAACTTAAAACAACAGGCAGAAGTCATGAAAGAGGGAGCACAAAAATATATTAAAGAATTACATGAAAACACAAACAAACAAATGATGGAACTGAGCAAAACCATCCAAGATCTGAACACAGAGGTAGAAACAACTAAGAAATCACAAAAGGAGGCAACCTTGGAGATAGAAAACCTTGGGAAGAAAACAGGGGTCGTAGATGCAAACATAAACAACAGAATACAAGAGATAGAAATAAGAATCTCCGATGCTATAAACATAGTGTTTATAGCATCGGAGATTCTTATTTCTATCTCTTGTATTCTGTTGTTTATGTTTGCATCTACTATGTTTATAGCAGCCTTGTTTATAATAGCCAGAAATTGGAAGGAGCCCAAATATCCCTCAAAGGAGGAATGGATACAGAAAATGTGGTATATCTATACAATGGAATACTACTCAGCAATTAAAAATAATGAATTCATGCAATTTGTAGGTAAATGGTTAGACCTGGAAAATATCATCCTGAGTGAATTAACCCAATCACAAAAGAATGCACATGAAATGCAATCACTGATAAGTGGATATTAATGAGCCCAGAAGCACTAAATACTCAAGACACAATAGCAAGTCAAATGATTCCCAAGAAGAAGAAAGGAGAGGACCCTGGGCCTGTAAAGATTGCATCCAGTTTAGTAAAGAAACCGAGGGGGGAGGGGGAATGATTGGGGAACAGTTGGGGGGGAGAGGAACTATGGGAACTATGGTGGGTGGGAACTGGGAAAGGGGAAAGCCTTTTGAATGTAAACATAGAACATAGAAAATAAAAATTAAAAAAAAAAAAAAAAAAAAAAAAGAATCTCCGATGCTGAAGATAACATAGTAACCATTGACTCCACAGTCAAAGAAAATGCAAAATCCAAAAGGCTTGTAACCCAAAACATCCAGGAAATCCAGGACACAATGAGAAGACCAAACCTAAGGATTATAGGGATAGATGAGAGTGAAGATATACAACTTAAAGGGCCAGCAAATATCTTTAACAAAATTATGGAAGAAAACTTTCCTAACTTAAAGAGAGAGATGCCCATGAATGTACAAGAAGCCTACAGAACTCCAAACAGACTGGACCAGAACAGAAACACCTCCCGTCACATAATAATCAAAACCCCAAATGTACTAAACAAAGAAAGAATATTAAAGACAGTAAGAGAAAAGGGCCAAGTAACATATAAAGGAAGACCTATCAGAATCACACCAGACTTCTCTCCAGAAACCATGAAAGCTAGAAGATCCTGGGCAGACATCATGCAGACCCTAAGAGAAAACAAATGTCAGCCAAGACTACTATACCCAGCAAAACTCTCAATCAACATAGATGGAGAAATCAAAATATTCCATGACAGGACCAAATTTACACAATATCTTTCCACTAACCCAGCTCTACAAAGGATAATAGGAGGAAAACTCCAACACAAGGAAGGGAATGGCACCCAAGAAAAAGCAAGACAGTAAACTTCTTCCATCAAACTCAAAGGAAGATAACTACTCAAAAACAAAAATAACATCAAAAATGTCAGGAAGTAATAATCTCTATTCCTTAATATCTCTTAACATCAATGGACTCAACTCCCCAATAAAAAAGACATAGACTAACAGACTGGATACGGAAACAGGACCCTACATTTTGCTGCTTACAGGAAACACACCTCAGAGTCAAAGACAAACACTACCTTAGAGTAAAAGGATGGAAGACAATTTTGCAAGCAAATGGTCACAGGAAGCAAGCTGGAATAGCCATTTTAATATCAGATAAAATTGACTTTCAACCCAAAGTCATCAAAAGAGACACAGAAGGTCACTTCCTGCTAGTCAAAGGAAGAATCCACCAAGAGGAACTCACAATTCTAAACATCTACGCTCCAAATGTAAGGGCACCCTCATTTGTAAAAGAAACCTTACTAAAGCTCAAAGCACACATTGCACCTAACACAATGATTGTGGGGGACCTCAATACTCCTCTATCTACAGTGGACCGACCAGGAAAACAGAAACTAAACAGAGACACGGAGAAACTCATCGAAACTTTGGAGCAATTGGATTTAACAGATATATATATAGAACATTTCACCCTAAAGCAAAAGACTATACCTTTTTCTCAGCCCCTCATGGTACCTTCTCCAAAATCGACCATATAAATGGACACAAGACAGATCTCAACAAATATAAAAAGATCGAACTAATCCCATGCCTCTTATCAGATCACCATGGAGTAAGAGTGTTCTTCAATAGCAACAAAAACAACAGAAAATCCCCATACGCTTGGAGGCTGAACAATATTCTACTCAATGATACCTTAGTCCAGGAATAAATAAAGAAAGAAATCAAAGAATTCTTAGAACTTAATGAAAATGAAGGCACAACATACCCAAATCTATGGGACACAATGAAAGCAGTGCTTAGAGGAAAACTCATAGCCCTGAGTGTCTCCAAAAAGAAACAGGAGAGAGCATATACCAGCAACTTAATGGTGCACTTGAAAGCTCTGGAACAAAAAGAAGCAATTTCACCCAGGAGGAGTAGAAGACAGGAAATCATCAAACTCAGGGCTGAAATCAATCAAGTTGAAACAAAAAGAACCATACAAAGAATCAACAAAACCAGGAGCTGGTTCTTTGAGAAGATCAACAAGATAGATAAACCCCTAGCCAGACTTACTAAAGGGCACAGAGACAGTATTCAAATTAACAAAATTAGAAATGAAAAGGGAGATATAACAACAGAAACTGAGGAAATTCAAAAAATCATCAGATCCTACTACAAAAACCTATACTCAACACAACTGGAGAATCTGGAGGAAATGGACAATTTCCTCGACAGCTACCAAATACCAAAATTAAACCAGGATCAAATAGATCGTCTAAACAGACCCATAACCCCCAAAGAAATAGAAGGGGTCATAGACAGTCTTCCAACCAAAAAGAGCACAGGACCAGACGTTTTAGTGCAGAATTCTATCAGACCTTCAAAGAAGTCCTGATACCGATACTCTTCAAATTATTCCACAAAATAGAAACTGAAGGAACACTACCCAACTCATTCTATGAAGCCACAATTACCCTGATACCAAAACCTCACAAAGATCCAACTAAGAAAGAGAACTACAGGCCAATTTCTCTTATGAATATCGATGCAAAAATACTAAACAAAATACTTGCCAACCGCATCCAAGAACACATCAAAACGATCATTCACCATGATCAAGTTGGCTTCATCCCAGGGATGCAGGGATGGTTCAATATACAGAAATCCATCAACGTAATCCACTACATAAACAAACTCAAAGAAAAAAACCACATGGTCATCTCATTAGATGCTGAAAAAGCATTTGACAAAATTCAGCATCCTTTCATGCTAAAGGTCCTAGAAAGAACAGGAATTCAAGGCCCATATCTAAACATAGTAAAAGCAATATACAGCAGACCAGTAGCCAACATTAAGGTAAACGGAGGAAAACTCGAAGCAATCCCTCTAAAATCAGGGACTAGACAAGGCTGTCCCCTCTCGCCATATCTCTTCAATATAGTACTTGAGGTACTAGCTAGAGCAATTCGACAACAGAGGGAAGTCAAAGGGATACAAATCGGAAAGGAAGAAGTCAAACTATCACTATTTGCAGATGATATGATAGTTTACTTAAGTGACCCAAAAACCTCCACCAGAGAACTCCTGCAACTGATAAACAACTTCAGCAAAGTGGCTGGCTATAAAATCAACTCAAGTAAATCAGTAGCCTTCCTATACGCGAAGGATAAGCAGGCCGAGAAAGAAATTAGGGAAATGACACCCTTCACAATAGCCACAAATGATATAAAGTATCTTGGAGTGACGCTAACCAAACATGTGAAAGATTTATACGACAAAAACTTCAGGTCTCTGAAGAGGGAAATTGAAGAAGACATCAGAAAATCGGAAAATCTTCCATGCTCGTGGGTTGGCAGGACTAATATAGTCAAAATGGCAATCTTGCCCAAAGCAATATACAGATTCAATGCAATTCCCATCAAAATCCCAACTCAGTTCTTCATAGAGCTAGAAAGAGCAATTCTCAAATTCATCTGGAATAACAAAAAACCCAGAATAGCTAAAACTATCACCAACAGCAAAAGAACTTCTGGGGGAATCAATATCCCGGACCTCAAGCAATATTACAGAGCAGTGGTATTAAAAACTGCATGGTATTGGTTCAGGGACAGGGAAGCGGATCAATGGAATAGGATCGAAGACCCAGAATTGAACCCACACATCTATGGCCAATTGATCTTCGACAAAGGAGCTGAAAACATCCAGTGGAAAAAAGATAGCCTTTTCAACAGATGGTGCTGGCTCAACTGGAGGTCAACATGCAGAAGAATGAGAATTGATCCACTCTTATCTCCTTGCACTAAGCTCAACTCCAAGTGGATCAAAGACCTCCACATAAAACCAGACACACTAAAACTAATAGAAAAGAAACTGGGGAAGACCCTTGAGGACATTGGCTCAGGGGAAAAATTCCTGAACAGAGCACCAATTGCTTATGCTCTAAGAGCAAGAATAGACAAATGGGACCTCATAAAACTACAAAGTTTCTGTAAGGCAAAAGACACTGTCAAAAGGATAAATCGGCAACCAACAAATTGGGAAAAAATCTTCACCAACCCCACATCCGACAGAGGGCTAATCTCCAATGTATACAAAGAACTCAAGAGGTTAGACCCAGAAAACCAAATAACCCTATCCAAAAATGGGGTACAGAGCTAAACAGAGTCTTTTCACCTGAAGAAATTCGGATGGCTGAGAAACACCTTAAAAAATGTTCAACATCACTAGTCATTAGGGAAATGCAAATTAAAACAACCCTGAGATTTCACCTCACACCAGTCAGAATGGCTAAGATTAAAAACTCAGAAGACATCAGGTGTTGGCGAGGATGTGGAGAAAGAGGAACACTCCTCCACTGCTGGTGGGAATGCAAGCTGGTACAACCACTCTGGAAATCAGTATGGCGGTTCCTCAGAAAACTGGGCGTGATACTTCCGGAGGACCCAGCCATACCACTCCTGGGAATATACCCAGAAGATTCACCAGCATGCAATAAGGATACATGCTCCACTATGTTCATAGCAGCTTTATATATAATAGCCAGAAGCTGGAAAGAACCCAGATGTCCCTCAACAGAAGAATGGATACAAAAAATGTGGTATATATACACAATGGAGTACTATACAGCCATTAGAAACAATGAATTCATGAAATTCTTAGAGAAATGGATGGAGCTGGAGAATGTCATACTAAGTGAGGTGACCCAGTCTCAAAAGAATACCCATGGTATACAGTCACTGATAAGTGGATATTAGCCTAGAAGCTTAGAACACCAAAGACACAAATCACATATCAAGTGATGTCTCACAAGAAGAAAGAAGTGGACACTGGTGCTAGAATGGACCAAAACATCATTGTGGGAGAGTACAAGAACAGTAAAGTGGGAGGGGGTGGATGCGGGAGCAGGGGGAGGGAAAAGGACATGTGGGACCTTTGGGGGTGGGGAACCAGAAAAAGGGAAATGAATTGTAAATATAGAATATATACAATAAAAAAAAAATGGGATACAAAGCTAAATAGAGAATTCTCAACAGAGAAATCTCGAATGGCCAAGAAGCACTTGAAGAATCAGTCAACATCCTTAGCCATCAGGAAAATGCAAATCCAAATGACTCTGAAATTCCAATTTATACCCATCAGCATGAATAAGATCAAATTTCAAGTGGCCGCTAATGCTGGTGAGCATGTGGAACAAAGGGAACACTTCTCCACTGCTGGTGGGGGATGAACATGCACAGCCACTATGGAAACCAATATGGCAGTTTCTCGAAAACTGAAAAATCAAACTACCCAAATACCTAATTATACCAGTCCTGGTATATACCCAAAGCACACTACATCCTACTACAAGAACACTTGGTCAACTAGCAGCATTATTTGTAATAGATAGAAACTGGAAACAACCTAGATGTCCCTCAACTGAAGAATGAATAAAGAAAATGTGCTACGTTACTCAATGAAATATTACTCATCTGTTAAAAACAATGTCATCATGAAATTTTCAGGTAAATGGATAGAACTAGAAAATGTCATCGTGAGCTATGTCATCCACACCCAGAAAGACAAACATGGTATGCACTCACTTATAAGTGAACATTAGCAATAAGGTAAAGGATAATCGTGCTACATATACAACCCAGGAAGGCTAATAAACAAGGAGGCACAACTGTGGAATGGATGTAACTTCCTGCAAAGGTAAAAGAGAATGGGTTTTATGGGTGCACTAGGAGCAGGTAGGAAAGGAAACAGGAGGGATCAGATTGGAAGAAGAGAGGAAGATAGTAGTAGGAGAGCTGATGGAATTGGAGAGCATTTGAGGGAATGATGTAGAAACCCTGTGCAGTGGAAACTCCCTGAAGTATACAAGAGTGACCTTAGCAAAGTCTCTAGTGAAGATGAATATAGAGCCTGAACTGACCTTCTACAATAACCAGACAATTCTCCTAATAGTGGGACTGGACAGCAACTCAGCCATAAAACATGACCTACAATCCATCCTTCTTGCAAGATGTATTGGAGTATATTGGGGTGGTGCAAAACTTGTGAGAGTAGCCAAACAATGAGTAGTCTAACCTGAGGTTTACACCCCAAATGGGAACCCATATCTCACAGTCTAGAGCACTATTAACAAGAGGCTGAAAAGCCTAGAGATCCAGGATGATTACCAATTGTAAGACCCAGAGGGAGTCAATAACACCAAGAGAACACAATCTTCAGAATCAACTAAGCAGGGCTCATAGGAGTTCACAAAGATTGAATCAATGACCATGTACCCTGTATATGTCTGAGCTAGGTATTCTGCATATATGTTGTGGTTGTATAGCTTTTTGTTCTTGTGGGACTCCCAGCAATGGGAGTGGACTGTTCTCACTCTTTTGCCTATATTTGGGACCCCTTTCCTCCTTCTGAGTTGCCTTGTCCAGCCATGATATGAGGGCTTTTGTCCAGTCTTATTGATACTTGTTAGGCCATATTTGGTGAATATCCCTGGGAGACCTGCTCATTTTTGAAGGGAAAGGGAGGAGGACTGGATCTGGGAAATAGAGTAGGAGGAGGAGGAGTTGGGAGGAGTGGAGAGAAGGGAAGCTTTAATCTGGATATAATATTTGAGAGAAAAATTATATCATAATTCATATATTCATGTGTATAATAAAAGTCACTAACACAAGCAAAATGATTATCAGAATGAGAAAGGGTATTTAATTATAATAATTAACAAATGTGTGATATTGATGTGAAGAACCTCTCTTAAAGATATAATATTAGAAATATACCATTGTAATAAATGAGTGAAAGATGTACATTGGCAGGGTACACATGAGAAAATCTCAAATTATGTAAATAATTATTATGATTGCTAATGGGAAGTGGAAGGATTCTTGCAAAATTGAAACAATGCAGTTTATCAAATCTGTATACTAAGGTTGAAACCATTATAATCAGGGGAAAAGTTCCAAACAATATATACATCTCATATTCATATTTTTAAAATATTCAAAACTATGTTTTGTTGAATTATGATTATAGAATATGTTGGTTAAAAACAGACATTGGGAAGGATATGTATCAACTTTAAGACAGAAATTAAGGGGTGGATGAGGGAGCAGGTGGAGGGAAAAGGGCATGTGGGACCTTTGGGGGGGGGGGCGAGGAACCAGAAAAAGGGAAATGAAATGTAAATAAATAGAATATATCCAATAAAAGGCCGGGTGTGGTGGCGCACTCCTGTAATCTCAGCACTTGGGAGGCAGAGGCAGGCGGATTTCTGAGTTCGAGGCCAGCCTGGTCTACAGAGTGAGTTCCAGGATAGCCAGGACTACATAGAGAAACCCTGTCTCAAAAAACCAAAAAAAAAAAAAAAAAAAAAAAAAAAAAAAAAAAACAGAATATATCCAATAAAAAATGAAAAAAAAAATGAAGTTAACTTTGGAGTATATAGGACCAGAATTAGCAATGAACTCATTATGTATAGCATTATAAAAAATAAAATAAAATAAAAAAATAGGGCCTATGATAATTAAGTTGGGTCAACATTTGTTAAAATCCAGATGACATGTATGAATACCTATTTTTCTCAACATATCCTAAATATTTTGTGAATTCCAGATTTGTGAGAAGAATTTCTGATTTATTTCATAGTTAGGCATCCCCATATTTTCACTTTGATACTAGATAATTTCTTGAGCACACATTTCTAAATTTTTAATCCCTCAAATCTGACTGCAGTTTTGATACACAGCAAGAATGATACACAGCATGACATTTTTATGAATGAGGAAACGAATGTTTTGTTGTATATTTGGCAGTTAAAATTGTCTAAATAATTTGTAGAAACACCTGAAATAGAAATAAGCATTTTAAGCTATTCAATACCCAAATCTTCACAGAATTAATTTCTTATACATCTTAAATATATTTCCAGTATCTTTATATGTAGCCAATCCAGTATCTTTAGATGTATCCAATCAACTTTGTATCATACTGTGTTTTATATCATAAAGCTACCTATAGCATTATAAGTAAGTACTCAGAATGTCTTCACCCTAACTCATGAACTGGACATGAACATTGCAGAAGAGTCAGGGATAGGGAACAACAAAAGGGCTTTTAATTCATTAGTGAATAATTCATCTTCCCAACAAAAGCAAATAACACGGAATGTTTTACATTGTAACAGACAGCTAATTGTTTCTCATTCAAAACACTTTAGTCTTCTATTTTGTTGTATGCAAAGCTGTTGGTTTTTCTTTTTTCTTTTTCTATTTTTTCTGTCTTACTCTCATGGTACAATGAAATAAATCTAATCATGATGAATAGATCTTCCAAAATGAAGCTGGCCTAGACCAGGGGAACACATGCACCCAAATGTTTCTAATATACACACAAACAATATGCTTACAAATTAATGCAGTATGCAGTGTTGTAGCATGTAAGGCAGGAGAGATGCCCCAAGAGCCAATTAGTTTCAGAAAGTAAGGAGGTTGCTAATTCAGAATGTGTTAAAGGGACAGGAACCTATCTTAGGTAGTTCCTAAAACACAAGCCAATGATTTAAAGTAGTATTAAATATTCAGCACTGAGTTTAAAACAAATAAATGCAACTTCACACATCTAAAAACTAATAGGAGAAACAAGGGGAAGTGCAGGAAGGAACAGGGAATAAAATCTTAGTGTTTTCTATATGCACCCATTCTTGAGGGAAAACATTGCGTTTGAATATATGCAATGACGCCTTCCAGAAAAAAGGGGTAGGGGAAGTAACCATGGTAACAGATAAAACATCCTTTGGCAGGATTCAAAATTACTTGTGATAGGCCATATTCAGAGCATGCTTGGTGTATCACTACTAATACACCCTGGTGAGTGTTTGTGTCTTGGATGAAGGAAGTTGTCTAGGCTTACTGCTAAGCTAGATCTGTGGGAGGAACAAAGAACTGTGAGTCACGGAAGAAGATTCCCTCGGAGAGTTATGAGAAGTGCAGTTAGGAGCCACGACAGACTGACAGACTGAGATCTAAGGCAGAGGCATAAAACCAGCAACAGGAAGCGGAAGAGCCCAGACTGAAAGTACCACTTATGGGTCTGAGACAGAATAAAATGGTGCCATGAATACCCTGTGAGTAGAAATTCCAGGGACCCCAGACAATAAGCTGTGGTTAGGGATGCTGAGTTAGGAACACTAAGGCAACCCATATCTATCTAATACTAAAAGTGGGGATCTTGGGGATTTTGGACATAAAGTTACAGATTCACAGCAAAAAGAGAAATACCAGCCATGGGGACAGGGGTGCAAGGCAGCTGCCAGAGGTGCCAGGAGGGTCCCCAGAGAAGAGCTCTCTGTCAGACTTTAAACTGCTGACCCCTTAAACTTTAAACTTTCTCTTCTTCCTGCTGCCCCCTTTCTCTTTAAACTTTCTCTTCTTCCTGATTGGTCCACCACCTGCCCAGACCCACCATCCTTTGCCCTGGAGGCTCTTTTCCCTCAGCTCACTCTTTTGAAACAGTTGCATTTTCCTAGGTCAAAGGTGAGATTCAACCCCAGGAAATACGGCCATTTCCTATTTTCCAGATCAGCTGATGTTCTTCCTTCTCTTCTACATTGAAGAAGTTGGCTTACTCTCTTGGGTTCCAGATAGATGTGAAGAAAACTTGGTGCAAATATAGAGTTTTTAAAAATGATAGCTTTGTTTTCTGAGCACTCAGAGAGGCGGCCACTAGTTCAGAACCTGAACCATGTCCCTGAAGGGAGATCATAGAACATTTTTAAAGGATGGGAACACAGAGCGAGGGGAGAGCTGGGGAGAGCTGAAGTGTTTGTTATCTAAGCGCACTCAACAGTATGTGCTGAAGAAGGGAGTGCACCCGCTGAAGAATGGTCTTTATCTAGAGCTCCTGATATAGTCCAAGGCCCTTAATTCATTCTCCAAGAAGAGTGACACGGGAGAAAGGAGCCAATCAGCTGCATGTAGTTTAGTAGGCATAGCGAGCAATTGGTTTTATATTCTTACAACTTATGCACCTTGGTTTATATAACAGCAATGTCTATTAGTCTTTACCCATTAACAGTTAAGAAAACATTTGGAGAAGTAGGATAAGTGTTCATTCCTAGGTCTGGGAACATGAACTCTTTTGACTCTGCCAGCAAGATAGAGAACTTGTCCTCAAGATCTCTGGACTTAGACAACTGTCTCCTTACAAGTTGTCCCTGAGACTTCTGGACCCAGTCAACTGTCTTCTTAAAAGTTGTCCTGAGATGTCTTGACTCAGAAAACTGTCTCCTTACAAGTTGTTCTTGAGATGTCTGAATTCAGACAACTATTCTCAACAGAAGCAATTCAGCTATAAGGGAAACTCTCAAATCCCCTAGGATCTAGAATCTTGAATTTAATTTCTGCCTATGATTAAAGGGAGTTTGAAAAGAAAATGGTAATACCTAAAGTAAGTTTCTTTTCCTTGTTCTGAACACTCAGATTTCTTCCCGCAAACCAAGTTTGTGTTTTAAAACCAGAGAACAATATTAGACAAATTGTAAATGAGGAACTTTGTACAAAATACGTAACCTGAATTCCTCAAGACTAAAAAAAACTACACCAGAGAATTACAGCTGATAAAAAACTTCAGCAAAGTGGCCATATATAAAATCAACTCAAGCAAATCAGTAGCCTTCCTATACTCAAAGGATAAGCAGGCTGAGAAAGAAATTAGGGAAATGACACCCTTCACAATAGCCACAAACAATATAAAGTATCTTGGTGTGACTCTAACCAAATAAGTGAAAGATCTGTATGACAAGAACTTCAGGTCTCTGAAGAAGGAAATTGAAGAAGACCTCAGAAGATGGAAAAATATTTCATGCTCTTGGGTAGGCAGGATTAATCTAGTTAAAATGGCCATCTTGTCAAAAGGAATATACAGATTCACCACAATCCCCATCTATATCCCAAATCAATTCTTCATAGATTTAGAAAGACCAATTCTCAAATTCATCTGGAATAACAAAAAACCCAGGATAGCTAAAAACTATTCTCAACAGTAAAAGAACTTCTTGGGGAATCAGTATCCCGGACCTCAAGCAATACTACAGAGCAATAATGTTAAAAACTGCATGATATTGGTACAGTGACAGGCAGGTGGATCGATGGAATAGGATTGAAGACCCAAATATGAACACACACACTTATGGTCACTTGATCTTCAACAAAGGAATTCAAACCATCTAGTGGAAAAAAGATAGCCCTTTCAACAGATGGTGCTGGTTCAATTGGAGGTCAGCATGCAGAAGAATGCGAATTGATCCATTCTTACCTCCTTGTACTAAGCTCAACTCCAAGTAGATCAAAGACCTCCACATAAAACCAGATACTCTGAAACTAATAGAAAAGAAACTGGGGAAGACCTTTGAGGAAATGGGCACAGGGGGAAAGTTCCTGAACAGAACACCAATAGCTTATGCTCAAAGATAAAGAATTGACAAATGGGACCTCATAAAATTACAAAGTTTCTGTAAGGCAAAGGACACCATCAAAAGGACAAAACAGCAACCAACAAATTGGGAAAATATCTTCACCAACCCTACATCCAACAGAGGACTAATATCCAATATATACAAAGAACTCAAGAAGTTAGATCCCAGAAAACCAAATAACCCTAATAAAATGGGGTACAGAGCTTAACAAAGAATTTTCACCTGAAGAACTTTGAATGGCTGAGAAGCACCTTAAGAAATGTTCAACATCATTAGTCATTAGGGAAATGCAAATCAAAACAACCCTGAGATTTCACCTCACACCAGTCAGAATGACTACAATTAAAAACTCAGGAGACAGCAGGTGTTGGCGAGGATGTAGAGAAAGAGGAACATTCCTCCACTGCTGGTAGAATTGCAACAACTCTGGAAATCAGTCTGGTGGTTCGTCAGAAAACTGGGCATGAAACTTCTGGTGGACCCCCGTTATACCACTCCTGGGCATATACCCAGAGGATTCCCCAACATGCAATAAGGACACATGCTCCACTATGTTCATAGCAGCCTTATTTATTATAGTCAGAAACTGGAAAGAGCCCAGATGTCCCTCAATAGAAGAATGGATACAGAAAATGTGGTATATTTACACAATGGAATACTATTCAGCAATTAAAAACAATGAATTCATAAAATTCTTAGGCAAATGGTTGGACCTGGAAAACATCATCCTAAGTAAGGTAACTCATTCACAAAAGAATACAAATGGAATGCAGTCACTGATGAGTGGATATTATCCCATAAGCTCAGAATACCCCAAACAAAACCCACATATCAAATCATTCCCAAGAAGAAGGAAGGGTAGGGCCCAGGTCCTGGAAAGGCTTGATGCAGCATTGTAGGGGATTGCCAGGACAGAGGAGTGGGAGGGGGTTGATTGGGGAACTGGCTGAGGGAAGAGGGCTTATGGACTTAGGGGGAGGGGAGAACCAGAAAAGGGAAAATCATTTGGAATATAAACAAAGAATGTAGGAAAATAAGACTAGGTAGTCTGAAAATGTAAGAATAATGTAATACAGGTCATAGTCCAGAGAAGCTCAGAAAAAAAAAAGACTACAGAATATAACAAAACATCTTCTATGGAACCCTAAATCAGTTAGACAGTAGCAGGAAAAGAAAACCAAAAAGACCTGAGCAGAATACGTCTTTATTTCAAATAGAAAATCTCAGCCTGGGGAAAATCTCAGAGGGTGCCAGTACCTTCTGCCAAACTCTGTAGCACCCATGTGGTGGAAGGATAGAAGAACCAAATCATATAAGCTGTTTACGAACCTCATATAACCACATGGCATATAAATGCACTCCATAGAACAAATGAAAAGGTAGTGAAAAATTTAGAACAGTCAATCTGCTTTCATTTATTAATTTTAACAAGTATATCATGGCAACAGAAAGTTAATATTAGTGAAAATTCAGCATTAAAAATATCATCCCATCTACATTTCCCACTGTTTCAGAGTTTCTCTAAATGTTTTTAAATAAAAACATGATACTCCACTTGAATGTGGGCTTGTCAAAGTGACTGTTCCACTATGGAACTTGGAGCAGTTGAGGAAGCACTCTGTCATGAATATTCATAATATGGGAGGGACTATAGCTGCACAGGAGAGTTCTTAGTGCTCCAGCTCCTGATGACTCAGCCCAATATTGCATGTAATCCCCAGACCTCACTGATCTACAATTCACTTGTGTTTCCATTAGTGCTAAACTGAAGTGGGCTTTTAGGATCATTGTTTCTGATTCCCAGCATTACCCAGCCTTGATTGGAAAAAGGGATGGAGGATGTTTTCTTTTCCTCTAGAAAATTTGATTTATTTCAAGGGAAGTCTAAATACACATGAAATTTTAAGAATTAAATAAAAGATTAGGAACTGCTTTAAATGGACATCTGCAACTTGATGCTCCTGAGAGAAAAGGCTTGGGTAAGATTCAAATGGACGAAAGATGGGAGACAGGGTTTCTGACTTAGTCAGGGTTACTATTCCTGAACAAAACATGATGAACAAGAAGGAGGTTGGGGAAGAAAGGGTTTATTCAGATTACACTTCCACATTGTTGTTCATCACCAAAGGAAGTCAGGACAACAACTCACACAGGGTAGGAATTTAAAGGCAAGAGTGAATGCAGAAGCCATGGAGGAATGCTGCTTACAGGCTTTCTTCCCCTGGGTTGCTCAGCTTGCTTTCTTAATTTCTTTTCATTTTTTATTGTTAGGTTATCCCCTTTCCCAGTTTGCCCTCTGGAAACTCCCTATCCCATTTCCCCTACCCCCTGCTTCTATGAGGGTGCTCCCACATCTACCTGCCCACTCCTGCTTGCCTGCCCTGGCATTCCCCTACACTGGGACATTGAGCCTTTATAAGACCAAGGGACTCTCCTCCCATTGGTACCCAAGAAGGCCATCGTATGCTACATCTATGGCTGGAGCCATGGGTCCCTCCATGTGTGCTCTTTGGTTGATGATTTAGTCCCTGGGAGATCTAGGGAATCTGGTTGTTTAATATTGTTGTTCTTCCTATGGGGTAACAAACCCCTTCAGTTCCTTTAGTCCTTTCTCTAGATCCTCCATTGGGGACGATTTGCTCCATCCAATGGAACAAACATCCACATCTGTATTTGTCAGACTCTGGCAGAGCCTCTCAGGAGACAACCATATCAGTCTCCTGTCAGCAAGCACTTTTTGACATCAGCAATATGTCTGGGATTTGTGACTGTATACGGGGATGGATTCCCAAGTGAGGCAGTCCTTGAATGGCCTTTCCTTTAGTCTCTGCTCCACACTTTGTCTCTGTATTTTTTGTTCCACCTTCTGAGAAGGATTGAAGCAACCACACTTTGGTCTTCCTTCTTCTTGAGCTTCACGCGGTCTGTGAATTGTATCTTAGGCATTCAGAGCTTTTGGGCTAATATCCACTTATCAGTGAGTGCATATCATGTGTGTTCTTTTGTGAATGGGCTACCTCACTCAGAATGATATTTTCTAGTTCCATCCATTTGCCTGCAAATTTCAAGAAGTCATTGTTTTTAATAGTTGAGTAGTACTCCATTGTGTAAATGTATCACATTTTCTGTATCCATTCCTCTGTTGAAGGACATCTGGGTTCTTTCCAACTTCTGGCTATTATAAATAAGGCTGCTATGAACAAACTGGAGCATGCACCCTTGCTATATATTGGAGCATCTTTTGGGTATATGTCCAGGAATAGTATAGCTGGGACCTCAAGTAGTTCTATGTCCAATTTTTTGAGGAACCACCAGACTGATTTCCAGAGTGGTTGTACAATTAACATGTCTTTTTGTGCTTCTCAGTTATTCAATATTCCTCAGTTGAGAATTCAAATTTATACGTGGTGTTCACTTTCATGAACAAAAAGCATAACTATTTTTCCTATATTATGGCTTCATGTAGTGTGATATAACTGACAGGCTCCGGGTAGACTGGATACCTAAATTTTTGCTTTCAAATAAAGTAAAATATTATGGGTTGTGTTGGGGGGTGTACTTAAAGTTTGTTTCTAATTAAGATGTTTTATTTTTCAAATTTGCCATGCTGTAAAGCCCACAGACTTCTAAGTACTTCAGTCATCCAAACATGTCTTTGACATCTGCAGACAGGCAGGATGAGGTTGCTCAGAAAGTGGGATTAGCTCTAGGGTCTTGATTTTAGGATAATAATGAAATAGATTCTCTAAAGTCCAGGTTAACCAAAAAGAATTCAAGAACCCAGCAGTAAAACATACAGTAGACTAGACAGAAATTGTCAGGCTGTCATTATAACACAGGCAAGCACAATTAAGGCAGACTACATATCAATTATTATTTGTCTGGAACATCGGCTTCCCTAAGCATAAAAGGAAGTGAGGCAGCCTGTGTTGCTGTCTCCTCTCCTCGGCTAATTAGTACTGTTTTTAATGGCTTCATCTGCCCAGGATCAATTGTCTAATAGGAACAGTGCTCTGTCAGTTAATAAGGTGAGGAACTACAGAATGCAATTATGTCTGGCTCCAAAATAGTGCTTCAAACACACTGAAACAATCATGTGACAGAATAAACAAACTAATAGGCCAAGGCAGGATCCTTTGTCTAATTTCAGTGCATAGTGTTCCAGTAACATTTATGGGAAAAATTAAGAAGGGGAAAATAAGAAGAAAAAAAGCAAATAGAGATTTCAAGACAGACACAGAAACATCCTTCTCTCTCTCTCTCTCTCTCTCTCTCTCTCTCTCTCTCTCTCTCACACACACACACACACACACACACACACACACACACACACACACACACACACACACACACACTGGAGACTGTAGTTAAAGAAATGTCCATGAATTATACATGGATGTTTAATGAATATTAGCATAGAAAATGTTGATGTGACAGTGAAGTCTATCCTCCCCCCACATACACACACAAATCGTTTCTGGGGGAAAAAAGCCCATTTTACTATTGTTTTGGTTGTAATAACTGTGCTCATTTTCCAGTCACAAAATGAATCTAAAGAAGAAAGGATCACTGGAGAGATCTGTTTGTATTCAACTGGCTTTTAGCAACTCTTATCAAATTTTTATAACACTTTGATTTGAGTGAATGTGCTGAGTGTTAGTCTTAGTCTGCATTACAAAACGTTAGCAGTGCTTGATTTGCATCTTGCTTACTAGGATGGAACTGAGCTTGTGAAGTCAATCAAGAAACAGGGGCAAGGACAAGAAACAGTTGGTTCGAGTGATGGTATGAGGCAGTGGGGAAGGGGCATAGCTTGTACTCAGTGGGCTGAATCCTATCCACAAATTCCTATGTTACCCCTCACTAGCCCCTATAATAATGACAACCTACCATACACTGTTCAGTTCTCCTTATCTATAAACTGGAGGCAACACTGAAAACTAATAAAAACATTCTGCTAGAAATGAAGAATAGTCAAATTATGAAAAACAGGATTTAAGTGCAGTGCAACAAACAGAAATGTTTTCTACTTTGAGACTTTATATGGGATGCTGATTGTGCAAAGCCTGAGCTAGTTCAGACAATTCCAGGGTCCAGATTTTCCCTTTGTTAGTTTCCCATTATTACCCAGCTCTCTAATTACATCAGAGTTTAATGTTCAGAAGCTTTCATGAATGCATTTGGCATTGGTTTTAGTAGTGTACAATGTAAACCACAAGTGCTTGTGATAATAGGATATATCTCTTGACTGCAACTTCCCTGCATAATTCCTTAAAGAGCAGAAGAAGTTCCTTAAAATTATGAAATCCATGTTTTCCTTTAACGTCTTTAACTTAGTTTTGTGCTATGGCACAAAGGATTTGTCCTCCGGAGATATGAAGAGGCATCACTCTTGGGTTCCCAGCCTTTGTAGCTTGGACACTGCATCATTCTACTATACCAAAAAAAAATAAGTCGGCACAAAATCTTCCAGTTAATGCCAGGCCTTTTCCCTAACCATCTGTCTTTTCTATTCCTCAACTAGTAAAATACTAAAATCTATCCAGCATAAACAGCCAAATAGCTTATTAGGCAAGAATGGAGAAATAAAAAATGCAAAACTAAAAATCTATGCCCTGTATTACCTTCAATCCCTTCTCAGAACTCAGCTGAGGAAGCAGTGTCTCTGTAGATCACTGTGTACTTAGCAGAATATGTGGGGGAGTTGGGTGGTATAAAGGGGAAAGTGTGCCTTCTGTATCAGAACCAAGTGAGAGAGTTAGTCTTTAAAAATGAAACCTTAGTTGTGACCCCCTTCCACATTGGAATTTTAAAAATTAGGTCGTTGTAAGAAATCCATCAAATCAAAGGTGTTAAATATAACGTATAGGATAGGCTATTTCAAGGGATTCCCAGCCTCCAAAGAGGGTTATTTTCTAGAAATAGCAGTTTAGTTATCTCTGGAAACTTTGGTTTTATGCCTAGTCAAGCTGTGAGTGGCTATGTGGATATGAGCTAGTCATTTAACCTCTCGGGTCCTTCGGGTACTTTTCTACAAAATGAGGAGGCTGGGCTCAGGTGCCTTCCAGCTCTCAAAGGCTATTCTGTGTTTCCAGGATGCTGGGGGCAGACAATTCATTTCAAGGTTTTATATAAATGGCATCCAGTGTCATGAAATAATGTATCAAGAGCAGCTGCAGGCTCTTTCTAGCCTGAATCTGGTTTGAAGCCAGCAGATAAGGTTGCTTGAATTCATTTTTTTCCTTTGGTGAGGGGGTAGGTTTGATGACCTAATGGGCCTTTTCCATCTCCTGTATCTTTGATGAGACCACAAGCCTCTGAGTTGAGAACTGTAAAGAGTTACTGTAGAGAATTTTCCTTTGTAGTGATTTTCCTTTCGGGTAATATTTGATATTATTGCAACTGTACTTTGATTCAGTTTTGTCTACCACATAGCTCTGTGTGATAGTGAGAACAGACTCTACAAAGACACAGGCACACACATGTATAAAGGAAATATAACAGACCCAGAATTTCTGAGAGTTGGTTATATACTAGTGAAGATCCATAATTATCAAATGGATGTCAACAAAAAATATATACACATATATTTTTCATATAGTAGCTTACAGGGAATGACTAAACTTGTTTTCTATTTTCCTTTTCTTTTAATAATATAATAGTATAATAGTATTATAACATATAATTAATATATAGTATTCATATACATGTTTACATTCAAAATGAAAATTATTTTATAAAAGTGGTTCAAGATTAACGCAATTTTTTCTATGTGTTTCCTTATTAGAAATAATCTCACTCCCCAACTTACATGATATCTAGACCCCAGTAAGAGACCTGTTTTCTTCCACTTTACCCCGACCTCTCTGACCTGAGAACCTCATTTGAAGTACCTAGCACTGTGGCTTATGGCTCTCAATTAGCAACCTGGTTTCCCCTAATGTGCCTTTAACCGCTCCACCCAGGCAATCTTTGGTTCCACATGGACACTATTTTTAGTTACTTCAGGTGACAGGAAACAGAGCATGAAAACAATTACTGGATTCCTTCACTCAATTAGTGAAGATGAGGAATTTAAAAACTCAAGAGCACAATATGCAGAAACATCAATACACTACAAGATTACATATGTGCGTTATAGGCAAAGGAGACAAAAATCCAGGTCAAAGGTATGGGCAATGACTTCAATAAAATCATAGAAGAATGCTTTTCCCAAATCCAAGGTAAGAAATATGCATTCAGGTACAAGAGGCACACCAAACACCAGAGATAAATAAGATAAGAACAGAAACCCCAGGGAGTATTATAGCTAATGATATAATTGCACTGAAAAATTGTATTGTTTGTATTGTACTAAATTGTATAGTGAAAAAGAAAGGTATTAGAAGCTGTAGCTCGGAGACTCACCCACATAGAAAGGTGGTTTTAGAAGCATGACTACTTATTCCTCAACAGAAGCATCAAGAGCAAAGAGAGCTTGGAGCAACATGTTTCAAGTCTGAAAGAACAAATGTCAACAGTGACTAATGATAATTAAAATATAAAGAAATGTTTCCATAGTAAATGAACCAAACAAACTTATGAAGACCCAACCAGCCCTACAAAAATACTAGAAGGCATGTTTCAAACAGAAAAGAAGAAGAATCATATCTAAGAATCTGTGGGATAAATGATAAATGATGCTAGGCTCACAGCTATACTAAACAGGAACAAAAAAACAAACATCACAAAAAATGGACAGCACATAATATATGCTTTTCTCTATTAATTAAATTTCAGAATTGGAATTATTGCTTCCAATCTAGAAATTATCTTTTCTTTATGCAACATGGTCAAGTTCACTCTATGCTTTCTGGTCCTTATGCATGAAGAAAGGGTTAATTTGATTCCATGACAGAAATTGTTGCCTTTTCTATTAAAGGAAACAGCAAAATCTTACTACACAATTAGGAATTAATTCCCGATGAGCTTGCATCCTTGTGATTTTAAGCAGAAAAATATTACAAGCATCTTATCTTTTGGAAAGTTAGTCTTTATTCTTGCAGGTATGGACATGTATTTTTCATTGTTATTTTTGCCTTTGACTAGAGGCAAAAAAGCTTTCAAAGACATGATATATTTGTTTCATTAAGTTAGAAACTTGAATATTCAAAGGTCTTTTAAAATAAAGCAATGCTATCGGTGTTCGGTGTTCTGTTCAGAAACTTGTCCTCTGTCTCGGGCTCTAAGGTCAACAATTGACAAATGGTACCTTATGTAACTGCAAAGCTTCTGTAAGGCAAAGGACACTGTCAATAGGACAAATCAGGAGCCCACAGACTGGGAAAAAATCTTTACCAATCCTACATCTGAGGGCTAATGTCCAAAATTTACGAAGAACTCAGGAAATTAGACACCAACAGCCCAAATAACCCAAATAAAAAATAGGGTACAGAACTAAGCAGATAACTCTCAACAGAGAAATATAAAATGGTCAAGATGCACTTAAAGAAGTGTTCAAAGTCCTTAGTCATCCAGGCAATGTAAAAACAAAACAACTCTAAAGTTTCTTCTAATACCCATCAGAATGACTAAGATCAAAAACTCAAGAGATAGAATATGCTGGTGAGGATGTGGAGCAAGAAGATCCATCCTCCATTGTTGGTGGGAGTGCAAACTTCTTCAACCACTTTGGAAATTAATTTGGTTTTGTCTCAGAAAACTGGGAATAGTTATACCTGAAGGCCTAGCTATGCCACACCTGGTCATATACTGAAAAGATGCTCTAACATCCCACAAAGACACTTGCATAACTAAGTTCATAGCTGCTTTATAATCGCCAGAAACTTTAAACAACCTAGATGTCCCTCAACTGAAAAATTCATAAAGAATATTTGTTTGTCTATACAATGGAATCCAACTCAGCTACTAAAAACCAAGAACTAATGAATTTTGCTGGCAAATACATGAAACTTAAAAATGTCATCCTGAGTGAGATCACCCAGACCCAAAAAGGAATACATGTACACATATGTACTCAATTATAAGTGGATATTAGCCAAAAATACAGGAATCATATTATACTCCACAGACCCAAAAAAGCTAAACAAGAAGGACGGCCCCAGGGAGAAAGCCCGGATCCCATTTAAAAGGTGGAATAAAGTAGTCAGAAGAAGCAGATAGAGGCAGATAGAATGGAGGATGGAGAGGTGACTAAGAGACTCAGGAACAGGAAGTACAGGAGAAATGGCTAGATGGCCATGAAAAAGAATGGAACTCTGTAACTGTTGGGGATGAGGAGATAGGGGACATCTCCAGCATGAAACATGGCCTGGGACAAAGGAGGCACACAAGAATCAATGGGGGTGACCTTAGCTGGGACTCACTACCCTGGGGATAGAGAACCTAAAGAGGCCACCTCCTATAGCCAGCCAGAAATCCCAGTGGAGCGATAAAGATACCAACTCACCCAAAAAACCATCAACCCAAAATTTATCCTGCCTACAGAAATGCAGGCACAGGGGAGGGGTAGAGACTGAGAGAATGGCCAACCCAAAACTTGCCCAACCTGAGACCCATCCCACAGAGAAGCACCAGACCCTAATACTACTAGTGATACTCTGCTCTGCTGTACCCAGCAGCTGACTCAGACAAATATACACACCCACATCTAAACAGTGGATGGAGCTTGATGACCCTTATAGAAAAATAGGAAGAAGTATTATGGCCCCAAGGAAGATAGGAATGCCCCAGGAAGACCAACAGAGTTAACTAACCTGGACTCTTGTGGGCTCTGAGAGTCTGAACAACCAACCAACCAAAGACCAACCAACATACATGGCCTGGACCTAGACTTCCCTGCTCATATATCAATATAAGATCTTTTTGTGTAAGATTCCATACATCTTGGGTGCATGACATAGACAAATCAAGCAAACACTGAATTGGAAGCTTTTTCCTTGATGGCCAGCTTTTATAGTGACAGAAGAAATCAGGTAGGCTATTGGGAAAGAAAGGTATCAATTGTCTTACTCAGATGTGAACCGAAAGAACACAATACTAACCTGCCAGGCAAGATCTAAACAGTTTTGCAGTAGCAGCAATACAATTATGAGGGTAACTACCCTCTCTCTGGATGAACAGTTAGCCCTCTATGCATATTTGCTCCTATTGCTTGGGCCTATAATATAGTCAAAAATAAACTGGACCCCTTCATCAGACCTGCTGATCCAGAGCCCTGCAGATTAGATGCCCTCCCTGCACTCACTTCCCTTGCCCTCCCACCAAGCCCTCTGGGGCACTCCCAGCTGTCCCCTGGAGCTCTATTGTCCTTCCCGCCTGCCTCTCTGTCTCCAACTGCCCCCCACCAAAACCTTCCCTCTGTGTCCCCAAGGGAATACCCAACTGCTGGGAGACACATTGCTTTCTGCATTGTCCAGTCCAAGGGGCCACACCAGAGGCCCGTAACTTCAGGATGTTAGCTCCCCTCCCAATAGCTGCTACAACAGCAAAATCAAGGGATAACCAGATAGATAAAGGCCAGCATAAGAACGAAATCAACAAAGGCCAGGGCAGTATGACACCTCCAGAGCACAGCCATCTTACTACATCAAGCACTAAATATCTTAACACAACTGAAGCACAAGAAAAAGACCTTAAATCGAGTCTTACAAAGATGATCAGGCCTTTAAAGTGGAAATGAATAAATCTCTTAAAGATATACAGAAAAATACAATTAAATAGCAGAATGGATTGATTTGCATTCTTCTGCATGCTAGCCGCCAGTTGAACCAGCACCATTTGTTGAAAAAGCTGTCTTTTTTTCCACTGGATGGTTTTAGCTCTTTTGTCAAAGATCAAGTGACCATAGGTGTGTGGGTTCATTTCTGGGTCTTCAATTCTATTCCATTGATCTACCTGCCTGTCACTGTACCAGTACCATGCAGGGTTTTTGTTTGTTTGTTTGTTTGTTTGTAGATCTTACTTTTTTCTTTTTTCAATTGAATATTGTCTTCATTTACATTGCCAATGATAAAACATTTCCCGATTTCCCCCCTCCCCAAAGATGCCCAACCCCTCCTCCCACCCCCTGCCTCCACGTATATGCCCCTCCGCCCAACACACTCCCCCCTCCCCCCTTAGTTTCCCTTTGTTGGTGCTTCTATTGAGCCTTCACTGGACCAAGGACCACTCCTTCCACTGATGCCCAACAAGGCCTTCCTCTGCCCCATGTGTTCCCCTTGGTTGATGGTTCAGTCCCTGTGAGTCTTGGGGTGACTGGGTGGCTGAAATCATTGTTCTTCCCATGGGGCTGTAAACTCCTTCAGATCCTCCACACCACTCTTCAGCTCCTTCATTGGGGACCCCACGCCCAGTCCAATAGTTGGTTGCTAGCTTCTGCCTCTGTATTTGTAAGGTTCTGGCAGGGCCCCTCTGGAGACAACCATGGCATGTTCCTTTTGGTATAAGCTTCTTGTTGTAGTGTCGGGGTTTGGTGACTGTTTATAGGATGAATCCCCAGGTAGGGCAGCTGGAAAGAACCCAGATGCCCCTCAACAGAGGAATGGATACAGAAACTGTGGTATATATGCACAATGGAGTACTATTCAGCTATTACAAATGAATTCCTGAAATTCTTAGGCAAATGGATGGAACTAGAAAGTGTCATCCTGAGCAAGGTAACCCAATCACAAAGAACGCAAATGGTATGCACTCACTAATAAGCAGATATTAGTCCAAAAGCTCAAAATAAACAAGTTACAATTCACCCAGCACAGGAAGCTCAAGAAGAAGGAGGACTTAAATGAGGGTACTTTGGTTCCTCTGAGAAAGGGAACAAAATACTCACAGGAGCAATAAGGGAGACAATGTGTGGAGACTGAAGTAAAAGCCATCATGCAGTTTTTAACACTATTGCTCTGCAGTACTGCCTGAGGTACAGGATACTGATTCCTCCAGAATTTCTTTTACTGTTGAGAATAGTTTTAGCTATCCTGGGTTTTTTGTTATTCCAAATGAATTTGCAGATTGCTTTTTCTAACTCTATGAAGAATTGAGTTTGAATTTTGATGGGGATTGCATTGAATCTGTAGATTGCTTTTGGCAAGATGACCATTTTTACTATCTTAATCCTGCCAATCCATGAGCATGGGAGATCTTTCCATCTTCTGAGGTCTTCTTTGATTTCTTTCTTCAGAGTCTTGAAGTTTTTGTCATACAAATCTTTCAGGTGTTTGCTTAGAGTCACACCAAGATACTTTATATTGTTTGTGGGATTTTCAGGGTTGGGGAAGCAGAAAAGGGGACAACATTTGAAATGTAAGTAAAGAATATATCTAATAAATAAAAGAGTCTGGGAGAATCAGTTATGGCCATGGACAGTTAACACAAAGGGTCCCAAGTTATAAACCATCTCAGCTCCTGTTTTTAGGGATCTGTGGGAACCCTGTGTCCCTGGCCACACAGGTAGTACAGCTGTTTCTAAACTTGTGGTAGAAACCAGGCTACATAAGCTCTTTCTTTAAAGAGACAACCACAGAGGTGTAACATTCTTGTTTTTCCTGGTGATCATCTGTGAGTACAAGGACTTGTTTTTCCAACAACCTGGTTGCTTTCAAACCAGCCAACTAACCCCTACATTAAATTTTCTTTATTTATATGAACTTGTTGTTTCAGGGTAGTAATTATAAGTTTAAAACTCCATTATTTTCACTGCATACATATTACATAATATGGTTAAAGAATACAAAAATCCCTTGATAAGTTTTATTGAAAACATTAAATATATAGGTAAAAACACAGATGTTGTTTAAAATAATCTCATTATTGTGGGACTGGACTATTATCATGTTCATAATTTTCCTGAAATGAGAAAAGGTTGAGAAAAAGAACAAAATAATTTTCAAACTATCATAAGTTGATATTATAAAATAAAATAAACCTTTAAAGAGAAAAAGTAGAAAAATCGTAAAGTTTAACTAGGAAGGAGTAAGAAAGCACTCATCTGAGTGAGCAAGCCACACTCAGGCCCCATCTGCGTCTCACCCATGGTGGAGTCTCGCTCAACTCCTAACCTACTCAGAAAACAACTCAAGTTCTTGCTTTTAAAAGAGACATCTGTTGTTCCTTCAGAATTAAAAAAATAAAATAAAAATAGGAACCCTAAACTATGGTAAAGTTTGTATGTACACTCAACATAATAATTCCTAATGTGGCCAAGAATATAAAAATTCAAAACCTCCTTTATTTAGCTTCTCCCACAGGATTTATTCCTACAGAATACACTGAATTTAATGCTTTACAGTTCGTTGTTGGAGATCCAATCTATAAATTACTCTTTCTAGACTATATGTTCATTATAAAGCCAATATCATATTTCTGCCAAATCACTAACAATAAGTTTGTAGTTTCGTGATATTAGGTCAGAAAGGGTCACACACACTGCGGTGTGGTAGGAGGCTGGAGAGATGAGCAAGTGGATAAGAATGCGTACTGTTCCTTCAAAGGAACAGGGCTCTCTTGAGCATGGCGTTTTCTTTAACTGTCACTACAAGCATGGAATGAAGCTGCGGATGGTTTGAGATGTTTGCTCTGTCCACCAGACTCCACCAGCTGACGACTGAGACAGACGGAAGAATGTTCAGACATACATGGAATGTATGCATGAGAAATATTTTAAGACAAATGTTTTATCTTATTCCAATTACAACCTTTTAAGGTTTTGACACCAATAAAACTGCTGAAGTAGCGTGAAACCATCATCCCAGTCACCCCTCGATGTGTCCATGTGACAAATGATTGGTTACTTCTCAAAAACACAAGCGATAAGAATATCCGCAGTGTATGTGTCTTCAGGCACAAAATTATCCCTGGCTATGTAATAATACACTCCCATGATGATTTAAGAAACTACAAAAATCATTCATAAAACATTTAAAAATGGGAATATGTACATCAGTCAATACTGAGGTTGGGCTGCAGAGATAAATTTGTTGGGAAAGTGTTTACTTTACAATAGGACCTCAGATCAGATACCAGGTCATCATGTGAGATAAACACACACACACACACACACACACACACACACACACACACCTACACATACACATCTACATATACAAACACACACATTTTTTTAAATAAACAAAAGTAAACATTCAGATTAATATAAAATTCCTGACTGGAAGAAAAAAATAGCTTCAATTGTACTTATTTTCAAAAACAGTCCCTGTAAATTTTATAATGTTTAAAGCAAATTCCTAATCACAACAGACACATATTTACCTGGCACAGGAAAATAAAAATTGCACATGTGGAAATTATAACTTTCATTAACAATAAATATAATAAGTATATGTTAACAAATAGCCTATAGGGTATTAGAGCCCAGATATCACACAATCTTAAAAACTACTCAAATGCATATAACATATTTGGAAAATTTAATTTTGCCACGAATACTGTGAAAGGCAGTAAGGATCTTCAGAGCGCAAGAGGAGAGTGTGATCCAGCATTGCCATAAAGGGCATGCACACCAGTTCAGACCTAGGCTGCTCCCCAAGACATCTCTCATAAATACCACAGGCACACCGATCAAAGGTCACACATGGTCACTCTCTTCATAAGCTGGTACCCCTCTATAATAATTTGATTTTTTTGCTCCATTTCTGTTTTAAAGAAACTCTAGAATGGTCAAAATCAGTAAACCTAGCTGTTGGCTTAGATATCAGACTTGGCACAAAATTCTTAACACACGTGTATCTGAAAGTACATATAACGTGTATGTGAGTGACATCCGAGAGGAACATGTAAAACTTGAAGCCGCAGAGCTGTTTTGTCAGCTTTTCTACAGGAATAAAATATGAACATTTTTCCATTGATAATAGCCTATATGCCATAAGGCTTCAAAAACATTGATCAAATTGTCCACACATGAAAAAAATATATAAACCACAAAATAACTCTTTCCAACATATGAAATTAATCAAAGGATTGAGCATGTGGGGGAGGGTAAGCAGAGCAGGTGGTACCCTCCTTGGCCTAAAACTGCTCACTGCAGTCAGTTTCTAAATTTACACATTACTGGAAAAGAAGGAATGCAAGTTGTTTTCTACAACATTCTTTCTCTGCTTTCTTGCTGTGAGGAAAAAACATACACCCAAGACACACATATATGTGCTTTTGAAAGTAACATAAAATTTTTGTATATGTGTGAAAATTATATGCATGTCTTTATACATATGTATATCTATATGTGTGTATGAATTGTAGATTAGAGATCCAGGATGTGGTTAAAATTAGTGTTTTTTCCCTCTTATTATCAAAGACAATGCCCTAAGCATTGAATGTAGTATTTTTAATCTCCCTTTGTCATAGGAACACTGTCAGATGAAGCAGAGTGTGACATGAATGTATTGTGAAACTAGGTTTGCTTTGTTGGTTTTGTTTCCTTAAATAATATGCAAATTATAGACATGGAAGAAATAGAATATGTACAATGGAAAAAATATTGAATAAGGTAAATTAAAAGAAAAGCTTGCATTTTCATGATTTAGATTACTTTCAATGTTTCCTATTATGAACTATTATTGGAAAATAAAGTTTAAATTCACAATAAAATATTTTAATATTAATTGAGGCATTTAGATTATTATAATCATATTGAGATAATATTAACACCTGTTATGTTTGAAAGAAAACTACCTTAAACTATTAATGAAAATATTAAAAATGAGATGATAAAAACCAGGACATGATCATCAAAGGATTATTTAAAAGAACTTTTGCCTCAAACTGAAAATATATGACCATATCACAATTGCAAAATAGTTTTATAATATTATATTAACCAACATTTCAAATTATATGTAAAATGAATTTGCATTTATAAATTTGTCCGGAAGTCTTAGCCACTTGTGTCAGAATGTATTTTCCGAAATTGCCTGCAGGAAGGCACACTTACAGTTCACGTTAGTACTTTGACGTGGGCTTGAGAGGTGGCTTAGCAGTCAGGAGTACTTCCTGCTCTTGCAGAGTAGTAGCTGGTTCATTTCCCAACACTGACTGTGTGCCTCGCATAATCAGTACCCCCAACTCCAGTGTGTCCCCTGCAGTTCTCTGGCCATCCTGGGATTTGGACTCAGATGTGAAAACTCAAGACAGCCACACTCATAAGCTCAAGTAAAATGTAAAATTAAAACCAAGAAATGAGGCAAGACCTGGACCTGGGTTGAGATGGTTCTGGAAGAATGGAGCTATGTGGCTTCTGAAGCCTGTACATGTGCCACTGCTCCCCTTCCTCCTGCTTTGGGATCTTTCAAAGCTGTCCCAGGGGCCTATGAAAGATTTTCAGCTTTATCGTGAGAGCACCGAGGAAGAATTACTAGAGATAATATCAGAGTTAGACTTCTCTGAGTGTAAGGAAATTTTAAGATCATTTATTGAAATAAATGTTGGGTGTATTTATATGTAAACAAAGTGATTGGAGCTTCAGCATACTCGAATGTCTTTAATAACAATTTAATTGATTTGAAAATGTCAATGTGACAGCTAGTACAAAGGGGATAACAGTCACCAGCACTTAGAATCCTGACCAAGGGGATAGTTTGGAGCAGATGGTTTTCTTGCAAGAAACCTGGGTTTAGTTCCCAGCAACCAAATGGCCTCTCACAGCTGTCTGTAATTTCAGTTCCAGAGGATTTGGTGACTCACTCTGGTACAACATGCATCACAGACATCAATCAGGAAAAATACATACAAAGTTACAAAATAATGAATTAAAAAGTAATGATCAAATAGAAAGGGGATACGAAGGGTAGGGATCCCCTGGAAAAATAGTAAAACATTCCGTACATAAGATCCAAAAGGAGGGGCATCCTAGAATTCTACTACATGCCGCAACCGATGGACACAGATACAGTCTCACAGCCAAACATTAGGCACAGCTGGAGTGGAGGAAGAGAAGAAAAGATGAGAAAACCCAGAGGGGTCAAGGACTCCACAAGAAGACTGCCCACGGAATCAACTGACAGCGGCTCGTGGGGCTGACAGAGGCCAGGGAGCCTGTACAGGTCTGATATGTTGGCATGTATGTTATGGTTAAATAGCTTGGTGTTCCTGTGGGAATCCTAACATAGGACCCCTTTGCCTGACTGTGGGACCCTTCTCTTTCAACTGGTTTGCTTCACCCAGCCTTGATATGATGGTACATCACTGGTCTTCTTCTTTTCTAATTCTTTACGTTTTTTTTAATTGGATATTTTATTTACATTTCAAATATTTTCCCCTTCCTAGGGCTCCCCTCCCAAAGCCCCCTATCCCATCCCCCTCCCCTTGTGTTCCCCCAACCACCCACCCACTCCAGTCTTCCTGCCCTGGCATTCCTCTTACACTAGGGCATCAAATACCCACAGGCTCAAGGGCCTCTCCCCCCACTGATGTCCAACAAGGCCGGAGCCTGGGTCCCACCATGTGTACTCTTTGGTTGGTGGTCCAGTCCCCGGGAGTTCCAGCAGGTCTGGCTGGTTGACACTGCTGCTCCCGCCATGGGGCTGCACTCACCCTCAGCTCCTTCAGTCCCTTCTCCAATTCCTCCATCAGGGATCCCTGAGCTCAGTCCAGTGGTTGGATGTGAGCATCTGCCTCTGTATTTGTCAGGCTCTGGCAGAGCCTCGCAGGAGGCAGCTGTATCAGGCTTCCATCATCAAGCACTTCCTGGCATCCACAATAGCATACAGCTTTGGTTGCTGTAATGGGATGGACTCCCAGGTGGGACAATCTCTGGATGGCCTTTCCTTCAGTCTCTGCTCCACATTTGCCTCCATATTTCCTCCTGTGAACATTTTGTTCCCCCTTCTAAGAAGTTGTCTAAGAAGTGCTGAAGCATTCACACTTCTTAGACAACTGTGGCAGGTTATAAAATTAACTCAAGCAAGTCAGTGGCCTTCTTGTACTCAAAGGACAAGCAGGCAGAGAAAGAAATTAGGGAAATAACACCCTTCACAATAGCCACAAACAACATAAAGTATCTTGGCGTAACTCTAACCAAACAAGCGAAAGATCTGTACAACAGGAACTTCAAGTCCTTGAAGAAAGAAATCGAAGAAGACCTCAGAAGATGGAAGTCGTAGTTTTTTAATAGCTGAATAGTACTATGTAAATGTACCACATTTTCTGTATCCAATAATCTGTTGAGGGACATCTGGGTTCTTTCCAGCATCTATTCTGTAATATTTATGGCTATTATAAATATGGCTGCTATGAACATAGTGGAACATGTGCCTTTATTACATGTTGGGGCACCTTCTGGGTATATGCACAGGAGTGGTATAGCTGGGACCTCAGGTAGGTGGAGTTGGATTTTTATGCAGGGTGATATGTATGGATCTATTTGAATTCTTTCTGTATGCAGACATCCTGCTTGACCAGCACCATTTGTTGAAGATACTTATTTTTTCCATGTATATTTCTAGATTCATTTCAAATGTAGGTTTTCATAGGTTTGTGGATTAATGTCTGGGTCTTCAATTTGAGTCCACTGATAAAAATGTCTGTTTTTATGAGAAATACCTTTTTCCAAAACTATAATTTTGTAGTACAAATTGAAATTGGGTGTAATGAAACCTCCAGCAGTTATTTTATTGTTTATGATTTGGTGGGTTTCTTTCTTTTCCTTTCTTTCTTTCTTTCTTTCTTTGTTTCTTTCTTTCTTTCTTTCTTTCTTTCTTTCTTTCTTCCTTTCTTTCTTTCTCGTATAAAACTTAGGATTGAAAGAAACCGAGGGGGGAGGGGGAACGATTGGGGAATAGTTGGGGGGGAGAGGAACTATGGGAACTATGGTGGGTGGGAACTGGGAAAGGGGAAAGCCTTTGGAATGTAAACATAGAATATAGAAAATTTAAAAAAAACCTTAGGATTGTCCTTTCAAGATCTGTAAAAATTCTCTGCTAGAGATGGAGCACAAGGGAGAATAGGGAGGGAGAGAGAGGGGAGATTTTTGTCTCAGAGGATATGCCTCTGGATAGAGAGGAGGGAGATGTAGCCCATGGGCAGATGATGGTTTATAGGTTAAAGTTGGAAACCCCATGTTAGGATAAGATGTTTGATTATTATTGGAAATGTAAATTAGGTTAGTCAAAGGGAGCTTTTGATTGATGGACTTCAATCTTTTGATAACTGGACCGTGGTAGTCATCCTTAGGAGGAGAAAGTAGCCAATGAGGGAACAGACTTTGGGGGCTAGCTTGAGAATTGTAATCAAACAAGTTTAAGCAAGGCCGAAGGAACTGGGGAGAAGGGAAAGCCTGCCACAGCAATGCTTTCAAGATAGTAGGATCCCTTCAAGCAGCCGTTCTCAGCCTCCCTAGTGCTGTGGCCCTTTAGTTCAGTTCTCCATTCTGTGGGGAACCCCCACTATAAGGCTATTTTGTTGCTTTATTTATGCTTTTATTATATTTATACAATTACTTTATAAGTGTAATTTTGTTATTGTTATGAATTGTAGAGGCAGAGACCTACCTTTGACCACTGGCTATCACATGTGTGACAGTTAGTGAGTGTACTTGAATAAACACATGTACATAAACAGATATATACATATACATATTATACTCATACACAGAGCTAGAAAAAGGTCTTTACATATTATTTATATATGGATCAGAAAGTAAACTTATGTCTCTATATTTAGAGACTGTTTTATCTAGATTTATGAAAATCTGCTTATCTTCAGGAAAACATAATCAGTGTATTTCCTACCAAATTGATTTATTTTCTATTTAATTAAAATTGATCTAGAAACAAATTATGAGACAAGGTCTCAAATTTATAGTGTTTCAGGAAAATAAACATAGCAAAGTACATAGAGAAAATAGAATATTATTAGATAATCTTAGTTTCAATATTGGGCATAAATTAAGCTCAAATGAAATAGAATACCATTTCTTTTACCAATGAACAATACTGTGAAAAAATAGAAAAAGAAGGGAGAAGACAGAAAGTGTTTATACAAACAAAATTAAATGAGATATAAAAAGAATATAGAAAATTGTAGATCTTGTGTTTTATTAATAAAGAAAGAATCTGGATACGTTTGGTAGACACATGGTACAGTGAAGTGGAAGGGGGTCCTCTGTGAGGCCCGTGCTGAAGCATGCTTTTCTCTGAGGGGCCAGCCACACAGTGGATATAGTATGGAATAGAGTTTATTTAGGGTATGGGACAGGGAGTTGAGAAGGGAGTAGAGACAGTGAAAAGCAAAGAGAGAGAGCAGCCAGGAACATGTGGAGAGAGAGGGGAGGTACAGAGATGGTAAGAGGGTAAGGCAGTGAGAGACTAGGAGGAGTAAGAGGGTAAGAAAGAGAGTAAGAGAGTGAGGAGTGGCAAGCAGCCCTGTTTTATTGTGAGCAAGGCATACCTGACTGTGGCCAAGTAACTGTGGGGCAGAGCCTAGAAGGAATGCTAAGAGTAGAAACTGTAAAAGTTCATACTGTAAATACATTGTGACTATGTGTTGATGGTAGTTGTGTGATACACAACTCAATAAACACAGTAGTTAAGCAAGTGGGTTGTTATTTCTGCATGTATCTCTAAGCTCACTCCCATAGCCCCAAGTAAATCCTAGTTATTTTCAAAATTCTCTATAAAAATGTTTGCATAAAACAATAAGGTTTTCCTATATGAAAACTAAATGCCCATGTTCAAGCTGTTGTATTCTTCTGGATCAAAATCTCAGACTATCAAAAGCACCTTCTTAGCTATTACTGAATTTTTACACTGTTTTACCTATGTCCCCAAGAGACTAATTGGCATGTGAGCTTATTAGCTACAAATTGCAAAGGAATGACACTGAGGGCACCCTTGATGGACATTCGAATCCCCTCATTACCAGCCAAACAGTGAAAGTGGCAATTGGTAAATAATTGAGCACAGTATAAATAATTCTAAACAAGAGCGAAGGTCCAAGAAGATTTAATTTCCTTCCCATAAGTGAATTCCATAATCATTTTATTATTTCCCAAGTTAACACATACAAGGGTAAAAAGAAGTCAAGGCCATGGAAAGAATCTTAGGAAATATCAACAAATTTTTTAAATAACATTACTTTCAATAAAATAGACTTAACACATTATGAAATTCCAGCCAGAGATGACAGGGAAAGATGTCAGTGTAAAAGGTAGTCGACTCACATTTTTGTCTCATAAAATCAAAAACTGGAGAGACCTACATGAAGAACCATATCTAGACTTTGATCAGCAGGTTAGAAACTCCTTTTCAGAAGACACAGAATGAGTAAATATCCCCCCAGAACTGCCAGTGCTTCCCAGTACTTCTAAAACCACATTCAAGTGGAAGAAAACCCTGTTGTGAGAAATATTAAAGACAATCCCGCCAACTCTCCTGCCCGACCATGCCTCAGCACCGTGTCCTGGCGGGGCCCTGCTCTGTGAGTTTTCGCAGCCGAGCTATTCTCCCCAGCTAGCTTCCACAGCATCCCAACTGTGCTCCCTCTCCACCATCGGCACACCCACGTTCCAGTAAACAAGTAAATGAAAACTCTTAAATCTTAATAATTAGTCAGATTTATGTATAAATAGTATCACGATTTACAAGATGCCAATACAGTAATTTAAGAGCCAATTGATAATGATAAAAGTTTTATCCCAATATTTCTAACCTTATAGAAACTTAGCTATTTGTGGCTAGGAAATGCCACACAGATCCACGTCTGAATCTATCTCAGTTCTCTTTTCTTCTCCTCGTGTGACCTCTGCCCCCAACCCACCCCAAGAACTCCTAGCTCCTCCTCCCTTTGATTGGACATGGAAGATTCTACAACAAACCCAAGCAGATTCAAAATCTCAAAGATTCACATTGGGAGTGGAAGAGAAGCAGAAAGTAGTTTAGAGAGACAAGACAAAGTTTTAAAAAGGGAAACATCTCTAGCAAAAGGCCTTTGTGACTGTGCACATGCCCCTGTGTCTACTGGCAAAAATGCCACCAAATTGAGCAATGAACTCCTGGAAAACTCAGTCACCTAGATCATTATCAGAGTCCACAAGGGACTAGGAGGTACCAGAATTACACCTAGTGACAGTGAGGAAGCCATGTTTGCTACAGCATGGGTTTTAAGAGTCTCCCAAGGCCCACTTGGTAAAGGCTTAGCTTGGTGTCCTTGACGTATCTCACCATATGCCTGCCTCTGGGAGGGAGCTTCTGGGGTATGGTGAGAGCTCCTTCAGTAGTTGGAGCATGACCCTGAAGGTAACTGTGTGATCCTGACATTTGACCTTGTGCTCTTGGACTGCCATGTAGATAGCAGTTCCACCTCTTTATTCATTCATTCTAAGGTGCTGCCCACTACAGGCCTGGGGCAGGAGAGAGCAAACTCACCACTTAAAGCCATGGACATAGTGAAGCAAAGTAAACATTTTCTCTAAGTTATTTATTAAAGAGCAGGAAGGCTGCCTAACACAAGGCAGCAATAATAATAGAGAACCTAAATAACTGACAGTCAATCCAAAAGCTATAGAACCAAAAATATGTGCAGATTTATATCAGTCAAACTTTATTAGTAAGCCCTGATTCCTAGTTCACATGTTAGTACTAAGAAAGAAGCTCCTAACATGCCCAAATACCATCCAGCTCCCGGTCATATATCACCAGTACCAAGAAAACCAATCCAATGTTTCTAATGGCAATATTTTGTGGTTGTTCTTTAGAGACAGGACCTTGATTTTTGAGGCTCAAAATGGCATTCAGTTTGCTATGTATCCAAGACTACTTTTGACTTACAGTCCCCAAGCCTTAGTTTCCAAAAGCTGAGATTACAGGAATATTCTACTATATCCAGCTTGAAAAATAAATTCTAGTGAAGACAAAAATACATGAATAAAAACAGACCTATAAATGACAGAGATTATAAAATCCCAAAAGCTACTTGTTTAAAAGATATATAACTACATTTTTTAAAGTAGATGAAATGGGACTCAGGAGATGACTCGACAGAGAAGGCGACTTTCTGCCATTTCAGATGGCCTGAGTTTGCTTCCTTGCACCGGGTCTGGGTAGCTCACAGCTGCTAGAAGGCCAGCTCCGGAGGGTCCAATGCTCTCTTCTGGTATCTGCAGTTACTGCATTCATATGCACATACACACATAGATATTTATTTAAAAGTAGAAATGATTTAAATGAAATTATAACATAAACTTATTAAATGATGTAAGAAATGTACTAGCTATAGAAATGTAGCATTTCTTAAGTGATGGTTGAGATTGAGATTCAAGCCAATAAAATTGCAAAAGTGAAATATTATATCTCTGGATTCCTGTGGCAGTTCTCTACGAGTATGTCTGCATCGAAAAGCCACAGTATATTAGGTGGATATTTTGTGAGCAAATAGAAACAATATTCTCTCATGAATTTACCTACCAAAGGGATGGGTTGTATATATGCTTAAATTTAGCCTTTGTGCCCAGAAACACAAAAATACAAATCAGAAATAATTTTTGTCCTCAGTCCAGGAATGCTAAGTAAATACGGTTTGTCAAGAAATCAGTGTTTATATAAATGTCAAATCAAGTTACTAATTTTCTGGCCCTACATGTTAGACGTGTTTCCAAAGCAGTCTCTAAGGACATTTCGACATATCCAACCTATGAACCTGTTTTGTTCATAGATGAGATAATTAATTCACTCTGGGAATGCTGAGAGCAGGCTGCACCTTCTAAATTCTTGCAGAACATGTTATAATATTTTTATTGCAAATATAAGCTTTGTCTGACTATTCTTCAGAAGCTAAGTCCTGATTCAAAATACCAATAGAATTTCACCAAGAGCCCTTGAGAATACAGGACACAGGGAGACTGTCTTAAAGCAAAAATTTCATGATGGAAGGGAGAGGTCAGCATAATAAAATAGGCAAAAGATAAAAAGGAATAAAAAATGATGGATTTGAAATAATGTTTACATAAAATACCTATAAAATCTCAAATGATAAAGAAAAATGTAAACGAATGAAGGACAGAAATGTTAATCATTCTAAAGCAAGCATGGGAAAGAACAACCATTAATTCTGTAACTTAAATACATTCCATTCAACATAGCAATGTTGGCCTTACGTTCTCAGGAGAAGAACGTGATGCACTGCAAGGGTAAGCAATTTTCAGAAACCTGTGAGGAGAAAGATTAGATTTTTAACATATTTGGTTCTTGTTCTGATGTCTTTGAATCATAGAGAGAATAGATAAACACTGAAAAATATGTAAGAGTCAGTGAACACAGTTTATAGGTATGTTTCCACATCACTTCCAAATTAATCTGTAGAGATAAATAAATGTCAATCTAAAACATAAAAAGGCAGTTCATTGCTTTTGATGAGGCTTTTAAGAAAAATGACATGAAATTGAAGGGAGAACAGTTGAGAAGAAAATGGGCGTTTTAAAGAAGTAGGGAGAGGCAAGGGAGTAGGAGTGAGTACAACTCCCCTAAATCATACAAATGTATGAATATGTCATGAGGAAGCCAAGTACTATATATAATTAATATATACTAATAATACTGATAATACTGAAATACATGGAAAATAAGGGTCAGATATCACCAAGGTATTTCTGAAGGATCACAGACTCATTGTCTTCCACACCAACTTTTGCAGAAGGGGCTGCAAAGACAAAGGCATTGCTAATCACTAGTGCCATAAATTGTAATCTAAACAAAACTTAGGAAAGTTACTAGAAAATCTATGTAATATTCTAGAAATATGTCTTCAAAAATTTCAAATTACTAATTATTTGATAGGAAATTTTTCAACACAATACAATTTAAGCAAAAATACAGAGTTCGATTATTTATTAACCATGTAAGCACATTTTGGAGTGTTTCTACCATGGGTTAATATTGTTGTCTGAGATATAACAGAAATGGTAATGTTTCTGGTTACTAAAATCTTATATATGTAGTGCTAAGAGATGGACAAGAAAGAAACATCACAGAAACAATGCAGTAAGCCTTGAAGGTAGGATGCTTTCCCACATCAGGAAGTCAAAACGATTTCATAGAGAAATTAATATTACAGTAATTTTTTTATTTTAGATTATTATTTCACAATTGCATGGGCACATGTGAGTGTGAGTATGCACATATGTGTGTGTAAACTGTTCCACGATATTTCCCTCTACAGTATGCTTGCTTTCCCACTTCTGCTTTCACAGTCGCCATTCTTCCCAACAAGCCAGGGGACCACTGTTCCTGCTCCTTGCTCTGTTCCTTCGGTGGTCTATTATAGTTAATCAGATTGCCTGAGTGAACACAGAAAAGAGCTTATAACCTTTAAAAGCACTCAAGAAAGTGGCTACAGCACTGATGACTATGATTCTCCTCCTGCAGAAACATTAACTCCATATGTACCTCACAGAAGGGGAAGTTCATCTCCATCTATAAAACAATGTTGGTAGGCTCTGATTTGGGGGTCTTGTGCAAAGAACTACTACTGTGAGTTCATGGGTTGAACGCAACAAAGGAAGATCAGAACGTGCTCTTAATCTCTTCAGCACCTTTTTTTTTTTAAAGCTTTGTTCATTTGGGATTTAGTTTTTCATTCTGTTTTTTATGGTCTTTGTTTTGTTTCGGCAAGGTCTCCGTGTAGCTTAGAGTAAGCTTGAACTCACTGTGGTTCCAAAGATGATCTTGAATCCCAGCTCCTACAACCTCGACCTGCCAACCGCTGGGATGACAGGTACCACAAGATCCAACATTTAAAGATCTTTCCTTAATTCATAGAATTGTTGAAGATGCACTATTTCTTGGTTCTGTACTCTGAAGGGAATCAGATTTAAGCTGTGTTCTGTTGGTAGTAGTAAGAATAACATGGTATTGTATTTATTAATGGTGTACTGTAAGCTCAGCTAACATTGAGATAAAAAGGCCAAGTTACCTATTGTCTTTTTTACCAAGGAGAGTTCCTTCCAAAACAGAACTAAAGGGTTCAATATTCTCATCCTAATCCACGTGTCTGTGTTGTGCACTTTCCCTTTTATTAACACCAGATATTTTTATAACATATTATGCTGTGATTAGCTTTCCCTGCCAATATGCCTCTAACTTTCTCATTTCCTCTTGCATCTCGATCCACCCCTTTCTTTCTCTCAGATTTATCTTAGAAACAATTGTTTTAAGGCACAATAATAAAATATAAATAAAATAGATAAATTTAAAATGTAATAAATATAATAAAGACTAACACATAAGACTGACAAAACAAACTGACAGAAGGGAGCCTAAGTGAAGGTACAAAATCAGAGACTCACTCATTTGTACCCTCAGGAATAGCTATAAAAACACTACCTTGGATCCATCATAAGTACCTATAGGGGTAAAGAGAGAGGGGAAATGTGTGTGCATGTGTGTGTGTGTGCATGTGTGTGTGTGTGTGTGTGTAATATTGAAAAAAACTTTACATGACATTATAAGACAAGGAACCTCCAAGATGTCATTGACCTTGTTTTCTGTTGGTCGGCTTCTATGGGGCATACAACCTTCTCTTAGTTTGTTTCCCCAGTAAGACTCCCTTAAAGAAAACTATATTTTCATTTGTGTGTATGTATTATTAACTGGAGATGCTTCTAAATTAGGGATGGGGGAATGTGTTGATTTCTCCTTTCAGCTCTAGGACCCCATCTGGTCAAGGTCTTCCATTTATGGTATAATGTCTGTCTCTGGGTCTTATACTCACATGTCCTCATGTGCTACAAAAGGAAATATCTCTCTCTGATGGTGGCTGACCTATTAGTATAGCAGAATGTCATTAGATGTCATTTTATTTTTATATTTTTAATAACAGTGATATTTGGTTTATTGAAGTTCCTGGGCTATCTAATCTCAGGTTTTTTCACACCCTAGCAGTATTAGGATTGGGCTCCATCCTGCTGGACATTAAGTCAAGCCAGAATTATACATTTTTAATTATATTATTTCTTGTCATTCAAAAGATTTTCAATTAGATATTGCTTTTCTGATAGACATTGCTTAAATTTTGTTTTATTATGGGATGACTTATTTTCTCCACCAATTGCACATGAAGGTTTTGTTGAGTATAGTAGTCACGGGTGGCCTCCATGTTCTCTTAGAATCTGTAAATTATATGGCCATGCCCTTATGGCTTTTGGACTCTCCACTGACATGTTAGATGGTATTCTATTAGATGTGATGTTAGGTGTTACTTGGTCTTTTCCCCATGTAGTTCTTAATAGTCTTTCTTTGTTCTCTATACTTAGTGTCTTGGTTATTATGTGGTAAGGAGATTTTTTTCTGGTACAATCTATTTGATGCTCTGTATTTTTCTTGTACCTTTATAGGCATCTTCTTTCAGTTAGAGAATTTTTTTCTGTGATGTGGATGAAAACATTTTCTAAGCCTCTGAGCTGGGTTTCTTCTCCTTCTATTCCTATTATTCTTAAATTTGGTCTTTTCAAAGTGCCCCACATTTCTTGGATGTTTTCTATCAGGATATTTTTAGATTTACCACTTTCTTTGAACAATGTATCCATTTATTCTATCCTATCTTCAAAGACTGAGATTCTCTCTTCCATATCTTTTATTCTATTGGTGAAGCTTGCCTATGTGGTTCCTGTTTGAATTCCTAAATTTTTCATTTTAAGATATTTCTCAATTTGGGTTTTCTTTATTCTGTTTCCATTTTCAAGTCTTGAAGAGTTTTATTTTTTATTTTAACTTTTTTTATTAATTTCCTTCAACTGTTTATTTGTATGTTTATTCTGGATTTATATAAGGAGTTTATTAATTTCCTCTTCAAAGTCCTCTGTCATATTCATAAAATCTATTTCAAGGTCTTTGTTTTGTGTTCCAGCTATGTTGGAATATTTAAGGCCTGGTGTGTTAGGGTTGCTGGGGTCTAGTGGAGACCCATTGCCCTGGCTATTATTGATTGTGTTTAAATACTGATATCTAGACATCCATATTATGGATAACTATAATACTAGGTGTTGACATTTGGTCTCGTCTTCGTCCAGTGGATGTTTTGTTCCTCAGTTTCTGTTGCCGTCTCTGGCTGTTAGAATGGTGTGGTGCCTGTGTGGTGCCTAGTAGGGAGTTCTGGCATCCGTATAGGTGTGGCCACTGAAATTCCAGGTCACTCAAGGTATTTAGAGCTGGCACTCAGGAGTGGGGATTGGCTGGGGTCACATTGCATGAGGGATACAAACAGGTATTCCACCAAGATCTGTTTATTCCTCTGAGGATAGGGACAGAGGGTGAGGAAAAATGCAGCAGATAAGAGGCTGAGGGATTCGGGGTTGGATATGGAGGAGAGGAGGGAGAGGTGATATTAACTACTTTGCGTGTATTTTACCAGAAATTGTGTGCTCCAAGTTCACTATTCTCTGATTCCATTATGGAGTGTAAATATTTAGCATATTTAGTATATTGGTGACTTGTGTTTGGCTGTAACAAAACAATTAAAATAAGATTGATTTAGCTTAGCTCATACTTGAGAATAACAATCTACCAAGGCAGAAAGTTGGGATCACTGACCTCAAGAAGAAAGAAAGGCATTAGCCAGGGACAGGTGTTCCTAAACATCCATCTGAGCAATATATCCCACCAGATTCATCTGGTAGATTTGTTTACAGTATTACAGCATTTATGATCTTATTCAAATATTTTCTATTTCCTCTCATATACCAGTTCTAACAACATCAATTAATCCTAAAATCCAAACCCTCCCAAAACATCTAGTTATAAAATTCTCAACAGATGATCACTTCAGGGGACTTTTATTATCCAAGCTGGAACCTTCTGTGCAGATTCTCTAAAGTGTTCAAGGAAGTCAATCCATCTCCATGAGTCTTCATAGTTGTAACAATTGCCACACTATTCAACAACCCATGATCAAAATCTCCTTTTCTGTCTCTCTATAACCTTAGATAATCCTTGGCAAATGTCTTTAAAAAAAACTTCATACACACAGTGGCACTAACGAGAATCCTAGGCCAAGAGGGAAGAATGGGAGACAAGGAATACAAAATTAAGCAGGGCAGATGCAAACCTCACTGATCACTGTCTTGAAGCTGGGATGTGGAGCAATATTACACAACCTCCAACATCTTGGTACACTCCCCCACCCTGAGTTTTACTGTTTGTAGACCACATAGCCCACAACATACATATATCTTTTCTCAGCTAGATTATCTTTACTTACTCATTTCATCAGAAACTATTGCAGGGTGCTTGATCACACTGTGAACCCTGAGACTGTGTTGTTTACTGAAAAAAAAATTCTAGTTGTGGAGTGGATCACCCTTCGCAGATGGAGGTTGAGCTTCCAAAGACAACAATTAATACAGGATAATAAAAGACACATTTACATCTGGTACACAACATAGTTCGAAGACAATCCCAACATGATTGGAAGAGAAAGCAGAGGACATCTGACTATAGGGAGAATATCTTATGTATTGTATGGATACATCACCTGTCAATCAAAACACCTACAGCCTGTAGGAAAGGGTAAAATAGAAGGTGGGACATTTGTGAGGAGAAAGAAATCCAGGATAGAGCAAGGCACAGAGATTCACTGGGAAGATGTGACAAAACAGACACATGGTACCTGAGCATCGGTAACCAGTTATGTGGCAGAATTTAGGCTAGAGTAAATGGGATATCTTAAATTATATCTAGACAGAGCTTATTTCTGGGAGCATGAGGCTAGGAGGAGGAACCAGGGCCTAACTTTGGCATCTGACGGAAACATTAAAGAGAACTGGAGACACCTATCAGTAGAAACAGGGGAGAAATTAGCAAGGGATCATCTCCAGAGGAATCATTAGTTCTTTAAGTTCATCTGGACACTCAGAAACTTGGAAAACTCTGAAGAGCAAAAGCCGTGAGCCCAGAGCAAGGAAAAGCACAGAAACCTCTGACATAGTGAGTCATCCCCCAGACAATGTAATTCTAGAAACAGACTTTCCTGTATGAAAAAATGGGAAATTTGGTTTTTTTCTTTTTTAATTGGATATATTTATTTATTTATTTATTTATTTATTTATTTATTTTGGTTTTTTTCGAGACAGGGTTTCTCTGTGTAGCCCTAGCTGTCCTGGAACTCACTCTGTAGACCTGGCTGGCCTCGAACTCAGAAATCCGCCTGCCTTTGCTTCCCAAGTGTGCACCACCACCTCTGGCTTGGATACTTTTTCATTTACATTTAAAATGTTAACCTGTTTCCTGGTTCCTCCCACCCCTGAGAACCCCCTATCTCATTCCCCCTTCCCCTGCTTCTATGATGATGTTCACCCACACACCCACTCCTGTCTGGCCACCCTGGCATTCCGCTATACTGGGGAATCGAGCCTTCACAGGACTCCGGGCCTCTCCTCCCATTGATGCTGGACAAGGCCATCCTCCGTTGCATATGAGGCTGGAGCCATGGATCCCTCCATGTGTACTCTTTGGTTGATAGTTTAGTCCCTGGAACTCTGGGGGTGCTGGCTGGTTGATATATTTGTTCTTATGGGGTTGGCTCTTCAGCTCCCTCAGTCCTTTCTCTAACTCTTCCATTGGGAACCCCATGCTCAGTCCAAAGGTTGACTGTGAGCATCCAACTCTGTACTTGTCAGGCTCTGGCGGAGCCTCTCAGGTGATAGCTGTAAGAGGCTCCTGTCTCTGCCTACCTACTCAATATAGTACTCAAAGTCCTAACCAGAGCAATTAGACAAGAAAAAGAGGTCAAAGTGATACAAATTAGAAAGGAAGAAGTCAACATATCACTATGTGCAGATGATATGATAGTATACTTAAGTGACCCCAAAAATTCTGCCAGAGAACTCCTAAACCTGATAAAGAACTTCAAGAAAGTGGCTGGATATAAAATAACTCAAACAAATCAGTGACCTTCCTCTACTCAAAGGATAAACAGGCTAAAAATGAAATTAGGAAAATGACAGCCTTCACAATAGTCACAAATAATATAAAATACCTTGGTGTGACTCTATCCAATTGAGTGAGTCTGTATGACAAGAACCTCAAGTCTCTGAAGAAAGAAATCAAAGAAGATCTAAGAATATGGAAAGATCTCCCATGATCATGGAATGACAGGATTAATATAGTAAAAATTGGCATCTTGCCTAAAGCAATCTACATATTCAATGCAATCCCTATCAAAATTCCAACTCAATTCTTCATAGGCTTAGAAAGAGCAATTTGAAAATTCATTTGGAATAACAAAAACCTAGGATACTGAAAAATATTCTCAACAATAAAAGATTTTCTGGGGGAATCACCATCCCTGACTGTATTACAGAGCAATCGTGATAAAAAGAAACTATTGGCATTGGTACAGAGACAAGCAGGCAGATCAGTGGAATAGAATCAAAGACCCAGAAATGAACTCACACCTATGGTTACTTGATCTTTGACAAAGTAGCTAAAATCATCCAGTGGAAAAAGGACAACATTTTCAACAAATGGTGCTGGTTCTACTGGAGATTAGCATGCAGAAGAATGCAAATCAATACACTCTTATCTCCTTGTACAAAGCTCAAGTCCAAGTGGATCAAGAACCTCCATATATTATCAGATACTCTGAAACTAATAGAAGAGAAAGTGGGGAAGAGCCTTGAGCACATGGACACAGGGGAAATTTTCCTGAACAGAACACCAATTGCTTATGTTCTAAGATCAAAATTAGACAATTTGGACCTCATAAAATAGCAAATCTTATGTAAGGCAAAGGATAGTGTCAATAGGACAAAACAGCAACAAACAGATTGGGAAAAGACATTTACCCTCTGTATAGTCCTGCTGCAATTCTGTCAAAACATAATTATCAAGTTGAGTTCATCTGCCACACTCAACACTTTAAATTATAATATAATTTGATAATTTTTGTCTTAATTATGACTTATAAAATCAACATATTTTCCTTTTAAAACCAGCTTTTAAATGAACACCCAAACCAAGTATCTTTCTATAAAACCAAAACAACTAATTTGTTTTCATCATTTCCTGTGTCTGGATTCACTTTTAATTATTGTCATACCTGCCACCATCACCCTGCACTCAAATATTTTTTCTATAGGATTTCGTTTTCTTGATACATCTTCAAAGATAGAGTTCGGGCTGGAGAGATGGTTCAGTTGTTACGAGCACTGGCTGCTCTTCCAAAGGTCCTGAGTTCAAATCCCACAAATACATGATGGCTCACAACCATCCATAATGAGATCCGATGCCCTCTTCTGGTATGTCTGAAGACAGCTACAGTGTACTTACATATAATAAATAAATAAATCTTTTAAAAAAGATAGAGTTCCAAGACACTGTCATATTTCCCATTTATAATACCTAGCAGTTTCAAACACTTCACCTACCTTGTACTACAATCTACCATCAAACTATTTTAACTACCACAGAACCTTCAAGTTTTACATACACATATAACCAAAAGATCAAGTTTTTACTTTAGCAAAAGCAAATTACCTCTCCCCTAAAATGCAGAATGAGTGACAAAGAATTCTACCTTAAGCAGGAAGTGCACAAATAACTTACTGTGAAAAGAAGTAAAATTCTTGAGTGCAATGCTTTTAGTTGCCAAAAGAAATAAGTCTCATATATATGAGCTCATTTTATATTTTTATTTAAATTTTGAGAATGTAATATATGAATACTATATTTATGTCATTCCCATCCCTTGCTCTCCTTGCTTAACCTCTCACATAAGTTCCCCAAAATGCCCTCATACACACACACACACACACACACACACACACACACACACATATATATATATATATATATATATATATATATATATATATATGTATGTATTTAGGGCTGACCAGTTGGTATTAAATAATATAGCAAAGGCCTAATCCCTTAAGAAGACTGAATCCTCCTCTTGAAGCAGCCATTAATTGGGGTAAGGTCTTGTGAGATCTACCTCTTATACTGGCATATCAACTAATGTCCTTGTGAAGGTCTTATTTATGCAACCATACTTCTGACATTTCATGGGTGAAGCTCCCCTACCATATACAGAAGGTACAATCTCTCAGAAGATGTCCTTGTTTTCTGGACCTTATCATCTTGTTACCCCCTCTGTTGTTCTCATTTTAGAAGTTGAGTTATAGATGTATCAGTTGTGACTAGATATTCTACACTTAGTTGTCCTTTGCATTTGACCAATTATGGATTTCTGTGATGGTCTGCGTCTGCTGCAAAGGGACATTTCTTTGATGAGGGATGAGAGCTGCCCTTGTTTGTGGATAGAAGGTTAAGTATTCAGTATACAGTTATGAATTACACTGTTTTAAGAAAATGATAATCGTAGGTTCTCTCCATAAATGGTTGGCTAGCTCTATAGTACTAGACATGTACTCTCTCATGTCTAGCAGACCTTAAGTTAAATTAAATATTTATCGGTTATACCCTAGGATATAGGTGCCATTATTGTACCCTTGGGGATATCTTGTGATGCTGGTGATTTTTGTGGCTTGTAGGTATTTAATTCAGACTATTGGTTGCTTTCCTCCTTTGGCTGCTTGCATAGCACTTTCAGATACTATGAAAGTTTGTGCTCAGCACAAAGACTCTCAAATCAGTTTGAATCTTCCAAGCCCTGTGTTCAAACTGTGTCTTCTTCAGTAAAATAGGGTTATCTTCAACTTCTGGAAGGCAAGCTAGGGAAACAACAATATCCTGTAACACTTTAAGACTCTTCAGTTCCCCTAACAAACAACTTGAAGGTTGATTTTTCTAGGCATGCTGTTCAACATCCTCAATAATCATGGAAATGCAAATCAAAACATCCCTGATATTCCACCTCATACCAGTCAGAATGGCTAAGATTAAAAAAAAAATCAGGGGACAGCAGATGCTGGTGAGGATGTAGACAAAGAGGAACACTCCTCCATTGCTGGTGGGATTGCAAGCTGTTACAACTACTCTGGATATCAGTTTGGCAGTTCCTCAGAAAATTGGATATAGTACTACCTTAGAACCCAGCTATACCACTCCTGGGCAGATACCCAGAACATGCTCCAACATGTAATATAGACAAATGCTCTACTATTTTCATAGCAGCATTATTAATAATAGCCAGAAGCTGGAAAGAACCCAGATGTCCCTCAACAGAGGAATGGATACAGAAAATGTGGTACATTTACACAATAAAGTACTACTCAGCTATTAAAAACAATGAATTCATGAAATTCTTAGGCAAATGGATGGAACTGGAAAATATCCTGAGTGAGGTAAGCCAATTACAAAAGAACACACATTGAATGCACTTGCTGATGAGTGGATATTAGTCCAAAAGCTATGAATACTCAAGATCCAATTCACAGACCACATGAAGTTCAAGAAGAAGGAAGACCAAAGTGTGGATACTTTGGTCCTTCTTATAAGGAGGATCAAAATACCCATGGCTCACAGCCAACCAATAGACTGAGAATAGGGTACCCAATGGAGGAGCTAGAGAAAGACCCAAGAAGCTGAAGAGGTTTGTAGCCCCATAGGAGGAACAATAATATGTACCAACCAGGACCCCAAGAACTCCCAGGGACTAAACCACCAACCAAAGAGTACACATGGAGGGACACATGGCTCCAGCTACATATGTAGCAGAGAAAGGCCTTTTCAGACATCAGTGAGAGGAGAGACCATTGGCCCTGTGACTTTATGCCCCAGTGTAGGGCAATGCCAAGACAGAAAAATGGGATGGGGTATTGGTGAACACTGGGACAGGGGATGGGATAGGGGGTTTTCAGAGGGGAAAGAAGAAAGGGGATAACATTTGAAATGTAAATAAAGCAAATATCTAATAAAAATTTTTTTAAAAAGACAGTCTATGGATCTTGGAGGACTTATTATCATCCCAATTGACAAACATTTACTATATTACTATGTGTATACATATATATATGCATATATACATTGGCATATACATATATACATATAAATGCACATATGTAATTACACTTCTGCATATGGGGTTTTCAAACATCCTCAGTGTCATTTAACCCTCCTTCCTCCCTCACCCTGGCATCATTTTCCCTCCTACATTTTCAGTTACCCTACCCTCCTTTTTTCCAATTTCTCTAGCAACAGCACCTCTTTCTGAGCACTCCCCTCTCTAGAGTTCCTTTTTGCACCACCCATGTTTTCTTTTACCCTCCTAGTTTCAAGGGCATTTCCAGTTTATAGCCACATATTTAGGAGTCAGATCTTGGATCCACAAATAGAAGGGAACACAGGGCATTGGCTTTCTCGATCTGGATTATCTCCCACACTACAATACTATAAACAGGGAATTACGACAAGATAATAAGAAGACCTCTTGAAGCACCTTTCAGTGAAACTTTCTGAGACTTGGGACAAGCACATACCAAGAAAGCATAGTTAGATTGAGACTTGATTGAGTATTGAGATTAATTTTTTTCATCTTGTTGTAGGAGTAAAGGTCGTGTCATGAATACTCCATTTCTTCCTTCACATAACGATGATTTTAATTAACCTATTATTCAAAAGCCACAGGATTATATAACTGCCTGCATTATTTCATGACATTGTATAAAGCTCAGAAGCAGGTTCCTGTAGCCTAATTTATTTTTCTACGCCTTTTCCTCAGCAGGATGCTGCCTACCTGGATCTTTGAATGAAAGGATATTAATGAAGCTGCGATGCAGATGAATATATCGAAAGTGATGAAGAATTTATTAAGAAGACAGTCATCGTGGTAGTGCAGTATATGAGGCATAAAACTGCTATAAGTAATGACAGAATGTAGTTTAGGCAAGTAATGGGCAGCAGAGCTACAAAAAGATCGCTTGGAGATATATGATTTAGTAATAAAGTTCCCATAAAATTTGAAATATGAGGTGAAAAGATTAACATGGTCATAGAAGTCATCTCTAATGTTCATAGCCCAGTTCTGCCTTTTAGAAAAAGTAAACTGAATTTATGTCTGTGACAACATGCACGTAAAAGCCCTTATTTATATGTTTCATGCAAATGACTGCAGACCTTTGGTTTGCAGTTACCAGAGTAATGTATAGTAGCATTTGAATTCATTACATTAATAGTGGATCAGGGTTGTATTTCTGCCTGTCAAGGGACTAGCGTCTGTAGGTCATGTCACCAATCAATAGACCATGCAGGGGCTCTGCACTAGTGTCCCCAAATCTTTGCAATATAGTTTATATTTTGCTTTTCCCCTTTAATTGAATATGGATGCATTGTTGTTTACCCTGTATTAATACTTTAGTGGTTTTTCTTAACATCTCCCATGTGTTCGCTCTACTTGTTCCCTCCCACAGAGATGGGTAAGGCTTTACTGTAGAGGAGGAGCTTTGGTAGAGGTGTCTGAAGTCTTGACATCTTTTATCATCTGAACAACCTTGGCCAGATCATTAAAGGACTTTTGCTCGTGTATTTTAACTCTAAAAGAAAACATGAAAGACCAACTTCGAGAGATCACTATGCTAATCATATATTCGAGATCTCCTCTCCGGTATGTAGCTGACCAGTTACTATTCTAAATATTACCATTATATCCTGGGTATTAACCACAGGAATGGAGGCCACGCATTGTTCCTTCCCAATTCTTATATCAACTTCTCTTTGGAAAATAAAGGTCTCGGGTTATCTTGTATCTAATGAGGTATGTAATTAAATTAACAACTATTATGATTTGACTCATATGGCTTATGAAATTTCCTCCCTTTTATGACTTCTCAGAAGTGGACATAAAATAAACCTATATTGTGAAATAAAATTGAGTTGTAAAAAAATAAGATAAATATTTGCAGAACAATTTTATTCTGAATAATAATATTTCTCATTTAAAGTCAATAATAGGGAAGATGGAAATGATATTGCCATTCTAAATAAAGTAATCACAGAGGATTCAGTGAGAAAATACACCTACGCAGTGATCTGAAATAAAACAAAAAACAAAAATAAAAGCCATGTAAGATTTGAGGTGAAAGCAATTTAGGTAAAGTAATAACCTGATGCTAATGCACTGAATACACATAGTGGGCTTTTTCCCACTATTTTCTCGCCATGTCCAGACAATCGATATGGGCTGTGTGTGTGTGTGTGTGTGTGTGTGTGTGTGTGTCTTCGTGTAGTATGTATGCATGAACTGTACATAAAAGTTTTAGAATGTAAAACAAATTGATAAAAAAATAACTTTTACCATGCACTAACAATTTTATCAAAATCAGTGATCAATAGTTCTCCAAAAATCCATTTGCTTTGGTCAAAATTTTGAATAATCACTGAGAATCCTCTTGAATCAGGTGGGTGGCTCCCTTAGCCCTCTGTCCTTGACACTTCGTAGGGTGTGCAAGAGAGATGAGAACAAAGACAAATATTGGGATCACATGGAGCAAAAAACATCAGGAAAAGATGCTCCTGCTCCTGCTTCACATCGATTGCATTGCGTGTGAGATGGTGAACTACAGAATTGCTTGTCCTAGAGAATTTCTAGATGTTACTTATGTGTCAGTAAGATGTTTACCATATGGAAAATAGAGCTTCTCAGAGAGAAAATTGTTAAAGGAGGAGAAATGTTAAAAAACATCATGATTTTCCTAGCTGTAAATGAAAGATTGTTAATATCCTGTATATATTAATTAGTGCTAGTAATTAATACAGTGACAAGAATTCCTTCACCTGCTTTTCCCCAAAATAAACAGTCAGGATTCTTTTAATATTTCAAAGCCTTAGGCCTTAGCTTAGGAAACTAAGGCCTATCAACTGTCTCACCTTTGTTAACCTGGACACTTAGCCCACCCAGCTACGTGGCTAACTCTACCTTCCAGGTCCAGAGTCATGTCTGCCTCCTCTCGTGTATCCTGGTAAAAGATTTTCCTTCTTATTCCCAGAGTTCATTTCTTCCTCTCAAAAAGTCCCACCTTCTACTCCCTGCCCAGTTAACTGGCCATTAGATTTATTATTGGCAGGTACTACATCTAATCCTACACAAGATATTCTCTCCACTACTTCATCTACCTACTTGTTTTTCATCCTAGTAACAGACTAGATCCCCCAAATTGTTTGAAATAAATAAAAGCTTACGATTTGACAAGAGACAAACAGTAGCATATGTTATTAGTGTGGTGGTAACAGCTACCACACTAATAGCATGGGCTAGAAGGAAACTGCATACTTTGGAGAGCATCATGTGGAGTGCATTTATGCACAGAGTGAGCCAATGGGAGGAGCACAGGCAGGCTCTGCAGTGTAACCAGAGAGGGGTGTGCCTCCTAGGGTTCAGGAGCAAGTAAATTGCTTGAACAATTTCTTTTTTATTATTATGTTTATTTTCTATATTCTTTGTTTACATTCCAAAAGCTTTCCCCTTTCCCAGTTCTCCCCTCACCATATGTCCCATAAGTCCTCTTCCCTCTGCCCATTCCCCAATCAGCCCCCTCACCATTTCTCTGTTCTGATACTCTCCTACAAAACTGGCTTCAGTCTTTTGGGGACCAGGGTCCTTTCATTCCTTCTTCTTGGGAATCTTTTGATTTGCTAATTGTGCCTTGAGTATTTAGGACTTTTGGGCTCATTAATATCCACTTATCAGTGATTGCATTTCATGTCTATTCTTTTGTGATTGGGTTAACTCACTTAGGATGATATTTTCCAGATCCAACCATTTGCCTACAAATTGCATGAATTCATTATTTTTAATTGCTGAGTAGTATTCCATTGTATAAATATACCACATTTTCTGTATCCATTCCTCCTTTGAGGGACATCTGGGCTCCTTCCAGCTTCTGGCTATTATAAATAAGGCTGCTATGAACATAGAGGAGCATGTGTCTTTATTGTATGCAGGGGAATCCTCTGGGTATATGCCCAGAAGTGATATGACAGGGTCCTCTGGAAGTGTCATGCCCAATTTTCTGAGGAACCGCCAGACTGATTTCCAGAGCGGTTGTACCATCTTGCACTCCAACCAGCAGTGGAGCAGTGTTAAGCTAGGTAGAAAGTGAAACCTGAACCAGGTCAGAGCATCCAATCTGACTGCTAAGTGCAGCTTTTGTCTGTGTGGTTGGTTTGTCTGTTTCTCTTTGGTTTGGTTTGGTTTGGTTTGGTTTGGTTTGGTTTGGTTTGGTTTGGTTTGGTTTGGTTTGGTTTGGTTTGGTTTGGTTAGGTTTGGTTTGGTTTGGTTTGGTTTGGTTTGGTTTGGTTTGGTTTGGTTTGGTTTGCACTACATCCCACTGCAGACTGCCCTCCCTCTACAACTCTCAGGCCTTTCCCCTTACCCCTCCCTGTTCCCACAGATCCACTTTTCTGTTCTCATTCAGGAAGGAGCAGGCCTCCCAGGGATATCAACTAAAGACAAGGTACAAGACAAGACACATGCTCTAATACTGAGGCCGGATGAGACAACTGAGTAGGAGGAAAAGGGACCAAAAAGCACAGACAAAAGCGTCAGAAACAACCACATTCCCACTGACAACAAGCACACCAAACCATCAATCATAACATATATGCAGAAGAGCTAGCACAGACCCATGTAGGCTCTCTGATTCCCAGTTCATTCTCTGTGAGCCATCATGAGCCCTGGTGAGCTGATTCTGTAGGCTCTGTACTCCTGGTATTTATGTTTTAAGTACATTTCTCTATTTTTTTTAAGAATGAATGAATCTATTTAAATCAATGCCTGTAATAAATAAAATTATAAAGAAAATCCAGGTAATTCATAGTATCTGCTATCTAAAGCAGTGGTTTCTGCCTTCCTAATGCTGTGACTCTGTAATAGAATCCCACATGTCGTTATATCCCCTCAATCGTAAAATTTATTTTAATTGCCATTTCATAATTGTGATTTTGTTACTATTATGAATTGTAATGTAAATATCTGTGTTTTCTTTTTTCTTCTCCCATATAGTATATCCCTACCTCAGTTTCCCCCTCCCTCCATTTCTCCAAGCCCCTCTACCCCCAGTCTGCCTCAACTCCACTCCTCCTCCATTTCCCTTTATAAAAGGCCTTTCATGGACATTGAACAAATCTGGTATACTGCAAGGGTCCATGATTTGCCAAAGAATGAAATCACAGACACAAATAGTCTACAAACACAAAGAGTGTTTTATTCTGCGAAAGTCCAACATGCTAGTCTCTGCCATTACCAAAATAGAGAGACAACCAAGTAAGCTAGCAGGCCAGATTTAAACTACATTAGGGGATTCCGATGTAAGTGGCCTTTATCTTACTCTATCTCCAGAGGCATTCTATTACCTGGACATGAGGTCTAGAAATAGTTACTGGGATAGTCTAGAAACTTGTTGATCCATTATCCTTGCTTCAGACCTCTAGCTGGGTAGCTACTAGTGGTTTCTGATTATCTGCCTGTGGCCTGGTTTTTTCTAGTAAATGGCTTGTCTAGGCTTACCTGGACTTGTCCAATTCTTAGCCCTAGTCTCCTAGAATGCCAGTTTGAAGCCCGTCAACCTGTCTCAACATCCAGGTAAAATAATACTAGGCACCTCTCCTCTATTAAGGCTGGAGGAAGCAATTTAGGAGGTCACCAAAAAGGGTCACAAAACCAGGCAAAATAGTAATAGAAAACCCCCAGATTCCACTGACATGAGTCCCACAAGAAAGATACACACCAGTTGTCAGAGAAAGCATCTCTGATGATGGTTATGCTAGGTTCCAGTCTACTACTATATCAGAGTATCATTAGGAACCATTTTATTGTTGTTTGTTTATTTGTGTTGTTTTGTTTTTTAGGTCATGTTGGTTCTGGGCTATCCTGGCTATAGTTCCTAACCCTCCAGTCAGTGTGAGGCAAGGGCTCCCTTTCTGGTCATTGGAGCAGTCATTGTTTGGCCCCTCCCACAATTTCTGCACCACTTTTACCCCAGTTCATCTTATAGGCAGGAAAAAATTTAGGTCGATAGTTTTGCGGCTGGGTTAGGGTCCCATTCCCTCTACTGGAAATCTTGCCTCATTATAAAAGACGATGAGTTCAGGCTCCAGATCTCCCATTACTATCAGTCGTCACTAGGGTCACCCTCATAGATTCCTGGAAGTTTCCATTCCACTAGGTTAGCCTATCTCCCCTGAAACATCCCCCAGTTCTAGGCTTCTCTCCCAGTATCTCTCCTTCCATGCCTCCCACTTGATCCTTCCTGTTCCCGCCCACAACAGCTCCTAGTCCACCTGCAAACATCTATACTACAAGTTCCACAGAGATCCATGCATCCCCCTTTGAGCCCTCCTTTTTACTTAGCCTTCTAGGTCAGGATTACCTCACTCAGGATGATTTTATTCTAGTACCATCAATTTGCCTGCACATTTTATAACGTTATTTTTTAACTCCATTGTGTAGATTACCACATTTGCTTTATTCAATCTTCAGTTGAGGGGCATCAAGGTTGTTTCATGTTTCTGGCTTTTATGAATAGAGCAGCAATGAACATGGTTGATAGAACTTTCCTTGCGGTAAGATGGAAAGTCCTTTGGCTATATGCCCAGGAGTAGCACACCTGGGTCTTCAGGTAGATTGGGTTCCCAATTTTCTGAAGAAATGCTCTATTGATTTCCAAAGTGGCTGGACAAATTCGCACTATAGCCAGGGATGGATGGTGTTCCCTTGTGCCACATTCTTGCCAGAATGAGCTGTTCTTGTGGTTTTGATCTTCATTAAAGGTATAGAGGTTATTTTTAAAGATGAAAGATGGCATTTCAGAGTCCTTTTGATTTGCATTTCTCTTATGGCTAAGAATGTTGAACATTTCTTTAAGTGTTTCTCAGCTAAGAATCTCACCTGAGATTCATTGAGAATTCTCTGCTTAGATCTTGTCTTAGGGTTTCTATTCCTACACAAAACATCATGACCAAGGAGCACACTGGGGAGAGAAGGGTTTATTCAGCTTATACTTCCACTTTGCTGTTCATCGCCAAAGGAAATCAGGACTAGGACTCACACTGGATAGGAACCTGGAAGTAGGAGCTGATGCCAAGCCATGGAGGAATGCTGCTTACTGTATTGCTTCCCCTGGCTTTCTCCACTTGCTTTCTTATACAACCCAAGACTACCAGCCCAAGGATGGCACCACTCACCCTTAATCACTAGCTGGATCTCATGGTGGCATTTCCTCAAGGGAGGCTCCATTCTCTATGATAACTCCAGCTTGTGTTAAGTTGACACACAAAACCAACCAGTACAGATCTGTAGCCCAGTTTTCAAATTAGAGGTGTGGTTTGTTGATGTATAGTTTCTTCAATTTTTCTGTATTTTGGATGTTAACCCTATCTCATATATAGAGGTGGTGATGAAAATACTTTCCCATTCTGTAGGCTGCTCTTTTGTCTTCTTCACAGTGTCCCTTGCCTTACAGAAGCTTTATAGCTTCATTAGGTCCCATTTATTAATTTTTGATATTAGAGCCTTGGCTATTGGTGTTCAGTTCAGGAATTTATCTCCTGAGGTGTTAAATGTCCCTTTTATTTCCTCAGATATAATTCTTATCTTGGAGGCTTACTAATGAATAAGCTTACCCCTTCTACTTCTTTTTGAACTCTGGCTAGCTGGTTCAACTCAAGCTAATTGATTCAAATTGGCTTCTCTCATTGCTTCTCACTGAATTGAAATTCCATAAACTGAACTGTACTCACTGCACTGATTGTATGAGCTGAATGTTACACAAATTCACCTGAATTCAACTGAGGGCCACTGAACCAAACTCAACCGAACTCCAGTACATTACATGAACTCAACTGAACTGTACCTACTGACCTCCACTCCCTCCTGAGTCACTCTGCACTGCTCTTCCATGGTCTCTTTTTCCTGTCTGCTTTCTGGGGAGTTGAGTGTATCCTGTCTCTGACTTTGCCTCTCAATTAGATGTCACTTTCAAATATGAGTGTTTCCTTCTACAAACTAACTACACCTTCATCATTTGGGATTAAAGGGTGTGTCTGTGTTCCAGCCAGAAGGATTAAAGGTGTTTCACTCCAGCCAGATCAAACAGACCTAGAAGGCCTTTAGATGTGATCTCTTTCCAGAACAGCCATGTTGCTGGATTAAAATTCAGATACTGTACCAATGCTTACAAGGCTATTCCCCACTTTTCTCTTTTATCAGGTTGGTATCACTGGTTTTATGTTGAGGTGTTTGATTTCCTTGGACTTGCGTTTTGGGTACAATGATAGATATACATTTATTTTCATTCTTCTACATGTTGACATCCATTTTCATTCCTCTACATGTTTACCATTTATTGAATATTTTCTTTTTTCCATTGTATATTTCTGGTTTAGTTATCAAAAATCAAGCATTCATGGATGTGTGGGTCTTTGATTTCATTCTGCTGATCAATGTGTCTGTTTTTATGCCAGTACCATGTTGTTTTACTATTATAGCTCTGCAGTACAGCTTAAAAATCAGAAATAATGATACCTCCAGAAGATCTTTTCTTATATAGGACTATTTTAGCTACCCTGGGTTTTTGTTTTTCCAAATGAAGTTGAGTATTATTCTTTCAAGGTTAAAAATTGTGTTGGAATTCTGGTGGGGTTTCCATTGATCTTTAGATTGTTTTTGGAAAGAACAATCTATTTTATAATCTTAGTTCTACTGATCCAAGACCATGTGAGACCCTTCTATGTTCAACTATCTTCTCTAAGACTTGAAGTTTTGCCTATTGTGAACACTTGTTTCATTGATTTCTTTCTCAGTGCATTTATCCTTTGTATATAAAAGGGTTACTAATTTTTGTAAATCAAGTATCCTGTCACTTTGCTGAAGGCATTTATGAGCTGTAGGAGTTCTTTGGTAGAATTTTGGAGATCACTTATGTATAGTATCATATCATCTGTGAAGAGTGATACTTTGACCTCTTCCTTCCCAATTTGTATTACCATGATCTCTGATAGTTGTCTCATTGCTCAGCTAAAACTTCAAGTACTATACTGAATATATATGGAAAGTCCATAACCCTGTCTTGTCCCTCATTTTAATGGGATAGCTTTGAGTCCCTTTCCACTTAATATGATGTTGGCTAAAAGATTGCTGCAAATTGCCTTTATTATGTTTAGGTTTTCCCCCTGTATCCTCTATCTCTCTAGGATTTTTATTAAAATGGGTTATTAAATTTTGTCAAATGCTTTTCAATACATGACAAGATGAGCATGTAGGGTTTTTTCTTTGAGTTTGATTATATGGAGGATTACATTTATAGATTTTCTTATGTTGAATCATTCATAAATCTCTGTAATGAAGCCTACTTGATCATGTTGTTGGATGATTTTTGATGTGTTCTTGGAATCAGTTTGCAAGTGTTTTAGCATCAGTATTCATGAGGAAAATTAGACTGTAATTCTTGGTTGAATCTAGGTGTGGTTTGGGTATCAGAGTGATTATAGCCCAATAAAATAAAATTATCAATCTTCCATTATTTTTAGTTTGTTGTATAATTTGAGAAGTATTGGTATTAGCTCCTCTTTGAAAGGGATGGTATTCAATCCCTGGACTTTTTTGTGAATTGGAGATATTTAAGGTCTGACTTTATTCCATTAGGAGATATATGTACATTTAAATTGTTTATCTGATTTTGATTTAACTTTGCTACATGATATCAAACTAAAAAATTGTCTATTTTTGTTAGATTTCCTAGTTTTGTGAAGTTCATGTATTTGAAGGCATTCCTCTACAGTGTGGGTCATCAAACACCCTCAGAACCAAGGGCCTCTCCTCCCACTGATGTTCAACAAGGACATCTTCTGCCACATATGCAGCCAGCACCATAGGTTCCCCCATATGTATCCTCTGGTTGGTGGTCCAGTCCCTGGGAGCTCTGGGGGATCTGACCTGTTGACACTGTTGCTTCCTCCATGGGGCTGCTTTATCAAAGATCAAGTGACCATAAGTCTGTAGGTTCATTTCTGGGTCTTCAATCCTACTCCATTTATCTACTTGCCTATTGCTGTACTAGTACCATGCAGTTTTTAACACAATTGCTCTGTAGTACTGCTTGGGGTCAGAGATATTGATTCCCCCAGAAGTCCTTTTATTATTGAGAATAGTTTTAGCTATCCTGGGTTTTTTGTTACTCCAGATGAATTTGAGAATTGCTCTTTCTAGATCTATGAAGAATTAAATTGGGATTTTGATGGGAGTGCATTGAATCTATAGATTGCTTTTGGCAAGATGGCCATTTTTACTATATTGATCCTCCCAATCCAGAGGAAATGGACAATTTCCTAGACAGATACCAAATACCAAAATTGAATCAGGATCAATTAGATCAGCTAAACAGCCCCATAACTCCGAGAGAAATAGAAGGGGTTATAGAAAGTCTCCCAACCAAAAAAAGTACGGGACCAGATGGTTTTAGTGCAGAATTCTATCAGACCTTCAAAGAAGACCTAACACCAATACTCTTCAAACTATTCCACAAAACAGAAATAGAAGGAACACTGCCCAACTCGGTCTATGAAGCCACAATTACGCTGACACCAAAACCACACAAAGATATTACAAAAAAGAGAACTACGGGCCAATTTCCCTTATGAATATTGATGCAAAAATACTAAAGAAAATTCTTGCCAACTGAATCCAAGAGCATATCAAAAGGATCATTCACCATGATCAAGTAGGCTTCATCCCAGGGATGCAGGGATGGTTCAATATACGAAAATCCATCAATGTAATCCACTACATAAACAAACTCAAAGAAAAAAACCACATGGTCATCTCATTGGATGCTGAAAAAGCATTTGACAAAATTCAGCATCCTTTCATGCTAAAAGTCCTGGAACGAACAGGAATTCAAGGCCCTTACCTAAATATAGTAAAAGCAATCTACAGCAAACCAGTAGCCAACATCAAACTAAATGGAAACTTGAAGCAATCCCACTAAAACCAGGGACTAGACAAGGCTGCCCTCTCTCTCCATATCTTTTCAATATAGTACTTAAAGTTCTAGCGAGAACAATTAGACAACATAAGGAAGTCAAAGGGATACAAATTGGAAAGGAAGAAGTCAAACTATCACTATTTGCAGATGACATGATAGTATACTTAAGTGACCCAAATAACTCCACCAGAGAACTCCTACAGCTGATAAACCACTTCAGCAAAATATCTGGTTATAAAATCCACTCAAGCAATTCGGTAGCCTTCCTGTACTCAAAGGACAAGCAGGCTGAGAAAGAAGTTAGGGAAATAACACCCTTCACAATAGCCAAAAACAATACAAAGTATCTTGGTGTGACTCTAACCAAACAAGTGAAAGATCTGTATGACAGGAACTTCAAGTCCTTGAAGAAAGAAATCGAAGAAGACCTTAGGAAATGGAAAAATATTTCATGCTCTTGGACTACCCATTTTCAATGGGGTTTCTTAAGCTCCAGGGGGAGGGATCCAATGGTAAGTTTCAATTTAGATTCTCCCTCTCCCTCTCTCTCTCTCTCTCTCTCTCTCTCTCTCTCTCTCTCTGTGTGTGTGTGTGTGTGTGTGTGTGTGTGTGTGTGTGTGTCTACTATTTGGCCATGGGTGTTTGCTTCTGCTCTAATCAACTACCGATAGAGGCTTATCTGATGGCATTTGGGCTAGGCACTCATCTATTGGTATAGCAGAATATCAATAGGAATAATTTTATTGTTTCCTTTTCTATCCTATGTTTCTGTGCTATCTATTCTTGAGTTCCTGATTATATAGGCAGTGTTAGCCATAGACTCCCTTTTATGGTATGGGCCTAAAATTAGATCAGTCATTGGTTGGCTAGTGCCACAAGTTCTGCATCTCCATTGCCCCAGGACACCTTGCAGTCAGGCTGGACTATAGGTCAAACATTTTGTGGCTAGGTTGGTATCCCATTCCTGCTACTTGAAGCCTTGCCAGGCTATAAAAGATGGCTGATTCAGGCTTGTATATTGTGTGTTTTAAAGGGATTATCTTGGAGAGGAGCTTTTTTCTTTTCATATAAGTTCAGAGTGATGAATGCTAGCATTTTAGGCAGCTGTGAGACTAAAGTTGTCAAAACAGGACTTAATGTGTCACTTTTGCCTTACAGAGATAGCTTTGGATAATGGGAGTGTGAATTGGTGAAATCAGGGAGAAGTGAGCAAGTGCTGAATATATTTTGAAAGACTAGTCAGAAGAAAATGTGTGCAAATTGGTGTAGTGCTTGAAAGAGTCAAAACTGAACAAAAATGGCATTTATGGTGAATTCAACTATATCTGAGTGATTGTATTAATAAAATGTACAGGAATGTTAGGTTTGGGTATATACATGAAATCAAATATATACAATTTTAGTACATATTGAGTAATTTATTAGGTACTGACATAGAATATTTTATGCTATAGTAAGTGAATAAAACAAGATACAGGATTTTTGAGATTTATATTAAAAAGAGAAAATAAGTACTTGCCTTCTCTTATGTAGAGACCGAAAATAAAAATAAAGCCTATGGTGCAAAACTACTTAGTGAACAAAGTTACATGGTATGTGGAGAGTGTAGAAACTCACTGGATTGGGGTGTGTGATGGATAGTAATCTACTCACTGCATTTTAATATTTTCTGCTGTTTGTATCTTGTAAAAACATTTTAAAGTAATTTAAACTTTAGTGCAGAAGTTCTATTTTAATAAAGTCCCATCAACATGAGCACTTAACCATGAGCTGAAAGGGGATGATACTAATAGATGTGCCAAATTGGACAAGAGACAAGGCATAAAGCCTACAGAAAGAATTACAGGCAACTATAGAATACTTGAAGTGGGAGTAGGAGTCCTGCCCAAGGTAGAGCACAGCAACTAATAGCCAATACCAAATGTTCTGCACTGAAAACATATCTAAATAACACCATGCAAACAGAGCAGATTATACTTAATATCTATATGTGTACACATATAAATCTATGCATATAACAACTGTACAAAGATCTCATGAAGCTAAAAGAGAACAAAGAAAAATATATGAGAGGTTTTGGAGTGAGAAAAAGCAAAGGGAAATTTGTAATTATATTACAACAACAAAAAATGAGTAACAGAATCTCTCTGTCTCTATCTCTCTCTATCTCTATCTCTCTCCCTCTGTCTCTCTGTCTCGATCTCTGCCTCTTTCTGCCTCTCTCTGCCTCTCTCTCTCTCTCTCTCTCTCTCTCTCTCTCTCTCTCTCTCTCTCTCTCTCTTCTTATTGCCCTGGTAAAACTGCTCTAACAAAAGCAATTTAAAATGAAAGAGTTTATTTTGCTCAAAACCACAAGTTACAGTCCATCAATGCTGGGAAGAAATTGAAAGAACAAATCACCTTATGCAGTCAAGGGAAGAAAGGAATTATTTCATGCATTCTTTGTGGACAGTTCCACCACAGGTGACTCTAGATCACTTCAAGCTACCAATTAAAACTAGCCATCAAACCCTGACACAGTGATCCTTAGAGACTCTGTGTAAAAACTGATATTTATATTCATCATCATAACAAGAGGGAGAGGACTGATAAAACTTAATCAAAGATTGAAACTGAGCAGAGAGGCTCATTACTGACTTACGAATGGGAGGTCCCGATCTCCTTACCTATGGCTTCATTTTCTAAGGTCTCAATTATTGCTATGTTAGCAGCAGTTTGAAAATATTAAATATAATGCTCCAAAAATAAATAATTCATAAGCTTTAAATTGCAAGTAGCTGTGAGAAGCATGATGAAATCATGTGCTGTCCTCCTTGCTCCCACACAGGAAGCAAATGTTCAGTGCACTGGGCTGTCTGAACTGTGTGTGCTACCTACTTGTACTATAAATCACACAGTAGCTGTCTCAGTTATCAGATCAGCAATCATGACATTTTCCACCTGGAACTTCAATTACATTTATATCACTTAATATGTTCCCAAAGTGCAAGAGTAATGAGACTAACTATTCAGATATGCTAAAAATTAGATAAACAGTTCTTCCTTCAGTTTAAAAGGTGAGAGTAGGAGCTGTGGATGTGGCTTCATGAATAAAGCCCCTACTATGTGATTATGAGATCCAGAATTGTGATCCTTCTCAGCCATACGTGTTGAAGTCAAGCAGCTGATTATAATCCCAGAATCCAGGAAGTCTTGGCAAGGATTCAGAAGAACCCACATAGCTAAAGAGCAACTTAAGTTTCTCTGACAAAGCCAGTTCTAATAAAATGGAAAGAGATCAAGAAAAAATGCATTCTATCAACCTCAACCTTCAGACATATAAACATATCCACACAAACACACACACACAAACACACACACACACACACACACACACACACACACCAGGTACATATACACATGCAAGAAATCAAATTAATAAAAAGATGAAGGTACTCAAATTAAAAGAAATGCATCATAGTTTTATATTGCTAATTTCTATGTTAAGCATAAATCATCTGAAGCTGAAACTATAGGAAAATATAAAGACATTGTTCTAGTGGGGCACCTAAAACTGCAAAAAAAATGTAGATATTATGGGTGGGAATAGTATCGAGTTTGTAGGTTGAGCTCATGAACAAAATTTTTATTCTGATTAATGGCATCATCTTGGCCCAGAATGCCATGAGTCTATTTGAAGCCTCCTACAAAGGATGAATAGAAACATATAACACTAAGTTATAGACTGCAAACAATAGATGATTGTAAAGATTTTGAAATTGTTTTAACTCAAAAGATAGAAAAATTCCTAAGTGTTTATGGCATAAATATGAATTGTCCCTTACGTCCAAAGACTCATGTATTAAAAGCATGATCTCTAGATAACGGCACTATTTTGGGAAGGATATAGAAACTTTAGATATTGGTGATCAGTTGGAAAATGTAGGTCACTGTATCATCTTCCTGTGGGGGCTGTATCTTACCCTTTGTTACTATTTTCCCAGCAATGACTACTAAGTACTATATTTTCCTGCGGCCTTAATATATCTTCTCATAAGCCCAGCAAAAATGGAGCCAGTGAGTATATGATGAAATCAGTGAAACCGTGAGCTAAAAGTAGAATTTCTCCCCTGTTGAAGTCATTTTTTGACTCAGGTATTTGAGATATTGATGAATATATGATCTCATTTGCCACAAAGGTCAAGTCAAAGAGAGAGTTTTATATGCAAAGTATGTTTTAGTTCTGATGAAACTGGTCTCTGTTGGAATCACATGAGAAGCAGAATCAATCTATATTCATAAAAGTTGTGCGAAGGTGCCAGGACTGCGAACAGGAAAGGACAGATCAATGTCGTAGCGTGTGTGGCAAGGACAGGCTTAGTACATCAAGTGAGAATTCACACACTTGTAAAAACAAGAACAAATGATTCATATTTTCAGAAAGACAAAATAACTAGTCATATTTATATTAGTTACTTTTCCTGTGGCTCTGACTAAATGCATGACAAGAAAGTTAAGGGATGAAGGGTAGGCTTTGACTCCCAGTTTGAGGTTGAATTTCATTGGTACAAGGAAGGTACAGCAGCAAAGTGATAAGGAGCAGGTCACATTCTCTTCCCCCCAGGAAACAGGCAGAGAGAAGGGTGGTGTTCTTTCTATTTTGTATTCAGTTCAGAACTTCATTCAATGGAATTGTGCCACTTGCACTCATAGTTACTTTCTGCCTCAGGCGAGCCTATTTTGAAGCACCCTTACAGAAAGATAGAGAAACCTATACTCCCTGTCATTCCAAATTCCATCAAGTTAACAAAATCACCACTATAGCAATTACTGTAATTTTTTTCAATGCTAAATTCTTAAATTGAAACTTTGACTTAGGGGTTAGAGAGATAGACAAAACACACTCTGCTCTTGCAGAGGACCCAGGTTCAATTGCCCTATCCTCCTTTGGCCATTCCAACTTATGTACTACTGTTCCACGGGTGTTGGCTTAGATTTTTCAAAACCTATTTTAATAAGTGTTCTAAAATGCTTTAATCCAATTTCTATCCCCCTAAGGTAGGGGAGAAAAGATGGTAAATAGGACAAGTAGATGTGGACCTAATCAGAAGTAGCTCTTTGGAGTGATTCCAATCTCTTGTCAGTATACCAGTAGTTCTGTTCAATAGTCTTCAGATACAAAACATGAATCAGCAGTGGTAAAAAGATCCAGCTGAAACAGGAGGGCCTCTGCCAAATTGGCACGAGTTAGCAACGGTGACAAGAAACAGCTGAGAGGCCAGGCCAAGTTCTCTGCTGTGCTTCTCTCCACCAAGCAAAGACTCGAGATGCATTCTTAGCTGTGCAAGTGCCCCATCCCTATCTGCATGTCCTCTCATGGGTCTTGCCTCAGAAAAACATCACATGAGTCTGTATAACAGTACACAAACAGAACTGTCCATGTCACTCACGTGGAAGCCAATAACCTCTCCTGTATCCACCAGCACCTGCGTGCACATGGCACATGCACACACACAGATGTGCATGCACACAATCACACACACACACACACACACACACACACACACACACATATATGCATGCAAATAAACAAGTAAAAAACACCGAGTAAGAAAACTTTTTGATAGGTAAATACAGACAGGACATACAGAGTTTGGAAATCCCTCCTCTTTGAGGCATACACTAGCCATCATAGAAAACATCTTATCATGGATAAGGGGCAATGAATCTTAGTAATGGATTATCTGTTGCTATAATTTAGAAATGAATTTCTGCTAACATGATTTGAAAAATTGAACAGGAAAGAAAATCATTGACTTATGCATATTTTTTTCACTAAAGGACAATCATCTGAGAAAACAGCCATAAGTATTAAGTCATTTGAACCGTTAGCAACTGTTCAACAAACTGTTCATCACTGAGCTCAGGGGCTTGGATTTGACATGCTTGCTAATTTAATTGGTATAAGTAATCCTATTATTATCAATGTAAATTAATAACAGAGCCTCACTGATCTTTCTCTAATATTTTCTTTCTAAAAATATAAATCTGTATATTTGGCCATCATTTTTCATGTGTCCAAATAGCCTACAACATTTTATTTTGGGGGATTCTGGTTTCATTTTGTTTTGTTTTAAGAGAGATACATGATTAATCTGCTCTAATCTCCCCTACAGTGGTGGTGCAAGTTCTCTGCTACCCACCTTAAAGTTTTTGATTCCTGAATGAAAGACAGACACATGCACCCTTATGTTTAATATGCCTTAATCAGCTCAGTGACTGGGCAACTCCCAAACTTCCACATTGATGATACCAACCCTCCAATACTCCTGAGTTATCACTTTCTGATATCTATATTTCATCCTTCCTACCCTAGACACAATTGGGGAGGGGGTTCGAGCCACTCTTCCCTAACTCTTATATTATTGGTACTCTGTCTTCTGCAGCTCAAGCCTGTGTCTTATTCCTTTCCTGCCATGGTGATTCTCACTTCTTCTTTGGTTCTCTTGCCCAGAAATCCTAATGTTCCACCTCTGTTTCCCTGCCCAGTCATTGGCTCCCATCAACTTTATTTAACAATGAGAACCAACTGGAGGCAGGAACCCTCAGCATTTTACATGCTGGATTCTCAAGCAATATTGGGAACCCAATTAACATAATGCAAGTATTTAACCAAACCCACAACAGGGAAGCACAGAGGCTGAGAAAAGGATCAGTCTGTAAACTAACTTTCATACATGAATAGGAGAGCCAGAGTTCATATTCCCAGGATCCAAGTAAAATATGATCTCAAACCTCAGAACACATGTGTAACCCCAACACTATCTATCCATGGGCATGGAGAAGGCCAAATTTCTGCATTATGTCATTCAGCTGGTCTAGATGAACAAATAGTCAGGGAAGTATTAAAAAAGTAGAACCACTCTGCAAGCAAACAGATACTCTGTGTAAGGAGGGAATTCATAGCACAACATTGAATGTCCAACCTAAGTCATCTCAGAATTATACATATATTGACTTCTTAATTTGTATAGGATCTGGAACTCAGCTGGTTGGCTGGTGATAAGGTTGACCTGATTTGGGGAGTTTTTCTTCCGGGACAGTTGGAAACGGGGCTCAATCTTTCTTCTTAGCCACTTGTTCCTCCCCGGCACTTTCCTCTTTCTTCTCTTCCTCCTCAGATTCTTTGGTGTCTCCTTCACCTTCACCACCTTCTTCGCCAGCCTGTGCATGGTCCATGCTTATGAGTTCAGGATCTATGGCAATGTGAATCACACAGATGTTTACAATAATAATAAAAAAACACACATACAACACGAATAAATGAATTCACTAATGTTCTTGTGCAACTTCATGGAAAAATAGTCATTTGAAACTTGAGTGATTAGAAAATAAAGACCTCAAGTTATGTGCAATAAATAGCAAATAAAGTTACACTGAATGACAAAAAAAGTAGAACCTGCACACTCTGTGCTTGCGCCTCTTCCCTGGGGCCTGGCTGGCCATGAACCGGCAGGCGATGGCATGTTTTTATCTCATGGAGATTCTGCCTCTGAACTCCCCAATCTCTCCAACCAGCTCACTAGGTTCCCACTGGTGAATTGCTACCATCTCATGCTTCAAATCCCATGGCCTTTGTGGAGCACCTCAGGCAAATCTATGCTTGTCTGCCATACCTTTCCCTCTCAAACCCAGATGAGCTGATTGTGAAGGAAAACACAACACAGACTTAGTTCAGAAACATTGTGCAACAACTAAAACCCAGTCTTGTAAGCAAGTCTTATTAAAATCTGATCCATTAGTTCTGTGAAGGCTCAATTCCCCCAGAATAGGAGAATGCAAGTCAAGAAATTAGCAGGGGGTGAGGGTGGGGGGAATGAGCAGTGGGAGGGTGGTGAGATAGGGATTTTCAGAGGGGTAACTTGGAAAGGGGATACCATTTGAAAGGTAATAAAAGCAAATATCTAATAAAAATAAAATCTGATCCCTATGAGGTTGCAAACCCCTTCAACTCTTTCAGTCCTTTCTCTAACTCAATTGGGGACCCTGTCCTGTATTCACTTCTCAATCTAAGTTTTAATACCTCTGGCATATCAATTATGCTTCTCATTACACTGCCCCCCTTCTTTTTCCCTTTTGCATTTTGGGTGGTTTCATATACATTTCTGTGAAAAGCTAAAATAGTTTGCTGGCAAACGAACTGAGGTAACTATGTACATGGTGTTATTACCAGTGCTATCCTGTAATTTTCAGTGAGTTATGTATATCCTCTTAGAGGACTCTATTATCTTCATGAGATAGGATTTTAGGTCATCTTCCTGATCTTTAGCGTGTTGGTGCATCTGGGGCTTGCTGTGGTGGAAGAACTGGGTTCTGATGATGCCAAAATATATTGGCTTCTGTTGCTTATGGTTTTGCACTTGCCTCTTGCTACCTGGTTATCCCTGGTGCTGGCTGCTCTGGGTATCTCTGTCTGGTTCCTGCCTCTTGTGTCCCTGGGTTGCTGCAGGTCTCCTGGTAGAACTGTGTCTCTAGCTGTAGCAGACCTCCTGTGAAGCCTTCAGATTTTGGGGCCTTTAAAAGAGAAGAGATGCTGCTGATTTCTTGCCCTGGCTGCTGCAGATCTCCTGCAGGCCTTGAGATTATGGTGTCTGCAGAGGAGCAGACAAGCTGTGATCTGCCCTAGCAGAAGGCACCTGCTGCAAGTGAAATTATACGTTCTTGAACTCGTGTTTTCAGAGCTCTGTCCCATAGCCTTTAAGGTTGTCCTGAAGGCACAGAATTTACCATTTTGCTGATAAACACATTCTAGTCTCTAGGTTTCAGAACTCATGCTGTTTCTAATTATTATGGAATCATTAACCTTAACAGAGAGAGCATTCCCTAAAGGAAAAACATAAAATGTTCACAATATTATACAAACAAGTTTGATGCCTAGCAACTGTCCACAATCTGGAGAGCCATACCCTGCTGGCTCTGCTCCAGGGGCCAGAACTCACATGCCATACATTCTGCAGCCATATAGGACTTGGCATATATTTATATGCATAGATTAGATACATTTTTAGCATTCTCTGCCAACAATGTCACCTGTATCCTATGACCCCCATAAAATTCACTGCAGATATATAAAAGATCTCCAAGTGAAATACTGAAACTGCTACAAGAGACCATGAAGCATTCTATAAGATATATAGGTGTAGGTGTAAGGAAGTGCTCTCTAAAAAGGACTTCATTTTCCTAAGACTTAAGGCCAAAAGTTGATAGGAGGGACCACAGAAAGCTCAAAACTGTCTGTACCACAAAGGAAATAATTAATCAAATAAAGAGAAACCCCACAGTGCAGGTGAGACTCTGCCAACTATTCATCTAATGCAAGTTTAATATCTACAGTGTAAAATCTCAAGCTTAAAAAAGGAGAAAAAAACAAATTCGCGTATCTGCATGAGATTTCTTGAAAGAAGAAATACAAATAAGTAAAACTATCTTCATAAAGAATTTTAGTTTTTAAGAAGAGGAGACTGGGAGTGCAGCCCAACTGTTATGGTACCTGCCTAGCATTCCCAAGCCTTCAATTGGAGCCCCAACAACACACAGAACTGAGCATCACGGTACATATCTATAATGTCAGTGGTCAGGAAGTACAGGAGGGAACATCAAAACGGAAAGTCATTGTTAGCTACATAGTAAGTTTGAGGGCAGATTGAAATGATACCTTGTCTCATTAGAAAAATAGAACAATCCCACCAAGAACAATTGAAATTATGATAGCTACTTTTGTTTACTATTTCTTTTCATATGTAGACACCACTTTTTTTCATTACATGTCTTATAATTTTATATTTAAATTTTTGAATTTATCATTAAAATTATGTGTTAAATTTGAAGAGTGATTGTCCCTCATAATTTGCTTTTTTGATACAGTTCAGTGACTAAACTACACTCTGGATTAATTTTACTCTATCAGTACTGTTTTCCTGTATAGCCAATGAAGTCACTGACCAGCAGTGATCAAACAGGTTTCTATTAAATACATTAAGGTGGCAAGCTTCTCAAGCTCAGGGAACATCTTGCATTGGTATTTCTACATGCATTTAATATTCAGGGAAATAATTTTAACTCTATCTTAGCCATAACTTCCAGTCCCCGTAAGCCGAATATTTATGGTCTTTCTGACTCTTCTTTAGACCTGTTCATTATAATAGGTGTATAAACTAAACTTTCTTGTTGGGCAAAAGTTTTTTGGAGACTTTTAGAGCCCCCTTGAATTCTCATGCCCCAGAGGTATTTTGGGGGTGGGGGTACTGCTGGTGGTGGTGATGGTTCTTCTTCTTCTTCTTCTTCTTCTTCTTCTTCTTCTTCTTCTTCTTCTTCTTCTTCTTCTTCTTCTTCTTCTTCTTCCTTGTCCTCCTCCTCCTTTATAAGTTTTGATTTGCTTATGGTTAACTTAATATGGTCAATGCTTGGCACAGACTAATTGAAGGTAAGCAATCATCACTGAGATTTAGTTATACACTAAGTAGGTTTTTCATTTAAAGTTTCTGTTAGGCCACCTGAGGACAAGCTTGAAAATAGCCCTTAAAACACCTGTTAGGAATGACAAGACGTAACATTTTTATTCCACAAGATTTTGGCCCAATCCAAGCAAATACTGTTCTTTTCAACTGCTCTTCAGTGTGCCATTAATATTTTCCATGTGTCTATAAGTCTATTGATGTTCAAGATCATCCATAGCGTTGGTAAAAACAGTGTAGGGCAGATCAAGTTAACGCTTGTTGTTCTTATAAATATTAAACTATTTTTGAATAATCATTTATTGGATTATTGGAAGACTATTGATTAATTTCTAGTGTCTAAGAGTATTATTTGATAGTTTTTTTGTTTGTTTTTTTGGGGGGGACAGGGTTTCTCTGTGTAGTCCTGGCTGTCCTGGAACTCTGTAAACCAGGCTGGCCTCGAACTCAGAAATCCGCCTGCCTCTGCCTCCCAAGTGCTGGGATTACAGGCGTGCGCCACCACACCAAAGACACAAATCACATATCAAGTGATGTCTCACAAGAAGAAAGGAGTGGACACTGGTGCTAGAATGGACCAAAACATCATTGTGGGAGAGTACAAGAACAGTAAAGTGGGAGGGGGTGGATGCGGGAGCAGGGGGAGGGAAAAGGACATGTGGGACCTTTGGGGGTGGGGAACCAGAAAAAGGGAAATGAATTGTAAATATAGAATATATACAATAAAAAAAAATCAAAAAAAATTAGATTAATTTTAACCATAAATTGAAATGACAAACCTACATGCAGGCTTCTAAAAGGCACACCAAGTTCTTGTCTTTGGCACCCTTCTTGCCTCAGCTCTGTAAGAAATAGTGCTATATTTGATCAAGAGAGGAATATTAGTTTAAATCAAAACTATACAGCTATGTTATTATCTATTTATATTCTGATGTTTATAAAAAAGTAGAGAATTAAAGAGAATGTGTGTGCTCTGTAGCAAAGAGTCTAATATCTCACTAATTCTCTGTCCTGATTCCTCCATGCCTTTTGACCTCAGTTTGAAAAGAATCCTATAAAATCATTTTTACTTCAGAAGTTGAAGTTGACAGAATTAGCCTCCTTTCTGCCTTTTCCGAGAATTTCAGGACAGAATCCACTGAGCAAAGGGACCTACCCCATTCAATCACTGCCATTCTGTCCCAGAACTCTGAACTAACTTCTTAAAGTAAATGTCAAACATCTCTTGGTCCTTCTTTGTCTGTCCAAAATGAGACGGGACCTGGGTTCAGGCTCTTGTATGTATAATCATCTACTCTTGGTGAAGTTCTGTGTAATTCAAGCACACAACAGATTCCTAAACAGTAAATAGCTACACAGGACACTGCTTCTCTGTCTTGCATTTGCTCTGGTTATATATTCTGCCTCATGTTTTTTTAAACAAATAGAAATTGCTATAAATGCTATTTACATAATTTAGCATTAACAGAGAAAAACAACATTCTTTGTATATCTGCACAGTTTTATGAACAAGAATATTATGCTGTGTTCAGATACAAATTACTTCTCATATTTCTGTTCTACTGCCTTCCCTTTGCTTGTTTAAAATTTATATAATTTTAGTTTTTTCTTACTTTATTTTGTCATTGAAATGGATTTATTTTGTGTGTTCTGAGAAATGTGCTTATCATTGTGAACCATTTATGTTTCCAGTACCGTCCGCTGAAGTTTATATTGTTCTTCTTCTCCACTAGTTATATTTTTACTATAAATTTCTTTAAATTTCTTTATTTAAGTCTCATTGAGGTTTCTGATTTTTTCCCCTTGGGAATGGCTTTGCCAGATCAATAATATTATTTGGACTGATTAAACATTTTAACTGAAAATGTTATTTATTCACAATTTCCATATTCTTCATAAACCAAAATATCTCGAACATTCATTCACACTTGAAATTACTTTTGAATTAGTTACTTCTTGTTAAGAAGCTGTAGCAACCGCTTTCAGAGCTCAGCACACTACTCTGACCAGCCATTGCTCTTCACAAGCTTTTCATAATCTATGGGTTGGTGCCTTTGCCTTCCACCATTGGCATAACTGTAACTACAAGCTAAACCTGAAACTGTGGGTATTTTTCATGATAAATAAATAATTTTAAAAGGACAAGAAAGAAAGAGACTATTGTCCAGTCATTGTTTGAGGTTGATATTTGTATATTCTCCCAAGGCTGAGGGAACCATACTAATCTCATGCTTATTCTACTTAAACAGATAGTAAGACATGTAATAAGGTTATTTTCCTTACAGTTATGAGTATAATATATAATTTTAATATTTTAGCTTTAGCACAGAATGCAAATAATGGATCCTCTAAACTAGTAAATGAAAATGTATGGGCTTGGTCAACTGTGATAAATATCACATAAAGCTGATATGATAATTGTCCTCATTTTTCATATGAAGACAATGGGATTCATTTCACACAATTCTTTATGGTTAAATCAAATACTAATCAGAATTCTTCCCTTTTACACCTATATTCTTTTGATGTGCTGTGCCTATTTTTATGTGTCACAGCTGAAAGCCAAACCAAAACACACTTCAATATTTATTTTTCTATCACTAACCAAGTTGTTAGTTTTATTTTAATAAATATTTCTATTATGTTATTCAGCTTCTGTCTCTTTATTCTTAAAATGCCCCAAGGTATCCCATAGAAAATACTAAAAAATAAAGATTAGTTTTAAAGTGCCCACTTATAAAATCATTATCTATAACTTGCAAAGAATTTGAGGGGAAGCAGTAAGCCCATCTAAGTATGTACAATGTGCTTCCTTTTCAGTGTGACCTCCATCTGTATTCCAGTCACGACTGAAACAACAACGGCACTGTGGTGGTGACACTGCCATGTCTATCCCCACTTTAGCCTCTGCAAATTTCTTTTCAAAACATGTCATTAGGTGAGAGGTATAGCTTGAATATTAAAATCAAAAGACTGCTTAAAGGAGGCAATCTTCAATGGGCTTTCCTGAAGAGGAAAGCCCCTTTGGAATTTCTCTACCTCTTTCATAGTGTCTATCTACACATTACCTTAAATTTCAATTTTTTTCTCAGAACCTTTATACTTTATCTTCTGTCTCAAGAGTAGGTTTAAATGACAGGCCTTATGGAATTTCTTTTTTAAGATCTAAAGAAGGAATGTTTTCCAAAGGAATGCAGTATTTACTTGGAAATGGAAACTCTCAGAAGGCCACATCTTCCATGCACAAGTTCTTACTGCTGTGTACATTAAGTTAGCCACTTGAAATGGTGAAGAACGACTTTGGGAAGAGGCAAAGGATATCTTTTGACACAAAAAGAAATGAAGAAACTTCATGAAAGCTGTGTGGCATCACCATTAAGCATGAAAAGCAACCTCAAACTAGTAGATAGAATTCAGACTTTAGCAGCTGGGACTTCTCTGGGTTAGCCCTGGGGCACCAATCCACCTACTAGAAAAAAAATACCCTGAGAGCAAAGAATCCTTCCTTAAGATGGGGGGGGGAAACTTCCAAAAAGTGCACTCTCACTAGAATAAAGATTGATTGAAAATATGAAGATATGATAAAGCCTCTGAATGCAGTATAAATCTTTTAGCTTTCCTAAAATCCTGAGTTTAAGCTAAGGTGACTCTAATATAAGAATGTGCTGCTTTAGAACACTCAATCCCTACATTAATTATGTTAAGGAAGTAGGAAACTAAAGTCTTCGTAGACCACAGAGACAATTTGGAAGTAAAATATGAGCAGAACTTTCAGAAAGCCATGATAAATAGCCTATTTCAATATCATTCCTTTTGATTTTATATCAAACAGTGTTTGAGCAAGTAAAACGTCTTCAAAACGATGGTTGCAGACGTTGCAACTATAATAATGCCACTGTATTTTGGAAGTGATTTGCATTCAAAATACCCAAATAACCAATGTTTTTGGAATGTACATGCTAAACTTAAAGGACTTGGTGCTGTTCCTCTTGTTGAAAGAGTCCCTATCAATGCATCTCCAATCCAGGTCAGTTTTACAAGTTCTGCAAAGAAGAAAATTCACTCACAGAACTATTTGCAACAGCTATATCTTCTCTTGATGTGATACACACAGGTGTGGATCCACGTGTTGACTTGCCTCCATGCAGAGTAGATCCCTGTGCATGGTCTCATCCATCCATCATGCTTGTGTTAGTGCCCATGAATGTCTATGTAAATGTTCTCAGACTGCCTAAACAAACTAATAGAGGTTGAATGGATTAAACAACAGGAACTCATTTTATTATCGTTCTAGAGGCTAGAGAGCCAAGACTAAACTATTAAGGCACAATAACATTTGTTTCTGGGGCAGTTTGCTTTAAATTTATAATCACCTTTTCACAGATGGAGAAAAACAGTGTGTATATGTGTGTATGTGTGTTTGAGTGCACGCACATGCATGTGCATGCATGTGTAAGCATATGGTTGTGGTTATGTGGCTGTGCTTTTCTTTCTACCTTTAATTCTCTTCTTACTCTTTTTACCTTGTTTCCAGAATCCACCATGTTCTTTAAGTACTAATGAAAAAGTATTTTGTAGGCAAGGACTTCAGTAGAATACAGGTCATTGCCTGCTTTGTCAATCTCTTTTCAGATTAGGTATTCCTGACCACATCACTGGAATATGAGGCATGTGGTGTGTTAGTAGTGGCCAGATATGTAAAGTGATATGGTCTCTGACCAAGAACCATTGTTCTATGTCCATTGGCAAGAATTAATGAAAGGACATTAGTTTACCTACAATGATCATTTTAAAAATTAAAAGATGGAGAGAACAGAGGACATGCATGAGTTCACAGTTTCTTGCAACACATTGCCCACCAACTCCTAATTCACAGAAATACGTTTTGTCAATGTACAAGGATAATCTATCTGTATGTCTTGAAAAAATCCATTTTTTCTGAGAACCTTCATTTTTCTTCCTCATCTAGTCCCCAATAGTAGTTTCCCTTTTGTACATTGACATGTGACTGCCACCCACCCCTTTTCTCTCTCGCACTGTACCATGCTTATGCCTGATGCCACTGAGTCTCTAGCCAACTCTTCAAGCCTCTAGTTTCATAGCAAATTCCTTAGCATTTCATTTATTGAATATGCATGAATCTCTGGACTCATAGTGATCATATTGTCTTTTTATTTATCTCTATTAAAGTTACATTCACCACCAATTGCTTTATAGCTAAATTTCATGAAGAGTGCTTGGTGAGCAGAAATGTTCTATAACATTTGATGCTATTGATTAAAAATCACATTAATCATGACATCTTAGTCTACATTCCCATATTCTGCCTCTGGATAATCGTATCAGTCTCTTTGGTTGAAAACTTTCTTTCTGTACTTAAGAAGAATACAAAACTTTTACCAAGCTGTCTTCCACGTGGCATCAACACGCTTATCTAATGTTGATTATAGCCCCTATTCCTATCACTGCTCATTCTTCACCACGAATAATTCTATATCATTCACACCATTTATACATTTATACATCTGCAAAGACTGGATACTGAAGAAATACTAAACTCTGAAAGCTGCTACTTCTTCTCTGCAACATACTTTCCACAAAAGTATGCTGTTTACAGAGCTGCAGAAATAGCTCAGCAGTTACAGCTGCTTCTTGGTGCCAGAAGACCTGATATCCTAACGCCCATGTCAGACAAGTCACAATCCAAACTTTAAGAGATTTGACCATTTTCTGTCCTCTGTGGAAACACACACACACACACACACACACACACACACACACAGAAACACAAAAACACACACACCATTCCCCAGTGCATATTCACAGTAATCATAACCCACTGTGTGTCTACAGATCACAGAATCCAGGTTCTAAATTCAGCTGTATACCAAAATCATCTGATTATTCTACCCAACACACATATTCTCAAGGATATTTTTAGTACCTGCTGAATCACAATATATAAAGTATAAAATAATTACTCAGGTGATTTTGTACAAATACCATAAAACTGCCTCAAGGTCATGAGTATAAATATGATGGGCCTGACCATATAATTCTTCTAGTTCGCACGGTTATAGAACACTGCCCTCTGTTAGCTCCACTATGTCACAGTAACTCAGGTATCCAAACTTGATAATTATTTCATTTTACATTTTAGATAGAAAAAAACAGGGGAAAGTTTCCAAAATAAGTCTCACATAATTTTACCATATGGTCTTACTTAGGGAAGAAATGCTAAATAATCGTAATAGTATCTAACCTGGAAATGAAACACAGGAGCTTGGGCCAATGTGCCACATGCTAAATGCGAGCAGCTCTTTCATATGTTTTAAGACCTTCACCAGAGCCTCCCTTTAAAATACTGTATAACCTATTGTGTTTTTTTTTTAAATCCTATCATTGTTTTCTTATAGGAAATATAAGATGATGTGCTTTTAGTCAGACCCCTTTCCTTACCTTATTTTCCCATCATTTGGTAAGGCATGCCCTATGCACTAGTAAAGTGGGAGAAAAAGATCTCTTTCCATTGTTTCTCTCTTCTCAATTGTTTAAATTTTTTACTTGTATTCAATTCCGAATGCAACGAACTCCTCACTTTGGAAGTCTGATCCATAGTCCTTCACAGGGCTGCCTCCTTCCTTTCTTGTTTCAAGTTCTGTTTTCATGACTGTTAAATGGCAGGCTCTCCCGACGTTACTATGGGGTCTATGTTGACCCTCCACTGTTTTGGGGTTCCTCTGAGCTTCAATGCCCTGGCTATGTCTGTCATATCAATGAACACACTGCATGTCACTGGTGCTTTGAAAACATTGCATTTATGAAAATCCACTTTCCAGCTCTGATATTCTAAAAGTACTTAATTTTATGTGACTTCAGATTATTCTTTCCTAAAATAACATTCAGTAGTATAGTCTGTCCTCCAAACACAGACTTGAGGATCAGCATAACCCTGAGATCTCATGGGCCTCATGAACACAGTTTCCCGGGATACCAGTCCTTTGAATTGTAAACTTTTCTTCTTTCAATAATGCCCTATTTCTTACTCACCAAGTTCAAATTTTTCTCCATGACTATTCTTAGCATCCTTATTTTTAATTAACCTACTCATAACTGCCTGTTGTCCTGTTGTCATTAATTTTAGTTATATCCTTACTCCTACTGTGTTTGTCTGCAGAACCTAGCTGATTCTCACTGTTTTGTGTTGATTTTCTCACAGGGAGTCAGAAGAGACTATGATAGTGATGAACAAAGTTTGAGTGAACCCAATAACGATAGGCTTTTGTTCCATCAGAAAATTAGCTTTTGGAGCAGAATAATTTTGAGAGCAGAGAGCAACATCCATGCCAACTATTCACCACAGATGGGAAACAATAGTTTGCCTTTACCTGGCTTGGTGACAACCTGTCTTAAGGCCCCTAGTGTGTACCTGGAAGCACAGTAAGCTTTGGTCATTGTTTGCTGATTGATGACCCATCAGTTGATTTAGTTAAGAACAACTGTCAAAAGTGTAGATTTTCAATAGGATCCTGAAAACTTTCCTTTTCAAAGGAGAAACTAAAGCAAACCAGATGACAAGGCTTTCAAATGCTACAATGTTCTGGTTGTCAGATTTAAATAGAGATCTCCTGTGCGGTGAGAGGCTAGCTGCTGCCAGTTTCACATTCTGTTCTTTCCTATCGGGTCAGAGCGCAGTATGCCAAAGCTGACAGGTCGACAGTGCTCCGTGCTCTGTGGGCACAGGGAACATTCTGTTTTGCCTCATGTTTCTAAGTTTCTCAGGGTAGAGGCCCTATGCACAGCAGAAACTGCTGGCATTAATTATCAGGAAAGATTCTTCCATTTCCTGTGTACCCACATTGGGGTCTGGTTTAGCCCTACAGTGCCTACAAAATAGATGATATATTGAGATGAAAAATCTATCACCAATATGGCCAGAGGGACTGAGGGAGATGGCCACTCTGACCGCAGGAGATATGTCTAATTCAGAATCTTAATCGTGAACACAGTGATGGTGACAGAGGACCTTGCAGCACATAAGGGAGTCGGAAAGCATGTTAATCCACCTTCGGCAAGGCTGCCAGTTTAAAAGAGTGGTCAGCCTTCTTTCCACTTCATCCCACCTGGCACGGCTTTTATGCCGCCCCAAGTTCTAACAGGCTTTAGGCTTATGGCTTCCATTAAGTGGCATTTAGCATCCACGAAAACTTTCTTCATGAAGTACTTCTGAGACCAGATGGAAAAGGAGAAAAGGGCAGGAGGCACACATAAAGGGAACAAGGAAAAAAAACATAAAAGGTAAAAGAAGCTTGATTCAAAAGGTACTTTAAAAGTACCTTTTTGAAAAATACTGGATTAATACTAATCCTCTTTGTTTTAAATAAGGCATTATGCTCTGGGTTAAGAGTTGAAACTACTTATTATTTAATGACCCCCTAAAAGCCTCTGAAAACACAAATATACCCATCTTCATTTCCAAACCACATAGCTCAACCAACAGTATGAGGACAACATTCTCAGGATATAAAGACCCTGAAAGCCTGGGAACCCAACCCTTCCTCAGGACTTCAGAAGAATCTAGATATTGTAGATTATAGAAATATAGACTCTAATTAGTGACTTGCTTTGGAAGAATAAACAGGTATATGTCATTTGCTCTGGGAATCCTGTGCTTCTAAAGAAGAATTTAGTTAGCAAATGACTGATTAGTTTGTCGCTATTTTTTTCTTTCACTGACAATATCCAGACAGGGTTTTTCTTCACCTGATCTGGCTTGCATTTCACACCTTCTTGGATAGATTACTTTCTGTTCTTCTTTTTCAGCACACATAACTGGCCACAGCATGATTCTTGAATAAAAGACAAATGATTTCAGAAAAACCAAAGGAATATATTGATCATTGCCAGTTCTGGTAGGGATCTGTCAGAAGATTAGTAAGTAACATCATCAGGACTAAGTAGACCAGCTTCCTGATACAATAGGACTCAGACAAGGCAGGCAATAGAAAGGAGACAGCGAAAGACAGTGTAGTGTTTGATTATTTTGTAATTATTAAGCTAAGGATGAGTTTGATCCTATTCTATGAAAATATATAATACTAAAATTCCTCAACGTGACACAGTATAGTAGACTCTCCCTGAGTCCCAGCTCCTTCTGGACCACACTCTTAACATGTGTAATGTCCTGCTTCCAAAGTCTAATGAAAAGGTGCTTGTCATATTCATTTTAAAATAAGACTTTGTGCTGTCTTATTTTAAGACAGCACCCTCCACCAACCACCCATCCCACATCTTCCCTCCCCCCTCCCTTTTGCCTGTATGAGAGTGGGACTATGATGACATTTTCTGCAACTGGATCTTGTGATTCAAATGTGGAAGCTGATTTTTAAAACTTGGGCTGATCCTTTCACTTGAAAATTCTCATAGAACGTTGCTTTCAAAGATCTTGTCTTGGATCAAGGAGATGGCTCAGCAGGAGTAAAGGTCTTTGTCCCCAAGCCTAATGACCTGAGTGTGATCTCTCAGTCCTAGAAGGCAGAAGAAAGGGTCTCACTGCTGCAAGTTTTCCTCTGACCTCCACATAGGAGTTGTGCATTCCACACATAAATAAATAAATAATCTTTCTTAGTGTATTATATTGGGCTCGGGTGAAGCTTAGTGTTAAGATACCTGAAGAACATGAGAAAGGGCCAGGATTCAAATTCCAGCACTGAAAGTTAACAAACGCTTCTCATTTAATCCTTATTGTTAATACTCCATACATCAGAAAAATAAACACTGGTTATTGATATACTGACATGCAACCTAGAGTCACCTGGGAAGTGTGACTCTGACACATTCAGGTCACAGCCATTGTTGAGGAAAGTCAGAGTGGAAACTCAAGTAGAAAGCGTAGCGGAGACAGTGCTTACTCACGTGTCTGCTCTTGCTCGCGCTCAGTCAGACATCTGAGATGAACTGGGAGAGAACACACTTTGTGCCATGGTCGGTTAAAAGGGGGAGGGGTCTTTCTCAAAATTACCTTAATCCATGTTAGCGATGGGGAGACATATAAACAGTTGCTTTATGTTCAGTGGTGGCAGATCTGTATTCTCCCACCTGCTGTGGTATGGAGAACATTGATTGTGGGGATTCTCACGCAGTTTGACAGGAAAAACAAGCAAAGTAGTCTCATTAGCACTGCTTAGTTTGCACAGCTAATGAGCTTACAGAGTTCCAATGAGAAGAAGTTAGGACACAGCTTTAAATCTCATACATTCTTCATAAAGGATGAAAGACTGAAATGCCTCTTCCCTGGTTTTATGATCCACGGGGTAACAAGTGTAATTGCTCCTTGTCAAAACAAAAATCAACCTCTTGCAGAAAATCAAATCTAATTAAGAAAAGTAGAGCAACCACATTACACTACATATGTTTGCTTCATTCCTGGGCTTTAACTGCACAAACTCTGACCACAGTTTCCAGAGTGACCACTGAGAATGTCTCCACAGCCAGCCAATTAGTAGCACAATGTCTACACAAAAAATGGATATATTGTGAGCTAGATGTGGGGAAATAAATGGACTGAGAACTTTTTTCATTCAGGGCTTTTGCAAAGCCTTATCTTCTCATATAGCTTCTCTGGTTCTTCCAGGCCTTTTATTTCCTAATATGTATTTTAAAATTACCTAATAACATAAAGTGGAAAATTCTCCAGAACAAATGATAAAAATAGTTCAAGGTAAAAAAAAAAGTCTTTCTGTTCAAGATTAAAAGCAACTGGACTTATCAGGAAATATAAACACTTTCAAGGTATTTCCATGTTCACACTGAATAGTCTATAAGTGACTTTTCTTCACATTTTAAGAGGGGAAACTGAGTAAAATCTCAGTTGTAAACTGGTACACAACACAAGATCAATTCATTATTCTAACTTGACTATTTCCTGATGAAAATTTCAGCTGATGATATAGCAGTTGTCTGTTTCAAGATCTCTCTACAAGAGCATTTGTACAATCAGTAGATGCTGTAACGGCAAATACCACCATGCACTGCATACATTATATTTTTCCTGTATGTGACCATGATAAAGTTGAATGCATAAATTAGGGTCAGTGAGAGAGCAACAATAAAAAGAAAATATCACAAATATATACACATGACTTGATTATCATATTGTACCATTATCACTGTCCTTCTGACAATGGCTTGATATGACACAGTGGCCTACCAGGTAAGACTGTGATGCATTGTGTAGACTTTATAACAAAGGTGGAACATTACATTTTGGGAACATTACTTAAACATAACATCACATCACAATGCTGTAACAGTTTATATAAAACCAAGCAGGTTACTTACTGATAAGAAAGTATGTGCAGTGTAAATGCACTGCACAAAGGCATGGGTGATGCTCAGGTAGAATGAAATAAGAGAAACTGACATCTATAAACATTGGATCATATATATATATATATATATATATATATATATATATATATATAAAAACATTGGATCACCAATTAGTGATCTATTCACTCATATTTCCCATAATGCTTTCAGACCACTTGATTGCAGGAAGCTATGGGGGGGGGTGAAACTACACATGTCAAGTGACTTCAGTAACTGATATATACGTCTTCAAAAAGTAGAACCAGAGCTGTAAAGCTGAAAAATGGCCCAAGAAAATTTCCAGTATATTCATAAAGAAATCAACATCTAATAAAAAATGGTTTTTGTAAGTGTAAGTACCAAATAATATCCCTTTCAATGTATTTAGATATAACTCTGACGTCCTTAGCAACTTCTAAAGATGACAATAGCTTCACCACAATGAGTAGTTTAATTGCTCACAAATTTTATACACACTTGTAGCATAGTGTTATGAATAGCAAAATTTTTCCTGAACTCAACACCAGTGTTTTTATGTTGCATAAACACAGGAATTACAGTGGCATATCTGGTAAACCTGATAGGAAATCCAGATGTCAGCAATTCGCTGGATAAGATTTAAAATGGCCCACACAGTTAACCTTCATCAGAAACTGTACGTGTGGGCCAAACCACAGAGCCTCTCCCATCCACCTCATTCAGTCAGCATAATGGGAGTGAGAACCTAAGGCCAGTGGGACATGGACCACTAGACACAGATTTTTTTGCTGCCAAGAAATAGCCTCCAGCAACTCTTGTCTTTAAAAAGGAAAAAATAACCCTTTAGGACCCAACAGGAATCCCATTTTTAGTATTAAAGGAAGTGTTAGATGAGTAAAACTTTCATTAAATGCAAGTCATGGTTGAGTATCTCGATGCGAGCTGTAATTTCAGGACCTTAAATCTGAGGCGTAAGGACTGTAGCAGGTCCAAGGCCAGACTGGTGAGTCCACCACGAACTACAGTTCACAGTGATGCTCCGTATAAAGTCAAAAGAAAGAGAACACCTATGAGATCTCATCACTGTGGAAGAGGGAAAGCTCCCGGGGCAGCAAGCCAGGCCAAAGAACTGGGAAACTAGGGAATGTGAGGAATGAGAGGGCTGGTCTTTCCCAGGAAGAGCTCACTAACGGATGATCCAGTGCAAGTGGTCATACATATGCTGTCCACATTACACAACTGACCAGGTTGTTTTTATGTGTTTAGGAGAGAGAGAGAGAGAGAGAGAGAGAGAGAGAGAGAGAGAGAGAGAGAGAGACAGAGAGAGAGACAGAGAGAGACAGAGACAGAGAGAGACAGAGAGACAGACAGAGAGACAGAGAGACAGAGAGAGACAGAGAGACAGAGACAGAGAGACAGAGAGACAGAGAGAGACAGAGAGAGAGAGACAGAGAGAGAGACAGAGAGAGAGAGAGAAACTACACTAGGTAACATTCCAGAGAGAACAAGAGCGAGGAAGTGCATGGGAAGGGTTGGAGGGGAGAAAATGAAAAAGAAAAGGTAATTGTAATTACAAAAATAAAAATATTAAGTAAAAGAAGCTTATAGATATTAAGTCTTGAATAATTTTTAGAAATCAGTGAATCGATAGAAAGTGAAGAACGAAGAAATAGAAGACACCTGATGCCCAGCTCGGCCTCTCTGCTCTTAGAACAAGATGGCATAAGTACAGTAACTAGTAGATTTTCCAGAGTAGCAAAAACAATTACTGTTTGGAAGGTTTACTGCCTCTGAACTCAATGCCAAGCCTCATGCACATTTATTTCTCATCTGTTGTCTTCAGAAATGTTGTACTCTGTATAGCTATGGTCGAAGTTTCTTAGATCAGTGGTCAACCATGGAAGCATCCCACACCACCCTCTTCCTCCTATTTCCCATCCACTTCACCTTGGGTCCTGTGACTTGCTTTGCTAACAGCATATAAGCAGATGTGGCAGGAAAGATCTTTAACTCCAAGTCTAATCCTGGGCTAGCCTACTGGAAGCAAATGCTCAGTCTGTAGCAGGTGACCGTCGTCAGGTGTGACATCCACAGCCTCATAGGTAACTGCACATGACAGAAGAGCATCCGTACCCACCCAGAGTCTGAAGAGCAACAAGCTCGCGAGCTCGCAGTCTTTACGGAGACAAGGTGGCTGCTGCTTCACACCACTGAGCTGAGCTTTGTGTGCTAGCAGCTCAACAGACGACTTTCTTCATCATTGCCTTGTTTTCTTATCCTTACCATCTGTCCCTTCATATGAGTGTCCCTCCTCCTCACATTCTAGAACTAAAAGTGATATATCCTTAATACTGTTATATGCATATATACATATGTGCCTTTAAAATAATCATATTTACTTGACTTGTGCACAAAGTATTTTCTTCTGTTACTTTCAGAAATGTAGAAGTGTAATACAATTACATTTTTAAACATTGTAAAATATTTTATCTAATGCTTTTACATCTAAAATGACTTTATGAAAACCTGAAATTTATAATAGTATTCTAAAAAATGAATCATGAATCAATGAAAATTCATGAATGTATTTGGTAAATTTTTTTTAGATTGTTTTACTTAAAGAAGAGGATGCATGATATACAGTTATTAGCCCTGAATAGTAAACCTTCTTGTCCAGTCTCCCTCCTCAGAATTTCAATTACCAGCAGTCAGCCACTGTTGCAAACTATTAAAAAGGCAACATTAAGATAGAAAATTTTATGTCTACCATTTTATCTGTGTAATTTTCCATGAAATAGTCGATTTCAACATGTTTTCTATATATTTCTTGAATTTTATCAGAAATATTTTCCATGTAAATCTTCAATTTTACCTGAAAATGTTTATAATTTCACTTTCAATCAACTTAGAATTATTTTTATGCCTACCATTTTATCTGTGTAGTTTTTCATGATAATCTTCAATTTAACATGCTTTTCTATGTATTTCTTGAATTTTATCAGAAATATTTCCCATGTAAATCTTCACCTTTATCAGAAAATGTTTATAAATCCACTTTCAATCAACTTAGAAATACTTTTATGGCTACCATTATTATATCTATATAAAATTTTCCATGATAATCTTCAATTTTAACATGTTTTTCTACATTTTTCTACAATTTTATCAGAAATATTTTCCACGTAAATCTTCAGTTCTATCAGAAAATGTTTCTACTTCCTTTTTCAATTAATTTAGCAATGTTTTTATGTCTACCATTTTACTCTTTAATTTTCCATGAAAATTGTCAATTTTAACATGTTTTTCTATATATCTCTTCTATTTTACCAGAAACATTTTCCATGTAAATCTTCAATTTTATCATAAAATGTTTTTACTTTTTTTCCAATAAAAGAACATGATTTTCAAAATATTTAAAACATAAAAAAGAAGTATTTCATAATGTGATATAAATAAAATTTTTAAAAGGCTGTTTTATTTAGAGCTAATAATTTGGGGGAACCAAAAACTTTTCCATTTGAAAACATATATGTTTGGCAATATTACTCATCATGTTGGCCTGATATTTATTTAAAATTTTAGACTGTGTAGAATCAATATGAGAAAGAATTTTCTTAAAGTGTGGATTTGAAGTTTAACTGTTGAGAATAAAGTTAATTTTGCCTATCCAAATCTCTGCATAATACTAATATTTTTCTGGTGGTTTATCATAGATGTTTTAATCTCAATTTTTTTATTTTCAATCATCTAAAATGGGGAGATTAGTTTTTAGGTTTTTATTCATGACCACATTAAAAAAGGAAATCAATCTTACCATTTATATGTATGTATGTATAGATAGATAGATAGATAGATAGATAGATAGATAGGTAGATAGATAGACAGTGTCTATATGGAAGTTGGCCATTACATTATCTGCACTCTCCAACACTCTCAAGAAATCTGCTGTCACTGTCACAGTTTATATATATATATATATATATATATATATATATATATATACATATATATATATATACATATAGAGAGAGTAATAATTATCAACTTATGTTGGTAAAATTATATATAATCATATATATATATATATATATATATATATATATGCAGAATCATCTGCATGGAATTGAGATTTATTCATCCATCCATCTATCCATCCATCCATACCAGTACCTTCAGAATGAATTTGATATATGTTTGACTATAAACAGCTACAGAAGCAAACTATTCAGACTAAAGAAAATAAATGACATTTGAAATCAGCTATGACTAGCAGAATAGAGGAAACTTGAAAATCCCTGACTATAAACGGAATCCACACATCCCCCCTTAATTTGCTGATGGTGAACACATGTTTGTGAACAAAATGTCTTTTTAATTTGTGATTGCAGGAAGTATTTAAACAAACATTGTTCCAAAAGGAAAGAAGGATTTTATGTCTGAAATGTTCAACATAATTAACATTTCTTTTGGGATGAAAGGTGTGAACCAAAGCATCAAACAGCTAAATGGGCGAGTTCTTATTTTTTGTGTGAAATAATCAGATGAAGCTTATGCTTTTCCCAATTGATTTATTGCTACAATCAGAATTCATCAGCTATTCCTTTATTATCTAAGGTCTATATTAGTACAGAATTAAACTGTTCTTTATATAAAACTAAAGAACTTAAATCTCTTTCATCAGGGTTACTTCATTAAGGTAAAGAAAGGATAAATCAAACGTTGACCTATTGGGAAATGTTCCTTTTGTGACTTGCCCAAGGTGGACTCGCGTTCAGACAAGACTGGAATTGGAATTTGGATTCTGACATGGACCATTAAGTCACAGTTCTCCCTCTGTGCAGGCCACAGGAAATGAGTATGCCACCTGAGCTTTGAGGCTTTGCAGCGAGGCCATATTTCAGTCCTTCTTGCCTTTCAATTCCCTCAGCCCTCTCTTCAGTTTCAGCAGTGAGACAAAGAGTCCAGTGTGGTAAAACAGGCAGCTAGCATACTCTTGCAGGAAACATGTTCTGAGAAAAAACAAGTTGTTTTGTGTGATTATTTGTTCTGGGGTCTTTGTTGAAGACCTTAACTCAACTAAGACAGCGTTATCAGCATCAGGACAAACTGCAAGTAGTAACCAAAAGTTGTGTATACAAAGTCAAATTAAACCCCAAATGCAGAAGCATATTGCTTCTCTAAGACTAGAGAAACATTCCAGTAAAGAGAGAGGCGGAGGGAAACACACGGCTCACACTCCTGTTATCCCAACCACGCTGTTGGCTTACTGTCTCTTCAGAACAATACAGCATTTTATATTATATGATCAGATGAACTGTGTTTCTGATTTACTAAATAGTTAAAGTTATAGAGATTAACCATTATATTCTATTAAATCCCATTAATGCTTAAGAGATATATGGAGCTATTTATTCCCAGACTAAACAGAACTTTCTTATGTTTCCTATGGATGTCTCTATGGCTGTTTCAGTCCATTCTTTGCTTTGAAGTTCTGAGGGTGAATGTAAACATTTTCCCTTCTAGAAAATATCAAAATTAGATTTTACCATTACTCATCATTGTCAGAAGCATGCTCTCCACTTAGTCACAACTGAAGTCTATTAGGAGAGTACTAAGATGGATGAATGAACTCTTCTGGAAAACTCTGCGACAATTTTATTATTATTTTATTTATATTCAGAGCATGGCATCCAACCATATCCTTTGCTAGAGATGTATCCACATCTATTGCTACAATCTACCAGTTTTCAGAGGTTCTCACTCTGTTGTTGCTGAGTTTGAATGTTGATTGCTTTGAACATTTTTAGGTTTTGACTGGGATTCAGTGTTGATGAAGATTCTTGGCAGCAGGAAGAAGGTAATGAGGAGAAGCTGCTATCCTGAGGACGCACACGTGGGCCAAGAAGGTATGTGATCTGGCAGCAGCAGCCACACCTCCCTCAGAAACCATCATGGCGATCATTCCTATGACAGAATCCAGGATGTCTGGGGACATTTCTCATGTCAGGTGTTGAACACACTATGAAAAAGTTTGACCTAAGTGTCGTCTGTTAATTCATGGTTCTTTAACAACTGTTCTCAAACAGAAGAATTACCATGGAACAGTAATTCATTTATAACCTTTTACATCATCATATACAATGCATGTCACAATGTCTATTGTGAAATGAATGGATTCTATTAGAAGTATACCTCACTGGTCAATTTTCTGACAATGGAAAGGAATTTGTGATAAAACAAAACCAGTATTTTCAGATTTGTAGGAGAGTATCAGAACAGAGAAATGGAGGGGGGTGATTGGGGAATGGGTGGAGGGAAGAGGACTTATGGGACATATGGTGAGGGGGGAACTGGGAAATAGGAAGGGCTTTGTAATGTAAACAAAGAATATAGAAAATAAAGAAAAAAAGAAAAAAAAGAAAAAATCCCATCTCCCACAGAAAGTAGTCATTATTTAAAAATAGCAAGAATAACAGTTTTCTGAAACTTGGAAACTAAGCTCCATTATCAACAGTAGTAGTTTTTCTTCTACAATGCCAAGTTGTGTGGAAAAAAATACACATCTAGAAGAATAGAATAAAATCTGTGTGACATTTAAAATCAGTAATTTTTCAAATGAAAAGGGCGTGGCATTTATAAGGGACTGGTATGGATATATGCATTTGGAATATGAGTAACTTAAAAATCACTTCTAGGAGGTAATTCCAGTTAGCAGAGATTGAACATAGATAGTTAAAAAAGAAGATGATGTAGTGGTTCGAATAAGAATGACTCCGAGTGTGCATATGTTTGAATATTTGTTCCACAGTTGGTGGAACTGCTGGGAAGAGTTAGGAGGTATCAAATTGTTGGAGGAGGTGTGTCACAGGAACCATCTTTGAGGCTAAAGGCCACTATGATGCTCAGGGCTCTTTCTGCCTCCCATTTGTGGATTGGGATGAGAGTTCCCAATGGATATTCCAGCTTCCAACAACATAGCTGCCTGCCTGCTGCCATGCTCACAATGATGATGGACTTTGGAATGCAAGCCTCAAATAATCCCTTCCTTCTATAACTTGCCTAGATGGTATGTTATCACAGTAAGAGAAAAGTAATTAATCCAGATGCCATTTTACATTTTTATTTATTTCCTAATATTTTTTATTTTTCAAGTTTAAAGAAACAGTAACTTTTGCACTTTTCCAAGCCAACAAAAAGATTGAGAATAACACTATAGTTAAGCATACAATATTTTATTATTTTTATTAATTTATTATTTTTCACATCCAATATTTATTGAGAAATTAGTCTATGTCTAGCGCTTTGCTATAAATTGTGTTTTCAACTTATAGATTTAGCAGCTAAAATTCAGAAAGGTTACCTAACTTGTTTAAAACCAGACAGTAAGTGGCCTAGTTAGAACATGGGCATTCTGGTTCACTCCATACAAATTCTCAACAATGATAGATAATCATAAGTGGGATTTAGTATATGAAGTTCTGTGCAAGAAATATGTTTTATCTCTAGAGTCATAGAATGTGGAATGAAAGGTACGCAGCCTAGAAGTCAGTTACACCTTGACCAGACAGTGAGGACTTGGCCAGCCATGGAGGCAGCTGTTGCTGAAGGGCTGTTGCTTGCTCACTGACAACCACCTTCTGACCACAGCTAAGAATTTCCCAGTTCTTAGAAATAAATTCTCAGAGGCAAGAACCAACAGGGAACTTTTTGGCAGCTCATGGTAGCCAACATTTGAACATGTAGTGACAATGCCGGAGCTGTGTAGCCGAGTGGTTTGAATTACCGGCATTGTTTCTGAGCACAATCATAAAACATCTCTTTATGTGAGAACCACATTGTGTGTCCTTCTGATGGGCTAGTAACTTGACTCCTAGAGTCTAAATTAGCTGGAAAACTACCTTACCTTCTATCACTTGAAACATGTCTATAATAGATAATCTATGTGAGAAGTTACCGAATTATATAATTAGTGCAAATATATATGTTAGATACAATGATTATCTCCAGTGAAAAATGCAGTTACAGAACTTTCTTAGACAAGCCCTAAAACGCCATCTGAAGGAAAGCCTATCAGTTCCACAGGCTTATAGGCACACAGGGTGAGGTGAGAATTTAAAGGACTATCTTAATGGCACATAGCAGTCAGCTTAAAAAAAATTTAGACTGTAATTACATATCCCCTTCTCTATCCTTTCTCCAAACCCTTTCTGTATACAACTCTTTGCTCTGTTTGCAAATTCATGGCCTTCTTTTTAATTAACTGTTACACACATGTACACACAGAAATACATTCACACAACACAATCATACACAAACACACACTCCTAAATACATAAGGCCAATTCTTTTAAAGAACAGGAGCTATTCACACAGCACTTCTGTCAAACAATACTTAAAACAAAACCTTAAAGAGTGTGCTAGAAAATCTTTTAAATGTTTTACATTGAATCATAATTGACTGAACTTTCTTTTAATATATATCATATTTTAGAGGGTATTCATGACTATTACTACATTATGATTATAAGTTTGTGATCTACAGTATAAAATGTAGTGTATAATTTCATTATACCATATATAAATGAAGTGTATAAATTTGTAATTTGCCCATATTGATGACTGAAAGACTGTGCATAAGAGGGAATGCTCATTTATGAATTGAAATAAAATGTGACAGATTTCACATTTAATTATCACAAAATTACTTGAAGTTCATAAAATCAGAATTTTAAGTAACTAATATACTATTGAAGATTCACCTATTACTTACAATAAAGATAAAAATCTTCAAAGAAGTTTCATGTGTCATGGTGAGACTATGGACAATTTCTAATCTAGATCCCTCTGGGACAGAGGTATTCATGGGCTAATATAAACCTCAAATCTTTGATTCAAAACTCCAAGAGATTTATTATCCCAGTAAAGGGGCATTTCTTTATTACCTTGAGTGCTATCAATCCTAAATTCTTTTTTATTAGATACTTTCTTCACTTACATTTCAAATGTTACCCCCTTTGCTCATTTCCCTTCCAAAAACTCCCTACCCCATCCTCCCTCCCCCTGCTCACTAACCCACCCATTCCCATTTCCCTGTCCTGGCATTCCCCTACACTGGAGGAAGGAGCCTTCACAGGACCAACGGCCTCTCCTCTCATTGATGTCTGACGAGGCTATCTTCTGCTACATATGCAGCTGGAGCCATGGGTCTCTCCACGTGTACTCTATGGTTGGTGGTTTAGTCCCTGGGGGCACTGGGGGTACTGGTTGGTTCATATTGTTGTTCCCACTATGAGGCTGCAAACCCCTAAAGCAGCATTAGTCCTTTCTCTAACTCCTCCACTGGGGACCCTGTGCTCAGGCCAATGGTTGGCTGAGAGCATCCACCTCTGTATTTGTCAGATGCTGGCACCTCCTCTCAGAAGACAGCTCCAGCAGGCTCCTGTCAGCCAGCACTTGTTGACATCCAGAATAGTGTCTGGGTTTGATAACAGTATATGGGATGGATCCCCAGGTGGGATAGTCTCTGGATGGCCTTTCCTTCAGTCTCTGCTCCACAAATTTTCTCTGTATCTCCTCCCATGGGTATTTTGTTCCCCTTTCTAAGAAGGAAAAAGTATCCACATGTCTTCCTTCTTCTTGAGTAGTCTGTGAATTATATCTTGGGTATTCTAAGATTCTGGGCTAATATTCATTTATCAGTGAGTGCATACCATGTGTGTTCTTTTGTGATTGGGTTACCTCACTCAGGATGATTTTTTTCTAGTTCTATCAATTTGCCAAAGAATTTCATGAATTCATTGTCTTTAATAGGTGAGTAGTACTCCACTGTGTAAATATACCACAATTTCTATATGCATTCCTTTGTTGTGAGATATCTGAATTTTTTCTAGCTTCTGGTTATTATAAATAAGGCTGCTATGAACATAGTGGAGCATGTGCCCTTATTACAAGTTTGAGCATCTTCTGGGTAGGAGTAATGTAGCTGGGACCTCAGGTAGGTAATATTATGACAAATTTTTTGAGGAACCACCAGACTGATTTCCAGGTTGATTGTACTAGCTTGCAATCCTACTAACAATGGAGGAGTGTTCCTCTTTCTCCACGTCTTCACTAGTATCTGCTGTCACTTGAGTTCTTGATCTTAGCCATTCTGACTGCTGTGAGGTAGCCTCTCAGGGTTGTTTTCACTTGCATTTCCGTGATGGCTGAGGATGTTTAACTGGTCTTTAGGTACTTCTCAGGCTCTTCGCATCTTTCTTTTCTATTAGTTTCAGTGTATCTAGTTTTATGTGGAGGTCCTTGATCTACTTGGACTTGAGCTTTCTACATGGAGCTAAGAATGGATTGATTTGCATTATTATACATGTTAACCTCCAGTTCTACAAGCACCATTTGTTGAAAATGCTGTCTTTTTTCCACTGGATGGTTTTAGCTCCTTTGTCAAAGGTCAAGTGACCATAAGTGTATGGGTTTTTATCTGAATTTTCAATTCTATTCCATTGATTTACCTGCCTGTGACTATAACAATACCATGCAGATTTTATCATGATTGCTCTGTAGTAGAGCTTGAGGTCAGAGATAGTGATTCCTCCAAAAGTTCTTTTGTTGTTGAAAATAGTTTTACCTATTCTAGGTTTTTTGTGTTTCCAGATGAATATGAAAATTGTTAGCCAGGCAGTGGTGGCACACGCCTTTAATCCCAGTACTTGGGAGGCAGAGGCAGTCAGATTTCTGAGTTCGAGGCCAGCCTGGTCTACAGAGTGAGTTCCAGGTAAGCCAGGGCTACACAGAGAGGCCCTGTCTCAAAAAAAGGGAAGAAGAGAAAATTGCTTTTTCTAACTCTATGAAGAATTGAGTTGGAATTTTGATGGTGATTGCATTGAATGTGTAGAATGCTTTTGGTGAGATGACCATTTTTACTAAATCCTGCCAATCCATGATCATCGGAGATCTTTCCATCTTCTGAGATCTTCTTCAATTTCTTTCTTTGGAGACTTGAAGTTCTTGTTATACAGATCTTTCACCTATTTGGCTAGAGCCACAAGGTATTTTATATTATTTATGACTATTGTAATGGGTGTTGTTTCCCTAATTTCTTTCTCAGCCTGTTTATTCTTTGAGTAGAGGAAGGCCACTGATTTGTTTGAGTTAATTTTATATCTAGTCACAATGCTGAAGGTGTTTATCAGGATTGGGAGTTCTCTGATGGAATTTTTGGGGTCACTTAAGTATACTATGATATCATCTGCAAATAGTGATATTTTGACATCTTCCTTTCCAATTTGTATCCTTTGACCACCTTTTCTTGTCTAATTGTTCTGGCTAGAACTTTGAATACTATATTGAACAGGTAGGGAGAGAGTGGACAGCCTTGTCTAGTCCCTGATTTTAGTGGGATTGTTTCAAGTTTCTCTCCATCTAGTTTGATGTTGGCTTCTGATTTGCTGTATATTGCTTTCACTATATTTAGGTATGGGCCTTGAATTCCTGGTCTTTCCAAGAATTTTATTATGAACGGGATATTGTCAAATGCTTTTTCAGCATCTAATGAAATGATCATGTGGGTTTTTATTCATTGAGTTTGTTTATGTAGTGGATTACTCTGATGGACTTCCATATATTGAACCATCCCTGCATCCCTTGGTGGAAGCCTACTTGATCATGATGGATGATCATTTTGATGTGTTCTTGGATTCTGTGAGAATTTTATTGAGCATTTTTGCATTGATATTCATAAGAGAAATTTGTCTGAAGTTCTCATTCTTTGTTGGATCTTTGTGTTGTTTATGTGTTAGAGTAATTGTAGCTTCACAATACAAGTTGGGTAGTGTTCGTTCTATTTCTATTTTGTGGAATAGTTTGAAGAGTATAGGTATTAGGTCTTCCTAGAAGGTCTGATAGAACTCTACACTAAACCCATCTGGTGCTGGGCTTTTATTTTATTTTATTTTATTTTATTTTATTTTATTTTATTTTATTTTATTTTATTTTATTTTGGTTGAGGGACTACTAATGATTGCTTCTATTTTATTGGGGGTTATAGTTCTGTTTAGATCATATATCTCATCCTGACATCTTGATTAAACTCTCGTGCCTGTTACCTGTCTAGAAAATTGTCCACTTCAACAAGATTTTGTTGAGTATAGGCTTTTGTAGTAGGATCTAATGATTTTTTGGATTTCCTCTGTTTCTGTTGTTATGACTGTCTTTTCACTTCTGATTTTTTTTAATTTGGATACTGTCTCTGTGCCCTCTGGTTAGTCTGGCTAAGGGTTTATCTCTCTTGTTTATTTTCTCAAGCAACCAGCTCCTGGTTAATTCTTTTTATAGTTCTTTTTGTTTCTACTTGACTGATTTCAGCCCTGAGTTTGATTATTTCCTGTCATCTACTTCCCTTGGGTGTATTTGCTTTTTTGTGTTCTAGAGATTTCAAATGTGCTGTCAAGCTGCTAGTGTCTACTCTTTCCAGTTTCTTTTTGAAGATACTCAGAGCTATGAGTTTTCCTCTTAGCACTGCTTTCATTGTATCCCATAAGTTTGGATATGTTTGGCTTTATTTTCATTAAATTCTAAAAAGTCTTTTATTTCTTTATTTCTTCCTTTACCAAGTTATAATTGAATAGAGTAATGTTCAGCTTCTATGTGTATGTAGGCTTTCTATTGTTTTGTTGTTGTTGTTGTTGCTGCTGCTGCTGCTGCAGCTGTTGTTGTTGTTGTTGTTGTTGTTGTTGTTGAAGACAAGCCTTAGCCTGTGGTGATCTGATAGAATGCATGGGATTGTTTCAGTCTTCTTGTATCTGTTGAGGCTTATTTTGTCACTGATTATGTGGTCAATTTTGGAAAAGGTACCATGGGATGCTGAGAAGGTATATTCTTTTGCTTTAGGATAAAATGTTCTGTATATATCTCTTAAATCCATTTGATTCATAACTTTTTCACTGTTTCTCTGTTTAGTTTCTTTTTCCATGATCTGCTCATTGATGAGAGCGGGATGCTGAAGTCTCCCACTAGTATTGTGTGAGATTCAATGTATGCTTTGAGCTTTAGTAAAGTTTCTTTTACGAATGTGGGTGCCCTTGTGTTTGGAGCATAGATGTTCAGAATTGAGAGTTCTTCTTTGTAGATTATTCCTTTGATGAGTATAAAGTATCCTTCCTTATCTTTTTCAATAACATTAGGCTGATCATCAATTTTATTCATATTAGAATGGCTACTCCAGCTTCTTTCTTGGCATCATTTACTTGGAAAACTGTTAACCTGAATTCTTTATTTTTTTATTATTAGGTAGTTTCTTTTTATATTTTAAATATCATCCCCTTTCCTCATTACAAAAAAACCCTATCCCACCCCTATCCCCCTACTTTCTAACCCCCTCTTCCACTTTCCTGACCTGGCATTCTCCTACACTGGGGCAATGATGCTTCACAGGACCAATGGCCTCTCCTCTCATTGATACATGAAAATCCATCCTTTGCTACTTATGTAGCTGGAACCATGGGTCCCTCCATGTGTACTCTTCGGATTAGTCTCTGGGAGCTCTGGGAGTACTGGTTGGTACGTATTATTGTTCCTCCTATGGGACTGCAAACTTCTTCAGCTCCTTGGGTCCTTTCTCTGGCTCTTCTATTGGGGTTCCTATGCTCAGTCCATTGGTTGGCTGTGAGCCACGGGTATTTTGATCCACCTTCTAAGAAGGACCAAAGTATCCACATTTTGGTCTTTCTTCTTCTTGAGCTTCCTGTGGTCTGTGAATTGTATCTTGGGTATTATGACCTTTTGGGCTAATATCCACTTAGTAGTGTGTGCCATGTGTGTTCTTTTGTGATTGGGTTACCTCATTCAGGGTGATATTTTCTAGTTCCATCTAATTAACATTCTCAACCTGCTCAGGCCAGAAGGAAGCAAGAGGAAGCATCACTAAATCAAGGGATCCACCTTCTGATGGAGCAGGAGGCTCAGTAGAATTCCCCCTCTAAGCCATCTGGCTGGAGGAGCTGGCACTGCCTTCTCCAGGACACAAGGACTGGGAGATAGTCACCATGTTTTGATCAGATGATTGAAACATAGGTCAGACCTTGACACTGTTTCCTTAATGGACTTGGAAAGGTCTATGCATGCCTAGATATTTGACTAGAGACTGATCTGACAGCTTAAAACGAACCCACATACCTTTTAAAATTATATTGCTAACACTGTTCTGACAAATAATTTGCATATACCACTTCCAAAATTTCAGTTAGATGTTATATGATAATTTGGAAACTTTCTTGTTAAGTCAGTAACAAATATAACATGAAATAAAAAGCCTATTGTTTAATCCTCATAGGTTGTTGGGGGTCTGACTCCTAGGAGCATTTGAATATGGGAGCATATAAGTTCTATTCTTTTTTGTTAGGAGTTTGTGACTCTAAAATTGTATATTTGAGTCCCAACTATCTCTAAAATTATATATTTGAGTCCTAACTCTATGTCAGAATGTGATTGCATTTGGAAATAAGGTTCTTTGTAAATGTATTATATTAATATTATATGAAGGCTTGGAACTGTAAAATGACCAGCAACTGCAAAAGCAACAACATAAGGAAGAGGCACTTAGAGAAAACAACATAATGGGTGGAGAGAAGAGTGGGATGAGACCATAAGCAGGAAATGTCAAGGATGACAAACACCAGCATCAGTTAGTCGAAGAACACTGTCCTCCCTTCCCCTCCCCTCCCATCCCCTCTGAACTTCCCCTTCTTTTCCTACACTTTTCAAGACTTCACAGAGAACATGGCCTTCCTAATAATGTGATTTTTCTAGTCCTTCCTCACAGAGTTTGAAACAATGTATTTTCATTTTTAGGCATCAAGTTTGCAGAACTTGGTTTATAATTCTGAAATCTGAATCATTCCTGGGGTTGCAATATGTGATTATTGGGATAATACCTTCAGTTTAGCAGTGAAGTTACTTTTGATGAACAACCAAGTGATATGAAATGATAGGTGAACAACTGGAACTAAAGTCTGGATCTTTTTGTTCATAAAATAAGCATATGAAAAGTTAATGTTCATGGAATAAAGCAGTATTGATGCAATGTTTATAGAGATACTTAATACAAAGTTTATATGAAAAAACAAGATTCTGTGACTGCAATCATCATAACTTGATTTATTTCACCACAAAGATCTTCTTTTAACAAATTATATTTTCCAGTATTTACAATAGTACACTTAAACCTATTATTCTTTACTTCTTTATCCACTTTTGAATGTTACCAACTGTGTTCTTTTAAAACAATATTGAAATGTTCTGGAAAACAAAGTAAGATATGGAATGACTTATCCCTCCCAGCCATGTTATATATGTGTATGTATGTGTGTGAATCTGTGTGTGTGTGTGTGTGTGTGTGTGTGTGTGTGTGTGTGTGTGTAAGAAAGAGAGAGAGGGAGAGAGAGAGAGAGAGAGAGAGAGAGAGAGAGAGAGAGAGAGAGAATGTTTATACCAACCTTTATGCTGGTCTTAAAAGCTGTTGATTACTGAAGCTTTTTTGGAGTAAATTTTGAAATTGGGAAGCATAAGTTGTAAAAGTAACTTTTCTCACTCAGATGTCATCATCATTCCAGGAATCACTATTGAATAAGCTTACCCTTTCCAGCTCTTTCTGAACTCTGTCCAGCTGGTTCAACTCAGCTAATCTAGCCCAAACTTGTCTCTAAGCTGACTGATTCTCTGGCAATCTGTTCTAATCTGGCCCCTTCTCAATCTTTGGCTCGTTCTGTCTGACTCCAGCCTACCTCTATGAAACTGTCCCAGCAAAAGTACATATTCTTTCTGTCTTTCTGTCTCTCTGTCTCATCTCTGTCTTTCTGTGTGTGTGTGTGTGTGTGTGTGTGTGTGTGTGTCTGTGTCTGTGTGTGTCTGTGTGTGTCTGTGTGCGCGCGCACGCGCGCGCGCGCACACACACGCTTCTGCACTCATGGTTCTCTCTTAAGGCTTCTCTTTCCTTCCTTTTATCATGAGAGTTGGATATATTTTATCTCTGACTCTGTTTACAATCTTTCTCTGTTACTGTGCCCTTCAATTAGATATCACTTTCAGATATGGCTGATTCCTTCTGCACACTGATGTTACCTTCATTTGGGGAGATTAGAGGTGTGTACTAACAGCATGTCTGTATTCTAGCCAAAGGGATTAAAGGTGTGTGGCATTTCTGCATTCTAGCCTGAGCACATACAGGCTACAAGGTCTTTGACTGTGATCCGTTGCCAATGCAACCATGCTGCTGGATTAAAGTCCCTCCTCAACAAGTCTTCTGCCTTTTTTCCCCTAAGATTACTTTACACATTCCAGATCTTATGCAAGACCATAAGAATTTTTGTGTCAGCTTGTTAATTTATGCAAGAAGTCATCTAGGATTAGAATAGGGACTCATTCAATCTGTGAATATACTGGGGCATGATAACAAGCAGTACAACTTTCTAATCCATGTTTAAAGGGGCTGTGTTTCCAAATGTCAAAGCATTTAGCTTATTTGAGTGAAAGTATCAGTTTCATGAGCATGCTTGGCAATGTTTTCTGTAGTAATTATTATCCACTAGATTTTTTATAGTTTGAGCCTGTTCAGTAGTTACAGGTACCTCCTAGTAAGAGTAGCTTCTCCATGCCTTTGTGCTGTACTTGATAAAAAAAATTCCTGAGGTTCTGAATTGTGTGCAATCAGTACCTATTGATCAGAGTACACACAGCCCACCTGACTCCAGATTTTCTTTGTGTGGACTGTGTGTATGTTCTCTCTGCATTCTTTCACCATGTTAAGTTTCCAGACCCAAAGTGCAACAGTTAATGCTTATTTACTGCTTTCTAGTATACTATTGCAATACTCTGAACTCTCAAGATCCATTTGACCTGTTCCCGTCATGCCTTCCAGCTTATGCCATCCAAGTCTCAGGAATTCCAGCATTTTTTTTTTACCAGTGTGCAATACCGTAGCTGTTGGGCCTCTCACCGTCCTCTTCAGAACTATTACTACAACACACCATTTTCTGATGATATTCTCTGATTCTATCCTGTCACTTTATATCATTCTTTTTTTTTGCATTTTTTTTATTTTCTATATTCTATGTTTACATTCCAAAGGCTTTCCCCTTTCCCAGTTCCCACCCACCATAGTTCCCATAGTTCCTAACCCCCCCAACTATTCCCCAATCATTCCCCCTCCCCCCTCGGTTTCTTTACTAAACTGGATGCAATCTTTACATGCCCAGGGTCCTCTCCTTTCTTCTTCTTGGGAATCATTTGACTTGCTATTTGTGTCTTGAGTATTTAGTGCTTCTGGGCTCATTAATATCCACTTATCAGTGATTGCATTTCATGTGCATTCTTTTGTGATTGGGTTAGCTCACTCAGGATGATATTTTCCAGGTCTAACCATTTACCTACAAATTGCATGAATTCATTATTTTTAATTGCTGAGTAGTATTCCATTGTATAAATATACCACATTTTCTGTATCCATTCCTCCTTTGAGGGATATTTGGGCTCCTTCCAATTTCTGGCTATTATAAACAAGGCTGATATAAACATAGTGGAGCATGTGTCTTTATTGCATGCAGGGGAATCCTCTGGGTATATGCCCAGGAGTGGTATGCCAGGGTCCTCTGGAAGTGACATGCCCAATTTTCTGAGGAACCTCCAAACTGATTTCCAGAGCGGTTTTACCATTTTGCAATCCCACCAACAGTGGAGGAGTGTTCCTCTTTCTCCACATCCTCGCCAGCACTTGTTGTCTCTTGAGTTTTTAATCTTAGCCATTCTGACTGGTGTGAGGTGGAATCTCAGGGTTGTTTTGATTTGCATTTCCCTGATGACTAATGATGTTGAACATCTTTTAAGGTGTTTCTCGGCCATCCGAATTTCTTCTGGTGAAAATTCTTTGTTTAGCTCTGTGCCCCATTTTTTGAAAGGGTTATTTGTTTCTTTGCGGTCTAACTTCTTGAGTTTTTTTTGTATGTATTGGATATTAGCCCTCTGTCAGATGTGGGGTTGGTGAAGATCTTTTCCCACTTTGTTGGTTGCCGTTTTGTCCTTCTGACAGTGTCCTTTGCTTTGCAGAAACTTTGTAATTTTATGAGGTCCCATTTGTCGATTCTTGATCTTAGTGCATACGCTATTGGTGTTCTGTTCAGGAACTTTTCCCCTGTGCCCAAGTCCTCCAGGGTCTTCCCAAGTTTCTTTTCTAATAGTTTCAGTGTGTCTGGTTTTATGTGGAGGTTCTTGATCCACTTGGAGTTGATCTTAGTGCAAAGAGATAAGAGTGGGTCAATTCGCATTCTTCTGCATGTTGACCTCCAGTTGAACCAGCACCATTTGTTGAAAAGGCTATCTTTATTCCATCGGATGGTTGTGGCTCCTTTATCAAAGATCAAGTGACCATAAGTCTGTGGGTTAATTTCTGGGTCTTCAATCCTGTTCCATTGATCTGCTTGCCTGTTGCTATACCAATACCATGCAGTTTTTAACACAATTGCTCTGTAGTACTGCTTGAGGTCAGGGATATTGATTCCCCCAGAAGTCCTTTTATTGTTGAGAATAGTTTTAGCTATCCTGGGTTTTTTGTTGCTCCAGATGAATTTGAGAATTGCTCTTTCTAGATCTATGAAGAATTGAGTTGGGATTTTGATGGGGATTGCATTGAACTGTATATTGCTTTTGGCAAGATGGCCATTTTTACTATATTGATCCTGCCAATCCAGGAGCAAGAAATATTTTTCCATCTTCTGAGGTCTTCTTCGATTTCTTTCTTCAAGGACTTGAAGTTCCTGTTGTACAGATCTTTCGCTTGTTTGGTTAGAGTTATGCCAAGATACTTTATGTTGTTTGTGGCTATTGTGAAGGGTGTTATTTCCCTAATTTCTTTCTCTACCTGCTTGTCCTTTGAGTACAAGAAGGCCACTGACTTGCTTGAGTTAATTTTATAACCTGCCACTTTGCTGAAGTTGTTTATCAGCTGTAGAAGTTCTCTGGTGGAGTTTTTTGGGTCGCTTAGTTAAACTATCATTTTGTCTGCAAATAATGATAGTTTCACTTCTTCCTTTCCAATTTGTATCCCTTTGACTTCCTTATATTGTCTAATTGCTCTTGCTAGAACTTCAAGTACTATATTGAAAAGATATGGAGAGAGAGGGCAGCCTTGTCTAGTCCCTGATTTTAGTGGGAATGCTTCAAGTTTCTCTCCATTTATTTTGATGTTGGCTACTGGTTTGCTGTAGATTGCTTTTACTATGTTTAGGTATGGGCCTTGAATTCCTGCTCTTTCCAAGAATTTTAGCATGAAAGGATGCTGAATTTTGTCGAATGCTTTTTCAGCATCTAATGAGATGACCATGTGGTTTTTTTCTTTCAGTTTGTTTATGTAGTGGATTACATTGATGGATTTCGGTATATTGAACCATCCCTGCATCCCTGGGATGAAGCCTACTTGATCATGGTGGGTGATCGTTTTGATGTGCTCTTGGATTCGGTTAGCAAGAATTTTATTTAGTATTTTTGCATCTATATTCATAAGAGAAATTGGCCTGTAGTTCTCTTTCTTTGTTGGATCTTTTTGTGGTTTAGGTATTAGCGTAATTGTGGCTTCGAAGAATGAGTTGGGCAGTGTCCCTTCTGTCTCTATTTTGTGGAATAGTTTGAAAAGTATTGGTGTTAAGTCTTCCTTGAAGGTCTGGTAGAATTCTGCACTAAAACCATCTGGTCCCATACTTTTTTTGGTTGGGAGGCTTTCTATAACCCCTTCTATTTCTTTAGGGGTTATGGGACTATTTAGCTGATCTACTTGATGCTGATTTAATTTTGGTATTTGATATCTGTCTAGGAAATTGTCCATTTCCTCCAGATTCTCCAGTTGTTTTGAGTATAGAGCTTTGTAGTAGGATCTGATGATCTTTTGAATTTCCTCAGTTTCTGTTGTTATGTCTCCCTTTTCATTTCTAATTTTGTTAATTTGTATACTGTCTCTGTGTCCTTTGGTTAGTCTGGCTAAGGGTTTATCTATCTTGTTGATTTCCTCAAAGAACCAGCTCCTGGTCTTGTTGATTCTTTGTATGGTTCTCTTTCTTTCTATTTGATTGATTTCAGCCCTGAGTTTGATGATTTTTTGTCTTCTACTCCCCCTGGGTGAATTAACTTGTTTTTCTTCCAGGGCTTTAAGGTGTGCCATTAAGCTGCTAGTGTATGCTCTCTCCAGTTTCTTTTTGGATGCACTTAGAGCTGTGAGTTTTCCTCTTAGCACTGCTTTCATTGTGTCCCATAGATTTGGGTAGGTTGTACCTTCATTTTCATTGAATTCTTTTTTATTTCTTCCTTGACCAAGGTGTCATTGAGTAGAGTATTGTTCAGTTTCCATGTGTATGTGGGCTTTCTGTTGTTTTTGTTGTTATTGAAGACCACTCTTACTCCATGGTGATCTGATAGGAGGCATGGGATTAGCTCGATCTTCTTGTATTTGTTGACATCTGTCTTGTGACCAATTATATGGTCTATTTTGGAGAAGGTACCATGTGGTGCTGAGAAAAGGGTATATTCTTTAGCTTTAGGATGAAATGTTCTATATGTATCTGTTAAATCCAATTGGTCCTCCATCAATGTAATCCACTACATAAACAAACTGAAAGAAAAAAACCACATGGTCATCTCATTAGATGCTGAAAAAGCATTCGACAAAATTCAGCATCCTTTCATGCTAAAAGTCTTGGAAAGAGCAGGAATTCAAGGCCCATACCTAAACATAGTAAAAGCAATCTACAGCAAACCAGTAGCCAACATCAAAATAAATGGAGAGAAACTTGAAGCATTCCCACTAAAATCAGGGACAAGACAAGGCTGCCCTCTCTCTCCATATCTTTTCAATATAGTACTTGAAGTTCTAGCAAGAGCAATTAGACAACATAAGGAAGTCAAAGGGATACAAATTGGAAAGGAAGAAGTGAAACTATCATTATTTGCAGACGATATGATAGTTTACCTAAGCGACCCAAAAAACTCCACCAGAGAACTTCTACAGCTGATAAACAACTTCAGCAAAGTGGCAGGTTATAAAATTAACTCAAGCAAGTCAGTGGCCTTCTTGTACTCAAAGGACAAGCAGATAGAGAAAGAAATTAGGGAAATAACACCCTTCACAATAGCCACAAACAACATAAAGTATCTTGGCGTAACTCTAACCAAACAAGCGAAAGATCTGTACAACAGGAACTTCAAGTCCTTGAAGAAAGAAATCGAAGAAGACCTCAGAAGATGGAAAAATATTTCTTGCTCCTGGATTGGCAGGATCAATATAGTAAAAATGGCCATCTTGCCAAAAGCAATATACAGATTCAATGCAATCCCCATCAAAATCCCAAATCAATTCTTCATAGATCTAGAAAGAGCAATTCTCAAATTCATCTGGAGCAACAAAAAACCCAGGATAGCTAAAACTATTCTCAACAATAAAAGGACTTCTGGGGGAATCAATATCCCTGACCTCAAGCAGTACTACAGAGCAATTGTGTTAAAAACTGCATGGTATTGGTATAGCAACAGGCAAGCAGATCAATGGAACAGGATTGAAGACCCAGAAATTAACCCACAGACTTATGGTCACTTGATCTTTGATAAAGGAGCCACAACCATCCGGTGGAATAAAGATAGCCTTTTCAACAAATGGTGCTGGTTCAACTGGAGGTCAACATGCAGAAGAATGCGAATTGACCCACTCTTATCTCTTTGCACTAAGATCAACTCCAAGTGGATCAAGGACCTCCACATAAAACCAGACACACGGAAACTATTAGAAAAGAAGCTTGGGAAGACCCTGGAGGACTTGGGCACAGGGGAAAAGTTCCTGAACAGAACACCAATAGCGTACGCACTAAGATCAAGGATCAACAAATGGGACCTCATAAAATTACAAAGTTTCTGCAAAGCAAAGGACACTGTCAGAAGGACAAAACGGCAACCAACAAAGTGGGAAAAGATCTTCACCAACCCCACATCCGACAGAGGACTAATATCCAATATATACAAAGAACTCAAGAAGTTAGACCCCAAAGAACCAAATAACCCTATCAAAAAATGGGGCACAGAGCTAAACAAAGAATTTTCACCAGAAGAAATTCGGATGGCCGAGAAACACCTTAAAAGATGTTCAACATCATTAGTCATCAGGGAAATGCAAATCAAAACAACCCTGAGATTCCACCTCACACCAGTCAGAATGGCTAAGATTAAAAACTCAAGAGACAACAAGTGCTGGCGAGGATGTGGAGAAAGAGGAACACTCCTCCACTGTTGGTGGGATTGCAAAATGGTAAAACCACTCTGGAAATCAGTTTGGAGGTTCCTCAGAAAATTGGGCATGTCACTCCCAGAGGACCCTGGCATACCACTCCTGGGCATATACCCAGAGGATTCCCCTGCATGCAATAAAGACACATGCTCCACTATGTTTATAGCAGCCTTGTTTATAATAGCCAGAAATTGGAAGGAGCCCAAATATCCCTCAAAGGAGGAATGGATACAGAAAATGTGGTATATTTATACAATGGAATACTACTCAGCAATTAAAAATAATGAATTCATGCAATTTGTAGGTAAATGGTTAGACCTGGAAAATATCATCCTGAGTTAGCTAACCCAATCACAAAAGAATGCACATGAAATGCAATCACTGATAAGTGGATATTAATGAGCCCAGAAGCACTAAATACTCAAGACACGAATAGCAAGTCAAATGATTCCCAAGAAGAAGAAAGGAGAGGACCCTGGGCATGTAAAGATTGCATCCAGTTTAGTAAAGAAACTGAGGGGGGAGGGGGAATGATTGGGGAATAGTTGGGGGGAGAGGAACTATGGGAACTATGGTGGGTGGGAACTGGGAAAGGGGAAAGCCCTTGGAATGTAAACATAGAATATAGAAAATAAAAATTTAAAAAAAAAAATCCAATTGGTCCAGAGTTTCAATTAGTTTCACTGTGTCCCTGTTTAGTTTCTGCTTTCCTGATTGGTCCATTGAGGAGAGTGGAGTGTTGAAGTCACCCACAATTATTATGTTAGGTGTAATGTGTGCTTTAAGCTTTAGTAAGGTTTCTTTTACGAATGAGGGTGCCCTTGCATTTGGAGCATAGATGTTCAGTATTGAGAGCTCTTCTTGGTGGATTTTCCCTTTGGCCAGCAAGAAGTGACCTTCTGAGTCTCTTTTGATGATTTTAGGTTTGAAGTCACTTTTATCTGATATTAGAATGGCTACTCCATTTTGTTTCCTGAGACCATTTGCTTGTAAAATTGTCTTCCAGCCTTTTACTCTAAGGCAGTGTTTGTCTTTAACACTGAGATGTGTTTCCTGTATGCAGCAAAATGTAGGGTCCTGTTTCCGTATCCAGTCTGTTAATCTATGTCTTTTTATTGGGGAATTGAGTCCATTGATGTTAAGAGATATTAAGGAATAGTAATTATTACCTCCAGACATTTTTGAAATTATATTTATTTATTTTATTTATTTTTTTTATATTCGAGAGGTTACCTTCTTTTGGGTTTGATGAGAGGAGGTTTCTATCTTGCTTCTTCCGGGTGTAGTTTCCGTCCTTGTCTTGGTGTTTTCCCCCTATTATCCTTTGTAGGGCTGGATTTGTGGAAAGATATCGTGCAAATTTGGTTTTGTCATGGAATACCTTGATGTCTCCATCTATGGTGATTGAGAGCTTTGCTGGGTAAAGTAGTTTTGGCTGAAGTTTGTGTTCTCTTAGAGTTTGCATTATATCTGCCCAGGATCTTCTAGCTTTCATGGTCTCAGGTGAGAAGTCTGGTGTTATTCTGATAGGTCTTCCTTTATAAGTTACTTGGCCTTTTTCTCTTGCTGCCTTTAATATTCTTTCTTTGTTTAGTACATTTGGAGTTTTGATTATTATGTGACGGGATGTATTTCTGTTCTGATCCAGTCTGTTTGGGGTTCTGTATGCTTCTTGTATATTCATGGGCATCTCTCTCTTTAGGTTGGGGAAGTTTTCTTCCATAATTTTGTAGAAGATATTTGCTGGCCCTTTAACTTGTACATCTTCATTCTCGTCTATACCTATAATCCTTAGGTTTGGTCTTCTAATTGTGTCCTGGATTTCCTGGATGTTTTGGGTTACAGCCCTTTTGCATTTAGTATTTTCTTTGACTGTTGAATCAATGGTTCCTATGGTATCTTCGGCTTCTGAGATTCTGTCTTCTATCTCTTGTATTCTATTGTTGATATTTGCATCTATGGCCCCTGATTTCTTCCCAAGGTTTTCTATCTCCAATGTTGTCTCCCTCTGCGATTTCTTAGTTGTGTCTACTTCTGTTTTTAGTACCTGGATGGATGTGCTCAGATCTTTCGCTTGCTTGATTGTGTTTTCATGTATTTCTTTAATAGATTTTTGTGTTTCCTCTTTCATAGCTTCTACTTGTTGGCCCACGTTCTTCTGTATTTCTTTAAGTGATTTTTGTCTTTCTTCCTTATTGTCTTCTTCTTTTTGATCCATCTTCTCCTACATTTCTTGAAGTGATTTTTGTATTTGCCTTGTAAAGGCTTCTAACTTTTGATCCATTTTCTCCTCTATTTCTTTACGAGATTTTTCTATGTGTTCAGCTACCAGCATCCTGACCAGTGATTTTATATCCAAGTCTTGTTTTTCTGGTGCTTTGGGGTATCCAGGGCTTCCTGTTGTTGGCGAACTGGGTTCAGATGCTGTCATGTTGCCTTGATTTCTGTTAGTGACATTCCTTCATTTACCTTTTGCCATCTGGTTATTTCTGGTGTTAGTTGACCTTGTTGTCACTGGCTGGTGTTTGAATCTCCTGTGAGGCTGGGCTTACCTATTTTTTCTCTACTGGTGGTTATGCATGATTGCTGCTCCACGGGATCACGAGCTGGCTGCCACCCACTGACTTTGTGCACAGCCTGAGGTCTCCGGGAAGTGTGGGGGAGTGCAGCAGAGCCTCGGCAGGCGCTGCTGGGCCTGCCTAGTAGGGAAAGCCTAGCAGATCCCCCCACGTGGTAGCCCCTGATGGGATCTGTCTACCTGTGCCTTTCCAGCTGTGTTCTGGTTGCAATATTGAGGCCTGCCGCTATCGCTGGTCCGGGGTCCTGGGGAGCTGGGTGGTTCCGGCTGCCTCGGTGCACGGCCTAAGCTCGCAGGGACATGCTGCAGAGCCTAGGCGCCTGGGCCCGCCTGTGGGCGAGAGCTTAGCAGCTCTCCCTGCTCTAGCCCCAGATGGAGTCTCTACCTGCACCTTTCCAGCTGTGTCCTGGTTGCAATATGGAGGTCTGCCGCTATCGCTGGTCCGGTGTCCTTGGGAGCTGGGTGGTTCCGGCTGCCTTGGTGCACGGCCTAAGCTCTCAGGGCCTGCCACAATTCTTATTCATAGTTATATATATGTATATATATACATATATATATATATTTACTCTGTTTTTTGCAGAATTAAAATGTGTTTTCCTTTGTAGTCCTCTTAATGCCACAGAGCTATATTTCATGTACATATTATTTGTACATATATATAATTATATTAATTATATATAAATGTATAATTTAGTTATATATGCATATATAAATTTCAGTTTTAGGGGAAAGTCTTTAAGATTATATTATTATTAGTCCATTTGATATTTCTATGCATGAAAATATCTCATGATTGTGGCATCATTATTAGTGTTGTGTTGCATTTACTTAGATTCTCTTTGGAATTAAAATTAAAATTTTTCTTCTTGGAGAAGAGAAAAGGAATCTAAGGAAGTTCACCAAACTCACCAGACCCAGGAAGCTTAGACCACTCACAAGGTCTCTTCCCAGGTGATATAAGCAGAAACAACTGTGGCGATGGGGTGTAATCCAGCGATGCTGCCATCCATCCATCCAGTGGATTTCGGTCATCCATGTTCTTTATTTGTCACATATGTTATTCTATGTGCAGCCGCCTTGAGTAATCCGTGTTATTATTAAGTTCTGTGATTCACCAAACTAGACTTTGGCAGAATCATTCCTGTGTTCTGCCATAGGTACACTCTGGATTTCCCTATTCCTGAAAAAGTCACACATCATTCAGAAAAGGGTTACAGAAAGATTTCCATGTCTTTAATCTCAATACACAACTGAAAGATTATTGTAAAATATCTGACTTGTTAATGCATGCTTTTCATTTCTCTTCTTAAGAAAAGGCATCCTGTTTTCTCTTTACTCATCATCTCCTTTGAAAATGTTTATCTATCACATGTGAGAGAAGAGTGTGGAATGGAAGCTCTGATATAGATTCTGACAGTCTTCATGGGAAGGTAGTTTTCAAGTTGTCATTACATTCACCACGAGAAAATTGGAAATGATTTGTTTGGAGAAATGTAGCTATTTCTAGAAACAAGATGTTTGGACAACTTTAGAAAAAAGGTTCATTATCTGACAGATCTAAATACACTGTAATTACATAAAATCAGTGTAGTTTTTGTTCCATGATTTGAAGTTATTAATACATACAATCCCTGCATCCATAATATGATCATTCTCCAAAATTATATAATAAGTTTTTCCAGCCAAGTTTGTGAAAAGTGATGTTTGAAAATTAAGGTCAAGAACTGATTGGACAATAACAGTGTTTCTATCTGATTGCTTCCATCTTTCTTCAGGTCTCTGAGATGCAAACCAAACTTGTATCTCTACACAGCACTGCTTCTTCATTTAGTAGTGTTCATAACATTTGAACTCATCAGTTAAATACATATTTTCTATAATAAAAAATGCTGCCACTAGAACAAATACCTTTTTTTTACTTTATTTGCCTCTGTATGTTTAATGATCTAAAGGACCATTTGAAAAATAAATTCTAAATAAATAAATAAGTCAATAAATGAACAGAAAACAAGAAACCTAATATATCAGGATTATAATTGAAATATGTAATAATATTTAGAAAAATTGAAATAATCCTGTTTTACAAGATTTTTATATCCAAGAGTTTATTTAATTTTATTATGCAAAGTGTTGTGCACTTAGAGCCAATGAGGAGTAATTTGAGTTATCTGAGGATTATCCAGGTAGAGGATATCAAAACAAAACAATAAGAAATAAGTTATATCCCTGTCTTTTAAGTATTTAAGAAATAAGATATGACTATATTAGCAGGAAAATTATTATCACTATGATAATTATATCCTTATTCATAAAATGACCCATGGAATGTGAGCCTCTTATATGAGTTATTTCTTTCAGGTAAACAATCAAATGGAAATACTACACATGTCTTTCTGGCACATCCCAATTTTATACCAAAATGACAAAGATGATAGGAGTTCCATAAACTATGAGATGTTTTATAGAGGGAATTTTTTAATTTAATATCTTCATTATTAAAGGAATATCCTAGTACTTTAGTTTTTGCATTTTAGGGGTATCTGGAGCATAAAATGTGTAATATCACTGTAGGCATGCAAACTGTCTTAGGGTTTTTATTGCTATGAAGAGACATCATGACCAAGACAACTCTTATAAGGAAAGAATTTTATTGGGTTACAGTTTTAGAGTTTCAGTTCATTATCATCAAAGAGAGAGCATGGCACATTTGGAGCTGAGGGTTCTATATCTTGATCTGACTGAAGCCACACTAGGCAGAGGCAGAGCCCACCCCCATAGTGAACTTTTAAGGCCTTAAAAAAGCCCACACCTTCTCTGCTTCCTATGGGTCAAACATATTCAAACCACCATGCAAACACAACTAGAATATGTGCATAGCAATAGTTAAAAGACAATCTGAACAAATGTGAACCTAATGTGTAACAACAGACACCAGTGATCACAAAACTACTCAGGGTATGGGAATATTCCCTCTTACAGAATTGTTAGCTTGTTCAAGAAATTTATTTCTTTAAACTTTACAAAAAGTTAAACTCTACCTATTATATCATCATTTACAGTGACTGAATTTCTTTTTTTGATTTTTTTATTATTTATTTACATTTCAAATATTATCCCCCACTTTCCTGTTTCCCCTCAAACCACCTATCCCATTCTGCCTCCCCTGCTTCTATGAGGGTGCTCCCCACCCACCCACCTACCCACTCCCACTTCACCACCCTAGCATTCCCCACACTGGAGCATCAAGACTCCACAGGACCAATGGCCTCTCCTCCCATCCTTATTGATGTCAGATAAGTCTGTTTTCTGCTACATTTGCAGCTAGAACCATGATTCCCTCCATGTGTACTCTTTCATTGGTGGTTTAGTCCCTGAGAGGTCTGGGTGGAGCAGGGCTATCTGGTTGGTTGATATTATTGTTCCTCCTATGGGGTTTCAAACCCCTTCAGCTCCTTCAGTCCTTCCCCTAACTCTTCCATTGTGGACCCCTGCTCAGTCCAATGGTGTGAGAATCCGCATCTTTATCAATTAGGCTCTGGCAAAGCCTCTCAGGGGACAGCTATACCAGGCTCCTGTCAGAAAGTACCTCTTGACATCATTAATAGTGTCTGAGTTTGGTGTCTGCAGATAGGATGGATCCCCAGGTGTGGCAGTCTCTAGATGGCTTTTTTTTGAGTCTCTGCTCCAATTTGTCCATGTGTTTCCTTTCAACAGGAACAATTCTGAATTAATAGTTTTGAGATGGGCAGGTGGCACCATCCCTCAACCAGGGGCCATGCATAACCTCTGGATATGGTCTCTACAGGTTTTCTCTTTCCTTTGTTGGGTATTTCAACTAATGTCATACCCATTGGGTCCTGGGGGCCTCTTGCTTTCCTGGCATCTGGAACTTTCTAGGGGCTGCTCCCAGTTCCCCATACCACACTGCTATATACCTCCACTCAATTTCCTGACCCTCTGTAGTTCTCCCCGGTATTCTCCCACACCTGATCCTGACCACTTTTTCCTTCCCTCTCCTCTTTCCATCCCAGATCCCTACAGAGGGCTAACAGCCAATCTATACAAAGAACTCAAGAAGCTAGACTCCAGAGAACCAAATAACTCTATTAAAAATGGGGTACAGAGCTAAACAGAGAATTCTCAACTGAGGAATACCAAATGGCTGAGAAGCATCTAAAGAAATGTTCAACATCCTTAGTCATCAGGGAAATGAAAATCAAAACAACACTGAGATTCTACCTCACACAAATCAGAATGGCTAAGATCAAAAACTCAGGTGACAGCAGATCCTGGTGAGGTTGTGGAGAAAGAGTAGCACTCCTTCATTGCTTGTGGGATTGCAAGCTGGTACAACCACTCTGGAAATCAGTCTGGTGGATCCTCTGAGAATTGGACATGAGAACCCAGCTATAACACTCCTGGTGATGTTATAGCCAAGGCTCCAACATGTAATAAGGACACATGCTGTACTATGTTCATAGCAGTCTTATTTATAATAGCCAGAAGCTGAAAAGAACCCAGATGTCCCGCAACAGAGGAATGGATACAGAAAATGTGTTACTGTTATACAATAGAGTACTACTCAACTATTAAAACAATGACTTCATGAAATTGTTAGGCAAAAGGATGGAACTAGAAAAAATCATCCTGAGTGAAGTAACCCAGATACAAAAGAGCACACATGGCATGTACTCACTGATAAGTGGATATTAGGGAAAAAATTTCAGAATACCCATGATACAATTCAAAGACCATATGAAGCTTAAGAAGAAGTAAGACCAAAGTGTAGATGCTTCAATCCTATTTAGAAGGGGGAGCGAAATGATCATGTGAGTGAATTCCTTATGAATGGGAAATAATTTCATTAGGAATGGTTGGAAATTAGAAGAGTCAGCAGCATCATACGGTACACAGCTCAGAAGTTTCTTTTATTAACTGTGAAGTAATTTACTATAAACTATTTGAATGACTTTCTTAAAATGTGTCTTTTATGTCAGATTGTTCCTTGCATATTTGGGGTCTATAAATGTTGATTTACCCACCAACTACTGACTTCACAGCGGTCAAAGACAAGGCCAGTAGAGCTATGCCACACTGAACGTCCCTCACTTCTAATTCAATCATTAATGGTCCAAACATGATCTGCTAACCTCAGTGGCAGGACACATGGACAGAGCAATCTGTTTAAGATGGTGTTTCTGCTGTGAAAACTCACAAAAGTATTGTGAGGGTATTCAATTGGACAAGAAAATCAAGGAGCAAAAATAATGCAATTTCAAATTAGAGCAACCCTATTCACAGATTGATTGGCAATTGTTTGTACACAGCATTGATGGGAAATCTGTAATAAAAGAGTTCAGAAAATTTGTTATGTCCTGCTACTACTTTCTTTACCAGTAATAGTGAGAGAGTGAGAGATGATAGATAGATAGATAGATAGATAGATAGATAGATAGATAGATAGATAGATAGATAGATAGATAGAAAGAAGGATGGATGGATGGATGGATGGATGGATGGATGGATGGATGGATGGATGGGTGGGTAGATAGATAGATAGATAGATAGATAGATAGATAGATAGATAGATAGATAGATAGATAGATTTAAAGTTAAATCTTAGAAAAATATTTACTGATATAGATATCCCTTTGTGTATCACTAGCCTTTTAATTATTACATTATCAAACAATGTGGGTAAAACATCAGAGAAAATCTATACTGAAATCCAAGAGTTTGGATGTGAGATATTTTAGTAAGACCTTTCCTTTTGTGTGATAGGGCACCTGGTGTTTTCCTATTGTCACCATGTCACCTGCCCAGGATAATTCTATCCTGCAGTCTGCTACTTTCCTTGAAGACTGAAATTCCCCAACTTAACACATTGTAAAATTAATGAGGTCGCATCCAAAACCATCATGACAATCACCAGCATGCCTTTATAGAATTTCACACCTACTTGCACAGGAGCCTCATGAGGACAGAAATGGGAACAATTGGCCTTGCTCATTATCTCCTCTCCATTGTCTAATACTATGTACTGAGTATTTGGAGGTGCTAAATAAGTATTTGTTGCATGAAACAAAATAATTCATAAGGATTAATGTACAAATGCAACATTTCTTTCTTTCACATGTTTACAGTATTTTTCAAAGACATAAACAAATAATTTAAAGAGCAATTAAACATTTCTCATAAATGTCTGAATCAAACAGCAAGTCTTTATGTGTCATTTCTATGGCAACTTCTGTGCATACAGTAAGACTTCTGATATTACTAATGAGATAGATATAATTATTTTCTTCTTATAAATGGAAAGATAAGACATCAAGTTCAAGATTTCTGCTCACAGCTGTTTAATGCAAAGCCAATTTTCCAAGAGACATTATGGAAACATAAATTAAGTTTGCTGAAAGTAAAATAGTTCCAGCACTCATACTTTATAGACAAGCATGCTGTGGCAGGCATTGTCTAATGTACTGGCGAACTTAGTTCATGTCCCACTTATGGTTCTCTGTGCTGCTTTATGTTCTTTATCCTTTGTCAGATTCTAGGGAAATCATTCGAGTTGAGGTACTTTGGTCAACCCTACAAAGCAAATGCAAGAAACTTTAGGGTAAAATGGACCTATGCTTACACAAATTGATAAGAAAGCAAATAGCATCAGAAAACAACTGGTAGCCCTGGTCAAACCATGCTGCAGTCCAAAATGAACAACAGAGACCCAGAAGCAATTTCGAAGGATGTGTTTGTATCAGCATATTTAATCATCCATTGCCACCTATTCTAAGATGCATCTGTATTATAAAAATTTTTAAATTCACAAGAGTGGTATCTTACAACCAATAAATTAGTGCAAACAATCTACAAATTATGTATCTATAAGAGAAAGAAAGAAAAGAATTTATTACAAAGGTATGACTCTGTGATTTATACTTTAACATGTAAAAACTCATACAAAGATTTATCTTACCACAGGATTGGAATAGGTGAATATAAAATTATCAGATACAGAGGATATAAATGTGTCAGTATAACTGTGGTAGATATATACTACCTTATCTTATTATTCTCATACAAAATGGTTCAGTGCATTAGTGGAATAGTGTCAGTGTCACATATTTCTTGGAACACCAATAGTTGATATAAAGTATTCTTATTCTATAAAGTTAAAATGACATGTTATTTGTTTTAAGAAGCTTTTCATGAATTAAGCATACCTTCTGATAAGCTTATGCATTGTGTCATGCACGCAGTGCATCCACACCTTCACCCTCATTAGTGTCCCCCATCCCTGCCAATCTCGCTTCCTCTGAATAGGTGTCTTTCCCATCTTCTCAGCTTCTTGTTTTGTTTTGTAACCGACTGAATTCAACTAGGGTCACCTGTGTGACTATCACTGTGAAGCTACTCAGTGGATCCTGATTGGTTCACCAGTGGGTAGACACCCTAAAGATAATGACTCAGCCTCTCCTAGAATCCTTAAGAAGCCCAGTGTTCAGCAGAGTGGGGTAGGTCTCCATTAGCTCCTCTCTCATCCAAGACTGTCTCGGTGTGTCCAACCACACTTGCCATTTGTATCCCCTAACCAACCTGTGTGGTGCCTTAAGTAATAGGATCTTATTTGGTTCTGGTACTGTTCATGGGCCTCAGAAACCTTTCTGACCACCAGCCAATAAGAAGGTGTCTTAAATATGGGTATGAAGATTTGTCCTGAGGTTTGAGGACCAGCATAATCCAACCACACAATATTACACTTATTTTTGTAACGTACTTTCAATTGACTTACTGAATAATAATGCTCTAACTGTAAGTTAAGTCTGTTCCATTTTTTGATTTTTAGGAATTTGGAATTGACTGGCTACACCAGTTACATTCTGACCAACCATGAAGGAAGGTTCCTCTCTCACCACATCCTCATCAGCATTTGCTGTCATTTAATTTGTTTGTTTTGTTGTCTAACTATTATTTTATTTTATCTCATATGGGGGTATTTTGCCTGCATATATGTATGTATGGGCACTGAATGCATCCCTGATAGCTACAGAGGCCAGAAAGAAATGTGAGATCTCCGGAAGTACAATGGAGTTACAGATGACTGTGAGCTGCAAATGAATGCAGGTCCTCTGAAAGAACAGACTCTTCCTTTGAGTGATCCTTCTAACTCCTCATCTGATTTCTTGATAATAGTTATCTTCATGGGGGTAAGATGGAATCCCAAAGAAATTTTAATTTGCACTTTGGGAAAGAAATTTAATGTCCCTTTCCATTCCAAATAAAATTATTGTTCTAATTGGGAATAATAAGAGAGGATACAGTACAAGGTCAGAAAAACAGCAGTGTTTTCAAACATGCAATTATTAATTTCCTTGTTAGAATTTAACTTTATTTCTTCACAAAACTCAGTCCCACATAGATGAAGTTTACCTCTTCTTATATATCAAGACTTTAGGAACAGCAGGAATTCCTCTTTCCCAGTTCTCAGGAAAAGTTTTACTTGGTGTTGCCATAGTACAGTGAATGATTAAGAAGTATGTTGCTATGATCCCACAATTTACATTTTAGAGGCCTTATCAATATATCCAATTTCTTATAATGTGTCTGACACTATTATTTAAAAAGGAAAAGCTTCTGTGACACAATACAAAGGGAATGATGTGACACAGGGCACAAGCAACTTCTCAGCCAGGCCTCCCACCATGAAACATTGATGATTTTACGTTTATGAGCCCATAAATGCAGCTTGATTCAGCAACTGACCTGTGAAGCATGGCCAGTTACTTGTATTAATATATTATTAAGTATTAAATCCTTTACTATGTATCTCCATTATATTGTGTAGCATAATGAAATCATTCCAAAATTCAATTCTATCAATAAACAGCTAAACAGTCATAAAGATTTTTGCAGAACTAAGCAAAGAAATAGGAAGCTGTAATGGATCTGTGTCACAAAAGGCTGGGCTGCTTGTGGACACCATCCTAATCTGTAGCTTTAAGCAAGGCATCCTCTGAGCACATTTGGGGAGCAGGTGATAGGGGTCAGTGACATTGGTAATTTCTGCAAGACTAGCAGGAAAGGGGAAAAGTGAGGAAAGACACTTAAAGTGGCAGTTACTGGAATTTCTTTCATTTAAGCTAATCAATATCATCATAGAAGGCAAGTTAAAATACTACAGAAGCACATCTCTCTACTCCAAGTATAGAAATCCTTAAGATCTCTAGCAAGTATCTCATTTATCTTTAGCAGAAATAAGTATCTGAAAAAAAAAACTTTCAAATTCTAAACTTCTCAGCAAATGTTGTTTTGAGATTTTATCCATAGACTTTAAAGCATTGAGGAAAAGTGAAATACACATGTAAACATATGCGGTGCAGTGTGGGACAGTGGGGGGAGACAGACAGGCAGATATAAAGAGACAAAGAGACCCTCAGTTGCTTTGCAACTGAATTCTGTTTTTAAAATCCTACCAATGAACACATCCCTAAAATGTTCAATAATAGGATTATTATTGAATCTTTTCCTACATTCTGAGATACAGTTGCATGCATATATATATGCATGTATGTATCTGTCCATGAACACCCACACATATGTATATATGTATATCTTCCCATGCATGTGCATTAGAAGTACAATAAACATGCCCAGTCGGTATGGTATGGCAGGTGTTCGATTTCACAGTCTACAGATCCCTTATGTGTTCAGCTTAGCTGTGTTGTTCATCAGTGATTCGCACCCCTCTCTATTAGGAGCAGACATGGTTTGGTCTGTAGACTGTGAGTGAAACTGGGGCATCACATAAAGCCAGCTCTTCTCTTCCTACAGCACACTAGAACTGGTGGCTTTGCTCTGTGTGGGGAAGAGCACACATGCTCCTTCCCCATATAAGCAGCGTCTTAAAATCAGTGTGTACTATGTAGCTATCAAAAGAAGTAATGGAAGGAGAGGAGAAGCTGCAATAAATGAAGATGAAATAAACAAGCCTTGCCTTTTTATCTACTTTCTCTAGATGTCTTTAAAGCATCCCTCCTGCCTATGTTCCTTCATATTGTCCTGTTTGGGAGGTTTTACCTTTGTTTTGTTTGTTTCCTGTTGTTTGTTGATTGTAACTTTTAGTTACCATAAATGTTATTTGTGGAGTCATTTGAGTGTTCTCAGGTTTATTATTAAAATAATTTCTACTGAAGATATAAAAGTCACATAAGCTTACAGGCTTAAACCCGATTATATTTGTTGTCTCAAAGTTTCCTTTGGTCACTTTCCATAGTTGTCAGAGAGGATAGGCTAGCCCAGGGACCCCTACGGAAGAGTTAAGGGAAAGAATAAATGAAAGAGCTGAAGAAAATACTGGCCCACAGGAAGAACAACAATTTCAACTAATTGGGCCCCCCAGAGCTCCCAGAGACTAAGCCACCAACCAAAGAGCACACATGGGCTGGTCGTAACCCTCAACACACACACACACACACACACACACACACACACACGCATGCACATATGAATCAGAGGACTGCCTTGTCTGGTCTCAGTAGGAAGTGATGCACTTGGTCCTATGGGTTTGATGTCCCAACAAAGAACCTGGATGCTAGAATGGTGAGGCAAGAGTGGGTGGGTGGGTGGGTGGGGAATTACCCTCTTAGAGGTTAAGGAGATATGGGATGGCTTTGGGGGGCTAGTAGAGAGGGGATTTGGAAGGGGGACAACACTTGAAATGTAAATAAATAAAATAATCAATAGAAAATTTTAAAAAGGAAGAAAACCAACATTGAACAAGGCCAAAGAGAGTAAAAAACTTTTCTGTTCAACAACAGAAACTATGGCTTATAATTCTGTGTAATGACTTAAGTAAGGGCAAATGAATATCTAAAGACATCAGGATAGTCTGCCTTTCCCATTCTCAGAAAAGAGACCATAATTTATAGGTTCTGAATTAACATGCAGGCTATTGATATATGAAAGTGTGTGTGTGTGTGTGTATCTGTGTGTGTGTTTGAAGTATTAAAAATATTTATACTTCAAAGCATCCCCTAAACCTAGAGCAAACTTTTGCTATAGGTCAATAGAGAATAGAGCTGTAATATTGGAAGCAATAAATGAGAATTGAAAAGTGGCATTAGATTTCTGTTACATATTGGAACTCGTACAAACTACATCTGGAATTCAGAAAAGTATTTTCTAGAGTTCCTGGAGGGAAAAATAAAGCTAAAATTCTCCATGTTTTCTTAGGTCTCTCCTGTTTCCCTTTATTTTTCAAGACCTATTGGTCTTTTAGATAGCTACCCCATACAGTTCTCATCAATGCAGGAAGCCTACACTTTCTATAAGCCACAAGGAATGAGACATTCTGCCTGCAATTATCACATTTCTTTGAATATCAATATACCTCAAGGACATATAATTAAGTGTGCTATGTGCAAAGCTAGGCAATTTTGTCATTTAGTTTAAGGAACACATTAGTAAGAACACTCCACACCTCTTAATGAACCTTCCCTCCACCCCATACATTTATCATCTCACAACTCTGTGATTTAAGTAACTAAAAACAAATAATATTTAAGTTTATATGTTACTGGCATGTTTAATATATCTAAATATAATTGTATAAATTATGTAACTTTCTCTCAAAAGGCATTTATATACTAATACTACGCCTAGTTTTTCTATAAATAAAGTAGATGCATTTATTTATTTTGAATGGAATCATGTTAATTTCTAAAAGGATTAGAACTAATAAAGAATGTTTACATTTTGAATTTAATAATACTATAACAACTTGCTTTACAAAGTAGTTTAGTAGAAACAAACTCTCCTCAAAATTGTAGAAGATTTGCATTTGTTCCAGTAATACTATGTTGTTACATTTGCAAAATATTTCCAAAGGACTAAGTATGAAATTGTACCTTACTATAGTTTTAATATGGTTCTCTGGTTACTAACAAAGTTAAGAACACTTTATATTTTCATTCATTACTAGGCTTTCACATTTTATAATTTATAGATTTATTGGCATCATGCTAATTTTCTACATTTTTATATCCTCTTTGGGAACATTTTCCCCTAAAATATAAAATGGATTTTTTAAGGTAAAAGCTTTTATAACACCTTTAAAAGAAAAGAAAAAAAATAAAATATATGTATTCATCAACAGTGAAGCAATCTAAACAATATTTTGTAGAAAAAGCAAACAAGTTTGAGAGAGTTCTAAAATGGCTGTGTGTCACTCTTGAAAACAAGAGTCCACATTTTGGTCTTCCTTCTTCTTGAGCTTCATACAGTTTGTGAATTGTATCTTGGGTTTTCCTAACTTTTGGGCTAATATCTGTTCATCAGTGAGTACATACCATTGTGTTCTTTTGTGACTGTGTTACCTTACTCAAGGTGATATTGGTACAATTCACACATCATATGAAGCTCAAGAAGAAGGAAGACCAAAGTGTGGATGCTTCAGTCTTTCTTAGAAGGGGGAACAAAATGCACATGAGCAGTAGAGGGTGGGAGGGACTTGGGAGAAAGAGTGGAGATGTAGGTCCAGCCCAGTGTATGTTCTTTGGTTGCTGGTTCAGACTCTGGGAGCCCCAAGGGTCCAGGTTAGTTGATTCTGTTGGTCTTTCTGTGGGGTTCCTATCCCCTTCAGAGTCTGCCATCTTTCCACCTATTCTTCTACAAGACTCCCTAAGCTCCACTGTTTGTCCTTGGGTATCTGCATCTGTCTCAGTCAGCTGCTGTGGGAAGCCTTTCAGAAGACAGCCATGCTCCTGTCTTCAAGCATAAGAGAGTGTCATGACTAGTGTCAGGGATTGGTGACTGTCCATGGGCCTCAAGCTGGGCTGGTTACTGTTTGGCCATTCCCTCAGTCTCTGTTCCATCCTGTGTGCCTGCATTTCTTGTGGACAGGATAAGTTTGAGGTTGAAAGCTTTGTGGGTGGAGTGGTGCCTCTATCACTCTGCTCAGGTTCAGTATCATCAATGTAGTGAGTCACAGCTAAGGTCATCCCCATTTATTCTTGGGTGTCTTCCTCCTCCCTAGTCTCTATCTCATCCTGGAGATGTTTCCTATCTCTCCACTCCTGTTAGTTGAAGATTTCCATTCATTCTCATGGACATCTGGCCATCTCTCCTGTTCCTCCCCACATCTGATCCTAACACTCCCCCCCACACCTCACCCCCCACCCCGCATTTCTCTTTCCTTTTCCCTCTCTGTCTAAAGGAAATATGAGGACAAAGTGTGGAGCAGAGACTAAAGGAAAGGACATTCAGAGACTGCCCTACCTGGGGATACATCCCATATATGGACACCAAATCCAGACACTATTGCTGATGCCAAGAAATGCTTGCTGACAAGAGCTTGATATAGGTGTCTCTTTCAAGGCTCTGCCAGAGACTGCCAAATATAGAGCCAATCATTAGACTGAGCACATGGACCCCAGTGGAGGAGTTAGAGAAAGAACAAAAGGAGCTGAAGTGTTTGCAACCCCATAGGAAGAACAACAATATCAACCAAGCAAACTTCTCCCTTACCCTCCAAGAGCGCCCAAACAAAGAGTACACATGGAGGGACCCAGGGCTCCAACTGTGTATGTAGCAGAAGATGCCCTTGTCTGGCATCAATGGAAGGAGAGGCCCTTGGTCATGTGAAGGCTCCATGACCCAGTGTGGGGGAATGCCAGGGAGGTGAGGTGGGCATAGGTGTGTGGGGGGACACCCTCATAGAAGCAGGGGGAGGGGAGAGGGGAGTCTTGGAGGGAAACCAGGAAAGGGGATAATATTTGAAATGTAAATAAATAAAATATGCAATAAAAGAAGAAAAGAAAAGAAAAAAGGAAAGCAAGCACTCACATATACGCTCAGTGTTCAGCATCACCATATTTTACACGTTATTTTAGCAATCATCACCCTCTAAAATTTGCATAGCTAAGGTTGCTGCTTAAATAATAAAATTCACTAAGTTTAGGAGTACAACAGAAAAAATGTGGAAGAATAATCATTGAAAAACACAATTTAAGATTCAGATCTCCTGTGTTCTAGAGAGAAGGCACAGTTGTTACGAGCATGGGCTTTTCTCTTCCAAAGGATCCTGGTTCATTTCCCAGCCCCCACATGGCAGCTCACAACTGTCTGTAACTCGAGTTTCACAGGATACACACAGACATTAATACAAGCAAAACAACAATATTATAAGATATCAAAATAATAATAATAATGAGAAGAAGGAAGAGGAGGAGAGGGGGAGGGAGAGGAGAGAAGGAGAGGAGAGGAGAGGAGAGGAGAGGAGAGGAGAGGAGAGGAGAGGAGAGGAGAGGAGAGGAGAGGAGAGGAGAGGAGGAGAGAGGAGGAGGAGGAGGAGGAGAAGGAGGAGGAGGAGAAGAAGAAGAAGAAGAAGAAGAAGAAGAAGAAGAAGAAGAAGAAGAAGAAGAAGAAGAAGAAGAAGAAGAAGAAGAAAAGTTGTTCAGGCTTCCCAGCAAGAAAATGACCTTTTGTAAGTCATATGTGGACACTGCCCTGTTAGGTACATTAGTTTACAATGAAAATTTTGAATGAGTGAGTGTGCCTCATATTTTATTGCCAGGGTGTCTCTCTTCCTTGTTTAGGTGTAATCTTAATTATCATCTTCTCAGCTAGAAATACCACAGTTATCTTTTTGGGGGGAGGCTTTTAAACTCATAATTCTTTGTCAACAAATATCAATTTCTAATAATTTGTAGTCACTATCGTTAATGTAACAAAATTAAATTTTATTCTCATAGATGATACTTCCTTAAGCTTTAGATTAGTTTACTTTGACTTAAACAAGCTTCATTTCTATCTGGTTATCTATAAGCAATGAATTAAGTACCAGAATCTGAAATTGCTGTTTGCTGTGTTTCTGCTTGGTATTTTCTTCAGCTACACATTCAAATATATAACTAGGCTAGAAATGAATGTGAAAAGCTAAGCTAAAAAATGGTCCTTCCCAAGGCAGTTTGTCTAAGATTCTGCTACCTAGTTAGATCATTGCAAAAGACTGGGACTACTAAAATTGAACTTTGGGGTTTTCAAGTTCCCTGGAGGCACAGATATAAAATTCAGAATCCTGGAGGGATGTGAAGCAAGCAATTATAAGGAATGCAGCATGAGAAGCTACTCCCACCTTCCCAGGTGTCACCAGGGTGGGTGGGATGTTGGGCGGTTGGTTGGATGGTAGTCAGTGCTCTGTTGTTCCTACAAATGCTGTTATCCTCGACCTGGGGTCTTAGGTCAACAAGTAGACAAAGTGCATTGCCACTTAGTTTCATCTTCAGTTCTTGTGTTATTGAAACCAACCAAGGTTTTCTGTATAGCCTAGATGTCTTTGAGTTTCTATTGCTGTGAAGATACTATATCCACTACAATTCTTATATTTTTATGCCTTTTAAAAATGTTTTTATTGGTTATATTGTTTATTTTCATTTCAAATGTTATCCCCCTTCACAATTCCCCCTCCACAATCCCCCTATCCCCTCTCCTTGTCCCTGCCTGTGTGAAGGTGCCTGCCCACTCACTCCTGCCTGCGCACAGGACCAGAGGCTCCCCTGCCAGCGATGCCAGATTAGGCAATCCTCTGCTACACATCCAGCTGGAGCTATGTGTACACTTTGGTTGGTGGTTCAGTTCCTGGGAACTCTGGGAGCCTTGTCGGTTGATATTGTTGTTCTTTCTTCCTATGGAGTTGTCTCCTTCAGTCCTTGGCCTAACTTTTCCATTGTAGTCCCAGCCCTCAGTCAGATGTTTGGCTGTGTGCATCTGCATCTCTATTGGTCAGGCTCTAGGAGAACCTCTCAGGGGACAATTATACCAGTTTCCTGTCAGCAGCACTTGTTGGCATTGGCAATAGTGTCTGGGCTTGGTGTCTGCAGATGGGATGGATCCCCAAGTGGAGCAGTCTCCGGACGGCCTTCTCTTGAGTCTCTGCTCCACTCCTTGTCCCTTCATTTCCATTTGACAGGAGGAATACTGGATTGATAGTTTTGAGGTGGGTATGTGGCCCCATTCATTTGAAAGGAGGGGTATAGCAGTGGGGGAGGGGAAGCTGGAGGTAGCCACTAGAAAATCCCACATGCCATGGATGCAAGATGTTCCTAGGACCCAACAGGGAGGACATTAGCCCAAAATTAGCCAAAATATCCACTGCAACTCTCATAAAGGAAAACATTTAATCGGGAGTGGCTTACAGATTCAGAGGTTTACTTCAGTATCATTATGACAGGAAGCATGGCATGTGCAGGCAGACATGGTAGGAGAAAGGGAGCCAACAGTTCATCAGTTCAACATCTGCATCATCAGGTACCAGGGAGGGAGAAGGGGAGGGAGAGGGGTGGGGACGGGAGGGGAGGGGGAGGGAGGAGGAAGGAAGAGAAGGAGAGGGAGGGAAAGGGAAGGGGAGGGGGAAGTGGGAGGGAAGGGAGGAGGGAGGGAGAGAGGAAAGGGGAGAGGAAGGGGAGGGGGAGGGAGAGGGGAAAGGGGAGAGGGCACACTGGGCCTGGCTGGAGTATCTGAAACCTCAAAGCCCACCCCCAGTGACACACTTTCTCCAACAAAGCCACACCTACTCAGTAAGGCTACTTCTCCTGTAGTACCACTTCCTGGTGAGCTGGCATTTAAAACTATGAGTCCAGGGTACCATTCTTATTCAAGCTCCCACAGCTGGTTTCAATCTATAATCTTTTTGCTTCTCCCTTCCAAACCCAAGTGTTATAGTGTTCTTACTACATTAGGCTAGGACTGATTTCTGACCACATTTCCAGCCTTCAGATTGAGAGATATTTTAGATATAGTTTCTCTTATTTCCACAAACCAGAGACTTCACATACAAAGTCCTATTCTGCTTCAGCATGCTTTTTTCCCACAGAGCTGAAAGAAGAGTCCTAGATTTCATGTCAAATTACAGTTAAGTTCTTCTGAATTACTGATGGAAAATAAGCTAGTCTGTGAATGTGAATGTTCTATAAAAACATTTGTTTATGTTATTGAAATTCAGACTAAAGGTAAAGAAAAACCACAAAAATAAACAACTTTTTAAATTTCTTACTACATTAAAATAAAGGAACTACATAGATATTATAATATATTTTTCTAGATTTACCTAATTTTGGAATTAAAACATGTTAATGGAGTAAATAAATTTGAACCACAGCTAATTGAAAAGTAGAAAATTATTCATGCATTTTTCAATTTATAAACTAACTCAAATGAAATATTATATTCCATGCTTTATACTAGAGATTCAAAGATAAATTGTATGATTTAAAACATAAATATTAAGGTCGATACTGGAACTATGCCTTTTTAAATAATATTTTACTATGACTATGTTATTGATGATGCAATCTAGTTCTATAAACATTTATTGAGCACCAAGTAAAAATACTGTAGTGAAAATAAAGGAGCAAAATGGAATAATTATGAGAAACCTGCTTTATTACCTACCAACAATGTATATCTAAAAAGAATTGACTCATCTGGGTATATTATCCCTGCCTTTCATCTCAGTTTTGATTATTTATTAATCCTTAATAAAAAGATCAATATATTGTGAATTCATTTATATACACTCAATATTGTGAGATAAAAGATCATTATGGAAGTACTATTATATAAAGACGTACCAGATGAGACTATGATATTTAGAGATGAACTATGTCTCTCTCATTTCCTGAACTACACTGAGCAAGAAGATGTAATAGTATTTCTTTCCATATGAATAGAAATATTTTTAAATTTGTTGAAGAATCTCAATAAAGCCAATGAAAAGAATTATTATTCCCCTTGTCTAGCCTTAGAAAGTGCATGGTAATTGGTATCCTTCATATCAGTGTTCCTGGAATTTCTCCAACTGCATTAGCAATTGGTCATCTTAATTGTGTGGTCCATTAGCTGACATCTGCATCACAAAGCTATCATGTAAGTTTTTGCCAATTCTAATCCATTCATTGTAAGGTCAAAGATTCGCTACTCATTGCGAAATAAAACTAAATATGTTAAGTCAAAGCATTTTGTTTCATTAAATAAGCAAGCCCAAGTTAGTCATTGTACTACATAAAAAAAATAATTCCAGAGACAATGGCTCTAGTGCTTTCAGATAATTTTATAATGCAAAAGCAGTTTGAAAAAATAAGGTCTGGAACCTTAAAAAAGTCTATAACAATCATTGATTCTATTTCCTGTGATGTATGTGCTGGCCCACAGTGTTGACACATGTCTCTGTCTAACTGATAATAATCATTAGTATATTTCAAAATAAAAAGTAGAGTCAAAGTCAACTTCATGGTTGAAGAGAATCATCAGGGCAGAAGCATCCTAGTACATTAACAGAAGCTACCTGGCCATATTTGCTTAAGCACAATTCCTTTGCAGATGTGTTTAGGTAACCAAATATTTAGTAGATCAATTCCATATTCATTCCTTTATTCCATCAAATTTCAATATTTTCGAGGACCTACTATGCTTTCCATGATGCTACACCAAGACAAGCAAATGAAATACTATACTCTTAAGATCTTTATGACCTCATCTATTCTAACACTTTTTCAACTAATTTAATGAAAATTTATCAAATGCTGTTGCCTATCTGAGGCCTTATTTCCCCATTTTCTTCTAGATGGTATAGCAAGTAACTACTCAGAATCCCTGACAAAATATAAAACTACATGTGTCTGTATTTCAAATTTTATTTACTTGGCCAAAATATTGAATTAACATTAAATATGGATATGTCAGTGCAACATTGTTCTAAATCATACATATTTCACAAATTACCCAGGTAAATATTGAGTACACATTAGAAGATTTAAAAACTATAGTAGCTAGCTCTCTCTTTCAATAAAATGGTAAGTTTGTGCGTGTTTCATATCTTTGTATATTTCTTTCTCAGATCTTTCCCCTCATATCCCAAGCCATACAAATCACCAAAAAAAAAAAAAATTCTAAATGTATAGCCAAACTCTTGCAGTAGCTAAGCTTCTTCTTTTTGTGATGGGATAGCTTCTAGTTTTCTCTAAATGATGTTTTACTCAACCTAAGAGTTTAGTTTTTCTCTTTCACCACTGGCACCATCAAATGCCATGATAAAAGCAATGTATAGGAGAAAAACCACTTAATTTTCTCACAATTTTAAGAGAATTTTTTTTATCATAGAATATCAGAGGAACTCTGATGACAGGAACTCGAAGTATCTTACCACATTACGTCCACAATAAAACTAAAAAAAGCAATAAATGCATGCATGCTAGTGCTCAGCTTGCCCTCTCCAGGTATACAGTCCTTCTTCAATAAATATGGCTCTTCCCAAATCATTGAACTTAATAATTACAATCTCTGACAGATGGTATCTTGGTTAGGATTTCTATTACTCCAGCAAAACACCATGACCAAAAAGCAAGTTGGGAAGGAAAGGTTCTTCTGGCATGCGCATCCAGATTATAGTCCAAGACTGGAAAGAAATCAGAACATGAATTAAAGTGGGGCTGGAATCTAGAAGCAGGAGCTGATACAGTGGGAGCTGCTTACTGGTAGCTTCACATAGCTTGCTCAGCTTGCTTCCTATAGGCTGCAGGACACCAGCCAGGGATGGCACCAAGTAAAGTTGGTCCTCCCCCGTGATCACTAATTGAGAAAATGCCTAAATGCCGATTCTCGTGGAGGCGTTTCCTCAACTGAGGCTCCTTCCTCTTTGATAACCACGTTTGTCTCAAGTAGACACACAAAACCAGCCAATACAGACTGCAACCTTAATCTTGACAATCCCTTATTTGTGTGCCCAAAAGACTACCTCTTAGGTGTCAACTTGACAATTAATCCATCTGTTGCTAATGTGATAACCAACTGCATCACATTTTAGCCAAAGTTTTCAACTGCTTGTCCCATAAGTTCATGATTATTTTGCATTATAACATGCATTCAGTATAACTTTAAACATTGCCAGAGTAATTTACAGTTATAAAACTTAAAAAGTCCACTCGTAACTGTAACATCCATTCAAACAAAAATCCGATTTCTTATTTCCAACACAGTAATGGCACAGTAAAAATTGTTATTCCGAAAGAAATGAATTGTGGCACAAGAAACAGTTCCACCAAAACAAAACAAAAATCAAGGAGGTTTCAGGAACACAAAATCTTCCATCTTCTCACCTGATATTCGGAGCTCACACGAGAATTATATAATGTCCAAAATGGCTTTGGTAGCACTCTCCAGCAAGCTCTGCTTGGTTAGCTCTACTAAAACCCTACATCTTTCTTCAGGGTACATTCCATGACCCTAAAATCCCCCACTATCCTCTGGTCTTCATTGTAACTGAGGCTTTGCCTTCATAGCTTTATAGAATGACATCTCCTGACCCCTTGCAGAGACTGATTTTCCCTCATATTACCTGGCCTCAGCCGCTCTCTGGTCCACTCAATCAAGCATCCTCTCAGCCTTCAAAACCAATAGCAGATAGAAATTGCCATGTTCTGTGGCAAGCTTGAGATGTAGTATGTTGCCATTAGAACAGAGCTGTATCCGCTTGTGTATACTAACACTGAAGAAGCATTTTCTATGCCACTGCTTTCAAGGCACAGAAAGTCCTTCAGCCTAGATTTTCTTTCTTCAAATGAGCCTAAACTGTCACACGGTACAGTCATCAATGTATGGGATTGACCTCCAACAGCTCTCATATTGGATCAGCACATCACAGGAGGCTTCTCTTCAGGCTTTGTAACAATCCCTTTAAAGTTTCAGAAGGTTTCTAACCACAGGCCTGAATGCCTGGAATGTTGGAAAATCATCTTCACAAAGAAACCAATCCATTATCTCTCAGATCAGCTTCACTCAAGATCTCAGGACACAGGGAGAAAACAGTCACATGCTTTGCCAAAACAAGCCACTAGTAGGCCTTATCAAAGATCCTGATAGAACCCTTGTTCCAATCTGAAATCTCATGAGCTGGGACTCCAATGTCAGTATTTCTCTCAGCATGCTTGTCTGTCATGTTCTTTCCCACAACCTAGAATAGCCAGTGAAGCTCTGCTCATGGCATTTAGTGACTATTCTATCCAAAGTTCCAAAATCCTATTTCTCCTGCTAACATTTCTAAACCCCTAGAATGTTAATCACAGCAACAAATCCACTTCTTGGCATCAATTTCTGTCTTAGTTTCTTGTCCTATTGGTACAATAAAATGTCCCTAAACACAAACTAAAGAAAGGAGGGGCTGATTTGAATCAGAATTCCATGTTAGAATTCATCATTGGAGAGAAGCCAATCAGCTTGAACATGAAACAGGGGGTCACATTACTGCCACAGTCAAGAGCAAAGAAAGAAACAGGTGAATGCACGAAAGCTGTCTTGTTCTCTCCATTTACAGCCCAGGGACTCCTGCTCAGGAAACGGTCCTTCCCAGAACCAAGACGGCACCACATGTCCTTCCATACCAGCTTTTATTCTGAACCTCTCATCTGAATGTTATATCCTTTTAATAAGTGGTAGAGGACATACTGAGTTATACTACTTTTCTTCAATTCTATGTAACACCCATAATCTGAATATATAATTGCACCTTAACTGTCTCTGTGTGTTTAATAAAATAACAAAACAAATGATTTAAAAAGTTTAATATTTCACATACATCTGCCACAGCAGATCTCACAGTGCTCTGTGTTATTTTACTTTATATCTTTGATTAAATATGAAGACTATCTTCTGTCTCAATTTCTTTAAAAACTGACTCTTACTGGATTCATTCTGCCTTACTGGACCTACTTCACTTATAGTATGTAATATATACTATATATTATACTTAATTTTTTATATTCTTCCTCATTAGAATCAGTTGCATTTGTAGAGTCTGATACTTATTTTAAGAGACTCTCAGCCTCTTAGCTCATCCTCCCTTTTAGTGGGTCAAGGCTTGGAATCAAATCTCTTGTGTTGGAAGCTTTAGAGATGATACGACTTAAGTCAAATCATTTAATGCAACTCTGGCTGGCTGGACCGAGAAATGAAGCAGTTTCCTGGAATGAGCTGTTTAGATAGGATAAGCTCCATGGCGTTCAATCTACTTCCTAATCCTATTAGTCCTGGCGAAAAGAGATAAAAGGACCATTAGAGTGGTGTGGCTGTGTCCTGGCCTGGTTATTGAAAGCCAGGCTCTGTGAGTGGTGACTTCTTTGTGATCTGCAGAAAAGCTGCTGGTGAGGAGGTTGTCCAACAAGAATGTGCTGCCACATAGACAAAGCAATGGGGATCCTGATTCTATACTTCTTAAACAGGAATCAAAGAGCTACTCTGTAAAAAATATTAGAAAGAATTGAAAGTAACTTCTATGACCCTAAAAATTGGATAGGTGAGAACTTGAGAGTGGTGGAAGTTTTAACGATCAATATTTTCAAATGAAAAAGATAGGATTACTATAAATTGTGTCATCATAATTGCTTTGTTCTGTGGCCATATCTCTGGCTTTCTAAAGTGAGGAACTACATTTGAGTTTTATTCCAACAACATATTGGGCAAGTGACTGCCAATAAGCAACCCTGAGATTCATTCTAAGATGGAGCCTTTTTACAAGGTTCCTCTAATTCTCTTGATGAAACAAATTTCCTCTTTCAAATTGTGGTGTAGGTTCCACAGTATGTTCTATTCTATTCTTATTTGAACTTCGACAAAAAGTTGAACTTAAAGTGTTCTTGATCAGAGGAAAATGTCTTACTCAAATGAATGTGTGTTATGTTCTATGCACCTAGACTGTTATTTCACTGGTGTTATATTGAGCCTTTTAACATCCCAGGTTTTATACTTTGAATATATACACACTCTAAGAATTTTAAATTTAGAATCAGAAGATCATGACTCCATGTGCAAAAGATCACCTTCTCCTTCAGCACTGAGGCATCTCCAGTTACTTCTGCCTTCCCAGTATACTGACATATTCAAATAGAAAGCCTCCATCACCTTCCTTCTCAAGGTTTGATGTGTGAATTTTTATTATATGTAGGTATGGACAGGAAATGGGTATGCACATATGAGTACAAGTACTCTCAGCAGGCACAGGTGTCAACGCTGTAGGAGCTGGAGTAACAGAAAGTTGAAAACTGACTGATTAGAGTGCTGGGGGCTGAGCCTGGCTCCCCTGCAAGGACAGTGGGTTCTCTCAACCACTATCAACTTAATTTACTTCAATCCCAGAAGACTACTGACTATTAGGATGAAAGAACTTATCACCCTAGAAAAGCTCTTCTGTTCTAATTAGATATCCTTGTTCTTTCCTAAATTGTGTGTTTGTGTGTGTGTATGTGTGTGTTGGTGGCTTCCACAATTGCTTCTGCTGTATTTTCAAAATAGTTCTAATTTATTCTTTGAGAAGAAAAAGAAAAAGAAGTCTCCCCCGCACTCTTCCACAGATAACAAAAATCCACAAATAAGTATATAATCAGTGATAGAGAATGGAAATACATATATTCAGGAAATTAGGAATTAAAGATGGAGAATAAGAGATAGCAAGTCAGACACCAGCTAAGCTGATATATTAGCAGAAGGTGTGTTCTTCATATCATTCTATTTGTAGTTGTAAGAATTCTGAAATCTTAAACCCAGAGATTCATTCATGGACACCATGCTGAGTCTGGTTTCATCAATTTCATATTGATTCATGTAGGGTTTCGATAGCCTACAGTCACGGTACACAACAGCCTCTCTCTTGGATTCCAATACACTGTTCACATTCCCATATTGAGTCTGTGCCTTCTGTGCCTGACTCTGATTAATTTGGGCCCAGCTTCTTCTAACTTTATTTTCTTCTGACGTCTATCACCTTCCCGTCACTGTGAACCCTATTCCTGATTAAAAGTTGCATTCTGAAAAGAACGATGTATTTGAACTGAAAGCTTCAGAAGTCAGTGTTCTCCTGATCTCTTTGCTCTGGGTGTGTGGAGAGGGAAGACTTTATGGCAAGAAGCATATAGCATAGCAATGCTGTTCACTTACGGCTGGCAAGAAAGCAGAGGACAGATTGCCCCAGAGGCCCTGAGTAGTGATCCATCTCACTCCAACTGTCTCTACCCTCTCTAATTTCAATGTCATCCCAGTGATGCCATCAACTTAAGGAAAAGCCTTGAATATATGCTCCATGCGAAGATAATAAAGATCAAACCCATAACATACTAAATATCTATGGTTTTTCAAAAATGTCTTTTAAAAATGTTTTAAAGGATTAGCTAAATTACAAACTAGCCACTGAGTAGCCACTAGCCTACTAAATTCATCTTAGTAGTATGAGTAATCTCTTAATAATTATAAAAGATGCAATTGATCTCCAAGAAATGATTATAGTTTTGAGTTATGATCCAGACACAAATGCTGCCTCTAGAAGAATAATGTAGCAAATAATCTTTCTGGATAGTTTTTGCAGTATAATATTGGGTATAAATGTTATGAGTGAGCTCATACCTTTAGGGGAAATCCTTTCAATTTCACCATTGAGTATGCTTGTAACTATATTCTTGTCACATGTCAATTATTATATGAATTCTCCTATTAATTAATTACAACACAAATTGATTTGCATTTTAAAATACCCTTGCCTGCAAAATATAAATACAATTTCATAGTGGTATATAACATTTTCTTGGTATATAATGTTCTTAATGTGCTTGGGAACTCAATTTATTACTATGTTATTAATAGAATCAAATCAAAGACCCAGAAATAAACCCACACACCTATGGACACTTGATATCTGATAATGAGCCAAAGACATATAATGGAAAAAAGAAAGCATCTTTAACAAATGGTGCTGTTCTAAGAATGCAAATAGATCCATATTTATCACCCTACATAAAACTAAAGTACAAGTGGATCAAAGACCTCAAAATAGTACTTAATACACTAATCTCATAGAGGAGAAAGTGGGAAATACCCTTGAATACAAAGGAGAAAATTTCCTGAACATAACACCAATAGCTCAGGCTAAGATCAGCAATTGGTAAATGAGACCTCATGAAACTGAAAAGCTTCTGCAAAGCAAAGGACACTGTCAATGGTACAAAACAGCAACCTACATATTGGGAAAAGATCTTCAGTAACCCTACATTCGATAGAGAGCTAATATCTAAACTATATAAAGAACTCAAGAAGTTAGACTCAAAAAAAAAAGATCTAAATAATTCAATTAAAAAATGGGATGCGGAGCTAAACAGAATTCTCAACAAAGGAATCTTAAACTGCCAAGAAACACTTAAAGAACTGTTCAAAGTCCTTAGTCATCAGGGAAATGCAAATCAGAACAACTCAGAGGTGCTACTATATTACACGCATCAGAATGGCCAAGATCAAAATCTCAAGAGAGCACATGCTGGCGAGGATGTGGAGCAAGGGGAGCACTCCTCCATTGCTGGTGGGAGCACAAATGTGAGTAACACTTTGGAAATCAATTTGGCAGCTTCTCAGAAAACTGAGAATAGTTCTCAAGACCCAGCTATACCACTCATGAGTATATATCCAAAATATGCTCCACCAACCCACAAAGGCACTTGTTCAACTATGTTCAAAGAAGCTTTATTCATAATAGACAGAAACTGGAAAAAACCTAGATGTCCTTCATCTGATAAAGAAAATGAGGTACATCTACACTGGAATCCAGGGGGAACAGGGGGAGGGAAGAGGGATTATGGGACTTTCGGGAGGGGAGAGCCAGAAAAGGAGAAATCATTTGAAATGTAAATAAAGAATATATCAAATAAAAAATGAAAAAAACAAAACAACACGACATCATGAGTTTTTCAGCCAAATGGATAGAACTTGAGAATATCATCCTGAGTGGGGTAACCCAGTCCCAAAAGGACATGTATGGTATATATTCAATTAAAAGAGGATATTAGACATAAAATGCAGAATACCCATACTATATTCCTCAGATGACCTTAGCTGTGGCTCACTACACTGAGGATACAGAACCTGAGCAAAGTGATAGAGGCACCACACCACCCACAAAACTTTCAACCTCAAACTTATCCTGTCCACAAGAAATGCAGGCACACAGGATGGAGCAGAGTCTGAGAGAATGGTCAACCAATAACCAGCCCAGCTTGAGGTCCATCCCATGGACAGTCACCAATCCCTGACACTAGTCATGACACTCTCTTATGCTTGAAGACAGGAGCATGGCTGTCCTCTGAAAGGCTTCACACAGCAGTTGACTGAGACAGATGCAGATACCCAAGGACAAACAGTGGAGCTTAGGGAGTCTTGTGAAAGAATAGGAGGAAAGATGGCAGACTCTGAAGGGGATAGGAATGCCACAGAAAGACCAACAGAATCAACTAACCTGGACCCTTGGGGCTCCCAGAGTCTGAACCAGCAACCAAAGAATATACACTGGGCTGGACCTACGCTTTCCTTCACATATATAGCAGATGGTTAGCTAGGTCTTGATGTGGGTCCTGAACACCTGGGGCGGGGGCTATCCCAGAGCTGTTGCCAGTAAGTGGGATATGCTCTTCTAGCTGGGTTGTCTTGCCTGGCCTCAGTGGGAGAGGAAGTGCCTAGCCTCACAGAGTCTTGAAGTGTCAAGGTGGGGGATAGAGAGAGGGTCCCCCACCTGCTCAGAAGAGAAGAGGAGGGGGATAGGGGAAGGATTGTGGGAGGGGGGTTGATCTGAAGGGAGGAGAGCAATGAGCAGGATGTGAAGTAAGTAAAAGAATAAAATAAAATTTAAAAACAACAGAAGAATTTTTTCGAGTACATTCATCAAAACTTCTTTTGATTGTTTTTCTCTTTTTTTCTGCTTCTCTTTCCCTCCCTTCTTTTCTTCCCCACTCATCTGTGCTTTTTCATGTATTCTTGTTTGGGGACAATGGCAGAGTGGTGGAAGGCTTGAAGGAATGAATTGAAATTTTTTCCTCCTCTTCATCGTGTTTTGGAAAATTTTGACAATGATCCTATGAATGTGTGGTATAAATCTTCAGTGCATCAATCAGGTCTTAACCATTTCTTCATGAGATCTTTTGATTCAGTGGTTCACTCTTTTATCAGTTATTAATGAATCTATTCAGATTCTCTATTCATTACATGGTGTTGGTTTAGTATACGTTTCTAATAATGTATTAATTTCCTCAGCTTATCTGATTAATTTTACATATTTGTTCATTGTAATCTTAGATGATCTTTCTATCTCTGTGATATAAATTGCAATATCTCCATTTTATTTCTGATTTTGGCTTCTCTCCTTATTATAGTCTGTGTAAGATCTTGTCAACTTTTTATTTTCAAAATAGTAACTAGTAGCATCCTTGATTATTCCTATACAGTCATCTTCATCTACATTATGCTTCTGCTGTGAATTTTTATAATTATTTTCTTACTACAAATTTAGGCTTGCGTTGTTAGTATGTTTTCTGTTCCTGTGTGGTACAAAGCCAGGGGTAATGATGTGATCGATTTTATTTTCTGTTGATGTAGGCGTGCAACACCATAAGCCATCTCCTCTCAGCTCGAATTGCATTTGTGGAAACTGTGTTCATATTCAACCTCAATTCCTTTTTTAACTTTCCATTAATATTTCTTCTTTTGCTCATCTTTAGGTAGAATTTGGTTATTTTAATATATTTGTGACTTTATTTCCTTTCTGTTATTAATTTCTAGATTCATATCATTGTAGTGATGTGATAGACTTTCAGTATTCTTGAATTGCTTTTGTTTTGTGTGTGTAATTATTTCCCTAGAATGAATGATCTCATTTATAATATTCTATATATACAAACTTAATGTAGATTCTGCCTCTCCCTTTCTCTTGGATTGTTGTGTTCATATTAGTCTACTTGTTGTGTGGCAGTGTTCAATCTGATGAAGTCTGTAAGTTTTCTGCCTTTCTATTCATTGTAGAAAAGAGAGCACTGACTTTCTCTCAAATTATTATATTGCTGCTTCTCTCCTCAAGTCTATTGTCATTTGCTTTATAGATCTATGTGCTCTGATGTTGGGAACATAAACATATTGATTTGGTCATATGCTCTTAATAACTCTCCCTTTACCATTGCATAAGAACCTTTTTCTCTCTTAACCCAGTTTTTACCTACAACACCCTGACATCTCCTCCTGATTCCTCAGCACTTACCTTTACCCTCCCCTCACCACTACCCTTCACACCTCACGCATGCTCCTTAAGGTAAAATGAGCCTCTTTTCGGCAGCACAGAGTGGCATCTGCTTGGTGTATGTTGTGTGAACTATTCACATGAGAGTAAGTATTGACAAATAAGCTTTGTTCTTACCATTTTCTCGATTGTTATGTCTTCTTGTGTTCTCTTTGTTTGTGACTGATAATTTATAAAATGTGATTTTTGTGTATACAAGCTATTCTTTTTGCTTTCAGTGGTCTTATATAAAGCCTCTAAGTGAAAATATCTATATTAAGCTGACAATAACTAAACATCAGCTATACATGAAACTTTGCCTCTAAGTTTTCCTCACACATGCTGTCACAGTTTACCTAATCTATATTATGCTCTTGTGAATACATGATTTAGGTATAGGTATTTTTATGATTTTTGTCATAACATTCTATTTTTGGGGAAAAGACTGATCTTAACAGTATATTTGAAAGAATAGAAATTTTAATCCAGACAGGAGGATTATCATTTTTAATCTCTAGAATACCTAAAAGTATTAACAGTACTTCTTAAAAGATACTCTTTTCTATTTCTATACAGTTTCTGTACCTCATTCACGATTACCTCAAGTATTCATGGGTAACAACTAGTAGGGTAGCTTCTACAAAATAAACCTTCAAAGGTGAATAAATATTAAGTAAGGACCATAGAAAATGCAAAGTCAAAGTGCACAATTCTATGAATTTTTCCCTGTGAATAGAGAAGGAAAACATAATTTGGGGAACCGATTTATCTTCCTTAAAGAGAATGCCAGTGTGTTCCATGTCTTTAATCCTGGTAGTTCACATTATTTTACAGTGAACACTCAACAACACAAAACAAAAGCCCTAATGAGCACCGCATTGTTCATAGAGAAATCTGAAAGAAAGAAAATGTGAGGATTAATGTCCTTAATCTTCATTTCTGACAGGCACTGTTCATGTTTGGATTGTCTGGTCAACATTTGGGTCCGATTCCTAGTTTCCAAATCATGGTGTGTAGTGTTCTAAGTCTGTTCCCTGGGAGAGCTTTAGGGGCAACTTTTCCACAGGTTTTCTCAATTAGAGATGCGTCTCTCTCTTTGCTCACATCACCCACATCTGCTCATAAGAAATGAGTAATGGGACGCACATGTGCTGACTTGCGATCCCTTTCAGCCTTTGCAGGTGCAAATGCAAGTTCTGAGGTGCAAAGTGGAGCCGCAATCGTTGCAGGCTGTCCAGCTGAAGCGCGGGCCTGAGTCACGGCTAAGTAACTCTTTAGTACAACAACACATTTTCCATGTGTCATAAATGTAAATTGAGCTGGTACATATTAGCAAATGAGGTATTATTTACAGATAATAAAATGTAAATTATTTTCTTCATATCTGCTATTCGCTAAAGCAGCATTCTCATATGTAATACAAACATTATATCAGTGATTTTCAACTTTTACCAAACAAGATAGAAAATAAGATACTTTTATTAGTTTAAATAATCAGTTTAGAAAATCTGTGCTGATACTTCTACCATAGTCAGCTGTATTATATTTCTAGCAGAAAAGCTAAGAGAATGCTTGATGATAAGGAGTACTAGATTCCCTTATGGCGCAATAATCCCCTATTTCTTTTATTTAGTTTGAGTATACATTTAGAAGGCCTCTTTTCAGCAGATGTGCATTCTTAATTTTATTTTTAATTATACACATTAATAATGATTAGGTCACTATATCCCTTTTCTAGTTAGGGTAAGTGTGTGCGAGTGACCTATGTTGGTTAAGTTGCTAGTGGTCCTGAAGTTCTGGGGTGCTGGATTGTGAACTGTGTTTCTATGGAGACACATCTCCACAATGACCTCTTGCAACCAGACTTCCATGAAGTTGATTAAACACAATAGTCTCTTTGTCTTCTGATGCTTAACTGTATTTCAATTTTGTTTATTTTCTTGCAAAGGAAAATATTTTTTTCTCTATGCTGATAGAAAAGAATACATAGCCGCCTGGTTGATTATCTAAGGAAACCTGGTGGTACCAAACAACACAACACCCACATTGCAGAATGCTGAACTTGATTTCTTTTACAAAGCAGTAAGGAAAGTTGCCCAATTATGGAGATTTATTATGTTCAAAGTGGTAGAAATGAATATAGCTTTAGCTGAGAATTCATTTAAAAATATGAGAGTTGTCCAACAAGTCTTATTTGGAAGATCATTGTGTGATGATGGAGGAGTACCAAAGCCAAAGAAAAAGACTAAGAAGGGTATTTCACTTTATGTTTCATGTTTGGACATGTTCATCTCTTCTCATCAAGCCCAAGCAGAAGAAGTACGTGCTAAGCCTTCTTCACACTTCCTCCTGCTGCAACGCCTCACGCCCAGCCTTCCCTGTTCTCATTACCCAAAGCCTGCCCAGTTTTCAAAGTGCAGTTCAAATCCTGCTTTCTTGTAAAACATTCTTTGACCATTTCATCTGGAAACAATCTTTCCTTCTTTAAACTTCCACAAGCCTGATTTTCCATACCATTCATTTACTATATATTATTTATTGTCCAGTAGATGTAATGTTTTCAGAAAAGTTGAAGCCAGAGCAAAAACTTTTTATTACTTTGTACACAAAAGAAATTTTTATTTTTAAAGTAAAATAGGCCTATGACTTTTTATTGTCCTTTATGGATTCCAAATCTGGTTTGTTAGATTAAACACTACATCATTATAACAAAATGAAACTCTGAGGTAATGCTTACTGTAGACCAGAGATTGTTTTGAAGGCACTGAATTAAGTAAATGCCTAAGTAATTTATACATGTTATATTTTTAATAATAGAGGTTTCATATATGCATGTAAATTTGTGCATTTTTCTAAGCATACATATATTTATGAATGTAGACATATATGTACTGCAATACATACATATATTTAAGTGTAAATAAACTTGCTTGATGAATTGAGTTAAATGATACTTATTGAAACATTTAATATAAATACATACAGGAACTGCTTAAGAATTATCTCTCTCTCTCTCTCTCTCTCTCTCTCTCTCTGTGTGTGTGTGTGTGTGTGTGTGTGTGTGTGTGTTACTGAATTTATGTTATACTTTTATGCTTGCAAAAGATTAAGGGGCTACTTTATAAAAATGAAACACAATATTTTAATGCTTTCCATCTTTGAATAATAAAGGAAATCTAGGACAGTTAAAAAGAATCTATTCACTTAGCAGACCACACAACTAAATTATGTCTTTAAATTTTGGACACTCTTCTTTTTAACCCAGTAGGCACAAACCAGCCTAATGTTCTTCTGGAAAAAATTGTGTATGCCAGAAAACAAAACCAAAATCCATATTTGACAGTTATATCTAGATTCTAGTCCACACCAATCACCAGTTTCTGTAACAAGCAAGCTCCCTTGAAATTCAGTTTCTTCATTGGGAGATTTAGACTTCCAACTTGATGGATAGCAGTATTTTGTGTGATTGTTCAAAGTGGTTTTTATGATCTTGCTCATTTACAAGCTAACCTACTTAAGTGCACTTCAGGAAACACATGTGTTATCAGCTTCCAAAATAGTATGATTTGATTTTAATGAAATCTTGGAAAATTTTCCACTCACCAGTACTTGATAAAGATAAAGAGTGAAACTATATCATAGGACTAAATAATTATAAATGTGTCAGCCTTGTGTAGGTATAGATTTTTCTTCAATTGCCATCATTACAAACTTGTAAACATACTAGAGTCTAACCATGGAAATGAAAATATGAATCAATACATCCAAATTTTTGCAGTTTTATGACATTCCTCATATGGAAAATACAAGAATATAGTTCCACTCCTGTATCACTAGCAACAGCAACAACAACAACAAAAAGACCCACTTAAAATTCATTTTTTGCAAGTAAAGTTGACCTAACAGAGTTTTACTTTCATTTGTAAATTTTTCTTTGATATCTCATTTCCAGTCTTCTAAAAGTTCTTATTATTTCTAACTAATCAAAAGCTTCACAGCCTGAGTCTAAACATGATGACAATACCAGAACCAATGTATTGGTGTACCCACCTGTCTGTCTACCTGGGCACCCATCCACTAGGCCATCTATCATATGGAAATGCTGGCCCAGCTAAGGATTGATAGGAAAGAGAATTCCAAGATGCCTCAGATATGATTTTTAATATCTATGTACCTATTTATTTATGGTGTATGGCTGTCTTGTCTGGAAACACATATGTCAACCACATTTATGCATTGTCTGAAAAGGCCAGAAGCAGTCATTGTGTCCCCTGGAACTAGAGTTATAGTTTTTGAGCCATAGTATGAATTTTGGGAACAGAACTCAGGTCCCGAATGAGACCATGGATTGCTCCTCACCACTGAGCCACCTCTCCAGCCCCATATATATTGATTTAGAAGAGTAAAAGCTAATACACGCAATATCTAACAACTGTGATATCCAATCATCGGGAGACAAGCCCCATGTCTTAAAGAGCTAAGCACTGTGCTCAGTAGAAAACTTTACTTAAAATAAAAGGGGGAAAAAAGCTAGTTGATAAACAAAACAGATCTCTGTGAATTGGTAAGATTTGAAAGTGGGAAAAATTATAATCCCCAAATTGACCTCCAATTTCAGAACAGTTAAACTGACAAGCTCAGGATTTGGTACGGGGCTTGGGGCATTCATTTCACTTTTCATAAGGTCTGGTGATGGGTATGTCCTTGCGGTGCTGACTCCAGCAGCATGGGGGCGTGATGCGCAGTACCAAGAAGTACAAGTATCCTTCCAAACTCATACACGGGCTGAACTGCCGTCACCAGGGACATCAGCTCATTTGGTCATTAATAGTCGAAAGAGAGGGAAACACGGTGGACAGGAGAGCATGGCAGCACTGGCTTCACTCAGCACCAGGGGGAGGCCCAGAAACCATGACAACCAGAGAGAAACAACTCAGTGGTACATTTCAAATGCTTTATGATGCTGTGTGTCAACACACAGGATGAGAAAACTAAATAAAACAGTCAGAATCTTTACATTTCACAAAATGGATAACTCAAATGCATATGATAAAGGCTGTTTAGCCAAGCATGTTCTGTTCACTGTGTTGTGTTTAGATTTTTCCTATCCCAAAGTATCTTTTAACATTTCTCTTCACTAATAGTTAAGGCCTTTAAATGGTCCCGTTTTCGTTATCAACTGTTTCTACATATGTGAAGATTTTCTCAATCCGAATTATAAATACTTCTGAAAAGGGGCTTTTTAAATTGATTTAAGTCCCGCTAAGTGTGCCACTGACATACAGGCATTGGATACATGGAGTTTCCTCCATAGCAGTGGATTCAAGTGATCTGAAGCAGTATATCTCATTTACCAATGAGAAATCCAGGACTACAGCTGAGCTGGCTGCCCCTGACCTTAAAAAAGATTAATTATGTTGCCAAATTAGATTCCAAAATTTATACTCTATAAAAAAAACTAGAAAAAAATTTTAAGACTTGACATCAAAGGATGTTTTTTAAGTATTTCTATTTTATTTTCCTTTCATAATAGTGTTCTTATTAACCAACTGTTCTACCTATGTCTTTGAAAGTTTTTCAGAGGCAATTTAATTGTTACATTTAGATATTTTTTCTTGCAGTAAAACAGAGAGGTGAATTAGTTGGATAATGGAAAGGGGACACAATAATTGAATATAAAGAGACAGAACAACGTGCCTCATATAAAGAAAGCTTAGAGGCTTGTTTCTAAGCTTAGCAAGCGACATACCAAACACAGCATCAGCTTTTCCTCTTTATAGAAAAGGCATACATATTCAACTGCCTTTACTGGATGCTTCCTTTTCTTTTTCTGTGTTTTTTTTTCTTAATTGTAATTCACAGAGTAAATGAGATGAATGAGTATTATTTCCTACTCTTTAGTGCCATCATGAGGCCAAAACAACAAAATACTAAAGAAGTAAGATTTGCAGGCTAGCTTATGGCTATGATATTTCCTTTTCATTCAAAATATAATTACTCAGAGAGTGAGTTTATTTCAGAAATATAATTGACTTCTCATTGAATTGTAATCTTACATCCAACAAAACTTGTATGCCTACATATAAGACATAAAAGACCTTGAATTTTTATCCAGCCGTGAAATTAAAATTTTGGGAATTTTTATCCATAACAAATGTATATTTTCTGTTACATAATCATACACCTGAAGATTTGTAGAAATAAAGTTTTGCGGGTGTTTTAACTCAACAGTATTTTAATTTAATGTATCTATCCATTCATATGTCACTCTATGGTATCATATTGTAACAAACAGCACAGTATGATATATGGCCTCTGGGACTTCTAAGAGCTGTGACACCACCACAGGTAAGTGTGCCATCAGGGAATGGAACAGTGTTCCAGAGGAAGGATGTCAATCAAAATGATTGATTGACAGCTAAGGGCTTTAGACTCAGGTGAACTCAAAGCATTAGAATCAGTAAATGACTACATACTTGATTTAAAATCTTCACAAACTATATCCCAAAAGTTTAAATGATTTATTTCAAATATCTCAGCCCTGAATTTATCAGTATGTTATCAGTTTCTCTCCATCCTTAAGTCTTCCTTCACAAGTTCATTAGTTTTCTATTGTTTTTAGTTCACATACTTTTTTCTGAATAGATGAGTTTGCTCATGTTCAAAAAAACATAACTGTAAAACGGTCTTTTCATTATTACCTCAATCTGATGTCTTCTCACTGGTTTCCAAATTCTCTGTAGTTATCACTCACTTTACCCTAATGACTTTCAGAAACTAAATATCCTGGCAGGTTTTTTCTGTAACAATAGAAGCATCCTGCAAGGGATAAATAGCAATGCTGTGCATAGGTATTGCAGTTCTCGAAAAGGCACAGAAGGGAGAAAGAATATAACTATTGACAAAAAATTTTCTCTGCCTTTTTTTTGTCTTATTTGTGTCCCTGATCATTTATTTTCTCATACGTTTTCACATATCTAAAACAGACACCATCGGCTGCAGATATAATCAACGCAGCAAAAATTGTGCTCTTTTTCTCCTATCTCAGAGACGGAGTTGAATTAGAGAAATAGGAATGAGCACAAGTGGCTCACGGGGAGTGACGGATGTTCGTTCCTATTCGTGGCTTGGCCCCAACATGATCAATAGAATCACAGAGTCCACAGGTGATACTGTGGGTATATATTGCCATATTTGATCACTGTTACACTGTTCAATCTGGATAATTTCCTTCAACATTTATCCCAGGGAAGTAAAAACAAGAAGAGTATCAAATGTCCCTCTCACCATTGAGAGATAGCAAAAAAGAAGACAGTTTCTAACCTGAAAAAAATCCTCACAAGTCCCCATATGAAACAAACTTCTAAAAGAAGTTTCTAAGCCCTACAAATAAACTTGGTCACCTCTTGCTTTTTTCTGACAAGGCAAGACTGCTTTGATAATAAATACAAATAGAGTTCATAATATATGAACTCTATATTTGAGTATTTATTATAATTCTATTCATCTCATGTGACAAGATTTGTTTCCGTTACTATATCGTATCTTACTTTTACTTCATTGTATTTGTTATAGTTATACAGAAAAACTGAAGCACTAAGAATATATGCATATCCAATACACATATATATGTACCAGATATCAATAATATCTGTGTTTGAATATTATGAATATGACTTTGACTGTTTTTTAATTTATTTTTTATTGAATATCATCTTCATTTACATTGCCAATGGTAAAACCTTTCCCGATATCTCCCCTTCCCTCAGACCCTCAACCCTTCCCCTTCCTCCTTCCCGCTGCCTCCATGTATATGCCTCTCCACCCAACACACTCCCTCCTCCACCCCCCTCAGTTTCCCTTTCTTCAGACCTCTGTTGAGCCTTTACCTGACCAAGGACCATTCCTCCCACTGATGCCCAACAAGGCCTTCCTCTGCCACATTTTTGGCTGGGACCATGTGTGCCCCTTGGTTGATGGTTCAATCCCTGGAAGTCTTGGGGCATCTGGGTGGCCGAAATCATTGTACATCCCATGGGGCTGTAAACCCCTTGAGCCCCTCTGGACCACCCTCCAGCTCCTCAATTTGGGACCCCATGCCCAGTCCAATAGTTGGTTCTTAGCATCTGCCTCTGTATTTGTAAGGCTCTGTCAGAGCCCCTGCAGAGACAACCATGGCATGCTCCTTTTGTCATCCATAGTAGTGTCAAGATTTGTTGACTGTTTATAGGATGAATCCCCAGGTGGGGCAGTCTCTGGATGACCTTTACTTCAGTCTCTGCTCCACACATTGTCCACATTGTCTCTCTTATTGCTCCTGTGACTATTTTGTTCCCTTTCTTAGAGGAACCAAAGCACCCTCACTTAAGTCCTCCTTCTTCTTGAGCTTGGTGAATTGTAACTTGTTTATTCTGAGCTTTTGGACTAACATCTGCTTATTAGTGAGTGCATACCATGTGTGTTCTTTTGTGATTGGGTTGCCTCGCTTAGGATGGCACACCAGTCAGAATGGCTAAGATGAAAATCTCAGGGGACAGTAGTTGCTGGAGAGGATGTAGGGACAAAGGAACACTTCTCCATTGTTGGTGGGATTGCAAGCTGGTAAAACCACTCTGGAAATCAGTTTGGTGATTCCTCAGAAAATTAAACATAGCACTACCAGCAGACCCAGCTATACTACTCCTGGGCATATACCCAGAAGGTGCTCCTACATGTAATAAGGGCACATGCTCCACTATGTTCATAGCTACCTTATTTATAATAGCCAGAAGATGGAAAGAACCCAGATGTCCTTCAACAGAGGAATGGATACAGAAACTATGGTATATATACACAATGGAGTACTATTCAGCTATTAAAAACAATGAATTCATGAAATTCTTAGGCAAATGGACTTTGACTATTTTATATACATACAAATTATAAACCAACTACAGATCAATTACATATAAACCTATATATTGTGAAGGTGGAGATACCTTATGATCTGCAAGCTGGAGACTCAGAAAAACCAGTCGAAAAATTTTGCTTGATCATGAAGACCTGAGACTGGGAGGCATAGGTGATGTAAGTCTAACCCTGAGTCTAAGGTCCAAGGACCAGTGGAGCCAAGGGGAAAAGACAGAAAAAGCGGGGTGATTGAGGGACAGCTCAGAAAGGGACAGTTAATTTTCCTTTCTTCCAGGTTTTGGTTCCTTTTGATCTCTAAGTAGATTGAATGATGATATTCCATATAAAGTCAAAAAATTCAAAAGTTTATCTCCTTTATAACATCCTTAGAAAGTCTAAACTCTATACCAAGACAATAATTGATATAAGAAGATCGAACTAATCCCATGCTTCCTATCAGTTCACTATGAAGTAAGGGTAGTCTTCAATAGAAACAAAAACACAAGAAAGCCCACATACACATGGAAGCTAAACAATGCTCTACTCAATGATACCTTGATCAAGGAAGAAATAAGGAAAGAAATCAAAACCTTTTTACAATTTAATTAAAATGAAGGCACAAAATATACAGATTTCTGGGGCACAATGAAAGCAGTGCTAAGAGGAAAAGTCATAGCTCTGAGTGCCTCTGAAAAGAAGCTGGAGAGAGCATACACTGGCTGTTTAACCGCACACCTACAGATTTAGAACAGAAAGAAACTAATACACACAGGAGGAGTAGAAGGCAGGAAATAATCAAACTCAGGGCTGAAATCAACCAAGTTGAAACAAAAGAACTATACAAACAACCAACAAAACAAAAAAATCATCAGATCCTACTACAAAAGCTTATACTCAACCCCACTGGAAAATCTGGTGAAATGGACAATTTCCTAGACAGATACCAACTGCTAAAGATTAATCTGGATCAGATAGACAATTTAAAAGGTCCCATAAACCCTAAAGAGATAGAAGTGGTCATTGACAGTCTCCCAACCAAAAAAAAAAAAAAAAAAAAAAAAAAAAAAAAAAAAAAAAGCTCAGGACCAGATGGTTTTAGTACAGAATTCTATCAGGCCTTCAAAGAAGACCTAACATCAATACTCTTCAAACTATTTCACAAAATAGAAACAGAAGGAACACTACCCTACTCATTCTAAGAAACCACAATTTCGCTGATACCACAACCACACAAAGATCCAACAAAGAAAGAGAACATTAGACCAATTTCCCTTATGAATGTTGATGCAAAAATACTCAATAAAATTCTTGACAACCAAATCCAAGAAAACATCAAAACGATCATTCACCATGACCAAGTAGGCTTCATCCAGGGATGTAGGGATGGTTCAATATACAGAAATCCATCAATGTAATGTACTACATAAACAAACTCAAACAAAAACAAAACCACATGGTCATTTCATTGGATGGTGAAAAAGCATTTGACAAAATTCAGCATCCATTCATGTTAAAGGTCTTGGAAAGAACAGGAATTCAAGGCCCATACCTAAACATAGCAAAAGCAATATACAGCAAACCAGTAGCCAACATCAAACTACATGGAGAGAAACTTGAAGCAATCCCACTAAAATCAGGGAGTAGACAAGGCTGCCCTCTCTCTCCATATTTATTCAACATCGTACTTGAAGTTCTAGCTAGAGCAATTAGACAATAAAAGGAGGTCAAAAGGATACAAATTGGAAAGGAAGATGTAAAATTATCACTATTTGCAGATGATATGATAGTATACTTAAGTGACCCAAAAAAGAATACTCCTACAGCTGATAAACAACTTCAGCAAAGTGGCTGTGTATAAAATCAATTCAAACAAATCAGTAGCCTTCCTATACCCAAAGGATAAGCAGGCTGAGAAAGAAATTAGGGAAATGACACCCTTCACAATAGCCAGAAACAATATAAAGAATCTTGGGGTGATTCTAACCAAACAAGTGAAAGATCTGTATGACAAGAACATCAGGTCTCTGAAGAAGGAAATCAAAGAAGACCACAGATAATGGAAAAATCTTCCATGCTCATGGGGTGGCAGGATTAATATAGTAAAAATGGCCATCTTGCCAAATGCAATATACAGATTCAATGCAATTCCCATCAAAATCCAACTCAGTTCTTCATAGAGTTAGAAAGAGCAATTCTCAGATTCATCTGAAATAACAAAAAACCCAGGATAGCTAAAACTATTCTCAACAGTAAAAGAACTTCTGGGGGAATCAGTATCCTGGACCTCAAGCAGTACTACAGAGCAATAGTGTTAAAAACTGCATGGTATTGGTACAGTGACAGGCAGGTAGATCAATGGAATAGCATCAAAGACCCAGAAATGAACCCACATACCTATGGTCACTTGATCTTTGATAAAGGAGCTGAAACCATCCATTGGAAAAATATAGCCTTTTCAACAAATGGTGCTGGCTCAACTGGAGGTCAGCATGCAGAAGAATGCAAATCCATCCATTCTTATCTCCTTGTACTAAGCTCAACTCCAAGTGGATCAAGGACCTCCACATAAAACCAGACACACTGAAACTAATAGTAAAGAAACTGGGGAAGATCCTGGAGGACATGGGCACAGGGGGAAAGTTCCTGAACAGAACACCAATAGCTTATGCGCTAAGATCAAGAATTAACAAATGGGACCTCATAAAATTACAAAGTTTCTGTAAGGCAAAGGACACTGTCAATAGGACAAAACGGCAACCAACAAATTAGGAAAAGATCTTTGCCAACCCTACATCTGACAGAGGGCTAATATCCAATATATACAAAGAACTCAAGAAGTTAGACCCCAGAGAGCCAAATAACCCTACTAAAAATGGGGTACAGAGCTAAACAAAGATTTTTCACCTGAGTAATATTGAATGGCTCAGAAGCACCTAAAGAAATATTCAACATCCTTAGTCATCAGGGAAATGCAAATCAAAACAACTCTGAGATTTCACCTCACACCAGTCAGCATGGCTAAGATAAAAAACTCAGGAGACAGCAGGTGCTGGCAAGGATGTGGAGAAAGAGGAACACTCCTCCACTGTTGGTGGAATTTCAAGCTGGTACAACCACTCTGGAAATCAGTCTGGCCATTCCTCAGAAAACTGGGTATGGTTCTACAGAAGGACCCTGTTATACCACTCCTGTGCATATACCCAGAGGATTATGTAACATCATGTAACAAGGCCACGTGCTCCACTGTTCATAGCAGCCTTATTTGTAATAGCCAGAAGCTAGAAAGAACCCAGATGTTCCTCAATGGAACAATGGATACAAAAATGTGGTATATGTACACTATGGAATACTACTCTGCTATTAAAAACAATGAATTCCTGAAATTCTTAGGCAAATGGGTGGAACTGAAAAGTATCATCCTAAGTGAGGTAACCCAATCACAAAAGAACACACACGGAATACAGTCACTAATAAGTGGATATTAGCCCAGAAGATCGGAATACTCAAGACACAAATCACAGATCAAATGAAGTTCAAGAAGGAAGGAGAGGCCCCTGGTCCTGGAAAGGCTCAGTGCAGCAGTGTAGGGGAATATCAGGACAGGGAAGAAGGAGGGGGTTGATTGGGAAACATGGGGAGGGAAGAGGGTTTATGGGACTTTCAGGGAGGGGGGAACCAGGAAAGTGGAAATCATTTGAAATGTAAATAAAGTATATATATAATAAAAATAATAAAAAGACTATCATTATAGCATTTTGATGACTGAACAACAAATAATGTATGTTTCAGGTCTGTATATGCTATGCATAAAGACTGCCCCAAAACAAACAAATAAAAGATTCACAAATAAATGCAGAAACATGTTATATTGAATAATTCCACATCTCTTTTGCAGATGAAATTGACCCATAACATTAACCATGATATGTTGACATTTTTGGGGATAAAATGAATCCTAGGTGACAACTAAGTATGCAGTCATCTATATAGATGCAAAGTAAAACAGTTTAGTTTACAATAGGAAGCAAGGCATAGGGCATTATACAGATTATTGAAATAAATATTGGAGACCTGAAAGTTACCACCAGTAGGAAGTCAACACTAAACCCTGGACTTTGGAGAAAATGAACATGTCATCCACCATAAGAGAAGCTCAGGAGCCAGTGTCATGTGGAAGAAGGTGCAATCATAATGCTCCTGAAAGACCTAACACTGACGTCACCAGTAGGAAACTACAGCCTATGGCTCTGCCTTTCCTTCGCCTTCAGTCTCAGGCCAATAACTCATCTCACGCAGACGCACTCCCAGTCTTTAATAAGGAGACCTGAGCTGAGATACAGCTTCTAGTCAAATCCAGGGACACATGGTTCTGTCATGCTGTAATCAAGGACTTTTACTACTACTGATTTTTGTCTTATAAAGGCTGAAGTATTTTTTCTTTTGTCTCCAAATGGTGTAGCTGTGGAAATAAACTTAACCTAAATTAGTTTTCCATTTTATTTTCTGCTGCTATTAAAGAAAGCACATGTCTCACCAGGGACAGAAGCATCATTTCTAATGCTGTGAGGAAGAGTTCTCACTTTTACTAAGTCAGAAACAGTCAAAAAACTAACTCAAAACTGAGGTCATTTTATTTAGGTAAATATACCTATAAATTATATCCTAGAAGAACTGTTTCCTCATTAAGTTATCATTTTAATTCTGAACTCAACACATTTTATATTAACTACATCACAAAATACCTTATTATTTCTACTATCAAAATAATCATTGATTTTTTCTATTATCCTGTAATGTATTATAAGACTCACATAAAGACATGAGTATAGAAAGCTTCTAAATATAGCCAATTTACTGTAACATTTTGTTTCATAATTTTTGCTTAACATCTATAAATTTTGAATGATCTAGAAATTCTGTAGCTTAATAATAAGCAGTGTGAAAATACAAAGTAAAAACAAACAGCAAGCTAACCCTGTAGATCATCGGGTCACTAAGTGAAGACCACACCCAGTCACGATTATTCTGCTTATTTAACTTAGGTCCTTCTGCCTGAGGATACTAGAGGAAGCATGCTCAGTGCTTTCAGGGTATCAGCCAGGGCAGTCAGCATTTTAGTGGTAATATACAATTTACATCCTTTGACCTCAGCACACAGTAGTTAGAATCCGTTTGGGTTTTTTGTTTGTTTGTTTGTTTGTTTTTGTTTTGTTTTGGGGTGGTTTTGTTTTGGTCACTATCATTCACTTGTTCACAGGTTATTTTTTAAAGTTCTTTTTAGCTTTGCAATTGCTTGGCCTTCATGTTCTTTGTTGGACAAAGTTAATGATAATAAAATTTAAGTAATCCATTGGATCACCGTGGCCTGGGACAAGTTTAGTATCATTAAAATTGCACACGAAGCTCTCAGTGATCTTCCCATCCCACACACATCTCTCACTGTTTCTTCTTTCCCATTTTTACTGCTTCATTATCACATTTCACACAGATCTCAAGACATACTATGTTCATCACTTTGAACATGTTCCTCCTAGCTGGAAAGGCCTTATCTGCATTAGATCTTCTGGATGAGTTCTCTTCATTCTTTGACACCTCTGGGAATCACTGTTTCTTTAAGAAGTTCCCTGTGTATTGCCATCCCTCCATAGATCACTGCGAAGGAGGCTTACTCATTAACACACAACCCTCCCAGCAAGTGTCTTAAAGGCACAAACTACATATGTGTCACTGTGCTTGGACATTTTTATAAAGGCCTATGATAGCTGCTGACAGTGGGAAATGTGTATTTCTAGCTCCCAGAGAAGTACATTTGAGCTGAAAGGGGACAACACATAACTAATGTCTATGATGGTTTGCTGTAGGTAAGACATTCACTCTTAAGAAATAAGAAAAGTTTTTGCTCATAGTTTAGATTAAAAGTAAAATTACAAATCCTCTGAATCTGGCATTAGCACCTCAGGCAAGCAGAGTCTAGTCATGTGATTTTTTGTACTGCTTTCTTTGATGAAACTTGAAGTGGGTGCTGCTTTCACAGGCCAGTAACTACATGTGGAGTCACCAATCAACCTTTCTCTGAGTCTGTGACGCACGAATTCTTCCAAATTAAGAAGTCTTATGATACTCAAAATCTCCCTGATGAAATTACAAAATAGTAAGTGAAGAAAAGGCCATCATAACAAATGTGTGCTGTAAAGAACAATCAGTGTGCTTAAACACAGAGGGAGAGTCTATGACATGACATGACATGATATGACATGACATGACATGACCAAAAACGTGAAGCCTGTCACCCTACAGATACCTGGACAGAGAAAAGTACACACCAAGGCTTTATACTGAGTTTTACAAGATTTCACCGGATTATTGATCATCAAGTGTGAGGAAATTACATGAGATTGGGAAAAGAACTATCCCACACAACCTAAAGAAAATTTTTTTCATTTTTTTATTCACTATATTCTTTATTTATATTTCAAATTATTTCCCATTTCTTGGATGCCCCCTCCCTGAAAGTCCCATAATCCCTCTTCCCTCCCCCTCTTCCCCAATCAACCCCTTCCCGCTTCCCAGTCCTGGTATTCCCCTACACTGCGCCTATTATAATGGCAAGCACCTATGACCCCTCATACAGAACTCAGAGACAGAAGCATTGACTGAGCCAAGGGCTTAGAAGAAGCCTGGGTAATGCCCCTGATCTTATTTCAAATGTTTTAAAAAACAAAGTTCACATAACCTTAAAAAATAAATTTTACCCACTGTTCAAGTCAGGAATTGTGATTTCTGTATCATGGAGAAAGATATAAAGGGATTTCATTTAAAACAGTTCAAAATTAGTTCACTTTGCCCCTATATTACTAATAATATTCCCAAGATCCAACTGTTCCAAAGTGACTTGCCCGTAGTCACGGGCAATCTTATGGACACAGAAATATAGAAATAAAAGCTCTTTACTGCTCAATAGCAAAATTCATGTCTGGGATTCAACCAAAGTTTATCAGGGAAATGATTAGCCAAAAAAAGTAAAGTTCCAAAACTATAATAACAACAACTATAAATTTAAGCCATATATTATCTTTTACTTCCTCTTTTTAAGGAAAGGGAGTTTGGCTTTAGCCACTTTTCTAGGCAAGGCATGGCAGCAGAAACACTAAGCTAATCGATCACATTTTCATCCACACATAGGAACTAAAGAGAGGAAGCACCATCTAAATGTTCCATAACATTTCCTAAACATTGCCACCCACTAGAAATTAGGGGGTGAGGGGGACGGTAAACATGAGCTTTGGAAGGACATTTCTAACTCAACTCCCATGGCATAGGTAGGCCGTTAGAGGAACTATGTCACTGGGTCATATCCTTGGGTTCTAGATCACAGTGTTCTTTATTTTTTCTTCCTGCGTCCCACAATGTGGATTGCTCTGCTGCCTCTGTTCTCCCTCCATGGTAGACTAAAGAGTGTCTATGAAACTATGTGCCAAAAATAAAATTATTCTCTCTTGTTTCTGTCACGGCAGAAGTTAAAAAAATTAAGGAAGGGTATACAAAAATATAGGCACAGAAAACCTGGAAGACCCAAGCATGTTGATGCCTGCTTCCCAGAATTTGGGGGGCAGTTTGAAGATAGCTCGATCTACTTGAGACCCTATCTCAAAAACACAATAAGAGTAGAAAGTAATACAGCCTGTAGAAGAAAGGCTGACCTTAAGTTCTGCCTTATGGAGGTGTACATGTTAGTCTCATACTCTGTATACTAAAGAGATAAACCACCAGGTAATTTCCATAGCTGAAGAAAAAAGAACTTTGCAAATTTAACAGTATAACTTCACCTAAATAAGCCAACACAATTATTGAATGTTTCTTAATAAGGAAGCAGTTTCTTCTCAATTAAGTGTTCAATATGGTTTTGTTTGTTTGCTTGTTGCTTTCATTTTTTTGAAAAATAGTATTTTTCTCATATAATATATCCTTCTTACTATTTCTTCCCTCTTGAATCCAAGATGCTCCCCATCTCTACACCCATCTTCATCTACCCCTTTTCTGTCTCTCCTTAGAAAACAGATTCTAAGATATTCACATAATTAATATAATATAAAAATTATACATCAAAATGGGACAAAGAAATTGAGGGCAAAGGACCCAAGAGAAGGCACAAGAATCAGACCAACTCATATGCACTCTAAGGAATCCCATAAGACACTAAACTAGAAGCCATAATATATATGCGAAAGATCTGGTGAAGACCTGTACAGCCCTTGTGCATGCATGCTGCCTCAGTCTCTGTGAATTCACGTGTGTGTTTCATGTTGATTTAGAGGGCTTTGTTCTCTCGCTATTCTCCATCCACTCTGGCTTTTATATTCTTTCTCTCTCCTCTTGAGAAAGATTCTCTGAGCCCTGAGGAAAGGAATTCGATTAATCCATCCCATTTATGACTGAGTGTTCCAACACCTCTCACTCTTTAATGTCTGGCTGTGGGTTTCTATATTTGTTCTCGTCTGCTGCAAGAGGAAGTTTTTCTGATGATGTGTTTCAATATCTTGTCAAGTCCAGGTATTTACTAGATCCAGGACAGCACCAAAGAAGCAGCCTCCAGACACTCCATCTCCTGTCACAGACACAGACACTTCTACTGGATCTATCCCAGACAGGTCCATAGACCCTGGACAGCAGGAAACAGCCAACTAAGACTGGGCAAACTCCCCATACCCATTCTTCTAGGTTCCCTCGACCCACATGGCCTCTAAAGCCAGCCGGAAGTAGTCAGATATTATGATGACGCTATTCCTGCTTCACCATCACCTCTTTCTGGTTTAGTTTTTAATTAAACCAAAATGGGGGAATGTCAGCATTCTGTCTAAACTCCACCTCAGTTACCTGGCAGCAGCCAGGTAGGCCTGACCCACTATAAAAGGGGCTGCTTGTCCCCCTCCTCCTCTCTTCTTCTCTCCCTCTCTCTTGCTCTCTTGCATCTCCCTGTCCTGTCATGTGGCTGGTCCCTCAGGGGGAAGTGAAGCCTTGACATGAGCCCGCTGAGACATCCCCTACACCCATACCTCATCACACCCCATAGGACATATTCCTTTTCTCTTCATCTTTTTATAAATACATCAAAAACAGTTTTTGGTTTTATCCTAGATCACTGGGTATATAGTCTCAGGTTTTTGGTCACCCAAAGAGTGTCAGATACGGGTTTGATCTCGTGGAGTAGGCCTTAAGTCAAATTACATGTTGGTTGGTTACCCCTCATGCTTTGTGCTACCATTGTCCTAAAATATTTTGCAGGCAAGACAGATTACAAATGAAAAAAATGTGACTGGTTTGGTGTCTACATTTTCCTTTTGGTAGCCTGAAAAATACCTCCCTGTACCAAAGATGTCCTTAGGCATATAGGTTTATGTCTCTGTCTTCAATCCGATTTCATTAGTAAATTTTTTGTTCCAATATGTTGTTTTTATTAAATAGATCTATGAGGATACCTCCAGAAGTACTTTTATTGTTCAGGATTGTTTAGCTATCTTGTTTGCAGTGTTTCCATGGGAAGTAAATTGTCCTTTCAAGATCTGTGATTCCATGAAATCTAGATGCAGTTTGCTAAACACAGTAACAGAGCCCACTTGTAATTAGGAATTATGGACCAACTTCTAGGAGGAAGAGTAAACCAACTGTGTGTGAATATGAGTTGGGGGTAAAATGTAAAAATGAAGATCCTGGCCAGAAGAGGCAAGATCACTCAGTATCTGTGCCTTGTCCTCTCCTTAGCTCACATTTACTTGGTGTGAAATAGTTTGTACACTCTCAAAGCTTTAAGGACACTTGGTGGAAATGAAGAAGACTGGTATATTTTTGTCAATGCGTGTGCACACTGGCAGCACACCACTGGTGCAAGAGGGTACTCAAGTAGAAAGTCATTCTGCTTGCCTGGCCAGAAAAGCTGGAAGATAACTCAGCTTTTCAACTTACTGGTTGTGAATAACAAAAGCACTATGGGAATTTAGTTCACCCCAACCATAGTATAGTCCTTGCCTAGATGTTTTCTCCTGTCTTGTCTTACTTTGTGCTTAATCTTATTCTATAGTTTCGATCCATACATTTTCCTACTTTCCTTGAATCTTTTACTTGCCCCATCTGCCCTATTTTAACAACTGAAAGATAAGTTTATCTTTAATAATTCTTGAATACTTAAATTACATAAATGTTTTCTACCCTTATTAAAGAGTAGTTGCTATTTTTAATTGTGTTTATTGAAATCATATGCTTAATTTGCTTGTGAGTTATTATTGTTACCATATTCACTCTGCTTGTGTTCCACGAACCACAATGACCATAACATGGTAAGAAGACACCGCCCAAAATTCTGCAAGAAATTTCCATCTCTATAGGTGTACATATTATACCATAGAAGCACAAGAAATACAAAAGTACAAAGCAATGTGATTCTTTTAAAGATTAAAAGCCCCTTAATTGCTGCATCAAAAGACTGAAATTTCTAGAATACCACATAAAGGTTTATTGCTCTAGTTTTAAGGATCTATGACATTAAAAATGAATCATCTTGTCCCTGCAGGCAGCTGCCATATTGCCTGCAGCTTCCCGTCCAGCTGGTGGTGGGGAAGCCGGAGTGTCAGCCAGCATGCCAGGTGCTCAGACAAAGCGGGCCGCGGCGGAACCAGGTACCCGAGACAGCCCGAGCTTAAGACCTTCCGGGACTCAGGCCTGGAGTGGGAGTTGGGCACAAAATAGCGGCTGCACCCTGCACTCACGGGGCGGACCCCGAGCTCCCTGCAGGCAGCTGCCATATTGCCTGCAGCTTCCCGTCCAGCTAGTGGTGGGGAAGCCGGAGTCAGCCAGTGTGCCAGGTGCCCAGACCCAGCCAGAGGCGGAACCAGCCTCCCATCCAGCCGGTGGCAGGGAAGCTGGAAACCGGACCCAGCCAGCTTCCCAGCAGCTTGGGACCAGCAGGCAGAACCAGATAACTGAGATATCCCAACTTTAAGACCCCTGGGGAAACAGGATATCAGACAGCAAACCCTGAGCAGGAGCAGTGCAGAGCAGCCGCCCAACAGGCGGAAACAAGTACCTGGGATATCCTGAGTTTAAGACCTCGGGGGACTCAGGCCACCTGTCAGCAATCTGTGAGCAAGACCCCCGCAGGACAGTGATTCAGGTATCCCAGTTGCTGGGAAATAGCCTTACAACCCCACAGAAGGGTCAAGCACCAGCTAGTATCTACAGGACCAACTAACACCAGAGTTAACCAGATGGCAAAAGGCAAACGTAAAATCGCAACTAACAAAAATCAAGGCAGTATGGCAGCATCCGAACCCAGTACCCCAACAGCAATAAATATTGGATACCCCGAAACACCAGAAAAACAAGACTCAGATCTAAAATCACTGGTCAGGATGCTGACAGAGGAACACTTAGATAAATCTCTTAAAGTAATACATGAGAAAATAGATCAAAAGCTAGAAGCCATTGCAAGGCAAACACAATTAAATCCCAGATATCTCAACACACCAGAAAAACAAGACTCAGATCTAAAATCACTGGTAAAGATGCAGATTGAGGATCACTTAGATAAATTTCTTAAAGTAATAGAGGAGAAAATAGATCAAAAACTAGAAGCCCATACAAGGCAGACACAAAAATCACTTAAAGAAATCCAGGAGAATATAGAGCAAAAAATGAATCCCAATAAGGGGGAGAAACAAAAATCACCTAAAGAAATACAAGAGAACATGGGTCAACGAGTAGAAGTCATAAAAGAGGAAACACAAAAATCCCTTAAAGAATTACAGGAAAACACAAACAAGCAACTGAAAGATCTGAGCAAAACCATACAAAATCTAAAAACAGAAGTAGAAACAACTAAGCAATCGCAAAGGGAGACAATGTTGGAGATAGAAAACCTTGGGAAGAAATCAGGAGTCATAGATGCAAATATCAACAATAGAATACAAGAGATAGAAGACAGAATCTCAGATGCTGAAGATACCATAGGAACCATGGATTCAACAATTAAAGAAAATGCAAAATGCAAAAAGCTGGTAACCCAAAACATTCAGGAAATCCAGGACACAATGAGAAGACCAAACCTAAGGATTATAGGGATAGATGAGAATGAAGATCTACAACTTAAAGGGCCAGCAAATATCTTCTACAAAATTATGGAAGAAAATTTCCCCAACCTAAAGAGAGAGATGCCCATGAATATACAAGAAGCCTATAGAACCCCAAATAGACTGGACCAGAACAGAAATACTTCCCGTCACATAATAATCAAAACCCCAAATGTACTAAACAAAGAAAGAATATTAAAGGCAGTAAGAGAAAAAGGACAAGTAACATATAAAGGAAGACCTATCAGAATTACACCAGACTTCTCACCTGAGACCATGAAAGCTAGAAGATCCTGGGCAGACCTCATGCAGACCCTAAGAGAACACAAACTTCAGCCAAGACTATTATACCCAGCAAAACTCTCAATTGCCATAGATGGGGAAACCAAGATATTCCACGACAAAACCAAATTTGCAAGATACTTATCTACAAACCCAGCCCTACAAAGGATAATAGGGGAAAAATACCAACACAAGGGGGGAAACAACACACCAGAAGAAACAAGATAGAAACCCCATCTCATCCAACCCAAAAGAAGAGAACCACTCAAATACAAATAATAATAACAATGCCCAAAATGTCAGGAAGTAATAATTACTATTCCTTAATATATCTTAATATCAATGGACTCAATTCCCCAATCAAAAGACACAGACTAACAGACTGGGTACGGAAACAGGACCCTACATTTTGCTGCATACAGGAAACACATCTCAGTGTCAAAGACAAACACCACCTTAGAGTAAAAGGCTGGAAGACAGTTTTACAAGCAAATGGTCCCAGGAAACAAGCTGGAGTAACCATTCTAATATCAGATAAAATCGACTTTCAACCTAAAGTCATCAAAAGAGACACAGAAGGTCACTTCCTGCTTGTCAAAGGGAAAATCCACCAAGAAGAATTCTCAATTTTAACATCTATGCACCAAATGTAAGGGCACCCTCATTCGTAAAAGAAACTTTACTAAAGCTTAAAGCACACATCGCACCTAACACAATGATTGTAGGTGACTTCAACACTCCACTCTCCTCAATGGACCGATCAGGAAAGCAGAAACTAAACAGGGACACAGTGAAACTAATTGAAGCTTTGGACCAATTGGATTTAACAGATATATATAGAACATTCCATCCTAAAACAAAAGAGTATACCTTTTTCTCAGCACCGCACGGTACCTTCTCAAAAATTGATCATATAATTGGTCACAAGACAGACCTCAACAAATACAAGAAGACCGAACTAATCCCATGTCTCCTATCGGATCACTATGGAGTAAAAGTGGTCTTCAATAGCAAGAAGAACAAGAGAAAGCCCACATACACATGGAAACTGAACAATACTCTACTCAATGACACCTTGGTCAAGGAAGAAATAAAGAAAGAAATCAAAGACTTTTTAGACTTCAATGAAAATGAAGGTACGACCTACCCAAATCTCTGGGATACAATGAAAGCAGTGCTAAGAGGAAAACTCATAGACCTGAGTGCCTCCAAAAAGAAACTGGAGAGAGCATACACTAGCAACTTAACAGCACACCTGAAGGCCCTGGAACAAAAAGAAGCTAACTCACCCAGGAGGAGTAGAAGAGAGGAAATCATCAAACTAAGGGCTGAAATCAATCAAGCAGAAACAAAGAGAACCATACAAAGAATCAACAAAACCAAGAGCTGGTTCTTCAAGAAAATCAACAAGATAGATAAACCCTTACCTAGACTAACCAAAGGGCACAGAGATAGTATCCAAATTAACAAAATTAAAAATGAAAAGGGGGAAATAACAACAGAAACAGAGGAAATTCAAAAGATCATCAGATCCTACTACAAAGGCCTATACTCAAAACAACTGGAGAATCTGGAGGAAATGGACAATTTCCTAGACAGATACCAAATACCAAAATTAAATCAGCATCAAGTAGACCAGCTAAACAGTCCCATAACCCTTAAAGAAATAGAAGGGGTTATAGAAAGCCTCCCAACCAAAAAAAGTACGGGACCAGATGGTTTTAGTGCAGAATTCTACCAGACCTTCAAAGAAGACCTAACACCAATACTCTTCAAACTATTCCACAAAATAGAGACAGAAGGGACACTGCCCAACTCGTTCTTCGAAACCACAATTACGCTGATACCTAAACCACAAAAAGATCCAACAAAGAAAGAGAACTACAGGCCAAATTCTCTTATGAATATTGACGCAAAAATACTAAATAAAATTCTTGCCAACCGAATCCAAGAGCATATCAAAACGATCATTCACCATGATCAAGTAGGCTTCATTCCAGGAATGCAGGGATGGTTCAATATACGGAAATCCATCAATGTAATCCACTACATAAACAAACTAAAAGAAAAAAACCACATGGTCATCTCATTAGATGCTGAAAAAGCATTTGACAAAATTCAGCATCCTTTCATGCTAAAAGTCTTGGAAAGAGCAGGAATTCAAGGCCCATACCTAAACATAGTAAAAGCAATCTACAGCAAACCAGTAGCCAACATCAAAATAAATGGAGAGAAACTTGAAGCAATCCCACTAAAATCAGGGACTAGACAAGGCTGTCCTCTCTCTCCATATCTTTTCAATATAGTACTTGAAGTTCTAGCGAGAGCAATTAGACAACATAAGGAAGTCAAAGGGATACAAATTGGAAAGGAAGAAGTCAAAGTATCATTATTTGCAGATGATATGATAGTCTACTTAAGCGATCCAAAAAACTCCACCAGAGAACTTCTACAGCTGATAAACAACTTCAGCAACGTGGCTGGTTATAAAATTAACTCAAGCAAATCAGTAGCCTTCTTGTACTCAAAGGACAAGCAGGCTGACTAAGAAGTTAGGGAAATAACACCCTTCACAATAGCCACAAACAACATAAAGTACCTTGGCGTAACTCTAACCAAACAAGTGAAAGATCTGTATGACAGGAACTTCAAGTCCCTGAAGAAAGAAATCGAAGAAGACCTCAGAAGATGGAAAAATATTTCTTGCTCCTGGATTGGCAGGATCAATATAGTAAAAATGGCCATCTTGCCAAAAGCAATCTACAGATTCAATGCAATCCCCATCAAAATCCCAAATCAATTCTTCATAGATCTAGAAAGAGCAATTCTCAAATTCATCTGGAGCAACAAAAAACCCAGGATAGCTAAAACTATTCTCAACAATAAAAGGACTTCTGGGGGAATCAATATCCCTGACCTCAAGCAGTACTACAGAGCAATTGTGTTAAAAACTGCATGGTATTGGTACAGCAACAGGCAGGTAGATCAATGGAATAGGATTGAAGACCCAGAAATGAACCCACAGACTTATGGTCACTTGATCTTTGATAAGGGAGCCACAACCATCCGGTGAAAAAAAGATAGCCTTTTCAACAAATGGTGCTGGTTCAACTGGAGGTCAACATGCAGAAGAATGCGAATTGACCCACTCTTATCTCCTTGTACTAAGATCAACTCCAAGTGGATCAAGGACCTCCACATAAAACCAGACACACTGAAACTATTAGAAAAGAAACTTGGGAAGACCCTGGAGGACATGGGCACAGGGGGAAAGTTCCTGAACAGAACACCAATAGCTTATGCTCTAAGATCAAGAATTGACAAATGGGACCTCATAAAATTACAAAGTTTCTGTAAGGCAAAGGACACTGTCAGAAGGACAAAATGGCAACCAACAACGTGGGAAATGATCTTCACCAACCCCACATCCGACAGAGGGCTAATATCCAATATATACAAAGAACTCAAGAAGTTAGACCACAAAGAACCAAATAACCCTATCAAAAAATGGGGTACAGAGCTAAACAAAGAATTTTCACCAGAAGAAATTCGGATGGCCGAGAAACACCTAAGAGATGTTCAACATCATTAGTCATCAGGGAAATGCAAATCAAAACAACCCTGAGATTCCACCTCACTCCAGTCAGAATGGCTAAGATTAAAAACTCGAGAGACAACAGGTGCTGGCGAGGATGTGGAGAAAGAGGAACACTCCTCCACTGTTGGTGGGATTGCAAAATGGTAAAACCACTCTGGAAATCAGTGTGGCGGTTCCTCAGAAAATTGGGCATGCTACTCCCAGAGGACCCTGGCATACCAGTCCTGGGCATATACCCAGAGGATTCCTCTGCATACAACAAAGACACATGCTCCACTATGTTTATAGCAGCCTTGTTTATAATAGCCAGAAATTGGAAGGAGCCCAGATATCCCTCAAAAGAGGAATGGATACAGAAATTGTGGTATATTTATACAATGGAGTACTACTCAGCAATTAAAAATAATGAATTCATGCAATTTGTAGGTAAATGGTTAGATCTGGAAACTATCATCCTAAGTGAGCTAACCCAATCACAAAAGAATACACACGAAATGCAATCACTGATAAGTGGATATTAATGAGCCCAGAAGCCCTAAATACTCAAGGCACAATTAGCAAGTCAAATGACTCTCAAGAAGAAAAAAAGGAGAGGACCCTGGGCCTGTAAAGATTGGATCCAGTATTGTAGACCCAGAACAGAGAAATCGTGGGGGGTGGGGGGGGGGAAATAGTGGGGAATAGCATGGGGGGGAGAGGAATTATGGGACATATGGTGGGGGGTAACTGGGAAAGGGGAAAGCCTTTGGAATGTAAACAAAGAATATAGAAAATAAAAAAAATGCTCAAAAAAAATGAATCATCTTAAGAGATAACTTAAGATAGGAAGCCTATTCAAGAGTTTCGATGACAGGTTACAGAGTCAGAATTTCTAGAAAGATGAGAGAGAGAAAGCACAAATTCCAACCAAAACAGTAATAAGCATAAACGGTACACTAGTCTAAGCAAAAGAAAGAATATCACAGATTGAGAAAAGGTTAGGAATTGCTACATTCAAAAATCAATAAACAAAAATAACCAATTGCTTATTCAATATAACATATTAAATAATGTACCTAAAATCTTAGCCATAACAATAAGGTTCAAAAAACAAAAATAGAAAGAGGTGAAATTATCCCATTTTCAGATAATATGACTCCATATATAATATACTCAACAAAATATATTCATTTTGACAAAGTTACAACATACAAAGTCAACAAAAATCACTAGATATCCTATAAGCCAATGATAAAGATATGCAATGTTAATTCAAAAAATCTTTTTTCAAAATTGCTTCAATGAAATGAAATGAAATAAAATCTCTAGCCAAAACCGCCTTCAAAGATGTTAAAAAGTTTCAATTTATTAGATATAAAACAATGAAAACAAAACCTATAGAAGAAACAGAGCATTGAAAGGTCTCTCATGTTCATAGCTTGCCAAACTAAAATTGCTAAAACAATCATTGACTGTGGCTTCAGTTGGGTCCTCATCAAAATGGAATTTTACAGGTCTAAAAAATCCTGAATGTTCAAAACAACCAGAATCAGAAAGAGAACTTCTGGATGTTCAACGCTATCTGACTTCAAGCTACACTGCAGAGCCATGGGAACAAGCACAACATGCTACGGGCAAGAGACAGAAGAGGAGTCACACAGCTACCATCATCTGATGCTACAGGCAAGAGACAGAAGAGGAGTCACACAGCTACCATCATCTGATGCTACAGGCAAGAGACAGAAGAGGAGTCACACAGCTACAGCTATCTGATTTTTTTTCAAATATGTTTAAAGCATATACTGGGAAAAAACAGTCTCTTTACAAGATGTGCTAGGAAAACTGGTTATTTATATGTAGAAGATTGAAACTAGGTCCCTATCTCTCATCCTATTAAAAAATTCAAATTTGATTAAAGAGCTTAACAAAATACCTAAACTTTTGGAATTGTTAGAGTAGGACATAGGAGAAACCCCATAGAATAGAAGCATAGACAATGGCATTCTGGGTGATATTCAGATCTTTCAGGAAGTGATAGCAATAAATGATAAATAAGAATTCCATCTTCTTTTCTTACTCTTCTATGTGTATGGGTGCTTTATCAGCATGTATATCTGTGCACCTCATACATGTAAGGCCCTCAGAGGCAAGAAGAGAGAGTTAAATTCTACTTAACTTGAGTTACAGATTATTGTGAAAGGTTTTGTGGGTGCTGGTTATTGAACCTGTGTCTTCTGGGACAGTAGCAATGATTCATGGCTCCAGCTGGGATTGCTCCAATGTTAAAAACCCTGAGCAGTAGAAGAAATAATCAGTGCAATGAAGACAGCCTACAAAATGGAAGAAAAATTCTTGTTATTCATCTAGTAGGGTTAGTAGCATTCAGAGTTTGCAAAGAGCTCAGGAGTTGAAATATTAAAATTTAGAATAAAGGATACAATTCCAAGTGGGCAAAGGAACTAAGCAGACACTTTGCAAATGAAGAACAAATAGTCAACAGGAAAACCCAATATCTTCAGCTTCAGTGAATACAAATGAAATGAAGAAGGAATCCAGGTCACCAGGTTAGCGTGACAATCACTAAAAGGAAAAATGCCTTTTCTCCAGAGTATGGGGTGTATTTATATTGATGGTAGAAAGCAAACTGGTCTAGCAACTGTGGAAATCAGCATGGAGGTTCCTCAAAAAAAAAAAAACTACTATATGATCAAGAATGCCACTGAGTATTTGGTCAAAAAGAAACCAAGTGAGCTTGTTTTTAAAATTCTTGCTTACTTCTGTTAATCTCTAGACGATTCACAGTAGCCACATTATGGAATTAGTTTAGCTCCCCTCAGTAAACTAATGGATAAATTAAAAATTATAAAAACTAAGTGATAAAGAAATCATGGAATCAATCCTAAAGAGAGTTTTATTTTGCCATAAAACCAAGTGAAATTATTTAATTGAAAGGAAAATTAATTATACTGAAATTAAGTCAGGAGAAGAGAAATTTCTTGCAAGACCAAATATGACGTGTGTTCTCTCTTGTCAGAGTTAGAAGAGAAAGGATGAAAACCATGAGGACATGCCCGGAGGTGGACAGTTGATAGGTGTCAGCAGTACCACTGCTCTGGGTCCTGTCACTCTTTCCCCAGAACAGGCCTGCGTGCTTCTGGCCCCCAAGAGCCCTATGCTCACACAGTACACACATACGAGTAGGCAATACATGGATACACAATCAAACATTTTTGATAGGAAATATTAGAGACGTCGAAGGGGAAAAAAGATGAAAAAGTGATAGAGGGTAAATATGATTAGAACATATTGTACACATTCTTTAAACGTCATAATAATACATATTAATTTGTATAATTAACATTTGATAATATTTCCTATGTTGAATACATATCCAATATTATATGTATATTCCTTATGTATTATATGTAGCATATATATGGATAGCTTGTCTGCATATGTATATATCATAGTAAACCACTAGAGGTCAGCACAATACTAAATACGGGTTTTCTTTTCTTTTTTTTTTTTTTTTAATCCTGTTCTCAGACAAACTGTAAAAGTAAAATGTACACACTGTTTAAATGTTCAGCCTTCTATTCACAGGTTGAAGGAATGTTGCCTCTTGGAGAACCTGAACTCTGCCGAGGCCTTTCCCACTTGATGTAATCTTGTGCTTTGCCTTGCCTTGGTTATGAGAACAAACACACATAGCTATTCATGATGCACTGCTAGAAGCCTGTTTGTTTTCTAGTAAGACAAAGAGGGTAGGTGGGGTGGGAGGGTAAGTGGGGAAGAACTGGGAGCGGTAAAGGGGTTGGGAATTATAAATGGGATATATTATGTGTGGAAAAAACTATTGTCTTTTTTATTGAATATAATCTTCATTCACATTTCAAATGCTAATTGTTTCCTGGTTTCCTCCTACCTGAAAACCCCCAACCCCTTCTCCCACCCCCTGCCTCCAAGTATATGTCCCTCCACCCGACCCACTCCCACCCCTACTCCCCGCCTCATTTTCCCTTTGTTGGGGCATCTATTGAGCCTTCACAGGACCAAGGACCACTCCTCCCACTGATGCCCTACAAGGCATTCCTCTGGAACATTTTTGGCTGGAACCATGTGTACCCCTTGACTGATGGTTTAATTCCTGGGAGTCCTGGGATGTCTGGGTGGCCGACATAATTGTTCTTCCCAAGGAGCTATAAACCTTTTCAGCTCCTCCAGTCCATACTCCAACTCCTCCATTGGGGACCCCACACCTACTCCAATGGTTGGCTGTTAGCATCTGCCTCGGTATGTGAAAGGCTCTGGCAGGGCCCCTCCAGATACAACCATAGCAGGCTCCTTTCAGTATGCATCTCTTGTGGTCCATAATAGTGTCTGGGTTTGGTGACTGTTTATATGATGAATCCCCAGATAGGGCAGTCTCTGGTTGGCCTTTCCTTCAGTCTCTGCTCCACACTCTGTCTCCATTATTGCTCCTGTGAGTATTTTGTTCCCTTTCTCAAAGGAACCAAAGCACCCCCACTTTAGTCCTCCTTCTTCTTGAACTTCTTGTGGTCTGTGAATAATAACTTGTTTATTTTGAGCTTTGGGGCTAACATTCATTTATCAGTGAGTGCATACCATGTGTGTTCTTTTGTGATTGGGCTACCTCACTTAGGATGACATTTTCTAATTCCACTCATTTACCTAAGAATTTCATGAATTCATTGTTTTTAATAGCTGAATAGTACTCTATTGTGCATAGATACCAAAGTTTCTGTATCCATTCCTCTGTTGAAGGACATCTGGGTTCTTTCCAGCTACTGGTTATTATAAATAAGAATGCTATGAACATAGTGGAGCATGTGTCCTTATTACATGTTGGAGCATCTTCTGGGTATATGCCCAGGAGGGGTATAGCTGGGTCCTCAGGTTTAATTTTCTGAGGGACTGCCAAACCGATTTCCAGAGTGGTTTTACCAGCTTGCAATCCCACTGACAAGGGAGAAGTGTTCCTCTTTCCTCACATCCTCTCCAGCACCTGCTGTCCCCTGAGTTTTCCATCTTAGCCATTCTGACCAGTGTGAGGTGGAATCTCAGTGTTGTTTTGATTTGCATTTCCCTGATAACTAATGATGCTGAACATTTCTTTAGGTGCTTCAGAGACATTCAAGTTTCCTCAGTTGAGAATCCCCTGTTTAGCTCTGTAGCCCATTTTTAATAGGGTTATTTGATTCTTCTGGAGTCTAACTTCTTGAGTTCTTTGTATACATTGAATATTAGCTCTCTATCAGCTATTGGATTGGTAAAGATCTTTTCCCAATTTGTTGGTTGCCATTTTGTCCTATTGACCATGTCCTTTGCCTTACAGAAGCTTTGCAGTTATATGAGGTCCCATTTGTCAATTCTTGTCCTTAGAGCATAAGCCATTGGTGTTTTGTTCAGGAAATTTTCCCCAATGCCCATGTTGTTCAAGGTTCTTCCCCACTTTCTCCTCTATAAGCTTCAGTGTGTCTTGTTTTATGTGTAGATCCTTGATTCACTTAGACTTGAGCTTTGTGCAAGGAGATAAGAATGGGACAATTTACACCGGACGGTGGTGGCGCACGCCTTTAATCCCAGCACTTGGGAGGCAGAGGCAGGTGGATCTCTAAGTTCGAGGCCAGCCTGGTCTACAGAGTGAGTTCCAGGACAGCTAGGGCTATACAGAGAAACCCTGTCTCGAAAAACCAAAAAAAAAAAAAAAAAAAAAAAAAGAATGGGACAATTTGCTTTTTTCTGCATGCTAACCACCAGTTGATCCAGCACCATTTTTCCACTGGGTGTGCAATTTCTTTCTTTAGAGACTTAAGTTCTTGCCATACAGATCTTTCACTTGTTTGGTCAGAGTCACACCAAGGTATGTAATATTATTTGTGACTATTGTTAAGGGTGTCATTTCTCTAATTTCTTCCACAGCTTGTTTATCCTTTGAATGGAGGAAGGCTATTGATTTGTTTCAGTTCATTTTATATCCAGCCACGTTGCTAAAGTTTATCAGCTTTAGGAGTTCTCTAGTGGAAGTTCTGGGGTCACTTAAGTATACAATCATATCATCTGCAAATAGTGATATTTTGACTTCTTCCTTTCCAATTTGTATACCTTTGACCTTTTTTTATTGTGTGATTGCTCTGGCTAGGACTTCAAGTACTATATTGAATAGATAACGAAGAGACTGGGCAGCCTTGTCTGGTCCCCGATTTTAGTGGTATTGCTTTAAGTTTCTCTCCATTTACTTTGATATTGGCTACTAGTTTGCAGTATATTGCTTTCACTATGTTTAGGTATGGGCCTTGGATTTCCGATTTCTTCAAGACTTTCATCATGCAGGTCTGCTGGATTTTCCCAAAAGCCATTTCAATGTCTAGTGCAATGACCATGTGGTTTTTTTTTGTTTGAGTTTGTTTATGTAGTACATTACATTGATAGATTTCTGTATATTGAACCATCCCTGCATCCCTGAGATGAAGCCTACTTGATCATGGTGAATTATCATTTTGATGCATTTTTGGATTCAGTTGGCCAGAATTTTGTAGAGTATTTTTTGCATTGATGTTCATAAGGGAGATTGATCTGAAGTTCTGGTATTGGCTCTTCTTTAAAGATCTGATAGAATTCCCCATAAAACCTACCTGCTCCTGGGCTTTTATTTATTTATTTATTTATTTTTGATGGGAGACTATTAATAACTTTAATTTCCTCAGGACTTATGGGACTATTCAGATGCTTTATCTGATCCTGTTTTAACGTTGGCACCTGGTATGTATCTAGAAAGTTGTCCATTTCATCCAGATTTTCAAATTTTGTTGAGTATAAGCTCTTGTAATAGGAGCTGATGGTTTTCTAAATTTCCACAGTTTCTGTTTTTATGTTTCCCTTTTCATTTCTGACTTTATTAATTTGGGCCTCTGTGCCCTCTGGTTAGTCTGGCTAAGGGTTTAAGGTATATTTTGTTGATTTTCTTAAAAAACTAGCTCCTGGTTTTGTTGATTCTTTATATAGTTATTTTTGTTTCTTTTTTGTTGATTTTGGCCCTGAGTTTGATTATTTCCTACCATCTACTTGGATGTATTAGCTTCTTTTTTTCTAGAACTTTCAGGTGCAGTGTCAAGTTTCTAGTGTAAGCTCTCTCCATTTTCTTTTTGGAGGCACTTAGATCTATCAGTTTTCCTCTTAGCATTGCTTTCATTGTGTCTTATAAGTCTTTAATTTCTTTGTTTCTTCCTTGATCAAGTTATCATTGAGAAGAGCATTGTTCAAAGTCCACATGTATGTGTGTTTTCCATTGTTTTTATTTGAACTTAAGGCCAGTCTTAGGCCATGGTGATCTGATAAGGTGCATGGAATAACTTCAATATTTCTGTGTCTGTTGAGGCCTGTTTTGTGACCAATCATATGGTCAAATTTGGAGAACGTAGCATGAGGTGCTGAGAAGAAGGTATATTCTTTTGCTTTAGGATGGAATATTCTATAAATATCTGTTAGTTCTATTTGGTCTATAAATTCAGTTAGTTTCACTGTGTCTCTGTTTAGTTTCTGTTTCCATGATTTGTCCATTGTTGAGAGTGGGGTATAGAAGTCTCCCACTATTATTGTGTTGAGTGCAATGAGTGCTTTGAGCATTAGAAAAGTTTCTTTTATGAATGTGGATGAATATGAATATACATTCCAAGCATAGATGTTCAGAATTGAGAGTTCATCTTGGTAGACTTTTCTTTTGACCAGTATGGCATGTCTCTCCTTATCTTTTTTGACAACTTTTGGTTGAAAGTCAATTTTATCCTATATAAGAATGGCCACTCCAGCTTGTTTCTTGGGACCATTTGCTTAGAAAAATTGTTTTCTAACCTTTGACTCTGAAGTAGTGACTGCCTTTGTCACTAAGGTGGGTTTCTTGTGTGCAACAAAATGTTGGGTTCTGTTTACATGTCCAGTCTGTTAATCTATGTCTTTTTATTGGGGAATTGAGACCATTGATGTTAAGAAATATTAATGAAAAGTGATTGTTGCTTACTGCTATCCTCGTTAAAGGTGAAATTCTGTTTGTGTGGCTATCTTCTTTTGGTTTTTTGGAAGACTATTACTTTATTGCTTTTTCTAGGGTGTAGTTTCCCACCTTGTGTTGGTATTTTCCACCCATCATCCTTTGTAAAGCTAGATTTGTGGAAAGATATTGTGTAAATTTGCTTTTGACATGGAATGTCTTGTTTTCTCATCTATGGTAATTGAGAGTTTTGCTGGGTATAGTAGTCTGGGCTGACATTTAGATTCTCTTATGATCTGTATGACATTCGCTCAAGTTCTTCTAGCTTCCATAGTTTCTGTTAAGAAGTCTGGTGTAATTCTGATAGGTCTAGATTTATATGTTACTTGACCTTTTTCCCTTACTGTTTTTAATATCCTTTCATTGTTTAGTGCATTTGGTGTTTTGACTATTATGTAACAGGAGGAATTTCTGTGCTGGTCCAGTCTGTTTGGAGTTCTATAGGCTTCTTATATGTTCGTGGGCATTTCTTTCTTTAGGTTAGGGAAGTTTTCTTCTATAATTTTGTTGAAGATATTTACTGGCCCTTTTAAATGTAAATCCTCACTCTCTTCTATACCTATAATTCTTAGCTTTGGTCTTCTCATTTTGTCCTGGATTTTCTGGATGTTTTGGGTTACAAGCTTTTTACATTTTGCATTTTCTTTGACTGTGGAGTTAATGTTTCCTGTCCCTTCCCCTACTTCAGCATTCAAGCTAGGCGGTTTGGCCTCTGCTCGGTTCAATCTTCAGCCAGTGAATTTCCTGGCCTTTGCTCTATATAGAACAACCCAGCCTCAACTGGAAGCCATGGAAGCATTCTGGATCTGCAATTCTGAAGCCTCAGCAGGCGAGCTGCCAAGATGGAGCCAACCACCTGAGTCTGGAGCCAGCAAAGATTCTTGAGAGTCCACCTCAAACCTGAGGGGGAGGGAATCTTCCAGACTATATATTGGCTTACATTTATTAAAATTAGGATCTTGAAAGGCAATGTCTCCTTGACCCAATTCTTTTTGTGCCTCTTCCCCATCCATCTCATAGTTTTCTCTTGCAGAGCCAGTCCGGAGTAGCTGCAGATAGCTACGGAACTCAACAGTTTCCAATGGAATCTTAAGCATCTGAAATTCTTTTTTCTATTTCTTGTATTCTGTTGTTGATGCTTGTATCTATGACTCCTGAATTCTTTCCAAGGTTTTCTATCTCCAGAGATGTCTCACTTTGTGATTTCTTTATTGTTTCTCTTCAATTTTTAGATCCCAGATAGTTTTGTTCAGTTCCTTCACTTGTTTGTGTTTCCTGAAATTCTTTAAGGGATTTTTGTGTTTCCCCTTTAAGGGCTTCTACCTGCTGACTCATGTTCTTCTGTTTTTCTTTAGGGGATTTTTGTGTTTCCTCTTTAAGGACTTCTGCCTGTTGATACATATTCTCCTGTAATTCCCTATGGGATTTTTGTGTTTCCTCTTTAAGGGCTTCTAACTGTTGATGCATATTCTCCTGTATTTCTTTAAGGGAGTTATTTATGTCTTTCTCAAAGTCCTCTATAAGCATCATGAGATGTGATTTTAAATCCAGCTCTTGTTTTTCCAATGTGATGGAATATCCAGGATTTGCTGTTGTGGGAGAAGTGGGGTATGTGGGCCATGTTGCCTTGGTTTCTTGTGTTTGCCATTGGCCATCAAGTTACCTCTGGTTTTAGCTGGTCTTGCTGTCTCTGACTGGACTTCTCTGTACTGCAAGCCTGTGTATCTGTACTCCTGGGATTCGCATTCTCTCAAATGCCCTGCATACAGCTGGTTCTCCAGAGAGTATCAGGAGATGGGGTCTTCCCTGTGGCAGACCTGGCAAGGGTCAAATGCCCTGCATGCGGCTGGTTCTATAAAATGTATCCAGAGATGGGGCTTTCCCTGTGCCAGAACTGGCAGGAGTCTACCACAACAGAAGGAACAGGGCAGGTGGCAGAAAAAATTTTTTCAATGAAAGAATACTTTTTACCCAGAGATTTGCTGCATCATGTACTGGTCACTAGAGAAAAGAAAATTAGCTTATATTTAAAATATAATTTTTTAATATAATGGCAATATAATTTTTTTTAAAAAAATCTAACAACAGTGTAGAGATAAATCAAAAGAGAATTTGAATATTTGACATTGACCAAACGCATGTTGTGACTTAGAATTTTATAAGAACTTTCATAAATTAGGATTTTTAACGATCAAAACACTGGGGTATGAGATACAAAGGCAACCTCAGCTCTCATGGCAAGCTCAGCAAGTAAATGGTGTGGACAGTACAGAGCAAAGCTGATTTCTACAGCGAGGTTGCATTCTTCAGAGATCAACAGAGAGCCTGGTGGTGTGAGCCAGAGAGGAGATAAAGACATGTCACACCAAGACCTACTGAGGAGGTGAGAAAGGTGGAAAGAGAAATTGAGAAGACACCTAGAGGGCCATGCCACACAAACATGACAAGAAACGCTGAATTAACTCTGAGAATGTCAGCTTATTATAGGTCAAATTAATAATGCACGTGTCATCAACTAAAAAAGTGGTAATAATAGTCCAGGAAGGTGAGAAATAATGTGATCGCTTATGTTCTAGTTATTAGTTGTCTTTTATCAGCATTTAAAATCAGAGGAAAGAAATGGACAAAATCCTACTTTGATTTGAATAAGTAATGCATGGGATTTCCACACATGCACACTGATTTTAGGAATTAGTTACAAGTGGCAACTATATGCTGGACACTGGCTTGTATCCTGGAGAGACAGACTGGCAATCAAAGTCCATCTTGAGGAATAAGCAAATATCGCAGTTGACAGTACATGATAAAACTCCTTAAAAAAAATAAAGCACAGTGAAGAGTCAGATGGGACTATTGGGACAGATAGATTGTTAACCATTAGCATCCGTTCACAGCCATGGTGACTCATGACACCTAGTGTCCTATGGCAGCACCTGTGTTACTGAGTTCCCATGGGGGTCATTTCAAATGTTCTAGCCATCACTGTGTAAAATTGATCCTTTGTTTATGTCAGTATACTTGCTATCTTACCTTTTCTGCATGAATTAAACATGGAAAGATTTAAAATTTTTGCCATGTCAAGAATTCAGAGATCATTTAAAAAATGATTTTGCAAAGGTCCTCCAACATTTAGGTCACAAATCCTGTCTATCACTTCCATTTTCCTCATCATTCTTCCTATTTCGTCAATAAACATCAAAGAAATTCTAACATCTCAAGTTTCACTTCATATATGACTTCTTAATATAGATTTAAATTTTTTAACCTAACATTTTTATTGATTCTTTGGGACTTTCACATCATATGCCTCAAACATACTCACTTCCCAGTCCTTCTGGTCCACCTCTTTACCCCTGTGATCCCACCCTACTCCCTAACAAAGTAAAAATAAGAATAAGAACCAAGAAAAACAAATCCAATTTGGGTTGTCTATTTACTCACTGGAGCATTGTCAAACTCTCAGGGCCTGCCCCTTAAGTAGAACTGAATCCTTCCCTTCCCACACCTACTCCAAAAAGTCATCATTTGTGGAGATCTACTCTTAAGCATCCCCAGTACACATTTTCAGAGTTCTAGTCCTGAGGATGGAGAGATGGCTCAGCAGCTAAGACCACTGAATGATCTTCCAGAGGCCCTAAGCTCAGTTCCCAGAAACTACATGGTAGTTCACAACCCTTTGCAATGGGATCTGATGCCCTTGACACAGGAGGCTGAGGTAGGACTAGTGATTGCCACTGAAGCCTTCTTTGTCTCTCCCTCTCAACTCTGCATCTGCAGTCACCTATATCACAGCAAAAGCAGCCTTGTTCTTAACAGTCTGCAGGAGCATGGATCATTGGCCTCCACACAGTTTGTGGAGTACCAATAACTAATAGGACTCCTGGCTGTAGCAGTATCAACCCACGAGAAAAGGAAGACCCTCAGAGGCAGCCCAGACCACAGACATCAGCTTGATCTCAGGTGGAAACAGGACACTCAAATCAGCATGGCACACAAATGTCAACATGGCTTTGGGGACATGGGGTGCCCAGACCATGGATCAATGCCTTTGATGATAACATGGGCCACAGACAACATGGATCCTGGCTGAACTTGGACAACTGACCCAGATATTGCACTCTGCAGCCACATAGACCATTGCCTCAGGTAAGAACCCAGTCTACCTACATCAATATGGCCCCTTGTAGCAGCAGAGCCCATGGATATCCATGTGGCTTTAGGCTGCAGCATAGATTCTAGACATTTGCATGGCCGTCTGTGGTGACATTAGCCACAGTCATCAATGCTGTGCACAATGCCAGGCCAGTGGCTTCTGTCACCAAATTTGAAGTTTTAAAATGCCATCTGAGCAACAACTGGTCTTAAAAGCACCATATTTTGCATTATAAGTCTGTATGGCAGGACAATATGTTCTACTTTGACTTTAGACTATTCTCAGCAGCCTTTAAATAGTTTGCTGGTCTCCAGTTAAAAATGGCTGCCTCTGTCAAACTGTACAATAGTCTCATGTATTTGCAGCCATTTCTTAGGACTCTGACTTTGTGATGTAAACCATTTTGAAGGTGTTCATTTGGTTATCTACATAACTCTGCTAGTCTAGTGGTAAAGCCTTAAAACAATGTTCAGGATCATAAGCACTATGGTTGAATGAAAGGAACTGTGCCCCAACTTAAGTAATTCAAATGGAGAGAAACTAAACCCATCAATCTGTCATATTAGGAAGGAGCTACAGCCTTGCTTCCATTGGTTTAAACTATTTCACAATTATATTTATCATATTTCTCACACATATTACAGTCAATAGTTACCATTGCAATATATCAATCTTTATACCACCATCATTAACAACAGAAAAACCTTAGTGATCTTCCTTGGCATGAAGTTAAAACCCTCTTGCAAGAAACACTTATATACTTCAGACAGAGGAGTGAGAGAAATGGAGTCAGTACTGACCTTCCCTAAGGACTAGCATTTTTAGTATCATAAAATGCTATGCAAATTACAAGGAAGAAAAGCAATCTATAGGCCTACCCACAGGCAAAACCACTAACAACAACAATGATCAACGAGACAAAATATACATAAGATGCCATAGGGGCACGAATATTTGGGAGGTCTAACAGCCCATTCGATAAGAGGAAATTCATGTCTGTTACATGTAACATGTGTGTTACTAATAATTGGTAAACATAACCAATTACTAGTGGTTTGTGAAGTTATACACCATAGAAGTCAATTTACTATTCTTATATGGGGATTCTAGATATTTATCCTTACATCACATATAAGTGTAGCTCTTAGCTCTCATCAAAATGCTTCTTTTTTGCATCAGACAGAGGCTATTATGGAAAACCACAACTGATCAAAATACAGAGAGCCAACTGGAATTTCTACAATGTAACTTACATATAAGGCTCAGAAATGTTGCAGAAGAGGGGCATGAAAGACTTTAAGAGCCAGATGACCAGGAAGTCTACTATAAGATATAATCTTCTATATATGACCGGCTGAAACCACGGATTTTTTTTCACATTTTTTATTGGATATATTCTCTATTTACATTTCATTTCCCTTTTTCTGGTTCCCTGCCCCTCAAAGGTCTCCCATGCCCTTTTCCCTCCCCATGTTCCTCCATCCACCCTTTCCCACTTCCCTGTTCTGGTATTCCCTTGCACTGATGCTTTGAGCCTTTCCAGAACCAGGGTCCACTCCTTCCTTCTTGTTGGATATCATTTGGTATGTGGATTGTGTCTTTGGTGTCCCAGGATTCTAGGCTAATATCCACTTATCAGTGAGTGCATACCATAGGTGTTCTTTGAGACTGTGTTAACTCACTTAGTATGATGTTCTCCAGCTCCATCCATTTCTCTAAGAATTTCATGAATTCATTGAAACCACAAATTTTTTAACAATAAGGCTGCCTAAACAAGATCTGAACAATGACAACACCGAACAGCTTTCAAACATGAATGGGGAAATTATATAAGATCCCACCTCTCGTTTAAGAGCTATACCCATTAATGGCTGCAGAGAGAAAGAGAATCAGTCTTCTCAAGAAACAAGGCCTCTGAGGTTATCCAAATTTAACTGGTCAGTCATAAACATATACATATAGGTACACATACATATACATCATATACACAATATACATATGCATATGTACACATGTGCATACAGACACAGATACACACACATATACATATAAGTCTACATATACATGAAAAATACTGACTAGCCTGTGCTGGTTGCATTTGTGTTTGTGTGTGTGTGTGTGTGTGTGTGTGTGTGTGTGTGTGTGTGTGTGTGAAACAGTAGTAATCTATGAAGAAAAGAAAAGGTCATGTATTTTGGTTGTATTGGCAATGACATGGGAAATGTTGGTAGGGAGACATAGAGGGGTTAAAATACTTTAAATAAACCATTGATGAATGAAATTCTCAAAGAATGTTTAAATGAGGTAACCAGCAATACATAAAAAATGTAAATTTAGCAATTACATTGACAAATTATCTGTCTGTTTCTAAAGCTACCTTCAGTGAGTAACTTGAACATGTTCATTTTCCTTATTTGGACATTTTATTTTGCATTTGAAGGATTTTAGAATACTACCAAATCAAACCAGGAGAGTTGTCAATGAACATGAGCACAAGGACAGAATCAATCTCCTGCTGCTGCCGAGTGCACAAGCACCAGTGGGTCATCCGAGGATTCCAGCTTCCAGCTCCCACTTACATATTTTTATCCAGAATCATAAGAAAAATCATTGCTTATCTATCAACTTCTGTGTGTTCAAAAGACATGCCAGGACTTGTGGAAAGGGGACCAGGGAATCCATTCTGCTCTTTCTATATTTTCATTAGGAAGTACTAAAGAACCAAGATGGTGGCAGAGTCTCTATTGTCTGTGATGTGGATGATGCATTCTCCTTCCTTTCTTCCTTTTCCTTTGAGCTACTCTCCCCCTAACTTGTGCATGCTTAGAAATAACTCCCTAGTAGAGGTCCCAGGAAATCTCCCCACAAGCCCCTCTTCTTTCCCACTTTGTTGCTGGACACATTTGAAGAAATGTTGCTTTCTACAATGTAAAAAACAATCAGATATTTTAGCTTAGTTTTCTTGAACTTCAGATTAACTCAATTAACTAGCTCGTTCCTGATTTTCTTTCAACCCTGGGGTGTCAGTATATTCACAGCATGACTTCAGAGGGCAGAAGTAGATGATATGGGCTCACTTTACTTTAAAAACTAGACTCATAAGAGATGCTTAAAGAAAAAAGGGAAACTGGAGAAATCTGAGTGCTCAGAGCACAGCTGACTGGAATGGTCATGCTTTATATGAAGCATGATCGCGTGCTCACTTCCTCTCACCTGTCATGTGTGGTGAAGCCCCGCCCCCAGGGTGGCATGGCAGTAAGGTGCTGTGACACTTTTGCAGCTGAGCTTCATGAGCTGTCCTTAGACTGCATAGCTGAGAATGACTGTAGAGACTGGCCTATTCTTCTTTACTGGTTCATGAGGGATTCACTCTGCCACCTACTCTGTTTGTGCTGTGCTACATGTTGATACTAAAGCAAAAAGGACACCTAATCTTGAACTTAGAACCTTCAAATGAATGAAATGAATGAATGTTTTCTCCTTATAAGCTTGGGTATTAAGTTATGCTCTACAAAACTGACTAATATAGGTCCGAATTAATGGTCAGTCATCTCAAGACTTTAACCAGCACTAGCCTTCAATAGTTGTTTGTAAGCCTGAGGTTGGAGTGGTATTTAGCATTCCTAATCTACTTGTTTCTACATATTTGTTTCTATGTCTTTGTTAATGGCAAAGAAAATACTAGTCTGTCCATCTGGTGTCTGGACAGAATCAACTCAAATACTAATCAGACTCAAGTCAACCTGAACTGTTAATTCAAATGGATCACTGACCTGATAATGGTTCTAGGATTATAATGAACACAGGAATTTTTTCAGTAACATAAGTGGACAAAATTTCCAAAATATTACTAAGAGTTATATAAATAAAATGTTGTGCTGGTGAACATATGGTTTTATTTACAATAGTATTTCATCCCTGAATAATTGCATTCAATATTCATTTTGAAGTTGGTATGAAGCAATGACAAAGAGGGCTAAGTATTTGGCAGCACAAAGCCACACAATTTATCAATATTTGGTAAAGCAAAAACAACACTTATAAAGACCAGATGGTCTTTGCAACATGGAATTTTAAGTACTGGATATCATTTGTGTATGAATTATAGCGTAAGAAATTGGCATGTAATCAACTCTTTAGGAGAAAGAGATACTTTTCTAACCCCTTTCTGGTTGTAAAGTGCAAAATTAAGTAGTTTTCATTTACCTTTATGTGAATGTACAACAAAATATACCATAAAAATGACTATAGAATGCAGATGATAGAGCACTATGAATATTAAAACATTTGCACTCTCACTTTTGTAGATTATGAAGTTAAGGTTAAGAAAATTTACCTGATAGAATTGCACAACTGCAGGTCTGTCAGCTCCAAGTCCATGAACTTCCACCTTGGGGGGGGGGGACTGGGAAAGGGGAAAGCCTTTGGAATGTAAATATAGAATATAGAAAATAAAATAAAATAAAACCTGAAATCGTAAAAAAAAAAAAAGACTATTACCTCACAGTATTACAGACTCCATGAGTTTATATATTTGCCTTGTCATGTCTGAAAGAACTTTCTTTGGTGCCATGAATTACCTGTGTCTACATCTGCATAGTTCCCTGAGCCCTGTAAAGCCATCCCATTAGGACTAAGTGGTCCAAAGTCTCTCACTGTCTGCACACTGTACAGTTGTGAGTCTCTATTCATTCCCATCTACTGCAGGAAGAAGCTTCTCTAATGATGGCTGAGAAAGACCCTGGTCTATGAGTATAGCAGAATGCCATTAGGAGTCATTTTATTGCTATGAGGAGACCAGTAGTATTTGGTTTTTCCATAGGTCCCTGGTCTATCTAGTCTCAGAGCATTAGCCACTTTAGTGTTAGTTACAGCTTCAATTTCAGGGAGTACACCTTAAATCTAATCAAAAAGTCTTCTGATTCTCCCATAATGCTTGTGCCATAGTCATATCAGTGGGCATATTTTATTGGAAGGTCAACTGTTGTTACCCACAAGGTTTGTCGCTAGGAGATATTGGTGATTACTTTTCTCTTCTAGTAGCATGCAGAGTATCTTCCAGCACCATAAACATTACTCAACACAGTAAACAAGACTGTGGTTTAGAATCAGCTCAATTTCCTATTGTTCAGTGATATAAGCACATGCTGGCAAAGATCCTGGCAAAGGGAACATTAACAATTGTTAGTAGACGTGTAAGCTGGTACAGTCACTATAGAAATCATTTTGGATATTCCTCACAAAGCTGAAAATTGATATAGCTTAAAATCCCACCTTATGTATATACTGTTCATATGCATATACCCAAAGAGCTATACATCTTCTTACAGAGATACTTGATCATCTGTGTTCCTTGATGTTCTATTCATAATAGGCAAAATATTGGAAACGCCTATATATCTATCAACTTGTGAGTGAAAATGAGATATGGTGAATTTATACAATGGAATTTTTAGCTATTTAAAATAATAAAATTATAAAACTTTCAGGAAAACGGATGGAGATAGAAACAATCATCATGAGTTGGGTAATCCAGACACCAAAAGATAAATACTACATGTTTTTTCTTATATGTAGAAGCTAGCTTCTACCTTTTCAATATGTGTTTCTATCTGAATAATCACAGAGGCTAGGTACCTAGTAAGGGATCAGAGAGGAAGAGGGAATCTTCCAAAGAAGAAAAAGAATAGTGTTATAAAGAGATGAGGGGAAACAGAAATAGGAAAATTGCATTAACGGGGGAGATGGAATGCTGGATAAAGGCAAAATATAAAGAAGAACAAATACCACTAAAAGCCTTTGGAGAAGCCATATGGAAAACAGCTACTGTAAAGGATTCATAAAATATATACCTATATGAAATATATTTAAATGGAGCCACCATATAATGAAAGAGATTATGCTCCACTTAATAATCTTATGCCACTTTGTAAGGCTTCCAGCACCAGGAATAGGTGACATCTTGCTGAATCAATGGCCAACGGGCCCAATGGATGGCTGCAAGCATCAGCTGTTGCCAAGGCTACTGATTCCTTGTCACAACCTGATGCAAAGACCCACTGATGAACACATTCAAACTTTTTAATATCAATAATATTTTAAATTTTAACTCATACTTACATATTTATCTGTATTCTGGAACTATGCTGGAGAACTGCTGTTCAATTTTCTTTGTGAATTAACATCAAATTAGAAATGCTGACAAGTAGTAATATCCAAACATTGAGAGCGATTACAATGGGTGCATTGTAACCATGAATGCCCTGTCTTATAATACATGCATTGTCAGAGTATGAGAAAAGAATTTTCAAAACCATTTGTTAACAAAATAAACCCCCAAACATATTGTCACATAATTGCTGAGGATGTAATGGAGTGAATTAGAAGAAGACTAAAGGCAATAGCTATACTTCCGTGCTGGTATAAACAGTTAATAACACAATTAACAAAGCCACTCTGTGGGCAGAGGCCTTTAATCTCAGCACGCAGGAGGCAGACGTAGGTGGATCTCTGAGTGTGATGCCAGCTGTAGAGACAATTACAGGACAGCCAGAACTACAAAGAGAAAACCTTTCTTGAATCACCCTCCACCCCTACTAGTAAAACCTGAATAGGTATTATTAACTTCTCATTTCAAAGTAAGTAACAGAGGAAACGGTATGTTTAAACTGAAACTCACGTCGTGCTGCTTTTATGATAATCTGCTCTTTGTGAATCAAAGTCCAATTCTTGAAAATGTGAAGGGAGAGGAAGTGTACACAAACTATAGCAGAATCGAAGGATACTTTAAATAATGCTACCAAGAGGCATAGATGAGAGAGATTTCAGGAGACAGAAAAGCAGAAAGACAGAGATATTAACACAGATTTGTAGAATTGTTAGGTTAGAAACAAGAATAATTTCAAAAGTCCTAGTGTATTGAGACTAAAGTAAATCCTGACGCAGTGATAGACAAATTCTCCTGAATGACTATTTATTTATTTATTTATTTATTTATTTATTTATTTAAAACTCCAGATTTTATTCCCCTCCATGTCCACCCCCTGACTATTCCACATGCCATACCTCTTCCTGCCCCCTGTCTCTACAAGGATGTCCCCACCCCCACCCCACCCCACCCCACCCCACAAGACCTCTAAACTCCCAGGGACCTCCAATCTCTTGAAAGTTAGGTGTATCTTCTCTGACTAAGCCCAGACCTGGCATTCCTCCATTGTATATGTGTTGGGGACCTCATATCAGCAGGTGTATGGTGCCTGGTTGGTGGTCCAGTGTCTGAGATCTGGGGTCCAGATTAATTGAGACTACTTGTCCCCCTACAGGGTTGCCCCCCTCCTTAGCTTCTTCAAACTTTCTCCTAATTCAGCCACAGGGGTAGGCAGCTTCTGTCTATTGTTTGGGTATATCTGCATCTGAATCTTTCAGCTGCTTGTTGGGTCTTTCAGAGGGCAGTAATGCTCAGTCCCTTTTTGTGAGTGCTCTGTAGCCTCAGTAATAGGGTCAGGTCTTAGGATCTCCTCTTGAGCTGGATTCCACATTGGGCCTGTCACTGGACCTTCTCTTCCTCAGGCTCCTCTCCATTTCCATTGCATGCAGTTCTTTCAGACAGAAACACGTATGGATCAGAGTTGTGACTGTGGGATGGTCACTTGCTGCCATGTCTTTCTGCTGGAGGTGGGCTCTACAAGTTCCTCTTCCCAATGTAGGGCATTTCATCTAAGGTCTCCCACCTCCCAGGTTTCTGGTACATTCCAGAGGGTCCCCTCCAACCTCCTATCTCCTGAGGTTGCCTGTTTCCATTCTTTCTGCTAGCCTTCAGGGCTTCAGTCCTTTTCCCTTAGCCAATACTAGTTCATGTGCCCTCTACCCCCATCCCCTTTCCCTCCCAGGTCCTTCTCTCCCTCTCCCCTTGTGGTTGATTCCACCTTCGTGCCCCAAGGTAGGACTGAGGCATCCTCACTTGGGCCCTTCAGCTTGTTGTTATTTTTGAGTTCTATGGGCTCTATCTTGGGTATTCTGTTGTTTTATGTTTTGGCTAATATCCACTTATTAGTGAGTAAATACCATGCATGTCCTTTTGGGTCTGAGTAACCTCAATCAGGATGATATTTTCTAGTTTCATTTCCCTGCAAAACTCTGCTGTCCTCATTCTTAATAGCTGGGTAGTATTCTATTGTGTAGATGAACCAATTTTCTGTATCCATTCTTCTGTTGTGGGACATCTGGGTTGTTTCCAGCTTCTGGCTATCACAAATAAGGCTGCTATGAACATAGTGGAGCATGTGCCCCTGTGGCATGGTGGGACATCTTTTGGGTATACTTCCAAGACTGGTATTGCTGGGTCTTCAGGTAGATCTATTTCCAGCTTGCTGAGGATCCTCCAGATTGATTTCCAGAGTGGTTGGACCATTTTGAAATCCCACCAGCAATGGAGGAATGTTCCTCTTTCTCCACATCCTCATCAACATGTGCTGTCACCTAAAGTTTTGATCTTAGCCATTCTGATTGTGAGGTGAAATTTTAGGGTTGTTTTGATTTACATTTCTCTGATCACTAATGTATTGGTAAACAGTGTGATTGCTAAGAACAGAAAAAAGCAATTATCTCTTGGGGAGAAAACCCTTAATCTTTCCTGTCCACTTAATCATTGGTTTACAAAACAAATTAGATTAAAATGTATACATTCAATATAGATGCATTTGTGAGATCTGCCAATAGATTTAAAGTACATGGAACTTGTCATTGCCTAAAAGCCATTGGGTTTAGCTTTACACATATTTCTAACACTGAACGAGATCCAAACAGAGATTTTTCTGGAAGTTTCTCTTTCTTTCACGTCAAACATTCCCTCTAAGTGGACTCTTGCATTACTAGCTGACTGGCTCTAAGTGCTAGTCTCTCTTTAAGGAAAATGTAGCCTGGTCCCAGCAAATCTAGGTCACCTCTAAACAGGCTCTGTGGGGTGATTGGGGAATAGTTGGGGAAGGGAGAGGACTTATGGGACATATGGTGGGGGGGGGGACTGGGAAAGGGGAAAGCCTTTGGAATGTAAACAAAGAATATAGAATAAAAAAATGAAAAAAGATATTAAAAAATAAAATAAAATAAAAGCTACCTACATTCCAATTGAGATTTACAATCATTCCTTCTGAGTTCATTATTTAAGAAAAGGCTTAGAAAAAATCAAATTCATCTAATGTGACTTCTTAAAGAACTATTAACAACACCATTTATTTTTTTAATTAAGGTACACAGCACAATCTGGGTTTACTTTTAGCCCATGAAACTATTTCTCTATTCTCCGTGATTACTTTAGTGTCTCTTCTTCAGGACTCAGATGACTATTACCTCTATGTTGTCTTTAACTACGATTATTAACTATAGAGTATAGTTTCATTTGATGGCTTTTAGAGCTCTTGTTCTTCTTCATATTACTCTATATTTATATACTCATAAGAGAAAAGTAAGACTTCAAGCTTTCTATATTCCCATATGACAAAAGAGGTAGTATGGACATTTCCTTAATTTATTAAACTGATTAATGAATCAATATTGTAAATCCAGATGAGTAGACTATGATAGTGAAGGCAAGAGGATAGCAAGTTTGAGACGAGTGTGAGCTACATGCAAGAGTTTGACTCAGAAAGGGGGTCATAAATATAGATAAATCAATATAAAAGGCGCTATAAATGTTTTCTGGTGCTTATACCTAAGCAGCTGGAAGTCCTTCATGCATGCAGAGATTATTAAATATTTCCACACACTTTTACTCCATTATTATCGCCTTTCCCTGTACCTTCTAACCAAACCCCATCTTATATAGCCATTCTTTCTGCGTCCTTCAAGGCTATCCTGGTTTATTTCAAAACAGTTTCATCTATGCATTCCTTTTGGATGCCCCCAGAACAAAATTATATCACATACTTTGGTTCCATAATATGGAAATATTAAGCAATAACTGAGCTGGAAACCTCTTTCCTGGCGGCTCTTTTTATAGTCATGGAAGGTGCTATGCAGCTTCTGGAGAAGACATGAATTGTCTTACTACCCAACTATGAATACTATGAACTACACCAATCCTCTAGACATAATATATTCAATGTGCATTAGTGGCACCAAGATTAGGCAAGAAGCCAGCTACTCTGATTAGATTTAAGACTGGCTCCACAAAAGGAAATACATGCATTTCCAAAAAGCATAAGAGGTCCCAGGCCCTGGCGGAGGAAACTACCGAATACTTTCATTTAGCTAAATAGACCAAGTGTCGAAGTGCCTTCTAAGTATTTATGTTTATACTCATTCTTCAATATATATATATGAATATGTATATATACATATATATGTATGTATATATATATATATATATAAACTATAAAAATAATATAAGATTTTTTAAAATACATATTTTAGTCAAGCTTTGTGTAATTACATGAAGTTCTAAGCATTGTAACCCTGTTCATATTAATCTCTCTTTCCACTGTGTATTCAATTCTTCCTAATCAGGATGGACAGTCATCTTCCTCCCACCCAGGTTTTCCAAGTTGAAAAACATTTAATCAAAGAACACATAGTAGTAAATCTTCCTGGACACTCCGCAGCCTCTCTACCCCAGAGACAGCCCCTACATGGAAGAGTGTCAAAAAGTACCTGTGTCTGAGTCCAGAGAAAATTACTTGTTACTACAACATAGTAAACCAGCTTGCGGTCCCTCTGCTTCTTACACTGTAAGTGAATGTAAAGATTAGAGAGTCAAACAAATTCATGGAATTGAGAATTTTAACCACTAAATTCAACCTTTCCAAGTCACAAATAATTGAAAAGGTGCCAATAATTAAGTGACTCAAGGATCCCAAAGCATAGCAATGATCGAGTTAGACTCCAGGCCAGCAGCCACTTCCCAAGTCAATGTCCATGCTATGATGGGAACACACCATAAGTGTTCCCTTTCTTATTACATGTATTTCTATCTTAAAGTATATTTTTTATACATTTACACCATTTTTATCTTTGGTATTCGTTTTGGAAACTGCTTATTAACTTCTAAATAATTTCCACAAAAATGTCTTTAGAAACATTTCAGTTATTCAAAGGTAGCTCCAACTATTTTTGCCTCATAGTTTGTTGTTTAGAATTTCCTCTCCACAACTGGTACTTAATGTTCAAAAAGAAACAATCAGAGAAAATACATCTATCTTTGTACCTCATATAAATCTCCTCTCCAGTATGGCAGAGTCTAGAAGAAGTAGGACTCTGAATTCAAAGCTAGTATAGGTACTGTTTCAAAATTACATGTACCTTCTGTATGGAGGCTAAGTGAAGAACCAGTATAAGGTGTTCATCATGTTTTATGAAACCAGAAGAATGATGGACATTGCACAAAGATGTTGGATGCTAAACAATCTGCAGTTGCTTTAACAAATGGGTGTGATCAGAATACTATAGACTGTCTAATCGTATCAGAAAAAATAGAGTTGTTCAGCTAAACCTTACTAGTCAGTGAACTATATCATACTATTAAAAAGAAGTAAATGTTATTTCAACTGATAAAAAATAAAGTCATTGATAAATCTTTATAGTCTCTCATGTTTACAAATCTAAGATAACACTATTCAGAAAATAAGGTACCATGTTCAACATGATAAATGACATTTACAGACAATGCAGAGTTGCTTATTTGAAAAGGACTGAAAGTCTATGTTAAGATCATGCAGTCAACAAAGATGCCCACATTCACTATTACTCCTCAATATTACTCTGGATATTCCAATTGAACAACTGAAAATATACACCACAAAAAATCTATCCCAAATTGATCAGGAACTGAAACATAAAAGTGGAAACTCTTGAAGCACAGAACAAGGAAATTACTTTAAATATTGGTTTAGCAACAGATTCTTAGACACACCAAAAATGAAAGTAAGAAAAGAAAAGCTAAGAGTACACATGGAGTTTATCAAATTAAAATCATTTGTTCACAAGGGAATATAACTAACCTTGTATGAATCTGAAGGGATAACTTTGTAGAAAAAGAGAAAATATTTGCATCTAAAGACAGAACTGTGTGAAACTTTCAAATAACAAATAAAAGAATATTTTTGTTAAAATTAATTATAATAATTCAGTCCATAAAATGAGGGAGAAATATGCAACTTCCAGGAGTGTGATCTAATTAAGTGTGAATAGAATCTCTTGCTGATATAATACACATGTATCACCATTTGTTACCTTTATATATTTGCAGGCATAAAACCCATGATGCTAAGCAGAACCTTTGCAGATGTGTGAGCTGAGCAGCTAGAAGAGCTGGAGATCTACACCGTCCCTATTTCCTTTTATACAGCACACAGACTAGTTTTTCCAGGGGGATTTTAAGTTCAGTTGAGGTAGTCATTATAATTGGCTTCATTTTATGGCACAGAAAGGATTTGTTCACAGACTGTCTTACCCTCTTCTGTCCTAGGTTACTCTCATTTTTTAATAGGCTTCATTTTTAAATGGAGGATGCACCACAGACATTTAAAAGTAGGGCATTACTGCTTTCTACCTCTCGAAGTGAAAGCATGCTTCCGTCTCTCTAAGGGAATCTCTGAAGCCTGGGCCCTTCAAAGTGGGATCTATCCTACGTTCTCTATTCTTCCTCTTCTTCCTGTCATCCACACTGAGCTCCTTTGTGCCTTCTTAATTCATGCGACGGTTTGTCTCACTCTAGGGACTCAAATTTTGTAGTTTAGGAACTAAATTGGAAAAAAATAATTTTAGCAAAAAAAATCATTTTGACTCTCATAAGGTATGAAATACCAATGCCACACTACATGAGAATGCTTTCCTAAGGCATGGGTTTCAATGGCTAGGTTGCAATGGCATGCAACAAATAAATATATTTTCATGAGCTGACATCTTTACAGAAAATCCTTACTCATAAATTGGGAACTTGTCTTTGTCTTAAATCTTCAAATTAAATCTCTCTCAGAAATATTATATTTGTCTTTTTAAATCTAAATAATGAAGCAACATATCTATAATATAAAATGTACATTTATATTATTTTAAAAGAATAGCCAAAACCTATTTCTAAAGCAAACAACCAGCAGAGTGAATGCTATAGTCTCTGATAGAAGAAAAAAAAAAGCATTGCTGGCTATTTTCCAACAGAAGAATATGCCTAAAGATCTCTGGTGTCTTAACAGAGTGGAGAGAGGATTTCAGAGTGGTTATTGTAGCACTGGCAATCACAGTGATGACTATTTGCTGGTTTCCTGTATAACCCAGTCTGACCTCCACTCCTGATCCTCCTCCCCATCTTGAAATTGCAAGCATGTGCCACTGTGCACAAAAGCAGTAAACTCTCAGAGTTTGATGAACCTTGGTTACTTAGTATGGATGAGAAGGTGCAGCTCTACATGATGAATGTGCATCTGGATCAACAGCTATGGGCCAGCATCACCAACATGATGTGCAATGTCACTTTTCTATACCTACTATGCCAAGTAGTTGAATCTGCATTCCAATGGCAACACTGAATCTAATGTGTGCAAAGCTTTGTGTTGCATCCCAGCATAAATAAAAAAGAAAGAGGAACAGAAGGAATCAAGTAGGAATCCATGCTTTGTCACACCGAGGTAAATATAAATTTAATTGTATTAATGTATTAAAGAAAATAACAAGAAACTGGTATAGGGTAATTTATAAAATACCCTAACGGTAACATCAAATAAGTATGTACATGTCCCTTCACTGTTGAGTAATGAATAGGAGAATATAACAAAATGCACATGTGTCTGCTCATTTATATAGAGAGGCATGGATAAAGAGGAAACCAGAGTTATGAGAATGATTAGCTACAGGAAGAGATGAAAACTAAATTGAAATGTTTACTTAATAAATAAAAAAGAACAAGATTGAAACACATATAAAATAAATCACACACTTTATCAATGAACTCAACCTTACTTCAAATAAATCTCATGATTACACCAAAGCAGATGAGAAGAGACAAATGACTAATGAACAGTATAAGAAAGAATGTGATCAATAGTGTCAGTGAAGTAGAGCCCAGTAAATTAAATAAGGATGCATGCCTCCACAATGATGATGAAACAGTGAAGAGAAGAGAGATAACTCCTAGGAGTTAAACGGTAGCTAATAGCTGTAAGAGGAGTGACTTGGATAATAATGGAACATCTGTGATACATCACAGTAGATCCTGAATACAGATATTATTGAGAGAGCTAAAATTAGTGTGGAGAAAATGAAGGTTGACATGGATTATTTGAGCAACCTGAAATCACAGACTCCTGAAATGCCCACTGCATCCAAATACAGTTATTTTGCAGCTATTAAGGTTAGTGTTGCTGAATATAAGGAAGGATTTTTCAAACTCCGAGCCATGGCATGCTAAGAACATAAGAGATGGCAGTACTGTCCAGATAACTTCAACTGTATGACCTTGGCTCACAGCGAGAATTCAAAAGTCTAAACCTGAAGTGCATACTACATTATCCACAAGTAAAAATGTGGGAAAATGATAAAGGATCCTAGATAAGAAAACATAAAGAAATAAATCAATTCACTACAGTAAGTGATCCTGGTCTTGTATCAGAAATAATTCAGTGTATTAACACAATCACAAATTAGCCACTAATATTATACCAATGTGAGTCTTTTAGTGCATGGATTAAACACATTCAGGATTCTTCACACAACCTCACACATTCCTCCCATATATCTCATATGAGGCACTAAAATGTCACAGTTTGAAGGAATTAATATTAAGCTCTGAGTTAGCAATAATCCTTCAGTGTTGACTTAAAGAAAGAAATCAAAGCACTTCCCACTGGTGTCATTACACCAAACACAAATCCATATTGGAATTCTGTAATCCATGTTCCTTTCTGTTGTATGAATTTATACCTGCCTGAAGTCTGTGTTGTGAATCTGTCCATGCATGTATGTTTGTGTATGAGTCTGTCCTTAACAAAAGGTTTTGCTCTGTATTCATTGAACAGCCCATAAAGCATTAGATGGAGGGAAGATTGAGGGAGAATGTACAGAAATTGTAAAATCATAATTCTACATGGGATTTATTATGTCACTGACTCCAACTGACCCAGACAAGAAGCAATATTAAAGACATCCTGGTTCATCAAGCAATATCCAAATGTCATATTCATCATTTATGGTGGAAACTCACTTTATAAAATTTGTTTCAACTTCTATTTTACTCTTTTCATCAATATATATATATATATATATATATATGTATGTATATATATATTATTTAGTGCAAATATATATATTTATTACTTAGCGCATGAAAAAGGGCATTAGTTAAGGCTACAAGTGTATGGTCAGTTGTACAAATTGGTCACATGGGAAGTCCAAGGCAAGTAAAGTCAGCTGTTACCTTGTTCTCTCAAAGTCAGATTAAGCAAACAGTCACAGTACACAAAAGTACACAGTAGGGTAGCAAAGCAAAATCTCAAGTGACCCAAGCTGTATTCATAGCTGGCTGTGAGGGCCAGCAACATTTCCAGTCTCCTGTAGTGGAAGAGATATTTTCATTTTGTTGCCTTGCCCCATTTGACTTTAACAATTTACCATGGTTAAATAAAATGTTAACATTCAGGAAAATTAGGTAAAGACTTCATAACTTTTAAATTTCTGTAGGAATAAAAACACTTGGCTTAGAAATACTAGAAAACTGATATGAAGCATAAGAACTAGGAATGATTGCTTCTTACCCTCATAATGTGTGGGCTGGAAAACAATAAATCCAGGCTAGCTCAGGCAATATGAGTTTTACAAGTGAGATGTAAACATATGTGAAGTCAGAAACCAATAACACCATAGATCGTCCTCACTGGGAAGGCCCTAAGAGTGTCTATTCTCAAGTTTATAAACAATTTCTGCCTGAGAGAGATCATAATTTTAAGATACAGTGTATCTTACATTGAAATGTTCTAATAATTTAAATCTTGAGGTTTTTTATCAGATTAAACCTGCTCATTGATCTCTACATTCCATGTGAAGTGACTTCATCCTTTATGATGGAACACATCCCTTAGCTGACGCTGGTTCCCTCTAGTCTTATCTTGCCTCATCTCATCTCTTCCAAGTTTATTTATTTATTTTCTGGAATTTTGAATTATAGACATACAAACCTGATTTATCTCTCCATCATAGTTTATTTGTTGAGTGTCTATGTTAAAACCTAGAAAGCCACTCCCTGCAACCTCCGCCATCTTCCCAGCTGTTCTGATCCAGCCTGTGGAACCAGGTACCTGAGATATCCTGAGTTTAAGACCTTTGGGGACTCAGGTTTTGAGCAGGAGCTGCGCACAGAGCAGCAGTTTGGGGGCCCCAGCCAAGCCTGGGCTCTGTGCCCTGAAGGCAGACCCCACGCTCCCTGCAGCCTCCACCATCTTCCCAGGTGTTCCGATCCAGCCTGCGGAACCAGGTACCGGAGATATCCCAAGTTTAAGTCCTTTGGGGACTCAGGCCTTGAGCAGGAGCTGTGCACAGAGCAGTGGTTTGGGGGGCACCAGCCAAGTGTGGGCTCAGTGCCCTGAAGGCAGACCCCACACTCCCTGCAGCCTCCTCCATCTTCCCAGCTGCTTTGAACCAGCAGGCAGAACCAGGTACCCAAGATGCCCCGAGTTTAAGACCTTTGGGGACTCAGGACACCAGACAGCAATCCCTGAGCAGGAGCAGTGCAGAGCAGCAGCCCAGCAGGCAGAACCAAGTACCTGAGATATCCAGAGTTTAAGACCTCGGGGACTCAGGCCACCCGTCAGCAATCTGTGAGCAGGAGCCTTGCAGGGCAGTGGTTCACGTGTCCTAGTCATGGGGAAATAGCCTTATGAGCCCATAGGAGGTTCAAGCACCAGCTAGTTACTACAGGACCAACTAACACCAGAGATAACCAGATGGCAAAAGGCAAATGTGTGATCGTTACTAACAGAAATCAAGGCAATATGGCAGCATCCGAACCCAGTTCCCTGACAACAATAAATCTCGGATACCCGAACACATCAGAAAAACAAGACTCAGATCTAAAATCACTGGTCAGGATGCTGATAGAGGAACACTTAGATAAAACTCTTAAAGTAATACAGGAGAAAATAGATCAAAAGCTAGAAGCCCTTACAAGGCAAACACAAATAAGTCTCAGATACCCCAACACACCAAAAAAAAACAAGAGTCAGATCTAAAATCACTGGTCAGGATGATGATAGAGGAACACTTAGATAAATCTCTTAAGGTAATACAGGAGAAAATGGATCAAAAGCTAGAAGCCCTTACAAGGCAAACACAAAAATCACTTAAAGAAATTCAGGAGAAAATGGATCAAAAAATGGATGCCAATAAGGGGGAAACACAAAAAACACTCAAAGAAATACAAGAGAATGTGGGTCAACAAGTAGAAGCCATAAAAGAGGAAACAAAAATTCCTTAAAGAATTACAGGAAAGAATAAACAAGCAAGTGGAAGATCTGAGCAAAACCATCCAGAATCTAAAAACAGAAGTAGAAACAACTAAGAAATTGCAAAGGAGACAACGTTGGAGATAGAAAACCTTGGGAAGAAATCAGGGGCCATAGATGCAAATATCAACAATAAAATACAAGAGATAGAAGACAGAAGCTCAGATGCTGAAGATACCATAGGAAGCATGGATTCAACAATTAAAGAAAATGCAAAATGCAAAAAGGTGGTAACCCAAAACATTCAGGAAATCCAGGACACAATGAGATGACCAAAACTAAGGATTATAGGTATAGAAGAGAGGGAAGATCTACAACTTAAAGGGCCGGCAAATATCTTCTACAAAATTATGGAAGAAAACTTCCCCAACCTAAAGAGAGAGATGCCCATGAATATACAAGAAGCCTACAGAACCCCAAACAGACTGGACCAGAACAGAAATACTTCCTGTCACATAATAATCAAAACCCCAAATGTACTAAACAAAGAAAGAATATTAAAGTCAGTAAGAGAAAAAGGACAAGTAACATATAAAGGAAGACCTATCAGAATTACACCAGACATCTCACCTGAGACCATGAAAGCTAGAAGATCCTGAGCGGATCTCATGCAGACTCTAAGAGAACACAAATTTCAGGCAAAACTACTATACCCAGCAAAACTCTCAATTGCCATAGATGGGGAAACCAAGGTATTCCATGACAAAACCAAATTTGCACGTTATCTATCTACAAACCCAGCCCTACAAAGGATAATAGGGGAAAATACCAACACAAGGGGGGAAACTACACCCCAGAAGAAACAAGATAGAAACCCCCTCTCATCAAACCCAAAAGAAGAGAACCACTCAAATATAAAATATAATGCCCAAAATGTCAGGAAGTAGTAATTACTATTCCTTAATATCTCTTAATATCAATGGACTCAATTTCCCAATAAAAAGACACAGACTAGCAGACTGGATACGGAAACAGAACCCTACATTTTGCTGCATATAGGAAACACATCTCAGTGTCAAAGACAAACACTACCTTAGAGCAAAAGGCTGGAAGACAATTTTACAAGCAAATGTTCTCAGGAAACAAGCCAGAGAAGCCATTCTAATATCAGATAAAATTGACTTTCAACCTAGAGTCATCAAAAGAGACAGGGAAGGTCACTTCTTGCTTGTCAAAGGGAAAATCCACCAAGAAGAATTCTCAATACTGAACATCTATGCTCCAAATGTAAGGGTACTCTCATTCATAAAAGAAACTTTACTGAAGCTTAAAGCACACATTGGCACCTAACACAATAATTGCAGGCGACTTCAACACTCCACTCTCCTCAATGGACTGATCAGGAAAGCAGAAACTAAACAGGGACACAGTGAAACTAATTGAAGCTTTGGACCAATAGGATTTAACAGATATGTATAGAACATTTCATCCTAAAGCAAAAGAATATACCTTTTTCTCAGCACCGCATGGTACCTTCTCCAAAATTGATCATATAATTGTTCACAAAATAGACCTCAACAAATACAAGAAGACCGAACAAATCCCATGCCTCCTATCAGATCACTATGGAGTAAAAGTGGTCTTCAATAGCAAAAAGAACAACAGAAAGCCCACATACACATGGAAACTGAACAATACTCTAATCAATGACACCTTGGTCAAGGAAGAAATAAAGAAAGAAATCAAAGACTTCTTAGACTTCAATAAAAATGAAGGTATGACCTACCCAAATCTATGGGACACAATGAAAGCAGTGCTAAGAGGAAAACTCATAACCCTGAGAGCCTCCAAAAAGAAACTGGAGAGAGCATACACTAGCAACTTAACAGCACACCTGAAGGCCCTGGAACAAAAAGAAGCTAATTCACCCAGGAGGAGTAGAAGACAGGAAATCATCAAACTAAGGGCCGAAATCAATCAAGTAGAAACAAAGAGAACCATACAAAGAGTCAACAAAACCAAGAGCTGGTTCTTTGAGAAAATCAACAAGATAGATAAACCCTTAGCTAGACTAACCAAAGGGTACAGAGACAGTATCCAAATTAACAAAATTAGAAATAAAAAGGGGGATGTAACAACAGAAACTGAGCAAATTCAAGAAATCATCAGATCCTACTACAAAAGCCTATAGTCAACACAACTGGAGAATCTGGAGGAAATGGACAATTTCCTAGAGAGATAACAAAGAGCAAAATTAAACCAGGATCAATTAGATCAGCTAAACAGTCCCATAATCCCTAGAGAAATAGAAGGGGTTATAGAAAGACTCCCAACCAAAAAAGTACGGGACCAGATGGTTTTAGTGTAGAATTCTATCAGACTTTCAAAGAAGACCTAACACCAATACTCTTCAAACTATTCCACAAATAGAAACAGAAGGAACACTGCCCAACTCGTTCTACGAAGCCACAATAACGCTGGTACCTAAACCACAAAAAGATCCAACAAAGAAAGAGAACTACAGGCCAATTTCCCTTATGAATATTGATGCAAAAATACTAAATAAAATTCTTGCCAACCGAGAGCACATCAAAACCATCATTCACCCTGATCAAGTAAACTTCATCCCAGGGATGCAGGGATGGTTCAATATACAAAAAATTCATCAATGTAATCCACTACATAAACAAACTAAAAGAAAAAAACCACATGGTCATCTCATTAGATGCTGAAAAAGCATTTGACAAAATCCAGCATCCTTTCATGCTAAAAGTCCTAGAACGAACAGGAATTCAAGGCCCTTACCTAAATATAGTAAAAGCAATATACAGCAAACCAGTAGCCAATATCAAAATAAATGGAGAGAAACTTGATGCAATCCCACTAAAATCAGGGACTAGACAAGGCTGCCCTCTATATATATATATATTTTCAATATAGTACTTGAAGTTCTAGCAAGAGCAATTAGACAACATAAGGAAGTCAAGGGGATACAAATTGGAAAGGAAGAAGTCAAACTATCACTTTTTGCAGATGATATGATAGTATATGTAAGTGACCCAAAAAACTCCACCACAGAACTCCTACAGCTGATAAACAACTTCAGCAAAGTGGCTGGTTATAAAATCAACTCAAGCAAATCAGTAGCCTTCTTGTACTCAAAGGACAATCAGGCTGAGAAAGAAATTAGGGAAATAACACCCTTCACAATAGCCACAAACAACATAAAGTATCTTGGCGTGACTTTAACCAAACAAGTGAAAGAACTGTATGACAGTAACTTCAAGTACTTGAAGAAAGAAATCGAAGACCTCAGGAGATGGAAAAATATTCCATGCTCTTGGATTGGCAGGATCAATATAGTAAAAATGGCCATCTTGCCAAAAGCAATCTACAGATTCAGTGCAATCCCCATCAAAATCCTAAATCAATTCTTCATAGATCTAGAAAGAACAATTTTCAAATTCATCTGGAGTAACAAAAAACCCATATTAGCTAAAACTATTCTCAACAATAAAAGGACTTCTGGGGGAATCAATATCCCTGACCTCAAGCAGTACTGCAGAGCAATCGTGTTAAAAACTGCATGGTATTGGTACAGTGACAGGCAAGTAGATCAATGGAATAGAATTGAAGATCCAGAAATGAAACCAAAGACTTACGGTCACTTGATCTTTGATAAAGGAGCTACAACCATACAGTGGAAAAAAGAGCCTTTTCAACAAATGGTGCTGGTTTAACTGGAGGTCAACATACAGAAGAATGCAAATTGACCCACTCTTATCTCCTTGTACTAAGATCAACTCCAAGTGGATCAAGGACCTCCACATAAAACCAGACACACTGATACTAATAGAAAAGAAAATAAGGAACACCCTGGAGGACATGGGCACAGGGGAAAGTTCCTGAACAGAACACCAATAGCTAATGCTCTAAGATCAAGAATCGACAAATGGGACCTCATAAAATTACAAAGTTTCTGCAAGGCAAAGGACACTACCAGAAGGACAAAACAGCAACCAACAAACTGGGAAAAGATCTTCACCAACCCCACATCTGACAGAGGGCTAATATCCAATATATACAAAGAGCTCAAGAAGTTAGACCCCAAAAAAACAAATAACCCTTTCAAAAAATGGGGTACAGAGCTAAACAAAGAATTTTCACCAGAAGAAATTCAGATGGCTGAGAAGCACCTTAAGAGATGTTCAACATCCTTAGTCATCAGGGAAATGCAAATCAAAACAACCCTGAGATTCCACCTCACACCAGTCAGAATGGCTAAGATTAAAAACTCAAGGGACAACAGGTGCTGGCGAGGATGTGGAGAAAAAGGAACACTCCTACACTGTTGGTGGGATTGCAAGATGGCACAACCACTCTGGAAATCAGTCTGGCAGTTCCTCAGAAAATTGGGCCTGACACTTCCAGAGGACCCTGTCATACCACTCCTGGGCATATACCCAGCGGAATCCCCTGCATACAATAAAGACACATGCTCCACTATGTTCATAGCAGCCTTATTTATAATAGCCAGGAGTTGGAAGGAGCCCAGATGTCCTTCAAAGGAGGAATGGATACAGAAAATGTGGTATATTTATACAATGGAATACTACTCAGCAATTAAAAATAATGAACTCACGCAATTTGTAGGCAAATGGTTGGATCTGGAAAATATCCTAAGTGAGTTTACCCAATCACAAAAGAATACACTTGAAATGCAATCACTGATAAGTAGATATTAATAAGCCCAAAAACTCTGAAAACTCTAGGCACAATTAGCAAATCAAAAGATTCCCAAGAAGAAGGAAGGAAAGGACCCTGGTCCTGAAAAGACTGGATCCAGATTTGTAGGAGCATATCAGAACAGAGAAATGGGGTGGGGGTGATTGGGGAATGGGTGGAGGGAAGAAGACTTATGGGACATATGGTAAGGGGGAAACTGGGAAAGGGGAAAGCCTTTGGAATGTAAACAAAGAATATAGAAAATAAATTTTAAAAAAAAGAAAAAAAAATTTTAAAAAAACCTAGAAAGCCCCATTTGTGGTTCTATACAGAGAAAATTCAAGCTCTATTTCCAATCTCCTGATACTTATTCAACATGATTTGCCACCCAGCTGCAGTTTCTCTCTATGCATCCCTTACATCTCCATGTTCTATGAGAGAGTCCCCATGGCTGCTATCCATTATATTTAATAACTTACTGTGAAGTAAGGCATTTGGCTTTTTAAAAGGGCCTTCTAAGGCAATATTCATATATGATATATTCTTTATTAGCTGCATAATTATCTTTTTTTTTACTCTTATGGTTATTTAAGCATGTCCAGCAACCTACACGATGCTTTGTTGGTTACTCTTAAAGAGATCACTATACTTAGTCAATATTTAGCTCTTGCCAAGAAATTGCAGATATTTAACATGACCATGACACTGAAATCCCCTTACAAGCAACAGTATTTCTATAGTTTTGTTTTCTTACGTGAAAATGAGAACAATTCCAATATTGAATTCATAAAATTGATAATAGAAAACTGTAGATAACTACACTAAAAGTTTTTAGATAACATATTCATCATCAACATGGTAATTAGAGTATCAATGGACAGATTACCAACAATTACCTCTAATAACAATGTACAAGTATGTCTAATATGCCTCTGAACTTGTCTTTCTGTGTTGAGCTCCCTTTGCCCTTTCACTCCCATATCTCTTCTGCATAAATACATTTCAAAACACCAGATGGTCTCTTCTCAGAGAACTTACAATACACACCAAGTACTCATGTCATCAGCAAACTTGAAAGTCTATGACAACACTTGCCTTTATGTCAGACTACAAGACTTTTGTCAAAGAAAGTGTCACCCTCTACAACTTAAAATAGTGGCAATCACATGGGAGCTGATCAAGAGACCTTTTTGAAATAAATGTGTTAGTAGATAAAGAAGGAAAGGTTGTTGTGGTATTCCTTAACATGTTTTCTAGAAATTAAGTTATAAAGGTGTAGGTAAACATAATGAGGATTTTCCTTTTCTTCAGTAGTATAGAGATTGTCTAATACAAGGCCAGATGCTGAGGTGTGCACTATCTTCCAATGGCTTTCCATATCTATAGGCTTCCCTAACAAGTGAACATTAACCAGTGAAAATCTTCTTGTTTTAGTGATTAAATGGCGATAAGACAAACTCTCTTCTGACATTCTGCCTTCTCATACTTGAAGTTCATGTCAGGAATAAAGCAATTACTTAATATGTGTAAAATTTTAAGTTACAGACTTGAATAGAATAGAATAGAATAGAATAGAATAGAATAGAATAGAATAGAATAGAATAAATAGGATAGGGCAGGATGAGCCTGAACATAATGGGTTAGCACAAAGCAGAACATGACAGATCAAAATAATATAACATGAATAATAAATAAAATGAATGGCTTTGAGTGTTGTCTTCCACATTCGTTGTGGTCTTTAACATAATCTCAAACTAAGGAAGAGGGTAGCGTGCTAAGTAGCATATATATATGTATATATATATATATATACATATATATTATTGGTAGCATTTCTTTATTACTAACATTGAACACAACCTTTGCACTATTTAAAACCTATATAGAAGATGGCAGGGAGTGGACTGGGTTCTGCACTGAAGGGGATATATTTCATGTTGACATTTTGAGATTTCGTCACAAGAGGGCGAAATTGGGTTACACATAGCATGGAGACCCACCCCACTTACTAAGCCAGGTTTATGTGAGTGAACAGGAGTGGAGCCTGAACAGCATTGGATCTGCATTAGAAAGAAAACAATGGCAGTGCAGATCTTCAAAGATTAAATGCTTATTTTCCTTTATTTTATATCTTTATTTCCAGAGCCACAGAAAATTCACATCCAATTGGTCATCAAGTGTGGAAAAGTCTTGGATATAATTAGAGAAGCACAATGGGTTAGAGAATGCTTCTGGCCTGCTATGCTTATCTCTATGCAGATGACTCTTAAAAGTTAGCTTCAATTGTGCTATCAAATTAGAGGAGTATTACTATATCTATCACTAAAAATTGTTAACTAAAACATGTTTCAGAATTATTTTACTAAGAAGTCATCCTTCACCTAATTGGATTAAGAAGTCATCAGAAGGAATTCCTAGGTAACAGGGTATTCTGGCTTCCATTTGGTTTCTGTGATCAAACTAAAACAAAAAGCAAATTAGGGAATGAAAGGGCCCTAGTCACAGGTTACATTCCATCACCTAGGGAAATTAAGGCAGAAGTTTTGTAAGACTCTGAAGCAAAAAAATCCATTTTGATCACTGCTTGCAGCAGAACCAGCTCCCCAGGGAATAGCCTCACCGCTGAGAGCTGAGCTCTCCTGCAATAAGGAGCAATCAACAGGACCCATCACAGATATATCCGCAGGCCAGCCGGACTCTAGGCTGTGCCAAGTCGACACTTAGAGGCAGCTGAAACACAGGCTGAACTATTTGGTTTGGGCATGTCATTAGGCGCTAAAATTGTCAGCTTCTGTGATGTTACATAAAGTGAGAACAAGGGACAGACTCATGGGGCACTTGAGAATGATCCAAAGTCTTCGATTCCCTCTTTACTAGAATAAGAGTCTGCGGTCTGCCTTGGGAGGAACTTGTTACACTGACTCTGAAAACAATGGCCACCACCCTCAGCTGGACTGGCCAGGTAAAGTCTGTGGAAGAGACCTAAGCCAACAGAGCAGCTGTGCTAAACAGACAAGTGGGCCTGGAGAAACCCTGGTTTGTACCTTTGGCAAATGGTTTAGATTTACAATCACCAACCCTGACAAACTAAATGCAGATTAGTTTCTTCCCCCTGCCCTAGACAAACACTGCAAGTCTCCTCTTGGCTCACAAATGTTTCACCCTCAGAAATGTCAGAACGCCTTTGAACCCAGGGAACAGGGGTGAGGACTGCACACGGGCTCTGGGCCTAGGGGTGAGGACTGCACACGGGCTCTGGGCCCACTGGATGCTGCTTGCTCTGGGGTCCTTCCTTCTCTGGGAAAATGAATACTTGTCCACTGATCCAAAGCCAAATCCAGTTCTATTCACAGAATCACTCTCTTCATGACTTCCCCTTGCCGAGAGAGAGAGAGAAAAAGAGAGAGAGAGAGAGAGAGAGAGAGAGAGAGAGAGAGAGAGATAAAGGCTTCTTTTCTAGGGTGAGCAATTTCCCCTTCTGAGTCAATGCTTCCCTCTGCATTAGATAATCTCATTAGCATGCAAAAATATCCACCTCCAAACAAACAAGTAAAATACCTTTTCTGTTTCTGTTTCCACTTCTCATTTTAATTATGTCTCCACTCCTTTGATCTTTTTATGCTAGCACGGCAGCAGTCCCTGGCTAAGTTGGCAGCACGTGTTTTAAAACTTCAGGCCCCTTTCTGCTGGCACAAACTCTTAGCAAGTCTGCTCTAGTGAAGACTCCAAATCCTGACCCACCTTAGAGGACCCCTACACTCAAGTAGTTGGTAAGACCAGACCCATCACCCACCCAAACCTTTGCCCTCCCAAACACCATTCCTCTTCTGCCCCCTCTGCCTGTCCCTTTCTGCTGGGGCAGATTCCTAGCTGGTCTGCTCCAGTGAAGACTCTAAATCCAGGCCCATCTTAGAGGAACTGCTGCCCTCAAACCAGTTGAGGACCCACTGCACTCAGAGCAGTTGAAGATCAGCTGCGCCCAGAGCAGTTAGACAACAGCTTGGCTGCTCTACTGAAGACCCAACAGTCTGAAGGGTTCCCAGGAGATCTACTGCAGCCAGCACAACAGATCAGAAGCTTCTCTGATCCTGTGAAGAGCCCTGAGTCTGTCAGCTTCACAGGTGGTCTGCTATAGCCAAGGCTGCAGGTCTGCCAGGAGACCTGAAGCAACCCAGGGACAAAAGAAGCAGACTCCAAACAGTCCCTCAACTAACACCAGAGATATCCAAATGACGAAAGGCAAATGCAAGACCATAAACACAGAAACCAAAATACATAGCATCTCAGAATCCAGTTCTCCCACCACAGCAAGCCCTAAATACAACAACACACCTGAAAATCAGGAATCTATCTTAAAATCCTATCTCATGAAGATAATAATAAAGTACTTCAAGTTGGATATCAATAACTCACTGAAAGAAATACAGGAAAATACAGGTAAACAGGTTAGGGAATTGAACAAAGTGATCCAAGACCTAAAAGCAGAAGTAGAAACAATAATGAAAACACAAATGGAGGCAAACCTGGAAATGGAAAACCTTGGAAAGAGGTCAGGAATCACAGCTGTAAGTATCACCAATGGAATATAAGAGATAGAAGAGAGAATCTCAGGTGTAGAAGATACCATAGAAGAGATTGACACAAATGTCAAAGAAAATTCAAAATATAAAAAAAAATCCAAGCCCAAAGCATCCAGGAAATTCAAGACACAATGAAAAGACCAAATCTAAGAATAATCAGAATAGAAGAGAATGAAGATTCCCAGCTCAAAGTACCTGAAAATGTCTTCAATAAAATAAGAAAACTTTCCCAATCTAAAGATATGGCCATAAAGGTACAAGAAGCCTATAAAACACCAAATAAATGGGACCAAAAAGGAAATTCCTCTCATTACATAATAATCAAAACACTAAACGCATAGAACAAAAAAGAATATTTCCAACCCACTTACCCAGTAAAAGAAATCTCAACTCAATTAATAATAATATAAGCTATAAGCTTAGCTTGGGCAGATCTCCCACTATGCTACTCTATTCCCATCTATATTATCCCATATAACTTGTGGTTTCTCCAGGCCACAAGCTTCTCTCTCTGCTGCCTCTCCATTCAGTATCCCCCAGAGCTCCTCCCCCTTACCCAAACAATCCTTTTCTCCCCCCCTTCCTCTTGCCCAATAATTGGCTCAAGCCTTTATTCGAAAAGTTAGGGTGGGGAGAAAGTTCACAAGGCATCCTCATCTGCAGCGCTCCACCACCACCACCACCAGGAGTGGAATTAGCATAGAAATACAAGCCCAGAGCTATCCACAACAAAAAGTTACAACGAAAAAGGACCAAGTAACATCCAAAGGTAGACCTATCAGAATTACACCAGACTTTTCAACAGAGACTATGAAAACCAGAAGAGCCTGGTCAGAGGTCATGCAGACTCTAAGAGAACATAAATGCCAGCTAAGGCTACAATACCCAGCAAAACTCTCAATCAACATAGATGGAGAAACCAAAATATTCTAGGGCAAAACCAAATTCAAACAGTATCTCTCTACCAATCCATCCCTACAGAAGGTCCTAGAAGGAAAACCCCAACACAAGGAAGGTACCTATACCAAAGAAAGGATGAGACATTAAGCATCTCATAACAAAGGCAAAAGGAGAGAACCACAGCACATAAAGCCACCTATATGAACAAGCACATCAGGAACCAGCAGTCATCTCTTTCTAATATCTCTCAATAATAATGGATTCACATCACCTCTAAAAATACATAAGCTAACAGACTAGATATGCAAATAAGATCCAGCAGTTTTCTGCATACAAGAAACATACCTCAATAACAAAGACAGACACTATCTCAGAGTAAAAGGATAGAAAAAGGTCTTCAGAGCATATGGTCCCTCATTTTGCTTTTAGTTTTGAAACAAAAACTAAACAGAGACACAATGAAACTAAGAAAGGTCATGAACCAAATGGATTTAACAGATATCTACAGAACATTTCACCCTAAAACAAAAGAATACACCTTCTTGACAGTACCTCATCAACCAAAATCAACCATATAATTGGTCTCAAAACAACCCTCAACAAATACAAAAAGGTAGAAATAATACCATCCATCACATCAGATCACCATGGCCTAAGGTTGGTCTTCAATAACAGCAAAAACACTAGAAAGCCCACATATGCATGGAAACTGAACAACTCTTTACTCAGTGTTAAGTTGGTCAAGGAAGAAATAAAGAAAACAATTAAAGACTTCCTGGAATTTAATGAAAATATTGACCCATCATATCTAAAGTTACAGAACACAATAAAAGCAGTGCTAAGAGGAAAGTTCATAGAAACTGGAGAGATCTTACACTAACAACTTGACAGCACACCTGAGAGCTCTAGAACAAAAAGAAACAAACTCACCCAAGAGTAGTAGAAGACAGGAAATAGTCATAATCAGTGCCAAAATCAACCAATACAAGCAAAGAAAACAATAAAAAGAATCAACAAAACCAGAAGATGGTTCTTTGAGAGAATAAACAAGATAGATAAACCCCTAGCCAAACTAACTAAAAAGTAGAGAGGAAGCATCCAAATTAACAAAATCAGAAATGAAAAAGGATATATAACAACAGAAATGGAGGAAATTCAAAAATTATCAGATGCTACTGTAAAAACCTATACTCAAAAAACTGTAAAATCTAGATGAAATGGAAGGTTTTCTAGATAGTTACCACATACCAAAGTTAAATCAAGAGCAGGTAAACTATCTAAACAGGCACATATCACACAAGGAAATAGAAGTCATTAAAAACCTCCCAAGCAAAAAAAGCCCAAGACCAGATAGATGGCTTTAGAACAGAATTCTACCAGACCTTCAAAGAAGACAGGATACCAATTTTCCTCAGGCAATTCCATAAAATAGAAAGAGAAGGAACACTACCTTCTCATTTTTTAAAGCCACAATTACTCTGATATCTAAAGCACACAAGGACACAACCAAAAAAGAGAACTTTAGACCAATTGCGCTTATGGATATCGATGCAAAAATACTCAGTAAAATTCTTGCAAACCAAATCCAAGACAACATCAAAACCGTCATTCACCTTGATCAAGTAGGCTTCATCCCAAGGATGCAAGGTTGATTTAATATATGAAAATCCATTAACGTAATCTGCTATATAAATTAATTCAAAGAAAAAATTACATGATCATCTCCTTAGATGCAGAAAAAGCATTCAACAAAATACAACACCCCTGCATGTTAAAAGTATTGGAGAGATCAGGATTTCAAGGTCCACACCTAAACATAATAAAAGCAATTTACTGCAAACCAACAGCCAATATCAAATTAAATAGAAACATACTTGAAGCAATCCCACTGAAATTAGGACAAGACAAGGATGCCTACACTCCCCATATCTACTCAAGATAGTACTCGAAATGCTAGCTAGAACAGTAAGACAACAAAAAGAGATCAAGGGAATACAAATTGGCAAAGAAGAAATAAAAGTATCACTATTTGCAGATGATATGATAGTATACATAAGCAACCCCAAAAATTCTACCAGAGAATTTCTTCAACTGATAAACAACTTCAGCAAAGTGGCTGAATATAAAATTAACTCAAATCAGTAGCCTTCTTTCATACAAATGATTGACAGGCTAAGAAAGAAATTAGGGAAACAACTCACTTTACAATATCTGCAAATAATATAAAATATCTTGGGGCAACTCTAACCAAACAAGTGAAAGACCTGAATGACAATAACTTCCAGACTCCCATGAAAAAAAGACAGAAGATCTCAAAGTGGAGAGATCTCCATGCTCATGGGTTGGCAGAATTGACATAGTAAAAAAGGGCTATCCTATCAAAGGCAATCTATAGATTCAAAGCAATCCCCATCAAAATCCCAACACAATTCTTCGAAGACATGGAAAGAGCAATTCTCAAATTCATCTGGAAAGGCAAAAAACCCAGAACAGGGAAAAAAACTATTCTTAACAATAAAAAATGTCTCAGGGAATCTCCATCCATAACCTCAAGCTTTACTACAGAGCAATAGTGATAAAAACTGCATGGTTTTGTTACAGAGACAGACACATTGATCAATAGAATAGAATCGAAGACCCAGAAATAAAACCACACACTTATGGACACTTAATCTTTGACAAAGAACCCAAAAATATACAATGAAGAAAAGAAAGCATCTTCAATAAATGGTGGCTGTCTGTATGTAGAAAAGTGAAATTAGATCCATATTTGTCACCTTGCACGAAACTCATATCCAGGTGGATCAAGGACCTCAATATAAAACTGGATACACTGAATCTAATAGAAGAGAAAGTGGGAGAGTCTTGAACTCATTGGCACAGGGGGAAATTTCCTAGAAAGAATTCTAATGGCTCAGGCTCTAAGATCAAGAATTGGCTCATGAAACTGTAAAGCTTCTGTAAGGCAAAGGACATAGTCAATAAGACAAATTGGCAACCCACAGATTGGGAAAAAAATCTTCACTAACCCCACATCTGAGAGAGGGATAATATCCAAAATGTATAAGGAACTCAAGAAGCTAATCACCAAAAAAACCAAACAACCCAATCAAAAAATGGAGTATAGAACTAAACCAAGAATTCACAACTGAGGAATCTTGAATTGCAGAGAAGCACCTAAAGAAATGTTCAAATCCTTAGTGATCCCAGAAATGGAAATCAAAACAACCCCGAGATTTCACCTTACAGCAATAAGATTGACTAAGATCAAAACCTTGGGTGACAACACATCTTGGAGAGGATGTGGAGAAAGAGAAATACTCCTCCATTGCTGGTGAGATTGCAAACTCATATAACTGCTCTGGAAATCAATCTGGAGGTTCCTCAAAAAATTGGAAATAGCTCTACCTGAAGACCCAGCAGTACCAGTCTTGGGAATATACCCAAAAGATACCCCACCATGCCACAGAGGCACATGTTCCACTATGTTCATAGTGGCCTAATATGTCATAGCCAGAAGCTGGAAAAAACCTACATGTCCCAGGACAGAAGAATGGATACAGGAAATGTGGTTAATTACACAATTTCTATTGTGTAAATACTACTCAGCTATTAAGAACAAGAACATCCTGAATTTTACAGGCAAATGGATGGATCTAGAAAATATCATCCTGTGTGAGGTAACTCAGACATGGTATGTACTCACTAATAAGTGGATGTTAGCCACAGAACTCAAAAAAGTCAAGAAACTGAAGGACCCAAGTGAAGATGCCTCAATCACACTTGGGAGGAAGAAGAAAGCAATCACAAGTGGGGAGGGAGGGATGGACCTGAGCAGGAAAGTGGGTGGGGGATATGGGGATAAGGGAACCTGATCTGGTATTGGGTGAGGGAAAGGGACTGAAGCCCTGAAAGCCAGCAGAAAGAAGGAAAACAGGCAACCTGGGGAAATAGGAGGTTGGGGGGGGGTGCTCCAGAATGAACCAGAGACCTGGAAGGTGAGAGACTCTCAGAACTCAAAAGGAAGGACCTTAGATGAAATGCCTGGCAGTAGGGAGAGGGAATTATAGAGCCCGCCCCCAAAAGGAAGACAGGGTATCAAATGAGAGAGAGGGGGGCCTTCCCACAGTCACAACTCTGACCCATAATTGTTCTGTCTGAAAAAATTACAGATATGGAAATGGAGAGGAGACTGAGGAAAAGAAGGTTCAACAACAGGCTCAAAGTGGGATCCAGCTCAAGGGGAGGTCCCAAGACCCAACATTATCACTGAGGTCATGGATCACTCACACAAAGGAACCAACCATGACTGCCTTCTGAAAGACCCAAAAGCAGCTAAAAAAGTCAGATGCAGATATTTGTACCCAATCAATAGACAGAAGCTGCCTACCCTGTAGTTGGACTAGAGGAAAACTGGAAGAAGCTAAGGAGGAGGACAAACATGTTGGAGGACCAGCAGTCTCCATCTGGACCCATGAGATCCCTCAAACACTGGACCACCAAACAGGCAGCATACACCAGTTGACATGACACTCCCAACACACACTCAGTAGAGGACTGCTGGGTCTGTGTTCATTCAGAGATGATGCACCTAACCCTCAAGAGACTGGAGGCCCCAGGAAGTTTGGAGGTTAGATGGGTTGGGGGTGGGGACATCCACATGGAGACAGGGGTGTGGGGAGAAGATATGGGATGTAGAACAGTCCGTTCGGACGGTGGATGGGGGGATAAAATGTGAAGTGTAAAAAATTGAATTAATTAATTAATGATATAAATTAGAAAACTACAAGCAGCAGTAAAGTTAGGGGAGATATGCTAAGATTCCAGATGAAACATTGTGAGGGAGCTAATGTCTTTGAAGCAGCCAAAGCCACTGAAGAATTATATGTACGGGACACTGCAATCCAGCCAATTGCTACTCTCAGCCTTAACTGAAGATTAAATTATCTTCCCAATTGTCACCACAGATGCAGAGCTCTGTGACTGCTCTAGGTGGGGAGAGTAAGTGAGGCCTGAGGGCTCAGCCCTAATGACATTATTTATGCTTCCCCATCTAAGGCTCTGGGAACAGCATGGATGGGAGGGAGAGACAAAGATTGTGAGAGTGAGGAGAAGAGCCCTTACAAGCACTACCCACAGCATTGGGGCAATGGTGGCTGCCCCTGTGCCTGACATAATGGATGAGGTGCACAGGGCCTTAGCTCCCTCAGATAAATGGCTTGTCACTGGTAGACTCTGGGGAGGAGTGACCATTGTTTACAGCTCTGTGGGCCTTCAGTGGGCAATGGACTGTTCCAAACCCATGTTCACACACACAGCCCAAGTTAAACTCAGTAAGTCACAGAGCACAACAAAACATGCATATGAGAAAAGGACCTGAGGCCAGCATGATCTCGAATAGAAGGGCAGACTTACTGTACCACCAGAGATCTGCCTACAGTACAGGTGGAGCTCATTTCTGGATATTTGGACAACCATTAAACCTGAAGCTAAGTACTCCACTTAAGTAAATACTGATTTCATGTTCAAACACAGATTCCAAATTCAGCCTCATATTGTATTATGTAAGTGTAATATGGCTATTCCTACCAGGAAAACGAAAGAGAGAGAGAGAGAGAGAGAGAGAGAGAGAGAGAGAGAGAGAGAGAGAGAGAGAGGTGTCGGGGGAGGGAGAGGGAGAAGGGGAGGGAGAGAAGGAGGGAGAGGGAGAGAGAGAAAGAGAGGGAGAGGGAGAGAGAAGAGGAGGAGGAAGAAGAGGAGGAGAGGAGGAGGGGAGGGGAGGGGAGGGGAGGGGAGAGGGAAGCCAAGGAAAGCACTCTGTAGGCTCACTACCATCATTACCCGTTTAAGGCTGTGTTTCTGTTAGATCAGCTCCTGTGTGTTGATGTGTGTTGATGTTGTAGTACCAACCGTCATGTAAGTGACAGTGTTTTCATAACTTGTATCAGAGTTATTGGGTAAACAAGAAATTTTGATCTCTCTTGGTTTATATTATTGGATAAAACTATTCTATAAGTTCATAGTATTAAAATATCTTATAATACATTATTTACTCAGTATAACTGTAATGGTTTCTGTCCCTTAGCTTTACTATATTTAAATTGCCCTGTATACATTGTATATAATATTCTTTTTAATCTTATTAAAAGAGTAGAATTCTTATTATAAAGTTAGAAGTAGTCTGTAGAGTAAATCACAGCTAAAACCTAAAACCACACTGTAAAATAACTCACAGCCAAAACCTAGCCACTCTGTAGAGCAAATCACAACCAAAACCTTACCATGCTGTGGAGCAATTCACAACCCAAACCTCACCACACTGTAGAACAAATGTCCAATGTTTGCTGGGGATCTCTGCATCTGTTTTAGTAAGCTGCTGTCTGAGCCTCAGAACAGTCATGCTAGGCTCCTGTCTGCAAGTATCACAGAATATCTTTATATGTAATAGTGTCAGGGACTGGTGCTTGCCTGTGGAGGGGAGCTCAAATTGAGCACGTTATTGGTGGGCCATTCCCTCGGTCTCTGCTTCATCTTTGTCCCTGCGTTTCGTATAGACAGGACAAATTTTGCATTGAAAATTTGTGGGTAGGCTAGTGTCCTTTTGTCCACTGGGGTTCATGGTGGCTACAGGAGGTGACCACTTCAGGTTCCATATCCCCGCTGCGATGAGTCACATTTAAAGTCACCCCCATAGACTCCTGGGAGCCCCTGGTCCCTGACATGTCCTGGACCCCTATGGAGTGTGAGGAGCAGGAGATCTGGCTATCAATGGGGTGACAGATGTTGGGACCAAGTCCCTCTCAATTATAAATCTGAGAAACTAATCTCTGCTAAATTGTTAATGGCTGCTAATGAAATACTCGGTTACCCTTTTGATAAAACATTTGCATATAAATGAATCTTTCTAGATGGGCTCCTTTAACCTCAAGGAGATGTTCTGAATGCTGGCAAGGCTCTAGGTCTGCCTTCTCATTGTCCCTTGCTGATATCAATTGACTGTTTGATCTCTAGTTTGGGAACATCATAAAGGAAGCAAAGGCCCTTAACCACTAAATCAAGAGCTGGAGTTCAGCTTCTAAAGAATGAAGTTCCCCGGAAATTGAGAGTAAGACAAATGAAAAGAGCTCTTTCACTCTACTCATCAAATGAAACTTCCTGGCATGCTGGCATGAACGACGGTCCCAGCGTGTCTTCTGCTGAGCTTCTCTAGGGCTTGATTAACTGACCAGAACTTCCACAATGTGAATGCTACAAGTCCAGAATCAAGGAGTCCTTAGCTAGCCCACTGCCTGCCTCTGAATCTGACCTAACATCTTAGTGACAATTATGTAAATCCTTTGAAATTTACAGTCACACACCTAAGAACACCATCAACACGCATTTGAGTTCCATAGCAGATGTTTCCCTACTTTGCTTTAACCAGTGGGTCCTAATTACTTTAGTGTTGCTGTGATGAACACAGCGACCAAAATCAACTCCAGAGGAAAGGGCTATGCTTACACTGCCAGCTAAAAGTCCATCACTGAGAACAGAGAGGGCAAACGCTCAGTCCTGAGGCAGGAACTGAAGTAAAGCCCCTGGAGGACACTGCTCACTGGCTTACCCTCACCTGCTCAGTTTGCTTTCTTCTTTGTCCGGGGCCACCTGTCCAAGATGACACCACCTATAGTGAGATAGATCCTCCCCACAAAATCAGCAAATAGTAAAATGTTCACAGACAGGTAACAGACCATTCTGATGGAGACAATCCTCCATTTGAAGTGGACTCTGTCAGGTTGATAAAGCATAAATATCATACCCATCTATTTAATATTTCTACAAATGTATTTGAAAAGTGCATTGACTCATGACTTTCATTGCCTTGCTACTAGACAACGTCATTAAACTAGTGCTATGTTTAAATGGAGTGATGGGCAGCTTAAATCCGTGTTCCTAGTCTACAGTGCACTTGGCCTCAAAGTAAATTTCTCTGACTCCTTTCAGATGAGACTGTTTGATGTTGTTTCTGTTTGTTGTCTGTATTGCATGGACTTTAGTGTGTGCCTACCTTCAAGAACACAGATACAACATTGTGTGTTTGAAATAAAATATTAGTCTTTATTTTTCCTTTTTAAATCAATTTCCCTGAATGTTTCACTGTGCTGTTGTATGGAAGCATTAAGTCCTACCACTTCATGCCTACTCTTGTCTTTACTCTGACAGCATCTGCAAACTGATTCCATTTTATTAAATGAATGAATGAATGGACAAACAAACAAACAAATAAATGCCTGGCCCCATGGAGATAGTTTTTTCTTGCCTCTCAAAGGTAAAGATCATAATATAGGCCCAGAGAAGCCAGATAATAAAGGGAAGGATATTATACCTGACCCCAGCTCTCATAAGCTAACTGGGAAGCAGAGATGGGAAGAACCCCAGAAGCTCCCTTACAGGCTAGCAGCTGACAGAACAACAAGATGACACTGCCTCAGAAAAGGTGGAGGTTGAAAACCAAACCAGAAATTTCTTTCTAGACTTCCATGTGTATAACACAAAAAAAACACCTCCACTCACATATAAGAACAGAGAAATGTGGAGAGAGAAAGAGAGAGAGAGAGAGAGAGAGAGAGAGAGGGAGGGAGGGAGGGAGGGAGGGAGGGAGGGAGAGAGAGAGAGAGAGAGAGAGAGAGAGAGAGTGAGTTTTGGATCTCTTCACACACACACACACACACACACACACACACATTGAATGTATGTTGTATTTTATGTCCAGCAGATAACATCTCAGTTATAAATTATACAATTATAAAGAAAGCTACTAACTTTTTTTTGTTTTTGTTTTCTCCCCGAGACAGGGATTCTCTGTATAGTCCTGGCTTGCCCTGGAACTCAGGCTGAAGACCAGGCTGGCCTTGAACTCAGAAATCTGCCTGCCTCTGCCTCCCAAGTGCTGGGATTAAAGGCGTGAGCCACCACCACCCGAAAGCTACTCACTTTTAAGTACAGTAATCAAAGTATCTAAGAAACAATATCATGATAAAGAAGTGAGCAGATAGTGAGTCTCTGCTAGTAGCCTTTAGGAGAGTCAGGAATGGCGAAGTGCACCTTTAATCCTAGCGCTAAGAAGGCAGCGGCAAACAGACCTCTGAGAGTTCAACACCAGCACTGTCTACACAAAGCGTTCCTGGAGAGTCAGGGCTGAGTATAGAGACCTTTTCTAAAAATAAAAATCCCACATATAGTAATAGCTTTTAAGTGTATTGAGTTATATTAAAGTGTATTAAGTTACACACATTAAAATATGATTATTAGAGGCATGGATTAATAATTCTAAGGCTTCTATATGTCATGAGACATACAACAGTTGAGTATAGAATAGTGGATGGCAGTGTCGTATCTCTCAGTGTTGGAACGGGCATTCACAGGAAAGCAACGGGTAGAATCATCTCCATGACAACAGAGTGATATGAGGCCTTTGTATGTCTCAATCAGTTTATAGATATTAAGCACACACAGACACAGACACAGACACAGACACACACACACACACACACACACACACACACACACGGAACATACAGAATTGTTTATGTATACACACAGTTAATACACATATACAGGCTTTACTCTTCTGTATGGAAGGCCTAACTAAGGTTCCTTTGCCTGGACTCAAACGTGGTGCCTATAGCTTAGTCTCTGTTACCATTTTCCAAAAATCGGAAAAAGATCTCCTTGAAGAAATGACCAACTGCAGTTCTGAGCCTGGAACATTTTGAAAAGTCAAGGAATTGTTTCACATATACAATGTGATTAATAGTAGAGAACTGTTAAACACACGTATACAGGAGAAGCATAGGACAATAGAAATATCTCGCAAATGCAGCTACCAGCTGGCAGAGCTCTCAATGGAGCATCTTAAACAATAAAATAAGGAAACATTAGACTATTACCAAACATATAAAATCCATATCTGTATTAACCAACTGAATTAAATGACAGGGGGCATGTATACAAAGCTAATCTGGAGGAGAATTCCACATACTCCACATTATTATTTATGCACACAGGTTTGAACACAGCCCTCTATAGGGTTGGGCTTCACACAGTGACTAGTTTCCAACAGTAGTGATAAAGGCTTTACAGCTCTACAACAGGAAACGACTGCATCTGTCAGCTCGTCAGAGTCAGTACCAACACTCGTATCATTGTGGCCATAGGTAATCTTGAGATAACTGTGCTGAAGGCCACGTCACCTCTGCGATCATAGTATCCATAGCCCAAGGAAACAGAGTGAGCTAGGACTCATAGTAAGAAATTTAACAGTTGAATATAATGTGGTGTCTTGGACAGGAGCGCAGTAAAGAGATGAAATGACTACGAAAGCTAGAGAAGCCTCTATAAAGGCAGCCTTTAGTTAAGTGAGTGTCCTTATTAATTATAAGGAAGCCGCTGTATTCCTGTGTGATGTTCATGCTAGAGGATATTCGGAGTAGGACATATGGGAATCTGTACTAATTCCTCAGTTCACCTATACATCCACACTGTGCTAAAAATGGCATCTATTAAAGACTGAAAAGTAAGAATACGTTGATATAGCTATTGAAACACTGAGGGAATATTTTTTCCGCTAGTGACATTACAGTATGTTCACTCTTACTTAGGGCTTCACTGCTGTGAAGAGACCCACGACCAAGGCCATTCTTATAAAGGAATACATTAGTTAGGGCTGGCGTACAGTGTCAGAGGTTCAGTGTCATAGTGACGGGAAGCACGACAGTGGGCGGCGGACACGGCGCTGGGGAGCAGAGGTTCTGTACCTTGATTTGAAGGCAACAGAAGGTGACTGGATTCCACACTGGGTGTGGCTTGACCGTATGTGTGACCCAAAGGCGGTCTCCACAGTAAAACACTCCCTCCAACGAGGTCACACCCGCTCCAGCCTGGCCACACTTCCCAAGAGTGCCACTCTCTCTAGGACAGTCATTCAACTGCAGGAGACTGTGGGGGCCGTACCTAGTCAAACCACTGTTGTTGTGGTTTCTCCCCACATTTCCGTCTAAAGTACACATTCATTGCTAGGGTCTGCTACATATTAGTGAAACGAAAGATCTTACTTCTCACCCTTATTCTGCAGCAGTGAGCTAGAGGCACGTACCCACCTCTACGATGCACGTTAGTGGTCAGCCACTGTGATAGGACGAAGGGCTTACTTCGATGAAAATGAATGCAGAGCTGTCCTCGATCTCAAGTGTATACATCCTGCACCCTAAACTCAGAGTTAGTAATTTTGTTTTGTGTTAATTCTGGTGACTCCACTACTGCCTCATTTCTGGAATTGATAGAGGGGTAGGAAGTTTTTTTTCTTTCAGTTTCTTCTTTGTCCTTATGCAATTCAGTGTAAGATGCTGGACAGATCCCCAGGGTAAAGCTGGCAAGCCCCAAGTAAGCTCAGGAGCAGGACCTGATATGAGGAATGAGGGAATCCGCCCTGAAGAATGCTAGTGATAAGGAAATTCCCTGCTTGGCACTCGCTTGCTTGGAAAAGAAACCCTGGCCAAGCACCAGGAGAAAATCCTACACTGCCTTTCGCCCTACACCGCCAGCCCCTAAACTGTCGGTTTGGCCAGTAACTTGGAAGGAAGCAAAAGCGGAAGCGTGGAGGGAGAGATTGGCCTCAATAGCTGGGGCCAATTTAAAGAAGCAAGGACAAGAGGCTGTGTGCACCCATGCTTAGTTTGTCCCCTGGGGAATTCTGTTGGAAGTTACGGTCGGTCATCTGCGGATGTGAAATCTGCCTCTTGGCTTTTCAAATAGTATAGCTTTCACCAAGGCAGTCTAGGCAAAACGCGAGGACTGTGGGGTACAAAGAGCTGCGGGAGAGAGCTGGGAAGCACAGCTGTCGTCTGTCCACCAGCAAAAGGCACTAAATCCTGGCATGACCCTCTCAGTGTCCTTGGGTGATTTCTCTGTTCTCCCCCTCTTCAGTGAGTCGGAAGAACCCCATTCTATCACAATAGCGAGAAAATGAAAGGTCCACAGCCTTCAGCTTTCATCACTGCTTTTTACTGTGTGTGTGTGTGTGTGTGTGTGTGTGTTGAAATCAAATAAAATGTGTTATGAGGGTTCTTAAAAAGACAGGTTCCCCATTTTAATGTTTTCGGAATATTTGACTGTTTATTTCAATAGACAATCCTCTCTCAAATTCGGCAAAATGAACAGTACTGATAAGGAAGATGGAGAGGGTGGGAAACCTACACAGTCAGATGGAGCTTTCCAAACAGCCGCAGCGACGGGGGAGCGCGGAGGGCCAGGACTCTCTGCAAAGCAAGTCTGGCTGCCCCTTCTGTCTTGTTGCACAATCCTGCAATGCCGCGGCTGTAAAATCGGTCAGAGAAAATCAGCCTCCATCCCGGGGAGCAGAGTCTTTCGGGTGCTGCTGGCAGACGTGGTACCTGGAACCCAGAAGAGAGAGTCTCCCCCCCCTGCTGCTCGCTCGGAATGCGCTGCTCCGGCGGGCGATGACTTCATGCAGCCCGCCTGGAGTAGCCAGCGGCGGCGGCAGCTGCAGGTGGGGCGGGGGCCTCGCGAGCCCAGCAGAGGCGGCCAGGCGGCCGGGCGGGCGGGACTGCAGCCGGGGGCAGCCGGGACGCGCCTCTCCGTCGGAAGGTAAGCCGCTGGCCCGCGCTACCTCCTCCGAGCCGGCTTTCTGCCTGGCAGGGGACTAGCTTAGCAGGACCCGGGAAAGAGCTAACCCCGCTGCGTTCTGTAGTGGGAAATAGAGTAAGGGAGTCAATGAAAGGTTGATTAGCCTCGAATTGAGATGGGGGGGAAAAAAGAGGTGTTCAGAACAAACAAAGGGGCTTTTCAGCCCTGGCTCTTAGAGGTGATCAGCCATTTCCGTGGTGGGTTGGTTTAAATACTGATGACTGTTACAAACGTAAAACGAACCGTGTGAATGCCATTTAACCTTTGTGTCTTCTACTCTCCCCCTGTCGTTCCCTGGCTTGGGAGGCATGTGTCCTTGGAAGCAGCTGGGGCAGTAATGGGTAATCTCCCCTCCACCCGTCCTCCTCCCTTCTCTGTCATCCCTTGTGTGACAGCTGGGTGTTTCTTCTCTCATCTCAATGTCATGACACCTGCTCGCTTCAATACAGTGCCTTTGGGAGTCAGGGTGTAGGGAAAACTTCCTCCCCTCCTGAGTTCTGCCCGAGGTGGACTGCACTTGGCAACTTCCCCCTCTATTTTCCATCTTCTCCGCCAATCAGCTCATTGATTTTCAGAGATGCTGTATCTCATCATCTCTTTTCCTTCTTCAGTTCCATGACGGAGTTCATCAAGGACCCAGGAAGGGCCTTGCCTCACAGAGGGCTACTTACTGGGTATTCCCTTAACATACCCCTATAGGTGTGCACATGGAATGAAACGTCCCGCTTTTAGCTCAGGACTGACATGGCTTTCTCTAGGTGCTTTTCTTGCTGTCACCCTGGTTGGCTACTGAAAGGTTTGCTTGAGTGGAATAACAGAATATATTGGGCTATTCAGGCTGTTCTCTCTGCATACATAGGTACAGGAAAACGAAATGGCAGTCTCTCTAATTCTCTTAAAATATTTCTAATTCAGCTGGGGTGTAAGAAAAATTATCTGTCAGAGTTTAGGGCAACCATTCCAAAAACCAAGTAGTATGTATGCCCCAGGATTCCTCGATAGCCCTAAACTGGGGCTTTCCCATTGGCAGACAGGAAGCCAAGAGGTCTGCCCAGTCCCAGGATTTGATTGTTTGAGCATCCCCAGGTCTGTCTCCTGGTGTGCAGGCTCCGGATACCCGCACACACGTGAGCTTTCCCCACCGCCTCCCTCCCCCAGTTCAAGTGCTTGTTCTCAGCTGGGGACATAAGTCTGCTAAGATATGAAGCAGGTAAGATGGTTGTTGTGGGTGCAAGTGTGTGCCTCAACAACAGAGCAGCTGCGGTAAACCCGATCGTGTGGACTCTGCAAGCCAGCATTCCATACGTAAGGAGAACTGTCACCTCCATACTTGGAACTGGAAAGGCTGTTCGACTCAACAGCCATGACATTTTATTTAGTGAAAGGGTAAAGCAGTGGAAACCAGGAGGGACTTTAACCTAGAAATGACATGTCTGCCTCTTTCCCTTCCCAGGCTTGCAGATTCTCTGATGTCAGGCTAATTCTTGTGTGTTTACTGGGTTTGCTAGTATTACTTTTCTAATTACAAATTCTCTTTGGAGAATTTCTCTCTAGGAAGATCTGAGTTTGCTCCTTTGTCTCCACCTACAGTGTCTGGGCAGAAGGGGGGTTGCCTGCCACAAAGTAGCCCACTCCAGGAGCTCTCTCTGGGGTTCCCAGGAACTGGGATAAGTTCTGTTTATTTATTGTCGTTACTGTATCTTGAATATGTTTTTATTTCACGAATTACATATTTGAGATGTTCTAATGAAGGAAACAAAGAATAAGGTTGTAAAAACCCTAACTCCCTCACCTTCCCTAATTTTAAAATATTTAATGAATCAATTATTTTTCTAAAAAATAATGAATATATATATACATATAATTCTTTTTAATAAATTGGACTTCTGAATCGACGTCCAATTATATAATGATCCCTTGATCCTACAGGAACAGAAACAGAGCGATGCCTGAGAGCACCCCAGTGGCTAGACATTCAAAGGCCGTGCTATTTGCTTTCTGAGGAAACTTAAATATCTGGCGAGAAATCGCTTCAGGATCCAAGGGATGCTGCTCAGTGAGGTGGCAGGAAGCCCGCCAGTGTTCTCACACGTGAGACTAACACACCGTGTGAAGGCGCCTTGCAGGGAAGGAAGAAACAACCAAAGAGGCACAATTCAGGCACGACCGAGGAGGACATGGCAGTAAGAACTCCTGATATGCACCTTGCACACACATGTACACACGTATATACACAAATGTACACAAAGACACGTACATGTATACATATATACACTCACATGCATACACACATGCATGTACTCACATATACACATATGCATGTGCACACACACGTGTGTGTATATATACACATGTACGCACATACACACATATACACAGGAACACACACATGTGCACACATATACACACATACACACAGGAACACATGGATACACATGTGGATACACATACACAAGGATCATATACACATACACACATGTATACATATACACAGTAGCACACATATGCACACAGAAACGCACAAATGCACATGCACACATACATACTCACAGCAACACATATACACAGATATATACACATGCACACACATACACATGAACCCACACACACAGATAGACATAATCTCACACATACTCACATAGATGGTGCTTTCACTGAGTTTGAGTTATTACCGTTTTTTTTCTTTATTCCACATGTTGAGAGAGAGAGAGAGAAACACGAAGAGGAAGAGAAAGATGGAGAGGGAGAGACAGAGAGACAGAGACAGAGATAGAGAGAACTAGCTGGTGATCAGAAATAAGGAATAATGGGATGGTTCACAGGGTCAAGCACTAAGTCAGCTGTGAGTGTTCCTGTGTGTCTGACAAGAGGGAATTGAGGCCAGTCAGTTTCGTTTCCAATGACACAAACATTGTGTATTGAGCAGGCAGCATTATAAGAAGCTTAGAAGGCACCAATTGAAAGGTCAGGGGTGACTCCTCAGAACAAAGGGATATGAGTGGTGTTACACTGCTGCCAGCCGCTGCCACTGAGAGAGCCTTACGTAGAAGTGTGAAGAACAGAAAAGACAGAGGAGGAAATGTCATTCTCTTTTTTCCAGAGTCTCCATTGAGACTGAGCAGGAAAAATGGGATCAAATTGGAGTTCTGAGCTACTCTGAGCAAAAGTATGAGTCTTTTTTTTCCCCTTAATTTTATTTAATCATTTTTTTACAGTCCAGCTTTTATCTCCCTCTTGGTCCACCCTCTGACTGTTCCACATCCCATACTTCCTCTCCCCCACCACCCCTGTCTCCACAAGGATGTCCCCACCCTCCCACCCCCAACCCCACCAGACCTTCTCACTCCCTGGGGCCCCTAGTCCCTTGAGAGTTAGGCACATCTCTGACTGAACCCAGGCCCGGCAGTCCTCTGCTGTACATGTGTTGGAGCCGCATATCAGCTGGTGTGTGCTGCCTGGCTGGTGGTCCAGTGTCTGAGAGATCTCAGGGTTCTTTCTGGGTTAATTGAGACTGCTGGTTCTCCTACAGGGTCACCCTCCTCCTCAGCTTCTTCCAGCTTTTCCTGACTTATACAAACACCAAAAGCTTCTCTGAACATTACCAGTGGTGCCTTGATTGATAGAATTCTCCAGTGCTTCCCTCCTCTCGGAGGTTGTGATAAATAGTTCCTGACATGCAGATAGCTCATCCAGCTTCTCTCCAGCCCTCTGAAACCCAGCCACACCAGCCCAGTGTAGTGTCACTTCTAGTGCACGCTTCCTGATATCAGGGGCAGCGGGCCTCTGTAGCTTTACCAGTTTACCATCCTGGATGCCTTGACATACATCCATAGCTGCCACTGCCTCTTGTGTGAAGCCTTCTCTGATAAGATAAGCTTTCTTCTCCTTTGTCTAAATCCCTATAGTTCTTTCTGTCTTGAACCATTCAGTGTGTGAATGTGCACTGCCTCGTTATCAAGAGCAGAAAGAAAGGAAGAAAGAAAAAGAGAAAAAGGAAGAAAGAAAAAGAGAAAAAGGAAGAAAGAAAGAAAGAAAGAAAGAAAGAAAGAGAGAGAGAGAGAGAGAAGAGAGAGAGAGAAAGAGAAAGAAAGAAAGAAAGAAAGAATAAAAACAGGGGCTAAAATCAGCGCATTACCTCAACCAACTGTGGAGTGTCTTCTATGTGCATCTGTGGCAAATGTTCATGGAATTTTCATGACGCAGGGACACAGAAATGTGCAGCCGAGCACGGCCAGCGCGGACAGCTGTAGTCCACTTTGAAACACACTCCTTTAGCATCGAAAAACTATATATCTCCCTCATGTCTAATTTATTCTTAATGTTGCTATGTGCAGGGATTTGTCTTTGTCAGTGAAGGCAACAATAATAAATTATATTCATCAGCCAAACAGTTTCTAAGGACCTACCACCACCTTGAATAGCAACGCATTGAAATTCTTAGCCGCGTTGTAAAGAGGCTCGAGACAGCTGGCGTCGCTGCTCTTGATACAAACAGGTGTAATAAGAGCTATAGTAACCTAGAGAAAATCAGTAGGGGAGGTTAAGTCTCAGTTGGACATCCTTCAGCTGCTGCTTCTTTTACATTCCCCTAAATCTTCTGGTTTCTAGCCAAAATATAATAGTTGCATAAGCGCAAAAATTGACCACAATTTTTAAATCTTTATAGTATTCAAACTCATGAAATAAATTTATATTTTGTAGTATATTTTATAATTATTTAAAATGTTGCAAAGTATATACACATATAGGAAACTAGAATATGTATATATACATATATAGGGTATATGCTTTATGTATTTTAAAATTAGTTTAGTGATTTAATTACAAAAAATTTAAATCAATATACCACCTCAATTCACCATTTTAAACTAATTTAACGACATACAGTCACGATGTTGTACACAGGCCGTGCTATCCATCTTCAGAAATCTTTGTCATCCTGAACAGATTTCTTTTGTGTGTTAAATAGTAACCCGTCATTCTCTGTCCCATCAGCCGCCTAGTAAACTCTGTGCTCTGTGCCCTTCGACTTGTCTGTTTTGTGTCACAAAAATGTGGAAATATTACACTATTTGTCTTTCGTCTGGCCTTTACACTTACTGTGATGCTTTCAGATTTCGCCCATACCATTATGAGCCAAGATTTCATTCCAACTGAAGGGTATTTTATCTATGCGTGTACTACATTTTGCAACTTTTAGGTGCAGAACATTTTCAGTATGCTGCATTGCTAGCTTGCATTGTGTTTTACGACAGTCTAGTGATGTTTACTGCATTTCTATGTGTACGCCAGAATTTATTCAGTCAGAACAGGTGATAACTATGTATTGACTCCAGAAGTGTCTTGTGATTGCAAATCATGGTTGTAAACTTCAAGCCACAATTCTGTGGTTATGGACATAGCGGCTTATGTGTATATAACACAAAAGTTAAGGACTTTTATATTTGGTGGAAGAATGCCTAAACACATAATTTTGACTATCTAGTTTAATTTTTAAAATTTTGACCTTCTGAAGATGGTATTTATGTTTACCCCCGAGCCATTTCAAGGAATCTTGCAAGTGAACCCAGGTAATCAAAGGGTTCCCATAGCACAATCTGAATGAGGAGGGATTCCCCCATTTTGTCATCTGTAGTTTGCAAAGAAACACATGCTATATAAATATTGGGAGATTTCCAGTCTCACATATTTTGTCATTTCAAAATAGTGCCAGTGCGTCACAGATGTCATGTCTTGTAGAAGGGATGAGGTGGTGGCAATTATCTGGAGCACATTTTTTTTCTCGAGTTCCAGAAATGGATCACTGTACCTACCCTAATCTAAAGCAAGCTCAGTTTTTAAATTCAAACGTGTGTGCCTGTTCTTTTGTTTCTCTCTGGGGCAGCCTTTTAGTTTACCTTGAGACAATTTTTAAAGCTCCAGCATCTATTATTTGAGCTGGCTTATCTAGTGTTTGGAATACGGGAATCACGAGTGGGAAGATGGGATGTAACCACTCAATGCGTGAGGGCATTTCACTCGTCACGTGCAAGGCAGGAGAAATGCTACAACATAAAGACGGAGACGCGAGTGTAGTGCATCTTATTTAAAACTCATGCTGTGCAGAGGGCACACTCACTCCACAGCGTTGTCGCCCCCAGACACGTACCAGTGCTAAGTTCTGTATGTTTCCCGTTCTTTTTGCTAGGATCTCACTTTGTCAAATGAAATTTGGTTTTTAACTCATTTGCTGGCAAGTTGAGCTACGTTAAGTTGCTTTTCCTCTATGAACTTTTTTTCTACAATTAAAAACAGTAAAAGTAGGATGGTTGTGATTATTTTACAAAGTTAACATAACAACCTAGGCGTGGTGGAGTATGCCTGTAACCCACGCACTCAAGAGGCCAGGGCAACAAGAGCGCCTGCTGCCTGGTTCAGACTGCAAGACCTGGTCTTGAACGCAAACAGAAACAATAAAAAAAATTCACTGTATTTCTGATATCTGCCGTAGTGAGAGTGTGCGAATACTTTCCGTTTTTACTATTTTTGTGAGGTGTTTATAATGATAACTTGTTACTGCATCTCCTCCTGAGTGTCGCCCAACATAACCCAAATGGAGCTTTGAAAACACCCGAGCCTCCCCGATGCTATTTCAGAGCAGGGGCTCTGATCCGACAGTGCTGTCTGTGGGAATTAGTCTTAGCGTCTATTTTTGACTTTCGAGCAGCTGATTGGATAACCGGACACTAGTGATGGCATCTTCTTCCCTCTGAGTTATGCTGCAGATCTCCTCACGGGTCTCAGTGACTCGCAGGGAGGGTGCGCTGTGAGGGAGTTGACTTCGGAAACCGAGCACCCACCGTGAGGAACGGAAAGCCTCTTCCCTGGACCATCATGGTCGCTGTTTGCTTTTTTCTAGTGACAGCGTTGAGTCCCCAAGGGAAGGAAGGACAGCTTTAGTCCCCGAACTGTCCTAATGCCCGTCTCTTCCCCGTCTACTCTCAGAGTCTAGAGACTGCAGCACATCTCTGGGGAAGGGACAAACCTTTTCTCAAACATATTTTTATTTAATTTTTCTTGAGAATTTCCTATAGTGCTCTTTGAACATATCTCTTTACTGTGTGAAAATTGTTGAAACTTTATATAGCTAATCAAAATAGTTAGATTATTAAAAGCTAAAATTAACCTGTAACTTTATGGTACACCACTCAGAGCTGTTTTTCATTGGTTATGTAGTTTAGTATTTGATGCTCACAAAATTTTATATTTACAGAGTGGTTCATTATTAGGTATAGCTAATTAGGTTTAGTGAACAAGAACTTTAAACCAATATTTTTTAAATTCAGTACCTGAAGCACACTCTGTATGATGAGTATTAAGGAAACCCTTGAGGGGTGGGTTTCAATTCTTCTTCTTTTTGCATGGCTCTCTTTTATTTACTTGGATAATTCATTTCCGCTTCATCAAACAGTATTAAAATAAACACCAAGAGCTTTAAGTATTGTATAATATGCAAATCAAAACGGATCTGTTGCAGCTTGAGAGCGGGCTCAGCTGCTAAGATTGCGCATTGCTCTTTGAGAGGGCCTGAGTTTGTTTTGAAGCACCCACATGCAGAAGCGCACAGCTACCGGCTTCAGGAGATCAGAGGCCCCCTTCTGGCCGTCACAGGCTCCTGCACTCACATCATGGATCCACATTCAGAGTCACACACATACGATTTTTTCTTCTTTTTTCTTTTTTTAAAATTATTTTCTACATTCTTTGTTTACATTCCAAAGGCTTTCCCCTTTCCAGTTCCCCCCCTCACCATATGTCCCATAAGTCCTCTTCTTCCCCCCCCCATTCCCCAATCATCCCCACCACCACCACCATTTCTCTGTTCTGGTACTCTCCTACAAAACCGAATTTAGTCTTTTCCGGACCAGGGTCCTCTCCATCCTTTTTCTTGGGAATCTTTTGCTTAGCTAATTGTGTCTTGAGTATTCAGAGCTTTGGGGCTCATTAATATCCACTTATCAGTGACTGCAATTCATGTGTATTCTTTTGTGATTGGGTTAACTCACTTAGGATGATATTTTCCAGATCCAACCATTTGCCTACAAATTGCATGAATTCATTATTTTTAATTGCTGAGTAGTATTCCATTGTATAAATATACCACATTTTCTGTATCCATTCCTCCATTGAGGGACATCTCGGTTCTTTCCAGCTTCTGGCTATTATAAATAAGGCTGCTATGAACATAGTGGAGCATGTGTCTTTATTGCATGCAGGGGAATCCTCTGGGTATATGCCCAGGAGTGGTATGACAGGGTCCTCTGGAAATGTCGTGCCCAATTTTCTGAGGAACCGCCAGACTGATTTCCAATGCAGTTGTACCATCTTGCAATCCCACCAGCAGTGGAGGAGTGTTCCTCTTTCTCCACATCCTCCCCAGCACCTGTTGTCTCTTGAGTTTTTAATCTTAGCCATTCTGACTGGTGTGAGGTGGAATCTCAGGGCTGTATTGATTTGTGTTTCCCTGATGACTAATGAACACATACGGTTTATTAAACATAAAAATTGACATGAGACAGCTATGGTGACGGCCAGCTCCAGCCATATTTGCGGCGATTCATTGTGATTGATGGTCTCTCCGAGTTTGCCTGCAGCCAGAACTTCGTGACTTTGCATGAAACTCCTAAGACATTAATGGCTATCTCCTCCCTTCAAAGCGAGTAAATGGGCACAGTCAATGATTCCCCAAAGGCTGGATGTGGGCCCTGCCTCATTTTAAAATGTTGTATTGAGAATAAGGAAAATATTTCTGTGAAAGATACTCATGTTTTTGCATTTGTGCATTTATTGCAGCAGATCAATAGAAGTGTTTTATGTGTGTTATAAGCTAATTTTTTAGTCAGTTATACGTGAATAGATATTTGTAGATAGATTATGTATGTGCATATATTCATGGCCTTATTATTTCAAATATTTGATTACTACAATTTTAATTTCATTTACAATTTGAATAATACATGTTTTCAGAATTAAATCATACCCAAAACCCTTACTTGTACTTTATGATCACATGTACTATACCGTCTTTAAAGTATAGGTCTTTAATTAAGTGTTTAATCAAACCTTCACTTCTGGGAGAGGAAGGCCTAGACACTGGGGTTTTTCCTCGTGAACAGCACACCAATTTCATTTATTTGTTCATCAATTGTTTTAGTCCCTGTCATCGGACTTTCTCCTTTGAGTAATCCACTGTCCAATGCAGAGAATTTTCCTGTATGTCTGGGTTTCAGAACATTTTCCCCAGTACCTCTTGTAGTCCTAACTCCAAGAGAAGAAAGTGTTTTAGAACCCAGACACAGATGCGGACACGGCATCTCATCAATCAGCAATGCGGGTTTGGGGATTTTAGTTTAACTATAAAGTACATGTAGACAGTGCTGCAGCTTCAGGGTCAGGCAGCTTTGAAGGTTACTGGTGCTCCTGTAGTGATTTCTCAGACTTGCTGCTTGTCCATGCTTAAGCCAAGGAAAAGCCAGTATTATCTCACCTGCTTTCACAAGTACATTTAACACCCACACATTGCTTCTAGAACAAAGAGGGGATTTACTTGTGCAGATGTGTTTGATAGTTGGCCATTATTAAAAGTGAGGAAAAGATGGTAAAAGGTGAATTTTTTTATATAGATTTCTTGAATAATTAGGCTGGAAATAGTGAATGCAACAGGGGAAAGTAAATTATTCCTCATCCCTGAATTAAATGTAATCAGTTATGTTTTAGAAGCATTATATAATCCTCTCAGCATGGCCATACCAACGCTCTAATGCTGGAAGAACAGGAGTCACGCTCGTGTTTCAGAGCAAGAACGTGAAGCTCCTGACAGTTAGTGACATGCCGCTTTGAAGAGTATCCATATGAACCGCAGAGCAAGACTCAAACTCCCCTCAAGGCACGCTCTCCTCTCTGCTGCCGGATGTTCAAGGCATGCTCTGCTGTCGTATTGTAAGATACGAACATAAAAATGAGAGGTCGGGCTCATCTGCTACTGACTACAGATTCCGTGGCAATCCTCACCGCAGAGGGTACCAGGAGCGCCTCTCTGCAGGGACTTGTATCAAGCCGAGAATGGACCTGTGTAGCATCCTCTCAGTTGTAGTTCACTCTTCTGGTGAGCCTGGTGACTGTGAACTGCTTCTCAGAACATACCATGCATAGTACGGTACAGAGCATAGCACATAGGACAGAAGAGACATAGTAGTTGAAGACTGGAATTTGAAAAAGCAGACATGGGCACTAATGATGGTTCTGATTTGAATAAAATGCCAATGGAGTTTGCATGTGTATAGTTCTTCCATTACTGAAATCGTTTTAGTTTATTTAATGTGTGTGCACATTCTTTAGGTCCAACTTAAGATTAATTTTCCATACTATAATATTATTTCTGAACCTCATTGCAACATGAAACTGTATAATGAAAGGTATCGAATGGGATAGAATAAGTACATCTGCATTTCTCAGTATATCTCTGTAAATACTATCAGACGGAGGCAACATACGGGTTTTGGATTATCGCCGTAAGTGAAACCCTGTGGCAACATCATTTTGTAATATGAAGAGTCACAGTAATTTTTGTAGCAATAATTCTATGTTTTCTTAAAATTATTATCAGATATATTTCCATCTTTAACTCTCTCAACTTAGTTCTTTTTTAAAATACTTTTTGTAAAAAGGCACAGGTATTTATGAGCATTTTCCTTTGGTTTTGATGTGGATCTTACTACGCAGCCTGTCTGAAGGGTTTCAGTTGCTCTAATGAGATGCCATTTATTTGCCTGACATAACTTGACTCACAGTCCATTAAGGGAAACCAAGGCAGTAGCTCAAGCCAGCCAGGAACTCTGAGGCAGGAGCTGATGCAGAGGCCACAGAGCTATTTGAAGCACTACAAACTTGCACTCTCTCAACTAAACATCTAACTTCACATTCAGAAAATGATAACTTGTCCGTAGCAAGACACTACCAACCCTGTGGACTAGAGTTTTCAGATTCTGTCTGTCTTTGTTAATTATAATTATGTTAACATTTCCTCAGGGCTACTGTCCTGTTGTTTGCAGTTTGAACCTTTTTGTCTTCCTGTGCTGCAGCCTAGAACAGTTGTGGCTTTATTCAAGATAACGTAAGAGTTTTGTTCTGTTAGGCATCAGAAACTCCACATACTGATAGATCACAATAAATTGTTAATAGTATACATGATGCACTTCAGTTTTCAAGCAAGATGTTTAGGGAAGTGTTCTCAAATCAAGAGTCAACCAGGAAAAAAGTACAGAATATGTACAAAAGAGATATCAGTTGAATGTGTGTGTTTGGAATTTAATTTGTTATTTTATAGGTCTGTATGAATGTATGTATGCATATGAACCACACGCATGCCTAGAGCCTGTGGAGTCAGCACAGGACATCTGAACCCCTGGAACTGGAGGTATAGATGGTTGTGAGCCACCATGCAGTGCTGAGAATCAACCTTGGGTCCCTTGCAAGAGCAGCAAGTGCTCTTAATGAGACCCTATTTTCCATATTCTATGTTACATTCCAAAGGCTTTCCCCTTTCCCAGTTACTCCCCACCATACGTCCCATAATTCCTCTCCCCCCCAACTATTCCCCAATCATTCCCCCTCCCCCCACGGTTTCTCTGTTCTGGGTCTACAAAACTGGATCCAATCTTTACAGGCCCAGGATTCTCTCCTTTCTTCTTCTTGGGAATCATTTGACTTGCTAATTGTGCCTTGAGTATTTAGGGCTTCTGGGCTCATTAATATCCACTTATCAGTGATTGCATTTCATGTGTATTCTTTTGTGATTGGGTTAACTCACTCAGGATGATATTTTCCAGATCTAACCATTTACCTACAAATTGCATGAATTCATTATTTTTAATTGCTGAGTAGTATTCCATTGTATAAATATACCACATTTTCTGTATCCATTCCTCCTTTGAGGGATATTTGGGCTCCTTCCAATTTCTGGCTATTATAAACAAGGCTGCTATAAACATAGTGGAGCATGTGTCTTTATTTATGCAGGGGAATCCTCTGGGTATATGCCGAGGAGAGGTATGCCAGGGTCCTCTGGAAGTGGCATGCCCAATTTTCTGAGGAACCGCCAAACTGATTTCCAGAGCGGTTTTACCATTTTGCAATCCCACCAACAGTGGAGGAGTGTTCCTCTTTCTCTACATCCTCGCCAGCACTTGTTGTCTCTTGAGTTTTTAATCTTAGCAATTCTGACTGGTCTGACTGGAATCTCAGGGTTGTTTTGATTTGCATTTCACTGACGACTAATGATGTTGAACATCTCTTAAGGTGTTTCTCGGCCATCCGAATTTCTTCTGGTGAAAATTCTTTGTTTAGCTCTGTACCCCATTTTTTGATAGGGTTATTTGGTTCTTTGCGGTCTAACTTCTTGAGTTCTTTGTATATATTGTGCATGAGTACGTTAGCTGAGCTTTGTTATATTAAAAGCAAGCACCCCTTTATTATATTATAGACAAGCAACACTTTTATTTTTCAAGTAAAAGGAAAATGAAAGGCAGCCACAGGAGCCATCCATTTTCAAGCTGAAATTTCTTGACATAACATAGTAATACAAAAGTTTTCAGAAACTTAGCTGCACATGACTGGAATTCTTTCATTGGTAGATGCTTTCATGTCTGAATTTCAGTTTTATTTCATGACCCTAAAACTGCATGAACACCTTCTTAGGAAACTTCATGAAAACCAGGAAAGTCTTGATTCTGAAATTCCGTGTTTTGTCTCTAGGAAGAGTGGCTGGGTGGGTCCCCAGCTTGAATGCATATTGCAATTGAGATTCTGAAGCTGTTTCTTTTCAGTGCTCAGGAGACGTCAGCGCTGCACTGTCTGCAGTGCCTGGGAACATGGTCGAGTTGCTGACAGTACTGAGGCTGAAGAAGTTCAGATTATGTAAACTATCTATCCTCCTGCACATTAACAAATTGCTTTCAACTCTAAAAGTATATGCACCACACATGCAAGAAGAGAGAGATATGGGAGGACTTGAGGGATGAGAAATCATGATCAGAATATATTGTAGGAAGAAAATGTCCAATAAAAATTAAAAGGAAGTGATCACACTAATCCCATTTTCTGGCAGGGTATGGGTAACTTGGATTCAGAGAACTGGGAAATTGACTTAGCCCTAACTGGGCCTCCAATGTTCTGCTTTTATATTTTACTTTTCAAATGATGTCAGTCCTGTATGTGAGTAGAGCTAATAGGGAATTAAGCAACGTCACTAACTGACAGTGTAACTGTGCATGATTGGGCAAGTTGACTCTTCCATTCTTGAAAGAACTCTTTGGGGTTTGTCTTACTGAGCATCATTATCCAGCCCGGAGTGGGAACCGTGACGTCAGAGAGGGCCTTATCAAATGCGTGCCTGTGGGGACCATGGGCAATTATGCTTTTCTCCAGCCATTGATTTTTCTATAGCCAGGGCCAAGATAAGTAAAATTTCTATCAAGAGATCATCAGTAAACGTTAGTGATGAGTGCGGGCTACTTATTGTTTAAAAAAAACCAAAACTCTGAGCTTCATTTTGACTGCTTGTCAAGCATTTGACACCTTAGAACAAGAAACAATACCGTTTGAAATGATGGGCATTTTGTCTTATTAGTTATCTTTATGAGAAATAATCCATCAAGTGGAGAAGCAGTGTATAGAAGAGCGGCCAAGACATCAGATTGATTTCTGCTAAACAGTCTTTATGATCACTGTGTGCTTCAAACTGTGGTTGACTTCAGTCCATTGTAAACCGTCAATGTCCAATCTAAAACTCTCTTTGAATTTATTTTCCTGGATATTGTTCTTGGCATTTTCTTGCTTTGTGTCACCTGTCTTGGGCATGAAAGAGAAGAGCCAGGCATCAGCTTTACATGGGTCTCGGCCATGTGGAGAACATGGAGGAGCAGGACTTGTGGGGAATGACTGATACCATGCCTCTCTTTCTTTCCAACAAATTCCTAAAAAGTGCTTTTGCCGTCAGTCTGTAAAGACTGTCTAACAGTGGTGGAGGGAGACTGTTAGAAGAAGAGCATTGTGGGAGACCAGAGCGCTGACTCGTTTGAAGAAGAGCATGGTGGGAGACCAGAGCACTGACTCGTTTGAAGAAGAGCATGGTGGGAGACCAGAGCACTGACTTGTTTGAAGAAGAGCATTGTGGGAGACCAGAGCGCTGACTCGTTTGAAGAAGAGCATTGTGGGAGACCAGAGCACTGACTTGTTTGAAGAAGAGCATGGTGGGAGACCAGAGCGCTGACTCGTTTGAAGAAGAGCATTGTGGGAGACCAGAGCACTGACTTGTTTGAAGAAGAGCATTGTGGGAGAGACACAGAGCGCTGACAGGCTCAGGTCTCTCTGTACTATCCACATCCTCTTTCTAGAAAATAATGACTGCCAACTGGTAGCCTTAGGGCTACAATTAGCACAGTATAGTGCTGATATCCTATGTTAATTCAGTATGAGATTGTCCTACAGTATCACTCGTAACCTGTGGGAAAACTCAAGTTCAATTTCTAGATTTTTTCTATGCAAAACACATGCTCATTTTTCTTCTTGATCACTAAAAAAAAAAATCAAGAAATATAAAAGCCAGTTATGATTGATGATATTAAGTCCCATATAATTTTAACTTACATGAGTTTTCATATTACATAGCTAAATTCAGGAGTATCCATTTTTCTATAAATTGATATGTAGTAAGTATAATTGCCACATGGCATCTTTCTGCTGGTAAGTATTTATATGTTAGTTATAATTATAAACGAATTGAAAAGAAACTAATGCATACAATATGTGATTAAAAAATAAACAGTAGTGTAATCAGGAGCATGATGGGACTTTCACCGGGGAAGCCATGCTGTCTGACTTGGACACTAGAGATGGTGAAAACGAGCTGCTTTACCAGAGCGACAAATGGAAGTGACTCTGGGCTGGGAAAGTCTGGAGAGCAGAGCAGAGGAACCTGAATGCAGATACCACTCAGTAAATCATTCCCTAAATCTCTTCCTTTTTAACTTCTAAAAAGTTTTAAATGGTTTATATTGACCTAAACAGTATTTTTATTTACCCAGAAATGTTTATATAGTATACTGATAGATGATTACAAGAAAGATATTGCAAATCTACAGTGGGAAGAAAACACTTCTTTATTTAACCCATCATATGTGGGTATCTAGGAAATATGTTCTCTCTCTCTCTCTCTCTCTCTCTCTCTCTCTCTCACACACACACACACATACACACATAGCTCTCTCTCTCACACAGCTCTCTCACACACAGCTCTCTCCCTCTTTCTCTTTCTCTCACCCTCTTTCTCCCTCTCTCTCCCCTCTCTCTTTCTCTCTCTCTCCCCCTCTCTCTCACACACACAGCTCTCTCTTCCTCTTTCTCTCCCTCTCTCTTTTTCTCTCTCCCTCTCTCTTTTTCTCTCTCTCCCTCTCTCTTTCTCTCTCCCCCTCTCTCTCACACACACAGCTCTCTCTTCCTCTCTCTCTCCTTCTCTCTCCCTCTCTTTCTCCCTCTCTCTCTCTCTCCCCCTCTCTCACACACACAGCTCTCTCTTCCTCTCTCTCTCCTTCTCTGTCTCCCTCTCTCTCCCTCTTTTTCTCTCTCTTCCTCTCTCTCTCCTTCTCTCTCTCTTTCTCTCTCTCCCTCTCTCTCTCTCTTTCAATCTCTCCCTCCCCCCGCATTCTCACATGCACTCATAGCTTAGCTCAACCCTGAGATTTCATCTAGCCCCACAAGTCAATTCTTTCTGACAATTCTTGCAGATGCTGTCTCTGTCTTTTGTTCTCTGTACCAATGTCCTGGTAAATTGAGTTTCTCTTTCTGAAATGCTGCTTTGTTTTCTACAGTCTTACAGCTGCTTGAAAACACAAATGAGAAGCCCTATTTTAAAGAATTTCTTTAGATAAACTTGCTCTTTCTCTGTGTATCCTTCCTGCCCTGATTGTCATGTTGCCGCTGAATCCACTCTCTATATTATTGTGTCTGGTAAATATGCAATCACAGTTCTACTGTGGAGTATTCAGAGTCAATAACTGTTTCCTCTTTTTAGCATCAAATGACTTGCACGTGATAGCTGTTCACAAATACTAAACCAATCGATGAACAACCATCCGTTCTTCCCTTCAAGACAAGGTATTCTGAATTTCTTTAACAATCAGCAAAACTAAGGAATATGCAGTAATAAAAAATAAAGGTCAAAAGTAAGGGTGCTTAGCCAGCATAAATACCAACGGCTTTGCCATTGAACGCTGTTACAGCTGTTTCTCAGCCTCCTTGCTGCGTCCAGAAGACAATGTGCCCTTGGAGTCAGCCACTGTCTTTGCTTCTTACACTTCTGTAACTCCCTGAGCCTTAGGAGCAAGAGTGTGAGATAGATACCTCATTTAGATATGGTCATTCTACAGTCTCTTATTCTCTGCACCTTGACCACTAGGGTGTCTGTGTAAATCACATCTTCTACAAATAACAGCTTCTGAGAGATGCATAGATCGACAGGTATAAGGAAACATCATTGGATTGGGTTTAAAACTAGGTTTAGCAGAATAATGGCAGTAGGTTCTTTCCGAGGCCGTCTGGCTTTTCTAGCCATGGGTTTATGCCCTGACAATGGTGCCAAATGTGGGTTTCTTCTGTGGGGCAGGATGTAAATCCATTCGGAGAGGATTTGGTTGTTCTCCTGATGTTTGTGCCACTATTGCACCAGTGGGCATGTCTTGCCATTTTTTATCACTGTAGCTTGCAGGTTCTTTCTTCTCCAATAGCATGAATAGTACTTTTCAGCACTCTGAAAGGCAGCCAGTAGGAATGAAGCGTCCAGGCCAATCCCAGATTGATTTCTCTATGTCTTCTGATTCATATATGTGGCATTTTCAGAAATATGGTTTTATAGTCAAGCACTGGAAAGAAAGGAGTACAAAATATGTAAAAGCCCAGGCTAGACCAAATCCCAGCCAACAAATGGGAGTTGGACACAAAATCCCACAGCTAGCGATAAAGTAAGTCATTAGTAATTGTTAGCTGCCAAAGGGGACAGTTTTCTCTAAGAATGTGGAGACTCTTGGTAAGTCAAGCATACTATAGTTGAAAACCATATATTGACAAAGATTAGCACAAATTGTTATTGGTGGCTTTTTTGTAAACTTGGGTAAGTGGGGAGGGGAGGATAGATCTGGAAGGAGTTTGGGAAGGAGGACAAATATAATCAAAGCATCATATGCAACTGAAAGAACTAAAATAACCAACAAAGTCATAGCAAGCTAGAATAATTCGCAAGGAAGGAAAGAGGCTTTCAAGCTCACTATGGGGTCTTACGGTGATTCTGGATTTCATACTGCTGTGAAAAACATCATTAAATGTCTCATGTTAATGAAATGTCAAGAATCTGTGGGCCATTGGTAGCATATCATGATAAAATCTTTACATAGCTTTTTTCTGAAATTCACTTCTTGTGGTGTAGTCTAGGGTATGATCTTAATCTTCCTTTGCATGTGACAAAGACAATTGAATCAAAGCTTGCTTGGAAGCTTGTAGCACAGGAGACAGGCAAAATCTGGAGACATTACTCTAGAATGAATGGCTCAGCTGTGTGTGCGTTAGGTCGGTACTGACCCATCCTGGCAGGAAGATCTAACTCAGAACTGAGAAAACCAGTGGAGTCTCGTGAGTGACAGTCATCGCTGGGGCAGACAAGTAGTATGCTTGTTTCTGCCAAACTGTGAATGAATTGAGTGTTCCATTATATAAGGTATGTGAACTAAAAATAACTGGCCACGGTTATTTTTAAACACTGAAGAACCAACACTAGTATAAAGAAACAAATATTAAGCCAAGAAATCAACTGTAAATAAATTAATTAAATGTAGTATACAACATGTGAAAGAAAAGTTAATGAAATCTGTTTTAATAGGCAATAGAAACAGTTCTTACAAACAGTAAGATCTATACTTTACCAAAAATAGCAGCAAAAGACAGCACTTTAATTATAATAATTCATTTATCCAGTGCTAAAATCTGTTAAAATTGAGAAGATGCTTATTAATTCTTCTGAGAATTTCATACAGTGTATTTTGATCATATCCACCCTCTGAGCTGTGTCTCCCATTCCTAACCAATCAGTTCCAACACCCCGCCATCTCTTTTTCTATGGTTGACATTGAACATGTATAAATACACACACACACACACACACACACACACACACACACACACACATGAACACAGCCTGCAGAGTCCTTTTAATGTTGCTCAGCTCATACTGTTTATGTTTTGGAGCCAGCCATGAGTAGGAGACTCATCCCTGGGGGGGAGGACGGGGGTGGGGGGGGTGAGGGGGGTGGAGACTGATTCTGCCTCTCTGAGTAGCTACTAATTGCCTATAGCTTTTCACTGAGGGTTGAAGTCCTCGGAGATTTTCCATCCAGTTGTCATGTCAATTGGTGTTGTCATCTTTTGGCTACTGTTGAGATTTCGAGGGCTCAGCTTTTCCTGGCCGATACAGAAGTTACAATCTGAGAGCCCCGATGCTCTGATTCTCTGGCTTTTACAGGCTTTCCACCTCCTCTTCTGGATGTTCAGAAGTTGTCATGAAGTGCTAGCAAAAGTCAAAGCCATGACATGCCTCTGCCATCAGCCTGGGAATTATTTTCCACTGTAAAAATAGACATGAATTGTGTCCTTTTCTTTCTTTTTCTTTTTCTTTTTTTTTGGGGGGGGGATTGGATATTTTCTTTATTTACATTTCAAATATTTTCCCCTTTCCAGGTCTCCCCTTTGGAAGCCCCCTATCTGAACCCCCTCCTCCCGCCTCTGTGAGGGTGCTCCCCCACCCACACACCCACTCCCTTCCTCCAGCCCTGGCATTCCCCTCCAGTGGGGCAGCGAACACCCTCAGGCCCAAGGGCCGCTCCTCCCACTGAAGACCAACAAGCCCGTCCTCCGCCACACATGTGGCCAGTGCCATAGGTCGCTCCGTGTGTAGTGTTTGGTTGGTGGTTCAGTCCCCGGGAGCTCCCTGGGGGTTCTGGCCTGTTGACAGTGTTACTCGGGAATTGCTGCTTTGTTTCATTATGTCTTTGTTTCTTCTAAAATCACTGTTATTTTGTTGTCTATTAATAAACCCTGTACAGACTATTCAGGCATTTTTACTCTTCTAAACTTGCCACATCAGTGTCAGCTTTCTCTCTTTTAACTGTCCTGTGCTAATCAAGGCACAAGCCTCCTCGAGAGCTGCTATGAGCTCCGGATTTCAGGCCATGATCTCTGCCAAGTCGAAGGCACGGCAAACCCACTTTACTATAACACGCTTTAACAGCCAATAGGTAAGCTACGCATTACTGAAGTATGCTAACCTCTCCTGCGGTACTAAAAAGAAGGGATTCAGACACTACAGTCCTCTAGAGTCGATTAAGTGTCTTCATGACAGTTAAGATTTCTTGAATGAACTTAGCTTTGAACTTGCAAGGTCATTGCATGCAAGTGATCCCTTCCTAAAGAATTATCTTCTTCTACTCCTCACACCCTCTCCACAGACAAAGCCTCACATTAGAGAAGTCAATATTTTATGCTTTACATGATTATACAGTAATGTAATACAACAGTACACTGAGCTCTTAACTCCCTGGTCATTCTCTAACATACAACATGTAAAAGTTACCAATGGATGAATGTTTTTGAAATTCATAAAACAAATTGATGTTGAAGAATTACATGGGAATAAGTATTGAAAATATACTGGAATATTTACTTTTTAAATATACTAATGCAGAAATCAAACCTTCCATTACACTTAGAGGTTGGGCAGGAAAAGTAAACATATATTGTGGTATTATGGGGAGAAATCAGCTAACACAAACCTTCACTTACACACATTCTAATTTCTTCTCATAAATGCTATCTAAGCCAAACAGCCATTAATTGCTCATATTAAACCTTGTGGCAAAACTATAAAGAAGAATAAGAAAAAAGATTTTCATAAAAACCTAACTTGTAGATTTATTTACAATCAAAATAAAAACTTAAGTAGTTAATAATAGGGACCAGATTAAGTTAAATTGTATTCACTGCATAACACGTATTCTTTAATTTTAATCTTTAAAATAGTATTGTATGGAAAATTCTTTCCCAGTTAGGTACAGTAAAGAAACAGTAGTACAATGGTATCTCCCCACTGCCATTGTGTAGAAGCATGCACCACTGGGAGAGAGAGAGAAAGGAGAGAGGGAGGGAATGACAGAAGTGGGAAAAGTAGAGGGAGGGAGGGGGGAGGAAGGAATACCTTCAGGCATCTATAAAACTGTAGCGGCCATATTAAAGTGTTACTCTCATGTTAGTCTTCTCTAGTTCAGCACTGAGAAATCCCAGGATTTCCCCCATCTCCGGAGAAAATTTTGGAAGAATCTTTGAGGCCCTTAGAAGATGACACCTAACCAGCAAAACCAGGTTACCTTGGGTAACTGCTGTAGAATATTAATTGTGGGCTGTGGTAGGAATATCATTGTCATAGCAACCACCAAAGATTTTATAGAAAAGGAAAGGCTTGGTTTTCTTTTCCTTTTATTTATTTATTCCTTTTTTAAAGGAGATGACTATAAAAAGATTCCTTTTGAAATAGTTCTGGCACAGTGTAAGATGATACATAAAGTTTAATAAAGTTTAACTCACAATTATAAACCTTTGTATTGATTCAGCTACATTATTTTTGTTTGTTAGACTGAATCGCCATCCTACATGACAATTGTTTTCATGTCCAAACTCCCCACAGGGGCTACTGAGTCCAGTCCCACTCTGTTAGCACTAAGGCCAAGAATATAGATTATTTCAGGGGCCTACATTTGCTCTGGTTTATAAAATCAGTACTAGTATCCAGCCCCAGGATGCTTCTTCTGATATAGTGAGAGTTTCTTCAATAGTGGAAATCTGTCTTTGTCTGCTATAGGAACCAATAAACTAAAACTACTAATTTTATGATTATGCTAAAGCTGCAGTTGGTTTCCTTGGAAACCACTTGCAAGAGCTGCAGTGTCTTAGAAAATGTGCTCCTTTGCCAGAACCTTCAAAAGGTGACACTTTGTCATCATGTATAAATTAGCATCCTAGACACCAGGTCCTATAGTGAAAGAGGAAAAGAATGTCACTAATTACATTTAAGGGGGAAATTCTACCTAGAATTGTTTTTAGCTTGGGGTCACCATTTATAGATGTGAGATTTTCATGAATAGCGATATATCTAAAACAGTGGGTTGCCTTGTGCTGCGTGCAAACCTTCAGTGCAGCCAGGGCAGCAAAGGAGTGAGGCAGCAGCCATGGGGCCTTGAAGTGGGAAGCTGCTGCCATTCTCGGGATGTTTGAAGAAGTTCACTGAAATCAAAGGGGACCAAACATGAACAATGCAGGATAGACCTCATCGCTGAAGCCAGCACCTGCTTGTTGTTATAAGTAATTCCCCTCACTCCCAAGCCAAGTAAAGTCCCCCATTCATTTGTCTTCTGGGTCTTTCACTCGTTTTGTTTTGTTTTGTTTGCTCACTGTAACTAGTGGTAATGAACACCGATGCTCATGTGATTAGTCAGACAGAATTTTTGACCTTCAGATTTCTCTTTGAAACCTGTGGCAACAAAGGTAACCTCAGATCCGTGATTTAAAAGATCTGTGCATGTTCTTATCATGCTTCTGCCTCCCCCAACTCCTCCTACGCCCTCCTCACCCGCCTGCCCACTTAGCTCTGTGCACTAGGTTGTGGAGAGTCCTGGTGCTGCTAGTGTTTTGATGCTAATTCCTGGAGGGCTGTGAACCTTCTCCCCACCTTAACCTGTAAAATAAAGGCTAGAGTCGGAGATTGGGCAGTGGAAGGGAAGGTGGGGCTGCAAAGTTTGGGGGAGAAGGAGACGGAGAGGAAAGGAAAGAAGATGGAGAGGAAGAAGACACATGGCTGTGAATATCCCAGAAGGGATGGATAATTACAGGACAACTTGTCTTATCTAGGTGGGCAATTTTTATCTATATCAATTGGCTCTGAGTAAATTATATCAACATCCTGTGAATTGAGAATTTATTGATATATAAATCTGACCGATTAATTATAAGCATCTAGAGTTTTGGTTTTCCTGGGTTACTGGGATTTGGGACCGCTGGCACAGGCAGTGGATGGCTGAGGATGTGAGCAGAACCCACAGCAAGAGAACCATCATCATTTCCCGTGTGCTAGGGGCACACGGCCTGAGGGAAGAGTAGCTAGCCGCATGGCGCCGCTCATTTAATATTTCCTGAAACACAACTCTGTCTTTGGTCTCTTCATCTCTCTCTCTCTCAAACCCCCCAAAACAAAAAAACAGACAAAAAATCAAAACAACGACACAACAAACCCAATAAGATAAAAAAAAAAGAAGGCAAAATAAAACAAAACAGAAAAGCCCACAAATATCACAAAGCTCACATTTATTTAATTTAATTTAATTTTATTTTATTGCCAATTACTCCTAGGCATGGATCTGCCCTGGCTGGAGTATGGTTGATGTGTCCAGTGATATTCTTTGGAAAAAAAACCAATTTTCCCTTTACCGGAAGATAACAATTGCAAACAGCTTCTTCTTTCCTGGTGGAGCCCTGTGTCCCTTTCCCCTTCTCATTGCCAGGATGAGATCTGGCTTGACCCCGCCTGGTTCTTGCATATCCCACCATAGTCTCTGCGAGTTCCTATCTGTGCCAGTCCTCTTGTATCTGGAAGTCACTGCTTTGTTAGAATCACCCGTCACCTTTGGCTCTTAGAGTTTTTCTCCCTCTTCTTCCTCCTTGAGTCTGCAAGGGAGAGATTTGATAAAGATATCTCATTTAGGACTGCACGCTCCAGTCTGTCCACAGATTATCCTGCTGTGGGTCTCTAGGTTAATCGCCATCCACTGAAAGAGGTCATTCCCTGGATGAAGGTTGAAAGATCTACGGATAGAGCAATATGTCATTAGGAGTGTTTTTCGTTTTCGTTTTTGTTTTGTTTTGTTTTTGTTCTTTTAGCAGAATAATAATAGTAGGTTTTCTCCAGGACTGTAACTTCTCTATCTCTTCACCACTGTATTAATGTCAGATACCGGTTTCTCTTCACGGAGTGAGCCTTAAATCCAATCAGAAAGTGGTCGGTGGCTCTCATAACATTTGTGCCACTATTGTAGGAGTGTATCATGCAGGCCTGTCACGCTTGTATTTCAGGTTTTGTAACTGGATGATACTGATCATTGCCTTGATCCTCCAGTCCTGTGCAAAATATCCTCCCACAGATAAAAATTAGTCAGTAAGGGTGAAGCTTCGACCTGAGCACCTGCTTGACTTCTCTTGTTGAATGACATAAGTAAGTGTTGTCTTTGGCCATCAGGTTTTACCTTAGATTCTGGAAAGGAGTCAGTAACTTTGGAAATAGCTTGCAGTGATTGTGGGGTCAATCAGCCCCCTTTGGCCAATGGCACAATAAGATGTAACCCTTTCTTAGCACTAGAGGTTTTACTTGGTGGCAAAATATGTCTAGGTAGGGCATTGTCTCCTCCATTAGAGGGTGACTCTAAACTTTTCTCATACATGAATATTTTAGGAGGCTTTTACAGTAATAGGCTTACATATATTTGTGCAAAAGACCTTTAGTGTTACCTGTCCCTCTTTTACCCTGCTCTCCTATCTCCTTCTCCACTTAATCCCCCTTTCCTAGTTTCCCGAGTATCATTCCACAACACTATATTCTATTACTACTTGAGAGAATCCATCCCATTTCCAGGTTCCTCACTATATACATAACCTCTGTGGTTTTTGAATAGTAGGTCACATATAGAAAGCCTAGCAGCTAGCATCCACGTATACAGAAACATACAATCTTTATCCTTTGTCTTCTGTGGTTATGGTTCGCCTCACTCAGAATGTCTCTCAACCATCTGTGTTGTATCCTTTGAGAATAGTCTGCTTAGTTCTGTATCTCATATTTAATTGGATTATTAATTTCTGAATGTTTACTTTATTCCTTTATATAATGTAGGTGCTATTCCTATTTCTGTTGTATCTAGAGTTGGTAAAGAGATTTTTCTCATTAACAAAACTGTTGTTTTCTACAAATGTTGGTGTCCTTTGCAGTGTAGAAGCTTTTCAGCTTCCTGATGTTCCAATTCATTCCTATGTGTTAGTCTTAAGGACTATGCTATCAGTGTCTTGTTCAGAAAGTTCTTTCTGTGCTAATGAGTTCACTATTTAAAAGGAAAATTCGGGGAATATGATAATCTAAATAGAATGTGTTCATTCATCTATTCAAAATATAGACTTCAATACTGATTTATGATTTAATAGGAGAGTTCTCTGTCCCGCGGCTACATTCGAACGGTTTACCCGGTTCCCTGGAAGGAAAGCTGGGGATAGGAAAGGGTGACGGGAAAAACATGGAGTCAAGACAAGATTTCCTGCTCAAGACTCATAGTGGAGGTCTCCAAATATATATATATATATATATGCGGGGCAAGACCCTTCCCCCAAAAGCTGGAAACAGGTCTGCAGAGCTGGTTCTGTGGCTCAGCAGGAGGCTGGCGTCAGGTGTCTTTGGAGAACAATGGGCCTCACCTTGGTGTGAGTGCTCCACCCCAGGTGGGAAGCAGTGGCTAGCAGAGTTCTGAAACTCCCACTCAAAAAGGCTGGTGAAGGGCACAGTTCTAATCAGTTTAAGTTAGAAGATACACTGTCTAGTTTGACAAAAAACTAGTCATCACTCACAGTTAAGCTTTGACTCAGAAAAGAAAGTAAAAGCTGGCCAACAGGAAATGTTAAGATTTGGCAACAAAAAAATGTGTGATTTCCCTATAATAAAGATACATTGTATCTAAATATAGTACAACTGAGAAAAATGTTAATGTACCAACAAGGCCCTGTAAAATCTCTGTAAAAACCCTGTGGAAGCTTGTTGCTAATTTAAGGCTTTCTAAATTTAAAGCCATAATTTAAGTAATTGATAACCTTGAAATTTAATTAGGAAAGTGACTGATGGGCATGCCTTAGGATGAGGTTTATTCTAATTTGCTTCTCATACCTTTGTTTGGTCATTCTTGAAAACCCTCCAGTCAATGCAAATCCTCCAGCCCCAAATAATAGCAGTCCCCTTGCTGGCGGGTCTCCTTGTTAATGAGAATGCAATTAAAATTCGATGACTTGGGGTGAGGCTTATATCTTTTACCTGCATAATATCTATATTACCTCTATTTTAAGCTCAGAATGTCTTTGGGCAACATTTAAATCAGAAGTACATTTTTAAGTCCTTTTATTTCATAAAATTATTTTAAGAATGAAAGTAAATCCATAAGTGTCTTTGGAATTATATTATAAGACATTATTATGAAATAAATGGCATTTTAAAAAATACTATAGTGCCTGGTATTATTTCAAAAAACATGTATTAAGTGAGAGGGATTAAACTCCAGGAGCAAAATATGCAATATACTCTGTTTAAAGATAATAATGTACTGCCAGAAACGTGAAAATATTGATGATATTTATGTGGCTTCTGGAGATCACAACTACTCACAATGCTTGAGTCGCAAGGTCTTAAATCCTGAGCGGCATCTGCGACAATGAACCAAACATCTTCAACTCTTCTTCTTTCCTCAGATCCTCCCTGGTATTTGTTGCTATTTTCTGGATGATAGTTATTTTAACTGGAGTGAAATAAACTAAAAATTTTGGGTTGATTCCCTAAATCCCTTATGGTTCCTTCCAGAGAATTTTGAAGCAATAGTTTCCATTTGGCATGTAGAGATGGCTGTTCTCTTATATTTCCTTAACTCTAAAGAGTTGTGTTTCTTTGTTTTGTAACATGACACATTTGACATGAATTGCAAAACATTTTCATGACAAAAAATAGTTAGTAGCACCTGTGCACAAAAAAGGAAAACATCTGGGGGGAGACACATTTGACTAATTAATATGAATGAGAAAGAAACTTCAAGTTTCCTTTTGTCAGTCAAATCTGGACTGCAAACACACGCCTGATTATTAACTTTGGAGAGAAGCTAGGGCAGGCCACTGCCCTTCCCCCACCCACCCCAGAGCCAGATGCTTCTTATTTTGATTTAGATATTTCAATCGTTGCTTACTGTGGTGCACAGGATGAGACTACTGTGCTGGATAGTTTAAGTCAATTTGACTCCAGTTCAATTCATCTCAGAGGCGGGAGCCTCATTTAATAAAATGCCTCTGTAAGACTGAGCTGTAAGAAAGCATTTTATTAATTAGAGATTGAAAGTGGAGGGGCCCAGCTCATCTTGTATGGTGCCCTTGTAAGACCCGAAAGAAAAACGAGGGGACCCCAGCACCCCATGCTTGGAAGCCGTCACCCCAATCACTCACGAGAAACAGTCTTGATGCAAATAGCAAGAGGATTTTAATTCCAGAGGTCTGGGGTCATGGCCATCTCCCACATGGGGTAGATGGCAGTGCACACTGGGTGCAGAAACAGGACTGCTTTTTATAGATTTACAGCAAAACCTGCCTACACAAGCCACTCCATAGCTTCCAAGCCAATCAGTTTAAATTATCCAAGCCTGCACTCTCTGAGAACCAATCAGTTTCCTATAGAGGCTGGATAAACTAGTTAAGTCATTTCCGCTTACATGGCCACCACGCACAGGGTCACGCCAGGGTTACACACAGCGTCACATACGTAATTCCCGTTATGGGACAGTGCATCCGCAGCAGTGACCTTGCTGACCCAGTGGCATCCGCCCTTGCCTCAGTTTCTCTGCAGGAGGCGAGGCAGGAAAGGACGCTAGGGACCTTCCAGCCTGCAGCCCTCATCCTTTCACCCTCCCTGGTCTGGTGGCCTTAGGTTCTATGAGGGAGCAGGGTGGGTAAGCCATGGGGATCACGCCAGTCAGCAGCGCCTCTCCAAGCCTCAGCTCCCGCCTCCAGGTTTCTTCTTCATACTGACTTGCTTCAATGATGGACTGTAATGTGGAAGTATAAGCCAAATAAATCTTTTCCTCTCCAACTTGATTTTTGTTCAGGGCATTTTATCACAGCAGTAGAAATTCTAACTAAGAGAACCAGGTTATCTTACCATGTTGAAATATTTTTAATATTTACTTATCAAGATAAGCCTTACTATAAACGTGAAGCTTTCCTGGAAATCAGTGCCATGTGTCTCAGCCTGCCTACTGCCAGCATAACTGATGTGAGCCAACCACACCCAGATGATTCCTCATTCTTGACCTTGAACACTGACTTCATTAGAGTAATGATCCAGTTCGAATTTGTAACCTCAGTACTGATAGTAATGACCTTTAACCTTAGCAAGTCAACTAGTGCTGAAATAAACAGAACTTTAGAAAGAGAGAATACCACAGGCACTGGCTATTAATATAGGAATAGCAATATGGAATCTAGAAAATAACTTAAAAATGTTAGTTTAAGCAATATGATCAGGGGCGATATTTTCTTGGAAGAAGAATTTTCCCAGAAAATCTTAGAAATGTAAAGGTACATCAAACTCAGAAATAGAAGGCTCATTTTTAATTTATGCTGTGTGAACAAATTCATCTTAGAATATACAATTTAAACCTTCACTGGTGAGGACAATACTGAAATTTCTTTCTTAAGTGAGAAAACTTATATTTGGAGTTTCCTTATATCAGGGACAAACACTGTCACCTTTATGAGATCAATGATTATAGCCACTTGATATGGCTATCTTAAACCTAAATTGCAATTAAATTTGTAGAAAGTAGGAAAAATATCACTCGTAACTTTTATCTTCTGTTACTATGTACCTGGATTCCTTGGAGACAGCTTTTAACTTTAAATTCTAAGTGATGCCCTAGAGAAATGACCATCCTCAAAATATAAACAGAATCAGGATGTTATTACACATAAATTTAAAGGATGGGAATAAAAAGTTGTTCCAAAGTTTTGGAAGTGAGGCCAAGGTGAGACTCTGTCTCTTGTCTCATCAGTATCAGCGCGAATTTGGTTGAAAGGACACTGAGAAAGTCAATGAGTTCTGCACCAAAAATATATCTGAATATCTCGATTTGCTCCCAGTGGCGAGGATGATTGTTTTCAGGTGTGCACTGGGAAGTCCGCTGGCTCTTGTGCTGGTGGAGAGGATCTGTGCCTATCCGGTCAGGGAATACAGAGGCCCCAGAGAGCAGCTCCCTCAGTCAAACATTCCACGCTCAGGACGTGACGACGGACAAGCAGGGCGTGGGCGAGCTGACACTTACATTCTGCATTTTAGTTTTGTCATCTGAAAGCTCATAATTGCCACACCAATTTACGATTTCTGTGAACTTTTTAAAAATAATATGGATTGAAATTGTCTCTCAGTGCCAGGCAACACAGTCATAGACAGCCCCTGCTCCGATTGTTAGGGGACCCACATGAAGACCAAGCTGCACATCTGCTTCAAACGTGGAGTAGGGTCCAGCCCTGCATGCTCTTGACTGTGGCCCTTGGCCCCTGTGCTCGCTCCATCCTATTCCCCGCTTGGTGTGTGTGTGTGTGTGTGTGTGTGTGTGTGTGTGTGTGTCTGTCTATCTGTCTCTGTCTGTCTGTCTGAGAGGTATGGGATATGGAACAACCCGGTCAGAGAGTGGACCAGGGTGGGGATGGGGATAAAATCTGGAGTATAAATAAATAAATAAATAAATAAATAAATAAATAATAAAAAGGCACACATCACTTCATGAAGCTTCTGAATTTTCTAATGAACAGTTTCTCTGTTACCTATTCCCAATGGACATACCTGGTACACAATTCTCTTTTTCACCTCTATATCAACACTTTTGATTCATTCAGACTGAGATAAAAATTACTAATAACTGTAAGTGCAGACATTGAATTTCAACAGAAAGGGTGGTGTTAGCTGAAGACTGGAGGCTCTCTTGTAAAGGGGTGTCACAGACGACGCATTGGTAACTGTAGGACAGAAGGCTCATTAGAGCCCAGGACCTCTCTGCCTCACTCAGTTTAACTCTACTCCCATGAAGTCATGTAGTTGGAGTGAGAAAATTAATTTTGTAAAAGCCTCAAGGAACAAAACAAAATCATTTTGCGTCAGAATTACAAGCTAGAATTACTCCAGAGAACAATGTGGCACACTGTGGTTTCAAATCCTGGGCAGGGAAAAGGAGAGCAGAGAGGAAGACTAGTGTAAATTTAAACACATGGATATCATGATGACGTGTAAGGCCGTATGTACACAGAAACCACTTCTGTCCACCCAAGAGGACGTGTAGACTAACTACTATTACTAATACATTGAGAAGAACCAGTACCTTCCATGAGATTCAATTGCCAAAAGGGTCATGTTTGAATCAATAGGAATGACTCCATTGAAGCATTGTCCAGGTCTGCCCATTTCATAGTATGGCAGTGATATTGAAAATAGTGGTTTCACAATCCTCATACAGGTAATAATACCTGTCAAGAATATTGGCAATGCTTGATAAAAAAAAAAAAAAAAAAAAAAAAAAAAAAAAAAAACCTGTAGAAAGTAGTTTGTTTCAGGTGCTTTACATATAAAGTTTAAATGAAAAAGAAAAGACAAAAATCTCATTTTTAGTTTTGTGTTTGTGTGTTATAAATTAAAACAAACAGATTGGTACGTGTTTATCCACATCAAAGGAATATTAAAATGGCATCTTAATACAGATGACTTTTCCTCCAGTACAACCACTCAGTGAATGGTATTCTATTAATTACATGGACAAAAATTTAGTAGCTTTTGGTTATTTTACATGGAAAAATGAAGTTATTTTTCAACATTTATTTTCTTATTTTAGTATATTATTAGAAGCAATGTTTTATTTAGTACCTTATTGAAGAACTGGAAATTGTGTAATTAATTTGATTTATTGTATAATTTATTGTATTTATTTTGTGTAATACCTTATTGAATATTATGTAATTTATTTGAAGAAAAAAATGACATTTCTTGATGTAAGTCAATTCCCTGACCTTTCTGATGGTTGTGAATGTGAATACAACCTCTCCTACAAAAATTTCTCTTTGTTAACAAAGAGGATGACTCTAAAAATTGTGCAAGCAAAGAAAAACAATAGTTTTCAATCCTTTAATATCATTAAAAATTAAAATGCACCTCTCGAAAATTTTATGCCCCCTCCAAGTAACTTTAAGGTAAAATTTATTATTTTTTATGTTTTTATGGAGTTACTACAATAGGTTTCATGTATGTTTTATTTTGATAACATTTAAATATGAGTGCTGAAGTTTTCCTTATTAGCTAGAAAACTGTCATGCAACAAAAGGACCCCGGGAGAAACAAAGGCTTTGCTTCTAACAGAGGCAGCTGCTCTCCATTAGCTGTTGCAATGATTACTTTGGCTGGCCAGTTAATGGCATCAAATTACAATATTTTCCCAACTATAAATTGACTCGAGTTCACTGGTTCTTTTACTGCCAATGTGACTCCTTCTAGATGCCCGCCTTCGCATATTATATTTTTTCCAATCAAATTTCTGTCATGTGCAGAACACCCTTCTTACTCACTTAGATACTACCTGCCATGATGGTGGGAGGACCGGGAAGAGGAAACGGATACGATGGTAATTAGTGTTACAGCTGATGAGAGGCCATGCCGTCGAGATAACAAACCAAAACACAGAAACGATGATGCTTCAGCTTCAGAAAGCTGCACATCAATTAGCCCAGCAGGACTCCACGCCAACGCTCCATCTACTTAATTTGACATGTGATACATACACAGATCATGAACATTAATAAGTGGTTAATAACAAAGACACCTCAAAAAGTTACACATCTGGACAAGCCAGGTTGTCCATACTAAAAAAATATCCATTAATGGGCCTTTCTTTCTTTATTCATGATGCTGAAGTTCTATGATTGTCCACGTAAAGGCACTGCAGTGACTGCACTGCACCCTGTTAATTAAAGAAGAGCTCAAAACAGCGAGGAAAATAGAGTGGAGCAGGGCGAGGACAGGGCTGAAAGGCAGCTTGCTGGGGGGCGGCGGGTAATCATCTGGACACTGTTCGTGTTATTCCCATTTTGTGGAGAAATCTGCCTCGTCCAATGCTGGTCTATGTGTCAGACACTCACAACTAGGACATCAGCAAGTTCAACTCTAGTCAAACTCAAACTGGTACCCTCCATTGCTGAAGTAAATAAGATTCTTTTTGCATTTGAGCCATATCATGACTCTTACAAATTGCATTTGCACTTTGACCATATCTACATGTTTATAATGCATATATAATTCCCTCATCTTCCTCCGGCTTCTTCCGCCCCCTCCCCCGCCCCGAGATGACTTCCCCACATCTCTGTCTTTTCAAAGCACATACTGTGACCACATTAAATAGTCATTTTCCTATTTCAGGATAAAGACCCACATTTCAGGAGAAATTATAATTTTTTCTCCATACATTTCTTACTGAGCTATTCATGCCAATTATAGATTTTGGTTGATTTAGTATCAACAGATAAAGACCAGAATTATAGTCCAAGTGCCGTACCCAGTTTGTGGTAAAGTGAGGAATTAAAGAGTTCCATCAGATGCCCAGAGACAAAGTAAATTTTCACATTTCATCTGGAAATAATACATATATATATTCCACCCAAATATTATTTTAATATTTTAATTAATATTTTAATATTCTTATAGTCATCTTCAATTATCAGGAAGGAAATTGAGGACTGGGGAGCTCTGAGCAATTGGTGAGGGCGAAGGACATGAACCGAGGCCAGGTCAGGAGCAGAGCCCCTGACTCCATGTCCTGAACTGCCTCCTGCAGGAAATAACCAGAAGGTCATGGCTTCCCTTTACCTCACATAGACTGCCTGACTGGGTCTCATACAGCATGATATCATTCTCAGCTAAACATTCTGGGTGTGTAAACCTCTTGCTGAAGTAACTGGCTCATGGATTATGTCCTAATTGCTACATCAGGAATACTCGTGGTCTTTGTGCATCAGGATACTAGCCTCTGGACCACTAACAGTTCTCAGGGGCCTGCTGTACACACAGAATCCTATCACTTTTATAAAAAAATAAATGTAGATCTACATTACCCTTTAATAAAATTCCCCGATGAGTTTATCATTATAAATCTACGTGATACCTGTTTCCAATACAATCATTACATATAAATTATATAAATACAAACTGTTTTGTCACTACACTAGTGAAAATAGCATTGGGTGCAAAAGGAAAGGTTCAGGGTTCTTGAATCACTGTTTTTATTTTCTTTGAAATCTAATTATAGGTTTAGATCTTCTTGAATCTTTGACAAAGCTGCCTCCACTGTTCTTTTGTGAATGAATGATTGAGTACACAATAAAAAAATCTTAGCTTATGAAAATTACTTTTAATTAACAAGTGATAGATTATTACTGATGTAGAACTTAGTTCTTCAAGGACAAGACACTGGGAAGGCAGTTCGAAGTGAAAGAAAAGGAATAAGGAATGAGTAACAATAAACTTATCTAATACAAATGTGAGGGAAAGCCATGATGATGTGAAACATAAGCTTTGTCCTTATCAAGGAAGCACAGAATGTGCAGATCATGAAACACTTGGAAACTGTGTTCTAACGATCTGGGAGGACATGGAAAATTTTTAAATGTTGTTCAAACATATCCCCTTGTCCCTCATTGCTGTCCCTCGTTGTAGATAGCAAACTGGCTCAGAAAAAGTATGAATGCTGCATAATTTGAATGAATAAAAAGACTCAAGCCAATCTGATTCCAGAGGAGGCCTTTCTCCGCCTTCTGAATGTGAATTTATCACACTGAAAACTGATACGCTATCTCAGCCAGAAAAAAAAATGCACAAATCCCATGAGATGTAAAATCTCATGATAAATTCTCTAAATATGGTTGTTATTGGACTTGCTTCTGCTAGAAAATCTGAAAATTCATGTTCCCCAAACTGAATGGGCTTTAAATGTTATCTCTTATGATGTTTCTTCTTCTTCTTCTTCTTCTTCTTCTTCTTCTTCTTCTTCTTCTTCTTCTTCTTCTTCTTCTTCTCTCTCTCTCTCTCTCTCTCTCTCTCTCTCTCTCTCTCTCTCTCTCTCTCTCTTGGATTGGATATATTCTTTGTTTACATTTCAAATGTTTTCCCCTTTCCAGGTCTCCCCTTCAGAAACCCACTATTCCATCCTCCTGCCTCTATGAGGGTGCTTCTCCACCCACCCTCTCCAGTCCTCCTGCCCTGGCATTCCCCTACACTGTGGCATCAAACACCCTCAGGTCCAAGGGCCGCTCCTCCCACTGATGTCCTATATGGCCATCCTCTGACACATATGTGGCCGGCTCCATGGGTCGCTCCATGTGTACTCTTTGGTTGGTGGTCCACTCCCCAGGAGCACCAGGGGTCTGGCGTGTTGACACTATTGCTACCTCCATGGAGCTGCAAAACCCCTCAACTCCTTCATTTCCATCTCCAACACCTCCATTGGGGACCCCAGAGTTCAGTCCAGTGTTAGACTGTCAGTTTCTGCCTCTGCATTTGTCAGGCTCTGGAAAGGCCTCTCAAGAGAGCCATATCAGGCTTCCATCAGAAAGCACTTCCTGATATCCACCATAACCTCCAGGTTGAGTGCCTGTACACAGGACGGATTCCCAGGTGGGGCAGTCTCTGTATAGCCTTTCCTTCAGGCTCTGCGCCATATTTCATCTCCATTTCCTCCTCTGAGTATTTTATTCACCGTTCTAAGAAACACTGAAGCATCCACATTTTGGTCTTCCTTCTTCTTAGGCTTCAAATAGTCTGTGAATTTAATCTTCGGTATTGCTACCTTTGGGGCTAATATCCACTTGCCAGTGAGTACATACCATGTTTGTCCCTTTGTGACTGAATCACATCACTCAGGATGATATTCCATCTATATTCCTGTGAATATCATCAAATCGTTTTTAATAGCTGAGTAGTAAGTATTCCATTGTGTAAATGTACCACATTTTCTGTATCCATTCCTCTATTGAGTGGCATCTGGGTTGTTTCCAGCTTCTGATTCTTATAAACATGGCTGCTATGAACATGTATCCTTATAACATGTTGGAGCATCTTCTGGGTATAGACCTAGGAGTACTATAGCTGGGTCCTCAGGTAGTACTATGTCCAATTTTCTGAGGAACCACCAAACTGATTTTCAGAGTGTTTGTACCAGCTTGCAATCCCACCAAAAGTGGAGGAGTGTTCCTCTTTCTCCACATCCTCTCCAACACCTGCTTTCACCCAAGTTTTTCATCTAAACCATTCTGACAGGAGTGAGGTGGAATCTCAGGGTTGTTTTGATTTGCATTTCCCTGATGACTGAGGATTTTGAACATTTCTTTAAGTGTTTTTCAGCCATTCCAGTTTCCTCAGTTGAGAATTGTCTGTTTAGATCTGTGTTATTTAGTTCTCTGGACTCTAACTCTAGAGTTCTTAGTATATATTAGATATTAGCCTGCTATTGGATGTAGGACTGGTAAAGATCTTTCCCCAAACTGTTGGTTGCTGTTTTGTCCTATTGACAGGGTCCTTTGCCTTACAAAAACTTTGTAATTTTATGAGTGCCCATTTGTCAATTCTTGATCTTAGAGCATAAACCATTGGTGTTCTGTTCAGAAACTTTTCCTCTGTGCCCATGTGTTCCAGACTTTTCCCCCGCTTGCTCTTCTATTAGATTCACTGTATCTGACTTTATGTGGAGGTCCTTGATCCACTTGGACTTGAGCTATGTACAGGGAGATAAGAATGGATCAATGTGCATTCTTCTATATATTGACTGTTAGTTGAACCAGCACTATTTGTTGAAATGCTGTCTTTTTTCCACGGCATGGCTTTAGGTCCTTTGTCAAAGATCAAGTGAACATAGATGTATGGGTTCATTTCTGGGTCTTCAATTCTATTCCATTGATCTACCTGCCTGTCTCTATATACCATACAGTTTTTATCACTATTGTTCTGTAATATAGCTTAAGTTTAGGGATACTGATTCCCCCCAGAAGTTCCTTTATTATTGAGATTAGTTTTTGCTATCCTGGGTTTTTTGTTTGTTTGTTTGTTTGTTATACCAAATGAATTTGAGAATTGCTCTTTCTAACTCTATGAAAAGATTTCAGTTGGAATTTTGATGGGGATTACATTGAATCTGTAGATTGCTTTCAGCAAGATGGACATTTTTACTATATCAATCCTGCCAATACACAAACATAGGAGATCTTTCCATCTTTTGAGGTCTTCTTCCATTTCTTTCTTCAGAGATTTGAAGTTCCTGTCATACAGATCTTTCACTTGTTTGGTTAGGGTCACACCAAAATACTTTATATTGTTTGTGGCTACTGTGAAGAGTGTCATTTCCCTAATTTCTTTGTCAGCCTGTTTATCCTTTGAGTATAGGAGGGCTACTGATTTGTTAGAGTTAATTGTATATCTGACTATTTTGTTGAAGTTATCAGATTTAGGAGTTCTCTGGTGGAGTTTTTGGGGTTGCTTAAGTATACTATCATATCATCTGCAAATAATGATATTTTGACTTCTTCCTTTCCAATTTTATGCCTTTGACCTCCCTTTGTTGTCTAATTGCTCTCGCTAGAACTTCAAGTACTATACTGAATAGATATGGAGAGGGAGGGCAGCCTTGTCTAGTCCCTGATTTTAGTGGGATTGCTTCAAGTTTCTCGCCATTTATTTTGATGTTGGCTACTGGTTTGTTGTATACTGCTTTTACTATGTTTAGGTATGGGCCTTGAATTCATGATCTTTCTAAGACTTTTAACATGAAGGGATGTTGAATTTTGTGAAATGCTTTTTCAGCATCTAATGAAATGCTCTTGTGGTTTTTATCTTTGAGTTTTTTTATGTAGTAGATTACATTGTTAGATTTTCGGATATTGAACCATCCCTTCATTCCTGGGGTGAAGCCTACTTACTTGATCATGGTGAAAGATCATTTTGATGTGTTCTTTGATTCAGTTGGCAATTACTTTATTGAGTATTTTTGCATCAATATTCATAAGAGAAATTGGACTGAACTTCTCTTTCTTTGTTGGGTCTTTATGAGGTTGTGGTATCAGCATAACTGTGGCTTCAAAGAAGGAATTGGGTAGTGTTCCTTCTGTTTCTACTTTGTGGAATAGTTTTAAGAGTATTGATATTAGGTCTTCTTTGAAGGTCTGATAGAATTCTGTACTAATCTCATCTGGTCGTGGGTTATTTTTGTTTTTGTTTTTATTGTGGTTGGGAAACTTAATAATTGCTTCTATTTCTTTAGGGGTTATGGGACTGTTTAGATGGTTTATCTGATAATGATTTAACTTTGGTTTTTCGTATCTGTCTAGAAAATTTTCCATTTCATACAGATGTTCCAGTTGCGTTGAGAGTAGGATTTTGTAGTAGGATCTGATGCATTTTTGAATTTCCTCAGGTTTTGTTGTTATATCTCCCTTTTCTGATTTTGTTAATTTAGATATTGTCTCTGTGCCCTCTGATTAGTCTGGGTAAGTGTTCATCTATCTCGTTTATTTTCTAAAAACAAAAAACCAGCTCTTGGTTTTGTTGTTTGTATATAGCTCTTTTTGTTTCTACTTGATTGATTTCAATCCCGTGTTTGATTATTTCCTGCTGTCTACTCCTCTTGGGTAGATTTGCTTCATTTTTGTTCTAGAGCTTTCAGGTGTGCTGTTAAGGTGCTAGTGTATGCTCACTCGTGTTTCTTTTTGTAGGCACTCAGAGCTATGAGATTTGGGTTTATTGAAAGAAGATTACTTTCTTGCTTGTTCTAGGGTGTACTTTCCCTCCTAGTGTTGGCTTTTTCCATTTGTTATCCATTGTATGCCTGGATTTGTGCAAAGATATTGTGCAAATTGGTTTTGTCATGGAATATCTTGTTTTCTCCATCTATGATAACAGAGTTTTGCTGGGTATAGTAGTCTGGACTTGTATTTGTGTTCTGTTAGGGTCTGTATAACATCTGTCCTGGATCTTCTAGCTTTCATAGTCTCTGGTGAGAAGTCTGGTGTAATTCTGATAGGTCCTCCTTTATATGTTACTCGACCTTTTTCCCTAACTGCTTTTAATATTCATTCTTTGTTTTGTGCATTTGGTGTTTTGACTGTTATGTGACAATAGGAATTTCTTTCCTGGTCTAATCTATTTGGAGTTCTGTAGCTTTCTTATATGTTTATGGGCATTTCTTTGTTAAGGTTAGGAAAGTTATCTCATATAATTTGAAGATATTTAACGGCCTTTTAAGTTGGGCATCTTCACTTTTTTCTATACCTGTTATTCTTAGGATTGTTCTTTTCATTGTGTCCTGGATTTCCTGGATGTTTTGGATTAGGAGCTTTTGCATTTTGCATTTTCTTTGACTCTTGTGTCAATGTTTTCTATGGTAGCTTCTGCACCTGAGATTCTCTCGTCTACTTCTTGTGTTCTATTGGTGATGTTTGTATCTATGACTCCTGATCTCTTTCCTAGGTTTTCTATCTCCAGGGTTGTCTAACTTTGTGATTTCTTCATTGTTTCTATTTCCATTTCTAGATCCTGCATGGTTTTGTTCAGTCCCATCACATGTTTGGTTGTGTTTTCTTGTAACTTTTTTTTATTGGATATATTCTTTATTTACATTTTATTTCCCTTTTCCTGATCCCCCGTCTTGTAACTTTTTAAGGGATTTTTGTGTTTCCTCTTTAAGGGCTTCTAGCTGTTTACCTGTGTTCTCCTGTATTTCTTTAAGGGAGTAATTTGTGTCCTTCTTAAAGTCCTCTATCATTATCAGGAGATGTTATTTTAAATCAGAATCTTGCTTTTTTGGTGGGTTTGAGTAACCAGGCTCACTGTGGTTGGAGAACTGGGTTCTAATGATGCCAAGTAACCTTGGTTTCTGTTTCTTATGTCCTTGTTCTTGCCTTTCACCATCTGGTTATCTCTGGTGTTAACTGGTCTTGCTATCTCTGTCTGTGGCTTGTCCTTCCTGTAAGCCTCTGTGTAAGTACTCCTGGGAGACCAGTTGTCTCTGGGAGGGATTTAGGTATGAAGAGCTATGGTAAAGGGTCAGCTCTTAGGTGCCAACAGAAATCAGAAGGATCATGTTCCTAGCTGTTCCTTGGTCGCTGTGTCCTGATGGTCCTGAGAAGGTCCGTTTTAGGCTAGAAATTTGAACAGAAGTGTTGGTCTTTCCTGTGCTCACGTGCATATTGGCACTCCTAGGAGACCAGTTCTCTCCTAGTGGTGTTTGTGTATGTAGTGCTTTGGGCACAGGATCAGCTCTGGGCATTCTGATGATGTTTCTGAATTGTATATATTAAAACTATTTTGGTTTATGACCAAAATAAATATAATTATAGTTTACTATATTTTATTGCCTGTATTATGGTATACACTGTATCTACATAGGTCAAAATTCTACTATGAACATTTTTAATAGTTAAAATACAAAAGCAAACAAACAAACAAACAAACCACAGAGTCTTCCTCCACATTCTCATGCTGTTTCATTAGCCTGTCTGACAGCCGGTGGCCACAGGTTCTTACCTATAGGACTACCCAGCAAAGGAGAAATATGACAAAGTATAGGAGGTTTTGAAATGAACAACACCTGAAGTGTAATTCAACATCAAAGGTTCAATGAATCCAAAGTGTTTCCAGGAGGGCTTCCATGTTTCTTCCCAAAGCACCAATGGAGGCTTGGCCTTAAACACACAGTCTGAACAATCTCACACTACACAGTATCGGGAAACACTGCCAGTGCACCTTGGATTCAAGAGCACTGTATGCTATGGATTAATGAGTCTTTTCTGTACATAGCAACTTTTCTGGTCTTTCAGAAACGTAATGGTTTAATTGCAAAAAACAGATTATCCATACTTTCCTATTGCCATTTTCTATGACTGGAGGCACCACATTAGCAGTGTATCCTCAATTATGTTATATTAAATTGCTCAGCTTTAAAATAATATGGCTTACTGCCTAGAGGCTTAGAATAAATCCTCAGGTGCACTTTGTCTTTGGATTAGAATTTTCAATAATTTCTAAAAGTGGTCCTAAACATGCTCCTGTCATCTTGGACCACATATTTATATGAAGTAGGATTTTCAGCATTGGTGATTATGCAAAACAGAAACATACACTCCAAAACACATTGAGTATGCTCTAAGTCTCTAAGTGCCTAATGTTTTGTTAATATTTGCTTGTCTATATAAGAATGAATAACTATATTCTTTTGAATGTACAAATTATTTTTGTCTTAATCTGGCTGACTTTTGTGTGTCAAATCACCATGACACAAGCCATCTTGGAAATAAAAGTTTATATCATTTTGCAACTTGCAAACCATGATCTAGACAAGTCAGGATGGGGACTGGAGGCAGGAACTCATGAGCCAATGGAGAAATGATGCTTACTGGATTTCTTCTAATGATTTGCTGAGCCTGCTTCCTTTTATCATCCAGGACAGGACCCATGGGTGGTACTGTTGTAAGTAAACTCTACCCTCCCCTATCAATAGAACTGATTTGACTTCTACCATTGGTGTGGACCCTGCCAGACTAAGGGTGTTCACAAAAACTCAACCATTATCATGTAGTAAGTATGTCCCTTGACCCCATGTTTGTATAATCTTCAACTCCACAAATACACTTCTTGAGATTGGTAAAACATAAGCATTAAAAGACCTGCTGCTGTTAGCCAATCTGTGAGTCAGAACACTTTACAGTCCTGATCTGCTGTCTGACCCAAGAGAAAATATTTAAACTCTTTTAAGGTATCAGATGTCTTTATCTGTAAAATGGGATAGCAAGTATTCCTCTCTCATGTATATCTGGTTTTTTATTTGAATTTGAAATTTCTTTTTTTATTGAATATATTCCTTTATATTTCAAATGTTATACTCTTTCCCAGTCTCCCCTTCTCCCATAAAGCTCCCAACCCATCCTCCCTCCCCCTGCCTCCAAGAAGATGCCCCTCCATCCAACTCACTCCCACCTGTCGCCACCCTCAATTTCCCCATGCTGGAGCATCTATCCAGCCTTCATAGGACCAAGGACCTCTCCTCCCACCAATGCACAACAAGGCATTCCTCTGCCACAAATGCGGGTATAACTATGGTTATCCCTTGGCTTAGTCCCTGGGAGCCCTGGGTGGGTCTGGTTGGCCAACATCATTGTTCTTCCCATGAGGCTGCAAGCCCATTCAGCTCCTTCAGTCCTCCCTCTAACTCTTCCATTAGAGACCCCATGCTCAGTCCAATGGTTGGCTACTAACATCTGCCTCTGTATCTGTAAGGCTCTGCCAGGGCACCTCAGGAGACAGCCATATCAGGTTCCTTTAGGTATGCACTTCTTGGCATCCTCAATAGTATAGGGGTTTGGTGACTGTTTATAGGATGAATCCCCAGGTAGGGCAGTCTCTGGGTGGCCTTTCCTTCACTCTCTGCCCCACACTTTGTCTCCATAATTGCTCCTGTGAGTATTTTGTTCCCTTTCTCAGAAGAACCTAAGCACCCACACTTTGGTCTTCCTTCTTCTTGAGCTTCATGTGGTCTGTGAATTGTATCTTGTTTATTCTGAGCTTTTGGGCTAATATCCACTTATCAGTGAGTGCATACCATGTGTGATCATTGTGGTTGGGTTACCTCACTCAGGCTAACACCTTCCAATTCCATCCATTTTCCTAAGAATTTCATGAATTCATTGTTTTTAATAGCTGAGTAGTACTCCATTATGTAAATATAACACAATTTTTGTATGTATTCTTCTGTTGAAGGACATCTGGGTTCTTTCCAGTTTCTGACTATTCTAAATAAGGTTGTTATGAACATAGTGCAGCATGTGCCCTTATTACATAGTGGAGCATCTTCTATGTATATGCTAAGGAGTAGTAAAGCTGGGTGCTTAGTACTATGTCTGATTTTCTGAGGAACCGCCAAACTGATTTCCAGAGTGGCTGCAATCCCACCAGCAATGGAGGAGTGTTCCACTTTCTCCACATCCTTGACAGCATCTGCTGTCTCCTGAGTTTTTCATCTTAGCCATTTTGACTGGTGTGAGGTGGAACCTCAGGGTTGTTTTGATTTACATTTCCCTGATGACTAAGGATGTTGAACATTTCTTTAGGTGCTTCACAGCCATTCACGTTTCCTCAGTTGCAATTTCTCTGTTTAGCTCTGTACCCTATTTTTAATAGGGTTATTTGATTCTCTAGAGTCCAACTTCTTGATTTCTTTGTGTACATTGGATATTAGCCCTCTATCAGATGTAGGATTGGTGAAGATCTTTTCCCAATCTGTTGGTTGCCATTTTGTCCTATTGATAGTGTTCTTTACCTTACCGAAGCTTTGCAATTTTATGAGGTCCCATTTGTCAATTCTTGATCTTAGCGCATAAGCCGTTGGTGTTCTGTTCAGGAACTTTGCCCCTGTGCCCATGTATTCCAGACTTTTTCCCACTTCCTCTTCTTTAAGCTTCAGTGAATCAGGTTTTATGTGTAGGTCCTTGATCTACTTGGACTTGAGCTTTGTACAATGAGTTAAGAATGGGCCAATCTGCAGTTTTGTATATGCTGACCTGCAGTTGATCCAGCACCATGTTTTAAAATGCTGTCTTTCCTCCATTGGATGTTGTTAGCTCCTTAAGCCACACAAAGATTATTCCACCTTTAACAACAAAAATAACAGGAAGTAACAATCGCTTTTCCTTAATATCTCAATATCAATGGACTCAAATCCCCAATAAAAAGGCATACACTAACAGACTGAATACTTAAATAGGACCCAACCTTTGCTGCATACAAGAAATCCACATCAGTGACAAAGACATTCACTTCCTCATAGTCAAAGGTTAGAAAACAATTTTCCAAGCAAATGGCCCAAGAAAAAAACTGGAGTGGCCATTCTTATATTGGATAAAATTGACTTTCAACCAAAAGTTGTCAAAAAAAGATAAGGAGGGACACTTCATACTGGTTAAAGGAAAAATCTACCAAGATGAACTCTCAATTCTGAACATCTATGCTCTGAACACAAGGGCACCCACATTCATAAAAGAAATTTTACTAAAGCTAAAAGCACACATTTCCCTCCACACAATAATAGTGGGAGACTTCAACACCCCACTCTCAGCAGTGGACAAATCATGGAAACAGAAACTAAACAAAGACACAGTAAAACTAGCTGAAGTTATGAACCAATTGGATCTAGCAGATATTTATAGAACATTTCATCCTAAAGCAAAAAAAATAAACCCTTTTCTCAGCACCTCACAGTACCTTCTCCAAAATTGACTATATAATTGGTCTCATATATTTCTGAATATTGTGTAAAGTAAGATAATGCATGATTAGCTTTAGCACGATTCCTGGCACCTCTGAGAAGAGCTATCTCTACTGTTATTTTCTCTGCTCCCTACTCTCACTCAGCACTTTGTCTCAACACACAGTACCTTTTCGGTCTTTGCTGTACTGAGTTGTTTGAAGGATTTGTGCAGCACACCAAAGCAGAGCAGTTGGTCCCCTTGCCAGTGACTTCTTCCACCAAAAGGAGAAGCCACATTTCAGACCTCTGCTCTTGTTCTGAACAGCTTGTCCATCCCTTAGCTATATAATGTTTAATCTCAACATTTTGGAAATGTAGCATATGATGCAGTTTATTAATTTATCAGAATAAAATTATAGTGTCCTGTATTGAGCAAGTTCTTTATAACCCAAGTTGAAAGGAGTACATGCAAAGCCATTTAACCATGTCTAAAACACTGAAAAATTACGTAGCATTTCATAAGATAATTCAAATTCTGGAAGTCTACTCGAATGAAGGAATTATGTTTAAATGTACTAAATCATTAGAAGGGTCCTTTGTCATATGATTCATAACAAAAAATTAAAAATACATTTAATCAATAAGAAAGTGATTTAGTAAAGTTTTATCTGCTCAGTAGATCTTTTAGACAGTAGAAAATACACAGCTGTTATAAGCATAACAAGACTGCATATATCAATACATTGTTATTATAAGCCCACACTTCAGTCACATATCAATAGTTATGCTATTATCAGTGTGTGCTTCTCTATCCATCCATTAGTGCATCACACAACATTAATCCTTCCAGCTCACATCTTCTTAGACTTTCCATATTTAAAGACTGAAATTTTTGGACAATGATGATTGGGTATTTTGCAGGCTGCCCCATGACTGGAATTAGTCTGACAATTTCCTTGTGATTAGATGGCAGTCCATGTGATGGTTTGAGATGCCCTTCACAACTCTTGGGCATTTGAATACTTGATCCTCATTGGATGGCTGTAGGGGACGGTTAGATGGTGTGGTCTTGCTGGAGGAAGCTGATTGCTGGATCACAGGTGTGCACCAGTCTTCTGCAGACTGATTCGTAACCAACTCTCAGCAAAGACAGCTAAAGGAAAATGGAGTTCTGAAAAGGCTCTAGCCACTTTCACTTACCTGCCTTTGCTTCCCGTTTCTGTGAGTGAGAGATGAGCTCTGGCTGCTCTTCCAGTGCCCTGCCGGCCCTGCCAGTCACCAAGCTCCTCACCGCGATGGTGACTCACCTCCCTCTGGAGCAGTAATCCCTCAATAAACTCTTCCTCCTTCAATGGGACTTGCTCATGGTGTTTGCTTTCTTTCTTCCTTCCTTCCTTTCTTTCTTCCTTCCTTTCTTTCTTTCTTTCTTCATTTAAAGAAATAATTTTATTTTTTCACATTTTTAAAATTTTTTGTTATATTCTTTATTTATATGTCAAATGATTTCCCCTTTTCTGGTTCCCCCATCCCCAAAAGTCCCATAAGCCCTCTTCCCTCCCACTGTTCCCCAATCAACCCCCTCCATCTTCCCTGTCCTGTTATTCCCCTACACTGCTACACTGAGCCTTTCCAGGACCAGGGGCCTCTCCTTCCTTCTTCTTGGACATCATTTGATATGTGAATAGTTTCCTGGGTATTCTGAACTTCTGGGCTAATATCCACTTATCAGTGAGTGAATGCTATGTGTATTCTTTTGTAATTGGGTTACCTCACTTAGGATGATATTTTCCAGATCCAAATATTTGCCTAAGAATTTCATGAATTCATTATTTTTAATAGCTAAGTAGTACTCTATTGTGTAAATATACCACATTTTCTGTATCCATTCCTCCATTGAGGGACATAGGGGTTCCTGGCTATTATAAACAGGGCTGCTATGAACATAGTGGGTCCTCCTGTAGTGTCATGCACAGTTTTGTGAGGAACTGCCAGACTGATTTCCAGAGTGGTTGTACCAGCTTGCAACCCCACCAGCAGCGAAAGAGTGTTCCTCTTTCTCCACATCCTCACCAGTACCTGCTGTCTCCTGAGTTTTTGATCTTAGTCATTCTGGCTGGTGTGAGGTGAAATCTCAGGGTTGTTTTGATTTGAATTTCCCTGATTACTAAGGATGTCTAACATTTTTTTAGGTGCTTCACAACCATTTGAGATTCCTCAGATGAAAATTCTTTGTTTAGCTCTGTACCCTTTTTTGTTTTTTTTGTTTTTTTGGGGGGTGTGTGTGAAATTTTTTATTTTTTCGAGACAGGGTTTCTCTGTATAGCCCTGGCTGTCCTGGAACTCACTCTGTAGACCAGGCTGGCTTCGAACGCAGAAATCCCCCTGCCTCTGCCTCCCAGAGTGCAGCAACTTCCCAGCTGCAGAGCGATGCATTCTAGGTGAGAGTCTCACCTTAGTCACTCTTGCTTCAATGTGCTCTATTCTCTGTTCAAGGACTGCCAATTTCTCATTTAGTGTTGCAAGTCTTGACTGACGAGACAGAACAAAAGAGTTGAGAAAGTCCGAGGTTTTCTTGATGCTGCTGGTGATGATCTCAATGTACTCCCGGTTCGCCCAGGACCAGTTCGCCCAGTCCTGGTGAATCTCCTGCTGCACCCCACCCTCTTATCCCGCCATGGCAGCCGCCTGAGCAACAGTAGCCTTTCTAAATTGTACACGAGTCTTTAATGAACAGTGATCATAATACATAAACCAGATTTTATCTAGTGTAGCTTAATGGTTCCAGTTAAGAGCCAGTCAATGCCTGACCATATTCTTGAGAACTGAATCTCAACACCTTCACTCCACAGACGCTACCATTGCTTATCCCGTGCTGTGTTTCCACGGCTCCTTTTCATGCCCTTCGGAACCTCTTGGGTATAGCCTTTTCTGTCCCGAACCAAGTCTTTCTATTTATCCTGCTATCGTATATGTATCTTCTCTAGGCTTCAGAAACTCATTCTTCATTCCTACTTCACATACTATGCAAGACTGCGTATATTAGAGAATCTGTTAGCATTCCTTATATTTACAGATTTATAGCAATTTCATGAATTAAATTCTACCTGTGCCTGTTCAGTACATTCCTCAATAATCTGTTCTGCAGTTCTTGATTTAAATTGGGTCTTCAATACTTGAAATTAAAATACTTATTTTTTATTTATTTATTTTCTATATTCTTTGTTTACATTCCAAATGATTTCCCCTTTCCAGGTCGCTTTCTCTCCCTAAGTCCCATAAGCCCTCTTCCCTCTGCCCATTCCCCAATCAACCCCCTCCCACTTCTCTGTCCTGGAAATCCCCTACAATGTTGCATCAAGCCTTTCCAGGACTAGAGCCCTCTCCTTCCTTCTTCTTGGGAATCATTTGATATGTGAATTGTGTCTTGGGTATTCAGAACTTCTGGGCTAATATACACTTATTGGTGACTGCATTCCATGTGTGTTCTTTTATGAATGGGTTACCAAACTTAGGATTATATTTTCCAGTTCCAGCCATTTGCCTAAGAATTGCATGAATCCATTGTTTTTAATTGCTGAGTAGTATTCCATTGTGTCAATATACCACATTTTCTGTATCCAAAAGCTATGTAACTAAGTAACAGGTACAAGTGGTGGTGGGGTTAGCTAATGTATATTAAATATGAGGAATTAATGGCCCACTTAAAATCTTGTTTCAGTCTCTTCACAATGATTCTATCAAAGATCCTTGTGACTTTATAAAACATTAAGGTATTGGGATTTTACACTTGATTCAATAGAGAACATTTTTAATGATACATCAATATTTGAATATTTCTCAAAGGGTGTAAAATTATCCATCTGGCTTGAAAGCTAGTCACAAAACATTTTGATGCTGTTGGTGTCTCACCCACATCTTGTAGCATGTGACCTTTCAATCTATACTCATTGTATCATAATGCTGTTCTTAATTGAAGGAAGGCTGGAAAGCTTGGCAGTTAATGTCTCTAATGTAGGTTAAAACCAATTACAGAGGTGACTTGAGATATATTCCTATCAACTTTCTTTCCCATTTATTGGAATAACAGTGAGTCATATTCTAAAGACTCTCAGAAGTCCTCTGAAGGACTAACAGCTACCTGCGGGAGTAACTAATTCAGATCCATGACTTTCTGCTTTCTTCCAGACCCTTTCTCCAGTTTCCTAGCCTACTCTTTAGTGGGATGATCTACTCCATAGAGAATATTCACATTTGATGTCTTGTCTCAGATTCAGCTGCTGGGAATTCAAACTAAGAAATCTCAAACTCCTTTTGACCTTATAGTGTTGTGCTTCTTACAGAACAATAAATGGCAGTATTGCGAAGGGACGATGTAAGATATGTCATTCTATGTCATTCTTTGTAGATCATACGGATCTCAAATCAAAACCAACATGGATTTACAAAGAAACATTTTTTTTTCTGTGTGTGTGTGTGTGTGAGTGACCTATGGGTAGAACAAAGTAGAAAGAATGTCACTTGTTTTCTACTCATGGAGGTGTGACATTTGTGGGCAGGTAGTGTATAACAGGTGTGACTATAATTTAAGAAGCCTGCTCCGTTAGCCATCAGGAAATTGCTATTATTAGTTTGCAGTGTTGACCTCAAGACAGTGTTCTATTTGTTTCAGCTTACTGCAATATCCACTAGTCTTGGTTACTAATAGTTAATGGACTTATTCTGTCTCCACCACTTTATTTAAAATCTACTCACAAGCACATACTATAAACCTTGTGTTTGACAAAGTTTGAAAGGTCATTAAAGGTGTCTGTAAACCGGCCTTCAAATGGGTTCTTATGCTTATTTTATGGATAATTAAATTTAGCCAAACTAATTTCTGAAATTATAAATGAAGGATGCTACATGGAAATCCAGTGTCTGACATGATGTAAATTAAATCTGAAACATGTTAGAAAACTTGAATTCTTTCTGCTCATTTTGTTTCCTAGGTCACAAATGGTACTGTGCCTTCTAGAAACACTGCTTGGCTGGAAGTCTCAGATGGGATCTGTGGCTTTATTGTATTTATTTCAAACTTGTAAAATGTAACCTTTCATTTAAAAAATTATAAGATATTGAAGATGCTTACCTAAAATGATAAGAAAATGAAACCTATAGGTACAGATAATTAATATTCCACTTAACAACTTCATTTCAGCTTCCTGAATACCAAGGCCTGATGTTCCCAAGAAGAAATTTCTGGTAGAAATCTGAAGAACATTTCTAAGAAAAAAAAAATTCAACGAATTGAGAACAAGACAGTTTCCAATCAGGTAGGAACACATGATCAGCTCATATGTACAGGTGCCTCAGTACCTTTCATACAAAGATGGGTGTCTGAGTTATCCTAGGAGGGTTTGCTTTCAATTCCCTTGGAGATGAAAGTGTTTACCAGAGAGTTCCTCGGAGGGAAGCAAATACAATAACAGCAGGATCTTTCTTTCCATTTTTAGCTCATTGTTACTATGTGCACCTAGAGATCTCAGGGCTTTTATCTCAGGAGGCTGCAGATGCAGAGGTGTAGATTAACCCCTTTCCATTCTCCCTCAGAAGACAAGCCATTTTCATATGTTGTCTTCATGACCCTACTGTTCTTTACCAAAATCAAGGGCCCTAATAAAATCAGGTAAGGAGTAATTCCAGAAGAGTGTATAAGGAAATCAACTTGGTTCTATGGGGGGGGGTGCCCTAGGCTTAGTTTTGATGTTAATTGAGGTTGACAGGAAGGAGGATGTGAGGCATGTTGAAGAGAAACTGTTTTCATGTACTTACGGATGTAAGAATCCCACTCACAATTTATTTTGGATTTTTATTTGTTATTTTATGTATTTACATTTCAAAAGTTGTCCAGGTTTTCCCCTCTACAACCCCCATCCCATCCCCCACCCCTTTGCCTCTATGAGGGTGCGCCCCCACCTGCCCACCCACTCCCCCCTCACCCCTCTAGCATCCTCTCACACTGGGCTATCAAGCCTCCACAGGACCAAGGGCCTCCCTCCCCTCCCTCTGATGCCAGATAAGGCAGTCCTCTGCCGCATATGTAGCTGGGTCTCTCTATGTGTACTTTCGGATTGGCGGTTTAGTCCCTGGGAGGTCTGGGTGGTCTGGTTAGTTGATGTTGGTGCGACCCCCTTCAGCTCCTTCAGCCCTTCCTCTAGCCCTCCCGTTGTGTTCCGGGGCCCAGTCAACGGCTGGCTGGGAGTATCTGCATCTGTATTGGTCAGGTGCTGGTAGAACTTCCAGAGGACAGCTGTACCAGGCTCCTCCTGTCAGCAAGCACATCTCGGCATCAGCAATAGTTAGGTAGGTTCTGCGCCTGGAAGGACTCCCAAGTTGGGGCAGCCTTTGGACGGCTTTTCCTTCAGTCTCTGCTCCATGTTTTTGTCTCTCATTTCCTTTAGACGGGAATAATTCTGGGTTAAAATTTTTGAGATCGGTGGGTGACCCCATTCCTCAACTGGGAACCATGTCCATCTACTGCAGATGGTCTCTACAGGTTCTATCTCCTCTTTATTAGGTGTCGACTAATGTCATCCCCTTTGGTCCTGGGAACCACTTTCTTTTGGGACTTTTTAGTGGCTACCACAGTCCCCCCATCCCCTGCTGCTACATATTTCTGTTCAATTTCCTGACCCTCTGTACTCCTCCCCTGTCTCCTTCCACACCTGATCCTGCCCCCACCCTTTCCCTCCTCCTCTTCTCTCCCTCAGGTCCCTCTGCCCCTCTAGCTCCGGGGATTGTTTTGTTCCCCCTTCTAAGTATTGAAACATCCACACTTTGGTCTTCCTTCTTAAGCTTCATATGGTCTGTGAGTTGTTGTATCATGGATATTCTGAGCTTTTGGGATAATATCCACTTATCAGTGCGTACATACCATGTGTGTTCTTTTATGTCTGGGTTACCTCACTCAGGATGATATTTTACTTTTTTATTTGCAATTTGAGATGAACATTTATTCCAAGCACTGAGCCTTCCTATTTTATGAGGCACAAAAGCAACGACATCAATATCAAGAACTACGTTTTCTCATGTGCAGTTATAGACGCGGTGCTTAGCATCATACAAGACTTCTAGTTAGGAATTCAAAGACACATGATGAATGCTGAATGGCTCCAAGAATGATTGAAACAGGATAATAAGGCAGAAAGGGTGTCTGCCCTGTGTTGTGTTAAGTGTAGACTTGTTTTATGTGTTGACCTACAATTAAGCTTGCAAGCAGATTACTGAAATCTGAGCAGACTATCCCTACATTAGGTCTCTAGACCACATTATTTCTAAAAACATGATTTTAAGCATTTTATAATTGTACTCTTAAAGATAATTTTTAAATAACTATCAATTAAATTCTGCCTTATAGTTTTTAATAGGTAGAAAAATAGTACCGCAACAGAGGTGTGTTTGTAGGCAGCTGCTCTTATCTTCAGTGGTCCCAGGAGAGAAACAAAAGTTGTTTAACCAATTAAAGAAATGCAAGCGTTAGCGGTTGCAATTACCAAACCAAAAAAGAGAGAAAAAGAAAAAACACAAATGGTCTAAAATAGCATACCGAAACTCATTTCAAAAGGTATGAAAACACAGTCCCCTGTTTTCTTAGTCCTTTGCTGGTGGGTGGAGCTTGATTAACTGTGCAGTACTTCTGCTCTGAATGCATTTGTCCACAATTTCAAGTTCATCTCCCACACTCCTTCTCCCCCTCCCCATGTTACCTTGGTAACAGAAATTGTACCTCCCTGATGTTTTGATAGTTTCTGGACAGCCAAAAGAATAGCACCATTTTAAGTAAAGATAATACATGTTAAAAGTAGGATGCTTCATTATGATACTAGCATCCTCATATGAGAGAATTTCATAGCCAAGCGGTCTACAAACAGAGGTTTATAAGCAAATGTGTATAGTCTTTAGGAGCAGAGGATATTATCTGCAGAAGTAAGGCCTACTGGCAATATTAGCTATCCAGAATTTTTTAAAACAATCTTTTGTAATATTTAATTCTGGAAAAGTATATAATTTTGAAACATGAGAACAAAAATAAATTTCTCCAAAGTTAAGAACTATAGTGAGGTCCACAGAGCTTCCCCCAGTGTTCCACGTTGTTCCTAAGCCTCCTCCAGAAACAAAGAAGAGAGTATTCTTGGTCACATAAACAGCAGGAGTTATTTAATTATATGGGTGGTCAGTCTGAGTCTTATAGACCTACCATCATATTTAAAGTACTCTTACATGGATTTAAAGTCAATATTGTATTTTTAAAATTCATACATTTTAACTTCAATCTTCCCACCAATCTTATAGTATTTCATAAGCATATGTTTACAATCATGCTGAAAATGTTAGCATTATTTTGGCCTTACTTTCAATAATACTTAATGATAATTTATGTCAGTATGCTCTAATACACATGTTATACATATGTGTATGTATGTTTATATATAATATATATATGATACATAAATCACATGCACATATAGATATAGTTTTCGCTATAGCTTCAGGATTTGCAAAGTAGGTGACAATTCATTTTGCATTACTTGGCTGGCATTGCTTCAAAAAATGTCACAGTCTAGCTTGAATAACAGGGTTTTCTTCATAGTTCTAGAAACAAGAAAAAACATCTGATAACTTTTTCTGTGGCTCTTACATGGATGTTGCTGTTGATCTTTTGGGTTTTTTTTTTTTTTTTTTTTTTTTTTTAGATATTTTCTTTACTTAAATTTCAAATGTTATCCTCTTTCCTGGTTTCTCATCCAAAAATCCCCTAACCCATCCCTCTCCCCCTGCTCTCCAACCCACCCACTCCCTCTTCCCTGTCCTGGCATCCCCCTACAATGGGGTGCGAGCCTTCTCAGGACCAAGGGCCTCTCCTCCCTTTGATGTCCAGCCAGGCCTTTCAATCCTTCTCCCTGTGTGGGGCTATCCATCCCTGGATCTTACCTGAAGTACCTCCTCACAGACAGAGCTCTAAATACTTTCACACTGAACCAGCAGCTTCAGTGTGCACGTTTATAGCAAAAATTCAGTCCATTACAATCTCCAGTAATTTTGCTTCCAATGAGGAGAAAAATCCCTAGTCGGCTTCACTTTCAACATGCTTTCCAGTGTGGGAATGCTCAGGGACTATTTTCTACCAATTTTTGGATTTTATTATATTAACTTTTAACTGTTTTCAAATATAGATATACCAATAAGCTCTAGTATAAATAACTTCACCTGGGCTACACTTTGGTGGAAAAATAGTGTCTTGAGATAAAAATATTAAAAACTAAATTACATTAGAACAAATTATATTACAATAACATTATAAAACCAAATTTATCTTTCAGGACTATAGCTTTTTATAGCAAATGCTCTTTTCTGATATTGTGGTGTAGCAATATTATTATTTCTTTTAGTGTATTCTTCAAGTTCTAGTGTTGTTTTTGTTTGTTTGTGTGTGTTTGTTTGTTTTGAAAATAGGATTGTGTTTGATTACATTTTATAATTCATTAAGCTTTTTGGGAGCAAGCCATTTACCATGCAGTAATTATGTGCACGTGGGTAAATCTCAGCCGCTGAAGAAAGGGGGAAGAGAAGGAAAAGAAGAGACAGCTACAGCCCTGAGCTAGGGGTGGAGAAGTTAGGCAGGCTCACTGACAAAGACCTCCAAGCGGCTACATTGTAGACAAGCACCCACATTGTAGGTAAAAAGATCTTTGAAGAAAGGCAAATGAGAAAGCCCAGAGTGCCTGCTTACACTTTGGCCAGGATCTGAAAGAAAAAGAGATGGAAAAGGAAAAGGAAAGGAAGAAAATCAGGCTTTTCTGAATAACAGAAGAAAGTACACAGGTACAAAGTGCAGTGTGATTCCAGCTCTGGGAGCCTCTGTCCTGAGAGGGGTGTTTTGCAAAGGATGAGTGCATGTTTCATTCAGGGCCAATTAGTTCTTAATTTGTCTTTGGGAGAGTATTTCTTGAGGGTTAAGTCCTAGCCAACTCATCTACATGCTCAGCAGGATCAACTCTTAAAAGGAGAAGATACTGCTGTGCTCTCTTTTTAGTAATTTAGACTATGACCTCATCACTCCAGGCTAGGGAAACAACTTCCATCCTATTCTTTTGACCACAAGGAATTATCTTTGACTAATGAACCTCAACCCAGATATCATAAATGTTTCATAAATCTGAAGGAGGTGCTTCTTTTCTAGTGGGACCAGGAAAGCAGGAGGTGACGACCTATCCTCAGGTGTATACAAGACCCAGCAGCATCACCGTCTCCAAAGCTCAGACCATAAAGTCATTGAGGAACCAGATTAGGGACCAAACCCACAAATTCTGACAATATTTCTGATATCCACATAGGACCAGTCTAAGAAGAGCACACTGCTCAAGATCTCCCGTCCTAAACTGCCTGCCAGGTTCTGTTTGTTGATATCAGCAGCTATCTCCCTGAAGATGTAGCCACGACTGCTGTTAGCGAATTTGGGTGAGGCCTGATCTGGCTTCTGTCTGTTGAGTGCAATCACAGCCTGTGCTGTTTGTTGCATCTCTCTAGTAAGCCTATCGATAAGAACTTAAAAGTGCATAGATATGTAGTTTCATTTGTGTAACAAACAAGTGTAGATAGGAAGGGGCAACTGAGGAAACACGCATAGATGGAATTAGGTCGCCATTGTACCTTCCGACTATGGTTCGACTGAGAACAGAAAGACAGGAAGTTAAAAGCACAGGTAAATGCATACAGTACAATGCCGAATAGATTACAATTAATGTGTTCTATATGAATTACATATAGATATGTAATAACTATGAACCATTTTCAACCATAAAATGCAAAAGTTCTATTCCAAAAGGTTTGTTGGAAGGATGGTGTTTGGCATGCTCTTCATCTAATTTTGAAATAGAATCAAAGGAAATATTAGCAGAAGTATCAAGAATATGTACACAACATTTTTCCTACTGTTAGAAAGGGTATGAGAATCCCTTCATTTATTTGGCCTTGAAGGTCTGGTCCACAGGGACCAGTTGGGTACAGAATAAGCCTCTGATGTTGCTTGCCATTTCATTTCCCATGCAGGGGAGTTTATCTGTAGACAGAGCACCAAAACAGCACTCAGTCTGGCTTTTTGTCATTTCAGGTACTGCCACTGTGGTGCCTGCCTGTCTCTTTCACCTTTGGTTCCCTTGGAACAGGACCCCAGATCTCAAACGCTTTCCTCCCATCAGAGACTGTCCCTGTAAAGAACACTATTCCTCAAGCTAGAGGTAAATGTCTCTAAAGCACACTTCTGGAACACAGTTCCCTGTCTACACTCACTGTTTATGGACAGTGAATCCATTCCTCCACATTTCAGTGCTCACCACATCTCAGACTCATAACTATTTCCATCTGTGTCTCTGCTCTGCACCTCTCTTACATCAAGGTAAACAAACACACTATGCATTTGACTTTTTCATTCTTTTTAGTGCAGTGATTCTCAAGCTGTGGGTTGTCACCCTATTGGGGATCAAACAACCCATTCACAGTGGTTACCTAAGACCATTGGAAAGCACAAATATTTACATTATGATTTATAACAGCAGCAAAATTACAGTTATGAAGTAGCAATGAAAATAATTTGGGGGTTGGTGAGTCCCCGCAACATGAGGAACTATGTAAAGGGTCTGCATTAGGAAGGCTGGACACACTGACTTGGTGTTCTGAGACAGGGTCCTACTTTGTTAGCTAAGGTGCCCTTTAACTTAACAGTCCTTCTATTTTCTCTCTAGTGTTTCCCCTCTCTGCCACTAATCCAATCACTGGGATGCAAACCTTTGGCTTTGTCCCTAACATGTCACTAATTGAAAGTTCCTAAATGTTGTTTATCAACTTGGAAAGACTCCAAAATCCCATCTACCCTGAACCCACTGACCTCTGATTGGTTTTATCGAAGTGCAGCGATCTTTGCTCACCCAGATCCATAGGCAGCATCTTCCGTGGTCGCCCACCTTCCTCTCTGCTCCCATACTTATCTTGTGCTCTGTCACCAATGGAAGATCTACAGTAATCTGTAGAAATATGGAAACTGGTGACATCATTGTTCAAAGGCTGCCTCTCTTCAGAGTTAAAATACAAATTTTACACATTTATATGATGTGCATGGCCTCAGTCAGTGTCTCTCTAGCCCCAGTCTCCAAATTCACTTCAGACCACTTCCTGCCTCCTTAAGCATACTATATTCCTCAAATGCTGCAAGTTTTTTTCTCAACATTATGATCTTTGCACTTGCTTTGGCTGAAGCCTAGAAAATCTGTAAAAGTCTAACAAATTAGATTCCAGAAAGCATTTGCATTTTATTTTGTGAAGACATTTGGGATAAGAAATTTTGGGAAACTAAAGATAATTTTGTACATTATTCACACTTCTAGAAATCCATCGCTTGGTTAGATTAGAAGTGTGAACTCAAGAGGTACAAATGGTAAAATTTTCAAACAAGAGGTACAAATGGTAAAACCATATGTTTTAAACATTGAACTATATGGGCTTACAGACATGGGCTCTGTATAATGTCTATGACCAATACAGTTGACCAGTGGCCTGCATTGAAAATCAAAAAATGATTTATAGTCTACGTAGCAAAAGGGAAGAGCATAAAATTTGATTGGTTACAGATACTATCTCAAACATTTGTGGCTAGTAATCATGCAAATCAGAGCAGAGAGTAGATAGCAACCAAGTAGCACTATGTATTTTCAAGCTATTTAGTATCAAATATTCAGGGAACTGAGGGAGACAGTAAAAGCATTTGAGAGAAATAAAAGCATCACATGTGGAAGTCACCACAGTGGGCAGCACTTGATAGATACTCATAGACACTTGCAAGAGGAAAAGAAGTTTGTAGTGAGAGTGGCCACAGTAAAAATTTGCTTATATAATTATTGATTCATTAATGAAGGATATCTGGGATTATGGCAGTCAGTGTGTTTCTGTCTACCTGAGGAGAACAGTGTGAAAAGAAAAAAATAACCTACAGTGAACTATATGGTGTCATACAGCAATGAATATTAAAGTGAACTGTATTTTTCAATGTAAATTGATAAGGAATAAACACAAAATATGTGAGAATAAGCACACATACCCATAATCTCAAAACTGTCAGAGAGTCTGGCAGCTTCTTCCCAGCAGCAATAACTAGTTTCTAAAACAGCTTTTCATTTGTAAGACCCAGGGATCTTTAAGAAAATGAGTGATTCAGAGACAGGTAAAGGAAAATGTAAAATGATTCTAGAATATACTATTGTTCCAAGAGAGATAAAAGATGTCAGTGATTGGTGAATAATAAACCATATTGGCATCACTGAAGCATTTGTGTGAAACATAAATTATGTACAGTTGTGTATACAATTGTATTCAAGATAAGTTATAATCAAGGCAGGTCTCAAAGTAAGTAATCATCTTTCAAAAAACTTTAAGTCTACACTGAGCTAAGTAATGTAGTTAATTATAATTCTTATATTTATACAAAACCAAAAATGATGAAGGAACAAATAACTTTATTGTGAGAAAGGCAGGTAGAATTATTAGTGACATTAAAGTTAATGTCCAAATATGATACAACTCAAAGATTTGCCAGTATGGTGTACTCAGATGTCATGGTAATAATGTAGTTTCACATTATGACATTTTCTGGATCCACTCATTGACAAATTCAAACTGAATTCTACAATCAAAACTGAACTATGTTGGGATTTTGATAGGGATTGCATTGAATCTGTATATTACTTTTGGCAAGGTGGCCATTTTTACTATATTAATCCTGCCAATCCACGAGCAGGGGAGATTTTTCCATTTTCTGAGGTCTTCCTCCATTTCCTTCTTCAGAGACCTGAAGTCCTTGTCATACAGATCTTTCACTTGTTTGGTTAGAGTCACACCAAGATACTTTAATTTTTGTTTTTTTGTGGCTATTGTAAAGGGTGTCATTTCCCTAATTTCTTTCTCAGCCTGTTTATCCTTTGAGTATAGGAAGGCTGCTGATTTGCTTGAGTTGATTTATAACCAGCCACTTTGCTGAAGTTGTTTATCAGCTGTAGGAGTTCTCTGGTGAAATTTTTTGGGTCACTTAACTATACTATCATATCATCTGCAAATAGTGATTGTTTGACTTCTTCCTTTCCAATGTGTATCCCTTCAACCTCCTTATGTTGTCAAATTGCTGTAGCTAGAACCTCAAGCACTATATTGAAAAGAAATGGAGAGAGAGGGCAGTCTTGTCTAGTCCCTGATTTTAGTGGGATTGCTTCAAGTTTCTCTCCATTTAGTTTGATGTTGGTTTTTAAGTATTTTGTTTAGTGAAATCTCTCATTTGAACGTATCTTTTGAACTGTGTGCACACCTGCAATCCCAGCACCTGGGAGATAAGGGCTGGAGCTCTGTTGTAGTCACAGAACATCTGGATAGACTGCAGCTCACCCTGTAGGAAGAAGGAAGGGGGAGGAGGAGAGACACAAAGGTTAGACAGAGAGAGCAACAGCGCGTTTATTGATTCACATATCAGAATCTTATTAGTGGGTGCATTCTCAAGGGCCACATTAATGCTTTTTGTTTATTTTTATTTATTTGTAATATTCTGTAAATTTTATGTAGTTTATATAATTCTACTATTCTTCAGCAAATCCTCTTCTTTCTCTTTCACACTTAGACGAGGCACTAGAGTTCAGAAAGGCTAATATAGAGAAAAAGAAGGCCTATCTATGTTGTGTGCATATGTCATTAATAAAAGTATTTTATAAACAGGAATATTCAAATATGCAATGAAGTAGAACAAGTCATCATAGTCTTGACTGATGAGGGGAAATCATAACACTATGCAAAGCAGCATCTGCAAAGCACATAATTGGCAGGGTTTATACACATACTTAAAATATGCTAAACATGGTCATAGAAAGTGTTAGTTTTGGCTGAAAAAAGGCACATTAAGATGTAGAAGCACAATTCCAACTGGAATATTCAGCTTTCACACAAAAAGTACTTGCTTGTAGCAAGAGAGCTCGTATTGATATATGAAATGTGTGTTTTTAGTTAATGCATTTCCACTCATTCAGAAACGATGTAGCTTTGCGATGTCATGGTATGCCATTCTTAGAACTTCTGCTTCTTTCCCACTCACCAGTTAATGCCATCTGCTGATTTATCCTACTTAAAACTCCAGACACAGTCCAAGTTTCTCATCCCAGCAATTTCAAGCGTCCCACCATGGGAGGCACTAACCGCGTCCTCTGTAGCAGATGCTGCTTCTCAGTGTGCCTTGATCTGCGAGCCTCGGAGCCTGGCAGCTCGACCTCAGGCAGACTGATAGAGACAGGTCTGTTCTTGAGAGCAGGGATCTGTTGAAACATTTTTCTCAAGAACAGACTAAAATTCTTTAACAGCAGCAACAGCAGCATTTTGAAGACAGAGTACATAGTTTGTTAGTTATGATAATTCAAAACATGTAAATGTAATAAGCATCATATTTTCATGAACTAACATAATGAGTTCCTCTCTGTCTTCAGTTCTCTTTCAGTTACATGCTCTACAAATTACTCTTTATTGCCTAACTCTTTTTCTTTTTCTTTATCTTTTTCAAACTTTTCTTACTCACAGAGAATTAGAATTTTGTGTGTTTCAAACAACATATTATAAGCATGTACCAAACACAGCAAACTTCATTTATAAGGAACTGTTCTGGGTAGTTCCATGCCAACTCTGAGCCAGCTAGTCACTGGGCAGGGAGGAGCTGAGCCTGAGAAATGCCCCCAGAACTCTATAGGCAATCCTGGAGGGCATTTTCTTTGCTGACTGATGGAGGATGGGTCAGCCCATTTTAGGTAAGGCTGCCATGGGCTGGAAGTCCATGGTTCTAAAACAAAGCAGGCTGGACAGATCATGTGGGACAAGCCAGTCAGCACGACCCCTTAATGGCCTCTGCATCAGCTCCTGCTCTCTGCCTTGCCATGTTTGAGTTCCCGTCCTGGCTTTCTTCAGTGATGGACTACAGTGTGGAAGTGTAAGCCAAATAAACCACCATCACCAACTCGCTTTGTGATCATAGTGTTTCATCACTGCAATAGTAACCATAACTAAGACTAACCAATTCTACATGCTCTTTGAGTATAAAGAGCACCCAAAATGCCTAGGCCATATATATTTAGACCAGAAATGTGGGGTTTGGAGTAAGAAGGTCTTATGGAACAAATATAGAAATCAAAGAGGACATAGTGCTTCTAATTAACATGCATAATGAAATGATAGGATTGAAAAGTCATATTCTGTAATGATTTAAATAGATGACCGGTTTGTGAAATACTGTCTCAAGAGTATGGAAATGGATACATATGTATAATATTGAAGGCAAGCTCTAAACATAAAATGAAGTAAGCTTAGCTTAACATGCCCCAAAAACATTATTAAGAAATTATCTCTACTAATTAACATAAGAACGTTAACCTGTTATTTCATCATAAAAATACTACATTGATAAAATGTCATTAAGACATTTAAATTATCACTGTACACTCTCTAGTGAATGCACTGAACCTTTTCAACTTTTAAATATCCCCAAAGCACTCAAGTTCATAAACTTCATAGCTATTTTATTATTTTTATGCCCATTATTACATATTGGACCTATCCAATAAATTTGATCTTATTTGACTCATCTTGTGATTTTAAAAATGGAAAAGTAAATAATAAATTAATTTTTTAAATATGTGAGTGTCATAACCTACTTTTCTATTTTTTAAAAGCACACTTTATCATTTCCTTATTTATTGTATGAGTCCATATACACGTGGGTGCCAGAGGATAGCTTGTAAAATAGTTTCTTTCTCTCCACCACATGGAATACACCTCAGGTAAAACTGCAGGCTTCTGGAAACAGAGAACCATGTTTCTGGCCCCTTATTTTCGAAAGCTAAAGGTTTATCTGAAATACATACGGGGAAACACCTTAGTTTAATGAGAAAGTATCCATTTTAAAACTATCTGTGCTCCTTAAAATAATACAGAGCTGTCGAAGGAAATAAGACAATCATTCAGAAAGATTTGTGTAAAGAAGACCCGTGGTAGCCTTGGGCTCTAAAAGCTGTTATGTTTTTGACGTGGGTAAACCCGGGCTTCCATCCTTATATCAGTGTTTCCACTGGATGTGTAAGGTATTCGTGAAGTCATTTAACCCCTCTGCTTCTGTTTCTTCATTTGTAATGCACAATAAATATTATCTATAGATAAACCAGCAGTATTTCTGCTACTAATTAACCATCTCAACAGTAATATTACAGGGATTCTATCACAGGTCTTTGAAATATTGAACAAATGATGTGATCCCTAACATGAGTACAAAGCCAATCACTGGAAGGAGCCAATGCTGTTTTACAAAAGACAGTGGAAAACAAGCCGTCTGTGAGATGCCTTCTCTCCCACGGTGCAGCTGGGACAGGAACTGTCCATCTTGCTGGAAGGTTCTCCATCAATAATGTGTTCTCGCTCTTGCCATTTCGTCATATGTGTGGAACCTATCAGCCACACATACGCATTTGCAACATTAGTCAAAAATATATGATAAAAAGCTCTTCATTCCGACTGCTGCGGCTGGCCCGGGCCTCCTGTTGCTGAGGCTCTTTGAATCCTGCGGTGCGCCGCAGCACACTGGGGGCACACTAAAGCAAGTAGCTCATGAGTTGCTAGAGAAAAGGGAATTTAAGAAATTAATGTAGGAGGACCTGATCTTCCCCTTCTCAGGTCTCTGGCAAGATTACCTGTAAAAAGTAAGAGCAGAATGTATAAATATGGTTTAATAAACAAAAAAAAAAAGAAAAAACACAGGAATTGTCACTAGAAATAAGGGCAAGGGGGTTTGCTACGTGGGCCAAAGGGTCTCCGAGCCCCTGAAGCCACTGGAGGCTCAACAGATGGAAAAGATTCCAAAGCAGACAGCGCCTCTGGTTTTGCTTACAGTCGGAAGCTACATTCTCTTATTTTAAACTTTCGATTGGCTAGACAGTATGAGTGCATTAAAACAAGTAAATAGTGATTTAATCAACCAAATCCAAAATTTGTAAAAACAGATTAAAATATAGTCACAAAAGCAAAAGACAGACTGTCATTTATGCTAACGGTGGGTTAGGAGACGTAGGAAAACTATTGCCGCCTTTGAAGGACTCAAACTCGTGATGTGGGGCTTTCCTGGAACTCATGCCCTGTCACCAGCAATCACTTAAACGCTATTTGACAAATCAATAAGAGCATTAGTGTCACTGCATCTCGCTCTGGGAGTGCATTTCTTTTCAGCATTTCATGTGCTAAGAGAAAGAGCCTCATGATGCACTGTTGCCAAGTATCAAAATGCTTGCTTCTTCCTAGTAAATACTGTGCGTCTGCTCAGCCGCGTTGTGGAGTGGCAGACCCGAATGCCCGATGGCTCCACTGAAATCCAGCTCAGGTTGCTTGTGCCTGCGTGTTTTGCAAAGGTTTTCTTGAAAGTGAATTATAGACTTTGTGACTGCAATATCTAAGCTTTCAAATGAAAAAGGTAAGTTTGGAAAATGTCATATCTGGCTCCAAAGGCCTTTATGAGGATACAGGTGGAATGAATAATAATTTTAGGTTGTGTAATAGAAGCTATAACTATCTGAATATTTTACCTGACTCAATGCCCAGTTAATATATGCCAAAATATATGCCAAAAGAGTGATGCTCAGTATTGTGTGTGTGCATGCACATATGTGCTTGCAAGAACAAAAGATCCACTCATGACACGAGGAAGATGTTAGAGACATTAGCACGCAGGTGTGGAGAGCATTTTCTTATGCTTTTACAGTCCACATTGTAAAAACAACTTATAATTATCTGAAAAGACTATTAAAATTCTCTTCATTTTTGTAAACCTAAAAGAAAAATCTTTATGAGGACAGGTTTTCCTCATATAACTCAATGGAAGCAACATATTGCAACAGTTGCAGACACAGATTTTAGAAGCCAGATGTCCCTTATTACACCAGACATTTATAAAAGCCAGAGTTGCAAGTGTGAAACTATACAGAATTTCTGTCATCATTTTCTCTTCTCTTGAAAACATATTTCCTTTCCAAAACAAATGTTTATGTAAATATATATTAGGTTTATTGGTATCTTTCAGGGAATTAATAAATACTTATATTTGGCCAGTTCTTTCATTTCTCACACGGTAAATGTTAGCAGATTTGTTCCACATAAATGAAAACACCTTGGCATTCTTGACCGCTGTTCACAACGCAGGCGAGTTAGACAGAGAACACCGATGTATATTGAGTACTGAGCACGTCGGAGACTGAGCATGATTTCATTATTTTAGCATTTGAGAATTTTTGCCATTGAATTCGAGAGTCGAGCAAGACAATTTTTTCTGTTTCTGACATTTAAACTTCATTTTAGACTCTGCCTTGTTCATGCTAGAGTCCTCAGTGTGCGCTGAGCAGGCTCTCCGTCCTCCCTTCCAAGCGTGCGACTCCCGTTTCATGTGTCCCATTTACAGAAGTAAAATTAGCCTGATCTTCAGTCACCATTTGGCTCATGACTCAATGTCACTATAAAAATCATCGTAGCCGCTTCCCGGGCTCAGCTTCCTCTAGGATCCACCGATGTGGAAAGCGTCACTGTAAGCTAGGAGGCGTAAGTACGTGCGGTTATGAGGCTCTTGAAACATAACTAGATCTGTAATTTCTGCTAGTAGAAAGTCTGGTTGCTGTCTGTGAATGGTTGCACTCTGTTACTAGAAGAAATAAAGGACATAAACTATGGACTCCCCAACAATCCGTGTGCGTTAGTTCAGACAGCCCCCGACAGTCCTGAGGACAACCCTGATCACCCTTTACAGAGGGGGAGGGGCTTGCTCACGGTGGGAGAGCATGACTATGACTTTTTCATAGATGTTGACTGAACTGCATTAAATATCGTTTTTTTGAAATTTAAATTTTAAAATTTAATCTATTATTTCGTAGTTCAATATTTAAAAATATAACATCTTCCCTCCCCCATTCCAGACTTTAATTAATATAACTTTATATTTGCAACAACTGGGTTCAGAAACGTACAATATTCTATGTCTATATATACAATAAATGATCATTAACGTCTAGAAAATTCTAAATATAACAACATAAATAGGAAATAAAGTCCATTGTTACTGTATTTTTCAAGGGTTTTCTCTTTATTTTATACAGTTAGAATAAATGCTAATTATTCCTCTGCTAAACCTCTGTCAGCTGCTGGAATGTATTTGATCATGTTCCCTTCCTTCCTTTTTTCTTCCTTCCTTCCTTCTTTTCTTTCTGTTTCTAGATATGTGAGTTATAACTTTTGGTGACAATTCTACAGAATATCATAGCAAAAGTTTGTTCTCCATGAGGTGATACATTTTGTTTTGTTTTTCTTTTGTTTTTGGGGGGGTGGATAAGACATCTCTGGATCTTTGGTAGCTGAATCAATAGAAACCCATTCCCAAATATTTGATTGGGATGAGGGAAGGCATTGTATATGGGAAAAATGCACTTTGGGGAACCTAACAGTAATAATAGAAATAATAATGGAAAGACATGCACAGAATTCAAACAGCTGTGTGTTTTGTCCATAAATGTAATTGCATTTCTTCTGCCCTGCATGTTTATCTTGTGCTATCTATAAGCTATTTTCTTTTATCATAAATCTATTATTTATCTAATTAAATTATCTTTAAAATATTAATTTCTATTAATAGGTAATATAATTATTAAGATGAGAATTGTAATGAAATAACTAATGTTTAGTTTACAACTTACTTTAGATGTATAGTCTACAAGTAGATCTAATAAATGGGCACAGAAATATTTAAGAGGAGAGATTTCTACAGGAATACTGCTTCCTCACCAGTTCTTACTGTCATAGACTCAATTAAAATCCAATCTGTGTATAACCAGTTGAGGACAATTACAGCACACCTTTAGAATTTCCATAGCCCTGTTTGTCCCAGCATACGCCTATTAGCTAAAAGTGAGCTAAATGAGAATTCAAAACTGTCAGTTCTGTCCACAGCGATAGACTTTCCCGCTTCTTGTTCAGTTTCTTTTAATTCATACCTTCTGTTGTAAATATAACCAGTTCTGTGCTTCATTTTGACACTGCAAATCTTCTTCAACTCAGCAGCAAGAGAGTAGGGTAGGCAAACCCCACATGTCATGATAGACTACAGAGAGAAGGAGTAACAGGAAGAAGACAAGGAACTTCCTTCATAAAACAAGGCCTGGCTTTTAAGCCATGGTCTGTATATTATTTAAGGATCATTTGAACTACGAGACATTTTTAACTGAAAATGAGGTGTTGATTTTTATCTCATTATTTTCTTTTGCCAGATGATGAATAATAGCAGTTGTGTTCTTTCTTTTAAGTCATGCTTTGAAAAACTATTTTGAAAGACACTCACTGAGATTAGAAACGATTAAAAAGTGTGTATTTCTCTCACTCTATCTCTCCTTAAATACTTATAGGTATATTCAGCAGGCTGATATTTTTATTCAGTTCTAAACCTTCAGGTTAATGTAGAAACTAACCATCATGTTGCTAATGGTGCTCTAGCTAAAGACAGTATCCTTGTAACAAATAGAATTTAATTATGGCCAGGTCAAAACATTATTACAGACTCAGAAACAGCCTCATAAAGATGTAAAAAGGAGTGTGTTAGGAATTTATGAACCTATGTTCCCAAACTTGAAGTAACAAGGTAAAGATGGGAGGAAGGTGTAATCACAGTCTTCAGGCTCTGCATAAACGAAATCATCCAGGTTGGAGTGGGTCCATTTTCAGGGTTTGTTCACTTGCTATCATCAGGAAGCAGGGACAGTCCCTGTGGCTGCTGATGAAAAGAAATTTGCCATATCTATACTTTGATTTAAGACTGACACTATGCAAGTAGCAATGTTAGAAATGCATATTGTAAAAATAATAGCAAACGCATTTTTTTCAAATTAGAGTTTTAGTTAGCAAATAAATGATAGAACTGATTTTTGGCACTTTTTTGCCTACAGCTCTTGGTTTTCCTCACACCCATCCCTCCACCACCCTCCCTTCCTCCTACTCCCTCTTTCTCCGCCCTTCTATCTCCAAGGGATTCCACTTCTGCCTTCTCTCGGGCTCATTCCATAATTGAGAGAGTATATGCAATAGTGCTTTCATCTTAATAAGTTCTTGACTTGTCATAGCTTACCATATGTCTAGAAAGAGAGGTCACCGTAATGCTGTCAGTGCTTTGTACAGTCAAAATCCTGACTTATAAAGTGCTGTCTAAAGATCGGGAAAGTGATAAAAGAGAAGATGGGTTTGGCTGACTTCTGGGGGCTCAGTCTGTTTCAGGAAGCAGATTTGCTGCATTCCAGGTGGGCAACGGGTTTGAGCCAATGCACCATTGCACATCTCTGAAAAACACCGTGCTGCATTCTGCAATGTACAGCATGGCAGTGCATGGCCAAGTAAAGTTTGAAGAAACAGGAGCCATTAAGCCTTAAAAGAATTTCTAATTTTTAGAATTTACAGACTGTGGGTGAGGCTTTGGAGGGTTTTTTGGAATGGCCCAAGATTATTCTGGAAGCATCATTTAAAATAGAATGAAAATGTAAGTGATAAAAAAATCACTATTTATTGAGAAATAATTAGAAATTGATTTCAAGGCTGAGAAATAAACAAAAATGTGATAAACATGGTGTATAATGTTATAGCAAATGGGTGGTGATACAGGAGATGGTATAAAAGAAAATCAATAGCATGTCTGTAAAAGGAAGGAAGGAAGGAAGGAAGGAAGGAAGGAAGGAAGGAAGGAAGGAAAGAAGGAAGGAAGGAAGGTGGGAAGGAGGGGAAGGAGGGAGGAAAACAATTCGCCAGCAAAGAAAGACAATGCTGAGAATATAGTTTAGGAGAAGAATTTTGAAAATACATAAAGCCAATGTCCTATATATCCTTTTAGGAAAGAAAGATGGAGCCATCACTGAAAACAGACAATATTTGATGTGTAGTCTGGAAAGGGCTGGGAGTCTTTCCCATGGATCAGAACACAAGGAAGAGTCACCTAGAGGTGAATAAGAGAATTTGTGCAACTCTGCAGACTAATAATAGTCAGAAATGTCCAGTTGAGCCAACTGGCACAGTTGAGTGTCTTTTTTTGGTAACAGCCACCTGGTAATGAGATCAAAGAAAGTGTGCTGGCCTGTTTTCTCAGCATGAAGCAGAGGTAGAGAGGCTATGATCGTAATAGAGCAAAGGGATCTGCTGGCGCTTAGATGAAGAGACAGTGGACAGCGGATTCCTGTGGTGCCACACCTAGTGCGATTGAAGTACAAGGTGCAGAAGGAACTAAACACAGGCTCCATGAGAAGGAACTCAGCCACAGAGTATGAGATGAAAGGAAAGGCAGAGGAGACGGTGGCCAGAGTAGGGGATTTCCAAATACAAGAATTGGGAAATCAGTTATTTTTGAGTACTGATTATCACCATCTCACTTGAAGCACACTAATGATCGCACTATCCAGTGCACTTCTTTTCTAATAATAGTGAATAACAAAATGGTTAAAGCTTTCTCCGTGATTCACTCAATAACTAAATGGTAGGGCAACAACCACGCTCCAAATTCTTCACATTGGTGGAAGAAAATGTGCGGCATAGGCAGCTAATAAAGAAAGAGCCATGCTTCTATACTTTTCAGTGACCAGGTTCTGGTGCTTTGCAGCTGTAACTAGGCATCATGGTAGTTCCATATAGTGTAAGAGGATATTTACCCCCTGGTAGCCAGAAAGCTAAAAAAGAGGAAGAGGAGGACCCAGGGTCCCAAAACTTGCTTCAAGATTATGCTTTAAGGATGTAACTCTCTAGCCTGGCGGTGGTGGTGCACGCCTTTAATCCCAGCACTTGGGAGGCGGAGACAAGCAGATTTCTTTTTTTTTTGGGGGGGGGGGGGGGTCGAGACAGGGTTTTTCTGTGTAGCTCCGGCTGTCCTGGAACTCACTCTGTAGACCAGGCTGGCCTCGAACTCATAAATCCGCCTGCCTCCACCTCCCAAGTGCTGGGATTAAAGGCATGTGCCACCACCACCCAGCAGATTTCTGAGTTCAAGGCCAGCCTGGTCTACAGAATGAGTTCCAGGACAGCCAGGGCTACACAGAGAAACCCTGTCTCAAAAAAAAAAAAAAAAAAAAAAAAAAAAAAAAAAAAAAACCAAACCAACCAACCAAACAAACAAACAAAGATGTAACTCTCTTCTGTTAGATTTTGCCATGTCCAATACTAACATGGCCTGGGTTTAAATGACCGTGATAGATTGCATACTGGTAACTTGTTATGTACTTTTTAAACTTACTGGCAAAGCCCTCTGGGAATGTAAACAGTTCTCTTCTCCCAGACACATAGAGTCCTCTGCAATTCCCTCTCACAAAGCAGGCTAGTCCCCTAGCTCTTTGGCATGGAGCAAGGAAGACAGCAAAGAGCTCATGACAAATATGTTGTATATATATATGTTTTTAGAGCTGGGCACTTAGAATTATAAAATCAGAGGGTTCATCCCTAGGAAAGACTAATTCTCCATCTCTTAGAAGTCATCAGTGGACTGTAGCTCTTCATCTAGAAGTAGAGATGGTGAGAGTTTAACTTCCTGTGTTGGTATTTCAGCTGGTTTTGTCATTATTCGGGTTGTGATTAGGCATCCATATTGTTGAGAACTCGTGAGTGAAGCTTCTCTGGCGTATATAGAAGATATTGTCCTACTGAAGAGGAGGTGCCCTGGTGCTCTGGCTCTTCTAATATTCGTGTCTCCTCTTCCACCATGTGCCCTGAGTATAGATGTGGGTGTTGTGCTGTAGATCTATCAGTTGGAGAGGGACATCCCACAGGCAGTTCTCTGCATTTGAACAGATGGGATATTCTGCAGTGGTCTCCATATTCTGTAAAAGAAAATCTCTTTGATTAGGGGTGAAAATTACATATAAAAGCGATGGTAAATAAGCTCAGATGTTGTATTTATATTAAATATAACAATACCTAAGTATTGTTATATATGTAAAGATGATGATGATGATGATGATGATGATGATGATGATATAAAAATCATGAAGTTGAGAATGAACAAGTGGGACATGGGAAGAGTTAGAGGGGATAGAAATGATACAAATAGAATACATTTATTGAAATTAGAAATGAATTTAATTTAATTAAAAAGGTCTCCATAATGAAAGCTAGAAGATATGCCATCTCAATAGAGGCTACAATAAGAGTCAAGAATTTTATTTATCTGTGAGTGTAAAAATACACACTTAGAATGTAGATAGCAATTATGCTGGTTCAGTAAAGCAGCAGTTAGAGAGGTGTTGTTTACTGCCAGGATATGTGTGCCACTATTGCACCCTTAAGGTATTTCTGCCATGCTGGTCATTCTTATGGTTTGATATAAATATTTCAGACAAAAATCAAAAGACTACTTCTAAACAATTGTTTCTTCTTCATTTTATAAGCTATTCATTAATCTTTCTGTGTTAAGTATTCCCCATTGACTACCATTGCATTCACCTATTAACATTTTTTTCTTTTGTAGTCCCTGCTATGTGGATATTTGTTAGCAATGACTGATGTGGAAACTACGTATGCAGATTTTATTGCCTCAGGAAGAACAGGTAGAAGAAATGCAATACATGATATCCTGGTTTCCTCCGCAAGTGGCAACAGCAATGAATTAGCCTTGAAACTAGCAGGCCTTGATATCAACAAGACAGGTGAGTCACTTAATGTATATCTTTCTAGGAACATGGAACATTTCTTTTTTGACATTTTCTTACCTGAGATTAGGGCACAAAAACAGCAAACAAAAAACAACAAGAAGAAACAAAAAACAAAAAACAAAACAATAACCACCAAAAATGCTTCCTTTGAAATTAGATGACACAGTTGAAAACAGTTCAGGCAAAATGAAAGTCTAATTCGTTCCCAATCCCTCCATTTCTCAGTAACTTCTCATTTGAAAGTTAAAACGATGATCAAAAAAATTCAATACCTGCAGAATCTTTGAAATTACTTATGGAAAAATCTTAACAGAGTTAGAGTTAGGACTCCTACCATGTAAAGCATCCATTGTCTCCTTCATTTCATGCATACTTACAAAGATTCACAACTGAGTCAGGCAGACCTCAGCCAAAGAATCATTTCAAAAGAGGTACCCTAGAACCATGTTTATTGAGACAGGAAATCAAAAACTTTGTCGTAGAAGTACTTCTTAGATAAAGTGGTTTTTAAAATTTCATGATTCGATGGTTTTGTGAAAAAGAAATGGGTGTTGAGTTACCTGGCATTACTAGTAAAAAAGAAGAATATCTTAATACACTAAAATATTTGGTAGTCTTAATTTTCAGTATTAAGATAAGTAGTAGTTACCCCATCCATAGCTTCTTCAAGTTTATTAAGAAGACTAGCACGAAATAATCATTAAATATAAAAGTATATTGAGAAAGTCTTCAGGTTGTTAGGAAATGAGTAAAGTTATATATGTGATTTTTAAAAGGCAGAATTTTCTTCAATTACTAAAGGTCAGTAGTCACAGATACCATTTCAATTTTAGGTTAATGGCAAATGTTGACAGCATGGCTCTGGGCCGCATGGACCTGCATATCCTAAGGCTCACTGTTTCTCCATCATTATTGTGTATACTTAATTCTTAGTGCACTTTGGAGAAAGACTACAGAAATTATTTCACTTTACTGACATAAAATGAGAAAATACATTTTTCTTGTGATATAGGAATTTTGCTGATTTCTTTTTATAGATTTATATTTTAATCCTTGCATAAATATTCAATTTCAAGTGGCTGCATGAGTTTCAAGAAGTCTTAAAATTGGGAATTTTGAGCCATAGAGTAGTTTCTTCAGTTTTGCTTGTCAATGAGAACTGCTAGCCTTAAGACATTTTTAACATATTAGATTACCATAAGTAATTTCAGGAATACTTACATTTATAAGTATATATATACATATATGTATATATATATGCACATATGTATTAGTCTGGGTTCTCTAGAGTCACAGAACGTATGAGCAGTCTCTATGTAGTTAGGGAATTTGTCAATGACTTACAGTCTGTAGTCCAACTCCCCAACAATAGTCAGCAGCAGCTGTATATGGAAGTCCAAGGATCTAGCAGTTGCTCAGTCCCACAAGGCAATCCAGCAAGGAAGAATCAGTCTTCCTTCTTCCAATGTCCTTATATATGTCCCCAGTAGAGGGTGTAGCCCAGATTAAAGGCTGTAGGTCTCCAGCAGAGGGTGTGGCCCAGATTAAAGGTGTGTGTCTCCATGCCTTTAATCCCAGATGATCTTGAACTGGGGTCCATAGCCACTATGCTTCAAGATCTCCATGCTAAGATCTAGGTCAGAAACTTACATCTCTGAGCCTCCAGATTTAGGATCATAGGTGAGCCTTCCAATTCTAGATTGTAGTTCATTCCAGATATAGTCAAGTTGACAACCAGGAATAGCCACTACAACATATATATGTTATAATATACTTATACTCAATATATACTTATAACATAAATGTATATATAAAGTATATGTATATTATATATAATGCATATATATGTATATATAAAAGTATATATACTTATGTGTTTATATATATTTGCAATGTACATATATATGTATGTATTCAAGTACATTGCTGGTTATAATTTATCTTGCTTTCTAAAGAACTCTGGCTTCTAATTACAATTATCTAAGCCCTTGCAAATGTTTTTTAGTTTCTCTTCAAACCATAAAGTCTAGAACTAGGCAAACTGTTAACATGACTGACTTTACACTTCTCCATGCACAGAACAAATAATAATAATCAATATGAATGTCTAAACTATAAAATATGACATATATAAAGGCAAACTTAACACGCTTGTCTTTCTTTTCTTATAGAACATATTCAGCAACATCATTCTCCTCTGTTAGTTCACAAACATCATGTAACCACATCTCTGTTTGCAGTGCAATGCTGAATCCTAAAATGTGTCCTCAAGCACAGGGACGCTCCCATCCTCATGGGAGTTGAGTTTCTCATTTTGTGTTCACACAGGCCCTTTCATCTTTCAGTATTCTGTTGTCCCTCATCTGTCCAGATATGACTCCCCTCATTTGGTTATCAGAAGTGTCTCCCATATGTGGACTCTTCTTCTGCTCTTGTCTGTACACCCCACATCTAGGCCTTCTGCACGCCTTGAGGCGTCTCCAGGACTCTAGTAATAAAAACTAGTGTATGAAAAAGTGAAAGCATTGCCTGGTTGTGCTTTGGTAAAACTCTCTATATAAAGTATTTCCTAAAATACTTAGAATCCCTGGAGTATAATGAGATACTTAGTTTGTAAATTGTAAGAATAGAGGAAAAAGGGCAACCAAAACTAATTTGTGAGTAAACACACTTGTGCTGCACAAACCTAATGACTATAGCTCTATCCCAGATCCTACAATAAGAGGAAAAATTCACTTCTGAAAGTTGTCCTCTGTGGCAACACAGTGCCAAGTGTGTACCAGGAGACAGACAGACACTCAGGTGCATATATGCATGTGCACTCGTGTACACACACACACACACACACACACACACACAGCCTAAATTCATTCATTCATTCATTTTAAAATACTGAAAGATAAAGATAAAGTACAATTCTACTTGTAGCTTATAAGAGATGAAGTCAAAAGTTAAGAGGTTAGAGGTCAGCCTGGACTTCACGGAAAAATTTGTTTCAAGAAAAAAAAGATAATATTTTTTAGTATTATATACAATTGAGGGCAGCGTGGCCAGTCTGCCTACCTTTACACATTTAATTATAATAAACTTTCAGAAAATATGGAGAGAACTCATGTTGCTGCAACACTACAAAATATTTTATCTGCCAAGTCATATGGTTGCAGCAGCCAAATGAAAATGAGGACATCTGGAGGGCTGGCTAGAGTCTGCACATGTGTTAACTGGCCCAAGATAAAGTGAAAATATTGTTGGATGTTAGTATTTGCGAAGGAACTGACTGAGATTGCAGTGCGGATAGCGAAGGCGGGGCATTTGACTGACACTCTACATATCAGAGACCAGCAAACTGCTGGACAAGAGACTGACCAAAGAGCAAAAAAATCTGTATCTTCTGTTGTTACTATCAATTATCAATTAATAGAATTTTTAAGAAATCAGGTCAATTATCCTAAAGTTCTATAAATAATGGGAAAGGTAAATTTTAAATGTTTGTCAAATTAGAGAGTAGAGACAAAATCCCAGCTCTGGTTTCTGGAGATCATGAAACCACATTTAGGAGTGATAAGCTTGGCCACGAGATTCCTTTATCAGAAGCATAGCTAGTCATTGCCAACTCTAGACATGTCACAGGTCATTTGTTTTCGACTTTCATTCTAATGTCCCAGAAAGTGCCAGGCTCTGAGCACATACACAATTTTGTTGATTGTACACTTCTAAGAAAACACACTTGTCTATACTTGTCAGACATTGAAATCTCCAGCATCCTGAGAGTCAGTAACCATGAGCTTTTCTTGGCTCTTCTCACTGTCTCTTCCAGAAGGTGAAGATGATGGACAGAGAAGCTCCACAGAGCAAAGTGGGGAGGCCCAGGGAGAAGCAGCCAAGTCTGAGAGCTAACACTCCATTCTGACGGTCATCAACATCTGGCCATGTGGCCAACATCCTGGCCTTGCTCAGGTGTATTCGTGGCCCTGGGTGAAATGGAGGGGAAGACAATGACTACGCTGCACAGCAAGACGCTGTTGGTTGCCCTGTCACAAGGCGGGGCCGAGCCTGTGTCTGCACACAGCCTCTTCCCCACCTCGGTCATTAGCAATGGTTGAGATCACCTGGGCTGTGCTTGGCTATCACTTGTGTATGGGTCCTTTCACTTGACCGTATAATGAAATGCTTGTAGAGAGTAGCACTGACCTAGCTGATGATTCCTGTAGCATCTGGCCCCTCATGATGTCAGAGGATTTAATTGTGTCTAATTGAAAAGGGATGGTTGAACCCCAGAGTTTCAATATCTCTGGGTGGAGTATTGACTCACAAAAAGAGCCATCCGGAGAGCACAGTTAGCATTATGTTCCTGTGTGTGAGTGCTGTGTTCTTTACACCATTTTGTATCGTGCAGTATACCTGCTCAGCACTGCCCTTTGACTGCTTATGTAAATCAAAACGATGTACCTGACTGTGAATTTTTATACCACTCATTTTTTAAAGGGCTGCCTTTTTAATTTCCCATAGTGTTGTGGCGTGCACGGGGCAGAGCATACTTTTGTAAAACATGACTTTCCTCTTGAAAACAGCTGAGGGTTACATCCAACAGACGCACTGAGTCCACTTTGCTTTATTATACAGGCATGTAAAAATATCCATTAATGTGAAAATTGCCTGAGTTCAGTCTTAGTGTCTACACAAACCAGCGTTCCGTCTGCCAATTTTGATTTTGTCTCCAAACAAGTTCTTTCAACTAATACTTTAATTTTTCACTATAAGAATTTTTAAGAATTGACGAAGTAGACAAAGCATGCCAAATAATGCAAAGAACTGGACATGTTGTGCTCTGTGGGTCACTTTTCTCACACTGCTGGATACCACTGTTTAACTCGGGAGGACAGTTTATGAAGGAAGTGTTCTCCTTGAAACCCGAGGACACCCGTCTAAAAAGTAAAACCCTCGTGCTGTGTTCTCCCATATACCCTCTCAGCCCTTTCATACCCAAATGTTATGCACTTTTTAATGTTTGTAAAATTTTAATAATAATTTGTGTGAATTGCATTCAGATATAATAATTATCACCCAACCACGCTTCTACTGATGCTGTTGGTAGACCATGCCGTGTTTTGACATCACGATTCTTATATGGGGAATTTCTGTGGCCTGGGTAACCCCCTCTGGTCAGTATTATGAAACCAACTATCTTTGGTAATAAATAAGGATCGAGTTAGACGCCCAGGGTTCATCTGGAGCATCATATGGAGCAAATAACATATGAAAGAAGACCTTCCCAACAGAAGAGCTCCTACATGTCCTGGAGGGCCGGCATAGCTACAGTTCCAGGTTAAGAAGGGAGAGGTGTTTCAGCAGGCAGACCTGGGTATGGTAGGAACTCACCCTGAATCTGTAGTTACAGACAAGGTAGACAAGGCAGTCTGCCTACATCTTCCTATAGCCGGCTTGCATTACTGGCTGGTAGTATATGAAATCACATTTAGTCCCCACCAGGATGTTTTCCAGAAAAACAAGCAATGTTAAGTAGTTTCTGGACATAAAACAGTAAATATATTCATTATGAGAGGCCTTGCTTTGATCTAACTCATTGGAGGCTGGCTAAAATTGAAACAAATCTACCAATTAACAGACTCAAAGCTGTGAACCTATGGCCTATTTGAGATAATCTCTGATAATTTATTTACAACATCCAACAGTTTTGATGTCCTTGTTTAACTATCCTGATAGCTTTCTTGTGGATAGGAAGTTCATTCTTAAAGTTGTGGAATTCCAAACTGGTTTCACGTGTGTTTTGTAAAGTGTTGAACCAGTGCTGAGTCCGTGTGGAAGGGTTATATTATATCCCTGTGTGATATACTATTACTAATGCATGTGGTGCCATGCCTGTCTTTAAATATATAAGTAGTGCTAAATGAAGAAGTCGTGTGGAGCTTCTGATTTCCTTTGACCTCTTACTACTCCTTTGTGTCCTGTATTCAATCCCAGAGGGAGTCTCTGACTGAGAAGGAAAAAGAGATCAACATTCTGAATTTGCCACAGCACATAAATTTTGATTGACAAAAGTGCATACAATCTCCTGGTTTTCATTTAATACCTGTTATTTGCAAGTAAATAATAATACGTCGGGAATGAATCTGTAAATGCCGATGAAAGGGTGGGCAACCCAAGCTGAGGGTGTCACTGAACTGTCCCAACTAAGTCACTTCAGAACCAAACGCACCATTCAGAGGGATCCAGATCATGTTCACCTTTCACAAATTGGGATGTGAACATAAGGACTAATTTTTGCAAAATTAAAAAGCTAATTTGTGTCCGTTTATCTATCAACAGAATTTTGAATCCATATGTCATAAAATGAAAGCTAATTACACAGTATGGTTCTCTGTATGGAAAACTTTAGATATGCGTTCATTCAGCTTCCATTTCCCAGAGAAGGAGGAGAGGTTTCTAAACGGACAAGCCTTTCTCGGCTCTGTACACATGTCTTTGGGATAAAGACACATGTGGTTGAGCCTACCTTTGTGATTTTTTGTTTTAATATTCAATTATAGCTTATTTTGAGAGTTTACTTCTGATATGTAAACTGTAAATTTACATGCTACGTTCATGCTATTTATGTGAACAAATATTCTGGCTGTTTATTTAATTACCTAGAAACAGAACATTTTCCATTTTTGACACATTAACAATGAATGAGAAGCTGCTGAATTTGTTGAGTTTAACTTCTTTTAACTGAGAATATTTTATGTCAATACATATTCATCCTGAATTCACAGAAATGCTTTCTGCTTTGTAACAGAAATCATGACCTTATTTTTCAGGGAATGCTAACATAGTCACCCACTGTCCATACCCTACCACTGAGTCTTCCTCAGACTTGACAACAAGAAACCAATGTAGGAAAAAATGACATTTTTATCTCTTCTCAGAGGAATAAGAAAAAATGTAACTGTTGGGCAGCAAGCTCTGAATGAATCCCGCAGTAGTAAGGAAAAAAATGTGTAGTCATTAAAGGAAGAAACGATCCATGATGGCCGATGTCTTAGACGCCCGGAACTGTCCTTTCCCTGACTGGTGGCGGCCTGGGAAGTCATCTATGAGCTTCTGTGACTTTTGTATTTAGCAATGTTGCATGCTCACATAATTGATATTAAAAGCAGCACTTTTTCTGAAATGCAGTCTCTCAAGAGTAATTATTTACTGCATACCATATATTGATGCTGAAGAAAGGGTTGTAAAACAGGATGTGAAAGGGAAACTCGGAGTCGGCCATCTTGTGGTGCATGCCCCCAAGGCTCTCGCTCGCCTCCACCACCCTGCCGGCTGCCCTGGATGCCCCTGATCGTCTCACGTTAGCCGTGCAACTCCTCACTGCAGCCCTCTGCCGCGCCCATGCTCACTGCTCAGCTGAAACGTTAGCATCACACCTCTGCGTCTGATTTGGTTAAGAGAGAGAGTATTCAAACATGCTAAAGTTTTTAACACATTCTCCAGTAACCCCCTCATCACACACACACACACACACACACACACACACACACAGAGAGAGAGAGAGAGAGAGAGAGAGAGGGAGGGAGAGAGAGAGAGAGAGAGAGAGAGAACCTACTATACTAGTTTCTTTTTCTCAAATTCTATTTTCTTTTTGTTGTTGTTGTTTTTATTAGATATTTGCTTTATTTAGATTTCAAATGTTATCCCCTTTCCTTGATGCCCCTTCTAAAATCCCCTATCCCATCCCCCTCCCCCTACTTACCACCACCACCACCACCCCCCACACACACACTTTCCTGTTCTGGCATTCCCCTACCCTGGAGCATCGAGCTTTCACAGGACTAATGGTCTCTCCTCTCGTTGACAAGGCCATCCTCTGCTGCATATGCAGTTGGAGCCATGGGTCCCTCCATGTTTACTCTTTGGTTGGTGGTTTAGTCCCTGGGAGCTCTGGGGGTACTGGTTGGTGCATATTATTGTTCCTCCTGTGGGGCTGCAAACCTCTTCAGCTCTAAATTAACTTCTTAGGATTTTTGCTAACCTCCCTCTGAGCCACAACCTCATCATGTGAGAATTTCTCCAGTCGGAAGTTCAAGGTTTGAGGCATCCCCACTGCCCACTCCACTGCCAGGATTGCTGATGAGTCAGCACAGGCAGGGCTATCACAGACACTCCTGTTTCACTACACTGTGGAGGACATTTAGTGTTGGGGGTATTTGAATTCCTTTATCTCTGTGGTATTGCCTTGTAGTTCTAATACCCTTATTACATGCAGGTAGACGAGACCAACGTGGGATTCAAGTGAATTTAGCCATGCATCCGTCAGGATCCAAAGTCCTGAGGCCAAAGGGCCTCGTAAATATTTAAATGTGTCTTACTTAAGCCACAAAACCAAAACACACCTGTGAAACACTCTCCCTGGGTACTTATTATGTCTTTCTAATTGGGGATGTTAGGTGTGGAAATCTAATGTAACTTAAACCTGGATAAGGAATAAGAATTCAACAGATTTAAGTCTCCCTAAAAGGTACAATTAGAAAAACAAATCCCCAGAATTAAGTAGACAACAGAATTTGAAACTATACAATGGAGAGGTACAATTATGGATATTGAAATGACATAAATTGGAAGACATGAGGATTATTGTGTTGCCAGCTGGAGTTACCAACTTCCCATACCCCTTCTCTATCCACGCTTAGAAAGGATTTTTCTCCAATTCTGCTTTTTCTTTTTGGGATTTACTTCTGTGTGCATCTGATTCCCATTTTAAGTGCATAATTCCAGAGAACTAATACATAGATCAGAATTATAAAAGGAAAATTTTATTTGAAAGATTTCAGTACCCATAATTGGTCTCCATCAGATATGAGATACATCTTGAAGTTGGCAGCAAGCAGTATGTTCTTACTGTGGTATTTTAATCAACACGTCGTATTGAGAGCTAATAAATATAGGAGATTACACATGTGCTGGTTAGGTTGCTAAATGAGGCGACAAAGTTTTGAGCAAATAGATTTTTTAAGACTAGAAGAGGAAGCAAAGATATTCTTTATGTGTTCTGAGCTAAACATTTTTAGTCTTACTAAATATAATAAGTAAACTTCAGTGATAATTTTCAAGAATCCCTGGGTTTAGATGAAGTTCTTTTTATATATATTTATATTAAAGAATATAAAATATTCTTTATACTATATATAATACATATATATTATATATTATATATATATGTATATACATATATGTATATGTGTGTATATGTGTGTACATGTGTATATTATATGTATATTATACATATATATACATATATGTATATAATATATGATATATAACATATGATATATATACATATATATATACTCAATATACTGTGGAACACTAAAGTTCATTAAAATTAATTCAGTTACACCAAATAAGAACAAAAGTGCATTACATTAATTTATACGTGGGTGGCTGTTATAATAATAGCAGTGAGAAAAATGTAGAACATACAAAGTAGATTTTTGAGGAGAAATTTTACTGAAAAGAAAACAAAACAAGCTCTATATGAATTATTAAGACAATGATTTCATTGAAGGAAGTTAGTTGTATCTATTTCAAGATGACAAAAAGTCTACAGTAACGTTCACTGGTAGGAAGGTGGAGGTAGAGCACAGCGTGAACTCAAGTATGGGGAGAAGAGCTGGGCCAAGTAGAGAAGCAGAACAGAAGACCCTAGTAGGAAAGCCTCGAAGACTGAAAGCAGTTAAACATGGCCGATCGAGACTGTCTGATATGGTCTCTCCAGGAGACAAGTCAGAGGAGGGAGCAAGGAAGCCAGGGCACATACCAGCACAGCAACTCTGGACCAGAGAAAGCTCACACCAGGCCTTCAACAGCCAAGAAAGAAAGACTACTTGTGGGTGTTAAATTTTTTTTCAAGTATGCTAAATGCTGCAGAGAAGTTGTCTTAGACTTATTCCAAGGATAAGATTCACAGTTGAAAAAGCCAAAGAAATTTTAGGAGGAAACAGAGCAGCAGCTGAGCTTGTCTTTGCAGAATGAGTTTTGCAGGCAAATGGATGGAACTAGAGAATGTCATCCTAAGGACATGCATGGTCTGTACTCACTAATAGGTGAATATTAGCCAAACACTACAGAATACCCAGGGCGCAATCCACAGAACTTAAGAAGGCTATCAAGCCAAAGGGCCCAAGTAAGGATGCTTCTATCCCACGTGGGAGGGAGAAGAAAGCCGATTTCAGCTTCTACTCGCTCCTCTCTTCCAAGCCCTTCCCTCTCACTCCCACCAAGCTCCCCCCTTTCTCTTTAGAAGAGGGAAGGCCTCTCATGGGTATCAAATAACCTCGGCAGACAACTAAGTAGGACTAAGGGCATCTTTTGAGGCTAGGCAGGCAGCCTAGTTAGGGCAAGGGATCTAAAGGTAGGCACAGAGTCAGAGCCCCTGCTTTTCCTGTTAGAGGTCCCCCTATGAAGACAGAGCTGCACAACTTTTATGTATGTTCATAGGAGCAAAGTCTGCCCCATGTACACTCTCTGGTTTGAAGTTCAGTTTCTGTGAGCCCTTCTGGGCCAGGTTAATGGACTCTGTAGGTTTTCTTGTGTCCTTGATCCCTCTGGCTCCTTCATTTCTTCCTCCCACTTTTCCCGCTTTCCACTGCATTTCCCAAACTCTACCTAATATTTGGCCATAGGTCTCTGTGTCAGTTTCTATCCGTTGCTGGGCGAAGCCTCTATGATGACAGCTACGCTCGGCTTCTGTCTCCAAGAATAGCCGAATATCATTGTCAGCGTCAGGCGTGGGCTCCCTTTCATTGGCGTCATTGGTTAGTCACTCCTTTAATTTCTGCTCCATCTTTACCCCTACATATCTTGTAGACAGGACAAATTGTGAATCTAAGGTTCGGTGGTTGGGCAGGTGTCCCAATCCCTCTATTGGAAGTCTTGCCTGGGATTACAGGTGATGAGTTACAGGGGATGAGACTTCCTTACTTTCTATCCACACTTCCTCCTTAGGTAGAACACATTCCTCCACTAACAACATGTATCTCACAAGAATCACTCTCCCCATTGAAATAAAGTAGAAGTCTTGGGCCTTTCTTTCGGATAATTGTTATGTATTCTTACTGTGGATAAGAGGCTCTATTTTATTACCTTTATTTATCAAAATTAATCTAAAATAATACATATAGAAAGTAATATATGTACATATATATACTATACATGCATATATATAAAACATACATATACATAGAGCAAAGATGCTTAGCAAGTAAAGACACTTGGTGCCAAGATAACACCTGACTTCCACCACACGAGTTTGTATGATAGACAGAGAGAACCCACCTGCAGGTTGTCTTCTGATCAGCAAGTGCACACACACACACATACACACACACACACACACACACACACAAACACACACAAAGAAATAACATAATTATATTAATGTGAAAATACTAATTTCATTATAAATGAACAATCTGGGACTCATACAACTCACACAGTGGCCCAAAGAAATGTAACTGGGGAACTGAACTTAGGAATAAAATTTAAGTCAATGTTCTCAGTTGACATTAACTCTGCTTTCAACTAAACAAGATCTTTTCATATGAGCAACAATAAAAGCCAAACATATAACTTTACATTCTCTAGAGTTTAAATTAAAAATAAAAAGAAACTTTATAATAGCATAATGTATTTTAAATTCTTGTTTATTCAAATGTATGTTTGTCAATACTGAGTCCTCAAACTCTAGTATGTTTTTCATAGACATTATATCTTAAACCAGCTCACCTGAATGTGATCTAGGTGCCACCCGGAACAGAGAAATGATGTGTGTGTGTGGGGTGGGGGTGATTGGGGAATGGGTGAAGGGAAGAGGACTTATGGGACATATGGTGAGGGGGGAACTGGGAAAGGGGAAAGCCTTTGGAATGTAAGCAGAGAATATAGAAAAAAAGAAAGAAAAAATAAAATGGAAAATAAATGTTCACTTTGAGAGAGAGAAGCTATGTATGTTTGCATAGCTCTCAATGACCCTAAAGACAGACTTTACCTCAGAATTTTTTGGAAAACTTTTAGACATGTAAGGAACTGAAATTAGTTTGTACAGATTTTAATTTAGTTGTAATGTGAATCCTAGGTATTAGTGTTTTTAAATTTTGTATAAAAGTATAGCATTTAAAAGTGAGCATATGTTCATAGTCGTCTGTATTTTTCTAGAATAAATCACCAAGATCAAGGATCCAAATATGCCAACACCTGAAATGCCCATCACATTTCTCTTTATTAGCCCCCTCTGGAAAGGCTGTATCCCATTTGACTGATAAAATGGTTCACACCCGTCTGTCCTTCCAATGTTAAGTCAGTCTGTCCCATCAACTAACACAGCCGTGTTCTTTTCAGATGGTTCTTCTGTAGAGTGTTATGATTTCAGGTCAGCATGACCCAGCTCTACGTATGCATATGCTCCAGAGAGCATGGGCCCTTCAGAGTATTCCATCTCAAGGTCCATCCAGATTTAATTTTCATTCTATTTCATGCTGAGTCCTGTGTGGCCATGGAAGAGACGGTATGACATGGTTCCCACCCCAGGAGCAGAGCCAGCAGTGTGTGGGCCTCCTTGAGTGTTGACCTTGGTGTGAGGCTTATTTGTATAATGACATACATAGTGTATATTATGTTCCTTCTTCGGGAGACGTTCAATGACTCCATGATAATTAGAAGCACCAACAAGTCTGTTAGGCAAGTGTGTATCTTAGCAAGATGGTAAATGCTGTGCTCTTCAGGACAGCCCTTAAAGCTGCTAGAAAGAATTCTGAAAACACAAGTTCAAAAATGTACAATTTCTCAATGATGCTAAGTGTAAGAATGCAATATGAAATATATGAGGGGCTTCATGGACCTAAAAGGACAGGGGCAGCTGAGCTATGAGCCAGCTTGTCAGAAAGAGTAAGGAAGGAAATAGAGATCTAGGGAGTGCTGATCTCATAGTAGGGTTGACCCAGCTAACTTATTGTCTGCTTACAAAAGCAGGCAGATCTCTTAACTCATTGCTCTGTATTTAAAGAAATTTTTACTTGGTGTCTTTTTCTAAGAATCAAATGGCTAAGGTCAGAGAATGCTGATTAATGGGATAATGACAAGGGAACCTGGGTAAACAATGAATTGATATGTAACTAAAAACTGGGCTTTGGCCTGCAAGGGCTGAGCTATCTAGATGAGCTGTCTGAAGAGCTGTCTAGAACAAAACACTAGAGTCAGTTTGTACCCACCTCACTGACTTTGAGTCATTTCTTTTGCTACTCCTAAACACCCCTTCCTCAGAACCCCTTCCAAGCAGAGGCTGGTCCTTGACAATCTCAGAGTGTCAGGCGGCTCCTCCTCTAGTACAATCTTGCTGATCACCAGGATTCTATACCTTATTTCCCGTGTACTTATCTAATAGATCACATATGTGAGAATGCTGTAAAATCAGTAACAGATTTCAATTGATTTAGTTATTGAAAATACTGCTGGTGGGACTGCAAGCTGGTACAACCACTCTGGAAATCAGTCTGGCGGTTCCTCAGAAAACTGGACACGATACTTCCGGAGGGAGGACCCAGCCATACCACTCCTAGGCATATACCCAGAAGATTCCCCAGCATGCAATAAGGATACATGCTCCACTATGTTCATAGCAGCCTTATTTATAATAGCCAGAAGCTGGAAAGAACCCAGATGTCCCTCAACGGAGGAATGGATACAAAAAATGTGGTATTTATACACAATGGAGTACTATTCAGCCATTAGAAACAATGAATTCATGAAATTCTTAGAGAAATGGATGGAGCTGCAGAACATCATACTAAGTGAGGTAACCCAGTTTCAAAAGAATACCCATGGTATGCACTCACTGATAAGTGGATATTAGCCTAGAATCTTGGGACACCAAAGACACAATCCACATACCAAATGATGTCCGAGAAGAAGGAAGGAGTAGACCCTGATTCTGGAAAGGCTCAAAGCATCAGTGTAAGGGAATACCAGAACAGGGAAGTTGGAAAGGGTGGATGGGGGAACACAGGGAGGGAAAAGGGCATGTGGGACCATTGAGGGACAGGGAACCAGAAAGAAGGAAATGAAATGTAAATATAGTATATATCCAATAAAAAAATAACAGCAAAAAAAGAATAAAATTGAAAAAGGAAAAAAAAAGAAAATAGAATTGGCTTGCATATCATCCATGCCACTTATAGTTTACCATCCCAACACTCATCCCAGCTCCATACCCCACTTCCCTAGATCCACTCTCTCTGTTTCCTCTTCAGTAAAGGATAGGCCTCCAATAGATGACAGCCAAATATAACAAAACAAGACTCACTAAGGAAAGGCAAACACTTTTATATGGTGGCTGGTCACGGTAACCCAATAGGAGGCAAAAGAGTCTCAGAAACAGGCAAAAAAGTCAGCCACACCCACTCACGTTGTTAGGGGTCTCACAAAATGCCAAGTTAACACCTACAACATACCCACAGATGACCTGGTATAGACTCATGCACACATATTTGATATTTAATTATGACTCATAACAGTAGCAAAATTACAATTCTAAGTAGCCACAAAATAATTTTATGGCTGGGGGTTACCATGACATAAGAAACTATATCAAAGGCTCAGAGCATGAGTAAGGTTGAGAACCACTGGACAGGAGTGTAGAGGTGAAGTCTTCATGCAAGCATAATTTTACAACTTTAATTTCACTTATTATCATTCCATTTTTTTTTGGCCTCATCAAGTGTGTTCTAAAGAAAGAACATTTGCTTACCTTGTGGGCTATCTGTCTTCGTCCCATTCCATGCACTGAAAAACATTTAGTAAGCAAATTCAGGCTTAGTGTCTTCAATGGATGTTTTCCCTGTAGCAAATTTAGGACATAATCATCCATTACAATGTATCATAACTGTAATCAGTAAGATAAAACAAAAAAATGACTTAAATTCAAGAGCCCCTTGCTGTAATAAATCACAAGCAAACACATTTTAGACATACTAAATACACGGAGATTTTGGACTATCATTTATTGAAATTGCTTTTCGATGGAGTTTCATTTCTCTGCTCTCAGACACACTCCTCTTCTAAGGGGATCCCTGAGCTCCAGTGGGAGGGATTTGATAGACATCACATTTACATGTGAGTGTTCCAAAGACCTCTCCGTGCAACATCTGGATGAGGGTGCCTGTTCCCGTCTGCTGCAGGAGGATGCTTTGCTGATAGCTGAGCATGGCACTGATCTTTGATTATAGCAGAACATCCTTAGGAGTCATTTTAGTGTTTTTTGCTGTTTTATTTATTTATTTACTATCCATTTATTTATGCTGGTATTATTTGTTTTTTGGTTTTTTTTATTAAATATATTCTTTATTTACATTTCAAATGTTATTCCCCTTCCTGGTTTCCTCCCTCCCAGAAAATCCCTATCCCATCACCCCTCCCCTGCCTCCATGAGGATGCTCCCCCACCCAACCCACTCCCACTAACCCTCCCTCAATTTCCCCACGCTGGGGCATCTATCCAGTCTCCATAGGACCAAGGACCTCTCCTCCCATTGATACGCTACCAGGCAGTCCTCCGCTGCAAGTGCAGCTGGAGCCATGTGTACCCCTTGGTTGATGGCTTAGTCCCTGGGAGCTCTGGGGAGTCTGGTTGGTTGATATTGTTGTTCTTCCTATGGGGCTGCAAACCCCTTCAGCTCCCCTGGTCCTTTCTCCAACTCTTCCATTGTGGACCCCACACTCAGTCCAATGGTTGGCTGCTAGCATCTGCCTCTGTATTTGTAAGAATCTGGCATGGCCTCTCACAAATCAGCCATATCAGCCTCCTTTCAGCAAGCATTTCTTGGCATCCACAATAGCGTCGGGGTTTGGTGACTATTTATAGAATGAATCCTTAGGTAAGACAGTCACCAAACACAGACACTATTGTAGATGTCAACAAGTGCTTGCTGAGAGAAGCCTGATATAACTGTCTCCTGAGAGGCTCTGCCAGTCCCTGACAAAAACAGAGGTGCATGCTCTCAGCCAACCACTGGACTGGGCACAGAGTCCCCAATGGAGGAGCTAGAGAAAGGACCCAAGGAGCTGAAAAGGTTTGCAGCCCCATAGGAGGAACAACAATATGAACCAACCAGTACCCTCAGATCTCTCAGGGAGTGGGTGGGTTGGTGAGCATGAGGAGGGGAATGGGATAGGGTGTTTTTGGAGGGGAAAGGAGGAAAGGGGATAACATTTGAAAATGTAAATAAAGAAAATATCTAATAACAAAAAATATTGGTGTCCCTTTTCTGTTCTTTCATTCTCTTAAAAACGCTAAGTGCCATTTGGGAAGAAAATAGCCATTGTGCCCAACATGATAAACAAAAATACTGGAAAGAAATTGGGTTTGGAGGATGGAGTCCAGCAGGCAGGTGTGTATTCTTGACCATGAAAACAACTAAGAGATCAAATGAGGGAGAGTGGTGGTGTTAGAGTCGGAGGAAAGGAATGAACCAGCTCCACAGACTTCAGTGTCACATTTGGATGGGCCTCCTGAGTGTGTGAAGAAGTGGGCCTCTGATTCTTGTGCCTGCTATTGAGATTTTTTTCTTTCTTTGTTTTGCCTTGTCCAACTTCAGTGTGACGGTTTTTGGTTTGTTTTATTTTGTTACGTTGTGTTATTATCTCTTAGAAATCTCTTCTTTTGTAATGAGAGGCAAAGCAGAGTGGATCTGGATGGGTGGGGAGATGAGGAGAAACTGTCAGGAGTGGAGGAGGGAGGAGACTGTAATCAGGATGTATTAGATGAAAAAAGAATATTTTTGATAAAAGGGATAAATAAAAATAAAAAATATTAGCATCACAACTTTATTAAATCCTGCCATTAGGATTTAGGAATTATTGGACAGCTGATTTTAAAGCATGGACTCAGAACTCTGACTTCTAATTAACTCAATATTTGACTTTGGAAAATTAAGTATTCTGAATCTTGCTTGCAAACAAAAAATAGTAATAGCATTATTCTGGAATGCTGATTAGAGTCTCTAAGAATATTAAAGACTGAACTTTTTAAAAAGGAATTTGATAGTCAATTCATGATAAAAATGACACACAGTCCTTAGCGCATAAAAAAAAATCAGTTGCTAACGTTTAATCATTGTGTCCACATGCATCCTGGAGCTTTAAATGACTTTGGCATAGAGCATGGCTTTTATCCCGTAAGAAGTAAGACTACCCATCTGCATCTTCTGGACAAATGTGATAGTATTATATTCTAAATACTGCATTATCATAATGTTGGCTATCCAATAATTAAAGCCCAAAACTGATTTAGATCCAATTCAGGGAAACAAGTACTTAAGTTAGAAATGTCTTCCAGTCTGTCGTGAGAAGGCCAAAATGGGGAGTGTTTGAATTAGGAGATGGAGAGGGAACATTATACCAGGACTGTCTAAGAGCCAATGCAAGTTCAACCTGATATCTTCTTAACAAGTCTTACCTTTTCAGGCTTGCCATGTCAGTAATTAGCAGAGGGTAGCTAATCTCTCCTCTTGCTTTGGAGTATCAGGCTATCAACACTGGCGTTGGAAGGAAGAGGAAAAATTAATTTAATTTGATAACATTTTCTTTCCTCTCAAACTCCAAACACTTTTTTCCATTTTTCTGTTTGTTTCTTTATTTGATTGTTTGCTGCTTGCTTGCTTGCTGCTTGCTTGCTTGCTCGAGATAGGATTCCTCTGTGTAGCTCTGGTTGCCCTGGAACTTACTCTGGACCAGGCTGGCTTTGAGTTCAAAGATCTGCCTGCCTCTGTCTCCCAAGGGCTGGGATTAAAGGCATGCACCTCCACTACCAGCTAAACAACTCACACTCTTAGTCCCCTTTAATAAACTTGAGACCAGACCCAGTCTTGGAAGAATTGGAACAAAAGTGAGACTGTGAATGCCTATCCAACTAAAGAAATTTTCTGTTGTACTCTATTTCACTTGATCTCAGATCTCCAGAATTTCCCCCTACTCAAAGTATTCAATAGAGGGAAGTGAGAAGCTTTTCTTTTTCTTTCTAGGGGTCACCTTGAATTCTAGACTGGCATTTTTCACCAAATTAGAGTATCATTAAAGCTGTCTTTAAATATATGATTATTTACATAACTAACATAACACATAGTAATCGTGTATACTGAGGAAATGTTTTCTTGTATATTAAAAACATTAAGAGAAGTGAATCCTAAAGTCTATTTCTCACCCATCATTTATAAGGATACATTACACATTTATAATGTGTGCTGGCTAGTTTTATATCAATTTCAAACAAACTAAAGCCATCAGAAAAAAGGGATCCTCAATTGAGAAAAATGCCCCTCTAAGATTGGGCTATGAGAAAACTTGTAGTGCATTTTCTTGGTGATTGAAGGGGAAGGATTCTGCCATTGTGGGTAGTGCCATCCCTGGGCTGGTGGTCCTGGTTTATATAAGGTAACAGACTGAGCAAGCCATGAGAAGCAAGGCAGTAAGCAACCCTACTCAGTGGTTTCTGCATCATCTCCTGCCTCCAGGATCCTGCTCTGTTTGAGTTTCTGACTTAGCTCCCTTCAATGGACTGTGATTCTAAGACAAATAAACCCTTTCCTCCCTAGATTGCTTTGGCCATGATGTTTCTTGTTAGCAACAAAACTAAAACATGATGCTTATCAAACTGTTTGTTCAAGTAGAAAATCTGTCTTCTTACATGCAGTTATAGCAGTGGTAAGATAAAAAGCATTGTTTTGTTTTGTTTTGTTTTGTTTTGTTTTTTGCTCAGTTGTAAACTAATCTCATACAGCGGCCATTCTCATCCATCAATAGTGCTGGGAATTACCCTCAGTGAACATTCATGTGTGCAGATAAGAACAGAAAGCAACTTAACACTAACTAAGCCAGCATTCATACATCTCAAGGAAAACTATGTAAAGTATGCATATTTTTGTGTCTCTTTTTCCACCTTTCTATCTTCAAATCTCTGTTTGTATAAGCATTTGGTGGCTGATATGTAATGGATATCTGCCTCCTGGTGGCCATATACCTTTTTAAAAAAATATCAATACACTTGTCTGTTAAAACACAGTGAAAGGATTTAATTTTATAAAGCAATTCAATTTGAAGGATAGTGCAAAGTTAGCTTTGTGCCAATAAAGGAAAAATTCAATAGTGTCAGCCCACAGGATTGTGTTTGAGGGACAACAGTAATTATAACAAATCTGTTTTTGATTTATTCAATGTGTAAGCTGTAGACATATGCATGTATGTCAAAGTGCTCTCAAGGAAGCCATGAAGCAACAAAATTTTGGCTTTTGTTACAAATCTCTTCCCTTAAAACTCCCAGCCTCAGCCCAGCGGTACGGCTCACTTAGATTTGCCTTAGGCAAGCAGATCAAAGTCTTGTACTCTCTCCTTACACAAAGGCACCTTGGTCAATCAGACCTGACCAGTAAGTGAACAGATTTTTTTGTGTAAGTGTCTGCTATTCAGTAGAATAAACCTGCTGGCAGACACCCCACATGATTTCACAGGATCACAGTATTCCTTATGAGTTAGAAATGTGTCAGGCACATGGAGCCTGTATGGGGATGCCCTGGGCCCTCCACATATGTGAGAAGGTTTGCAGCTGGGGAGTTTGTGGGGCTCCTAACAGCGGGAGTGAGATATGTCAGACTCTTTTTCCTGCTCTTAGGACTCTGTCCCTCCTACTGGGTTGCTTTACCCATCCAAACCATGGTATGAAGGTTTGTGCCTGTATTGCTGCATCTTGTTAGGTTATGTTCAGTGGATATCACTGGAAGGCCTGCTCTTTTGTAAACAAAAGTGGAAGATGATTGGTTCTGAGGGAAAAGGAAGGTGGGGGAAGGGAAACTGGGAGGAGTGGAGAGACAGTAGGCTTTGGTCAGAATGCATTGCATGAAAGAAGAATGAAAAGAAAATAAATATATAAATATTTCATATATTTATATAAATTATATATATATTTATATATTTATGAAGAAAGAAGTGTTGAAGACTTTGCCAAAACACTAATTTACTTAGGTGATTATTTGAAAGTGTGAGTTGATGAAATATTTTAAGTATTACTCTATAGGAAAAATAGTAAAATAGCTTTGTGCTTTATGGAACAAATGAATATTTAGCTTAAATACTTATAGCATAAGACTTAGTAAAACACATTTCAATACACAAACGCTAAAATTAATTTGCAAACTTTTAACTCTTAGATTAACTTACTCAAGATTAAATTTCAAGATCTTATATCAGTCTGACTAGAATATGAGAATTTTTTAAAGAGGCACAGGTATTACGTTGTATTCAAATATCTGGCAGTTCTGTCATAAGCGTTTGTCTGCTGGTAGAGGAGAACTGGTCTGAAGTACTTGGTATACATGATAGACAGGAAACAACTTAACTGAAGCCAAAGCATTGAACATATCAGCATTGCACATGAATTCTGTAGACACTATAGGCGATGCTTCCTTTCCAACCCTACTACTCATTTGAGAAGCCCTCCACAGTTGTGCTTTTGCAGAAGAGTGCCTGTCTTAGCAATTGAAAATTTAGTCCATTGGGATATGAATGTAACTACTAAGGACAAATGTTCATTTACTTATGGTGGCAATTTATAAGTTCACATTTTAAAATGTCACTAGAAAACAACATTTTCCAAGTAAAAGGTAAAATGAACATCCACATAGCAGTTGTCCAGCTCTGAAGTTAGTTCGTCTCCAGCATCCTTGTATGAACCTTCTCATCTATAGTCCCACAATTCCCAGCCACAGTGTGATTTTGAGGAAAGACAGTTGTGATATTAAATACACATTAAGTAGAGGCATTGGTATCTCTAAAACATAAGAACTATTTTGTACCCAGTAATAACAGCTTTATTTCAGCTAAAGAAACAAAGTAATATCTGTCTATGAAAAAAATTGCTGACCAAGTTTTTAATTACTTCACAGATCCACAAACTGTATTTATCAATATACTCTTGAAACTCTTTTTTATTAATATTGTTATAAAAAGTTATTAGGTTTGCAGATTGCAATGAATATCTACTGAATATTTGCCCCTTGGTGGGCATGTATTGGTGTTTTGTTATTTGTTTTGTATTCAATTTTGATTTTTTTAGTTGGTTGTGTTTTGTTTGTTTTGTTTTGTTTAATGATGTAAAACAGAAAATAGAATTTACTCAGTATGGCTACAGTAGGAAGATGGACGAATAGATCCAGGGACTCCCTCTTTCCACATTGCTGGGGTCCTACAGTGAGATTAAATCTTAAATAGAGGAGTACGAATTATACATCTAAGCAATCTGGGTCAAGCTTTTATCCCACTCACCACTGACCCAGCATTGTCAGGACATTGGTCTCCTCCTGGGGGGTTGCTCAGGTTGTTAGAGCTATGTGAAAGCTTTTAAACAGGAGGCGAGTCTCCTGTCTGCCTACTGTCAGGTTTTTTCTTTTCCTTCTCCTGACATGAAATTCCTAAGGGAAATTGCCATTTCCTAGGACCCATTGTTGGAACAGCCTGATAGATTGAGACACACAAAATATCTTCATTACTTCCAGGCCAATTATGATTATCTGCTTTTTGTTTTAACACCTCAAACTTGATGTGAAATATACCTATGTCTGAAACACATATAATAAACAGAATGTAAGTGGAAACTAAGATTAGAACACAGTTAGTGTCATGTAGTCCTGTATAAGAAACACTTCATCATAACATTTGGTTTTAAATTACTTCTGGAAGAGTTGGCACAATCAACTCCATCCTGTTTGTTTGTCAGAGGTTTTATCATGAAATGGGCCTCAAATTTAAGGCCCTACTTTTCTTTCAGCTTCTCTAGGGCTGGGGTTACAATCAAAGGCTATGTATGGTATTCTTTCAACTCCAACCACTTGCTATTTTGTTAAAAGATAGCATTTTTTTAAATCAGAGGACTGCCTGGTGGCTTGTTTTCTATTGTTCCATGGTGCCAAGATATGATCCATCCTGGTTTGTCTAAAGTCCCTTCTGTCTGTCCTGTGGGCAATGCCCCAGCATATCAAAATTTTGATGCTCCTTTGTCAAGAGCTGCACTTCTTTTTACAGACGGTGGGCAGGGTCTCTGGAGGCCCATTAGTGTCCATTTCAAGCAGGAGTCATAGCTGCTAAGGGAGCCTTCGTCTCCTCATGACTCTGTAGAGTGACGGCAACAAACAGAAAAGCAACTGGGCCACGTCCAGGGATTTGTTTCATTTTATTTTATATTACTTTATTTTTGGTCTCCAAAGATAGGTTCAAGAGTGATGAGCCCGGGATTTGCTTTGGGGGCACTTTCGTTGCTATGGGTGTTATGTTTTATAAAAAAGAAAGAAAGAACCAGGATCGGTCTGGTGATGTGGAAGGGGGTGCCTCTGTGGGCCCATGCCGAGAAAACCCTTCCTCCTAGTTATGAGCCATACAATGGATAGAGTATGAAATAGAGTTTATTTAGGGCATGGGGAGGGCAGTTGAGGATGGAGAAAGAGAAAGATAAAGAAAGGGAGAGAGAGAGAGAGAGAGAGAGAGAGAGAGAGAGAGAGAGAGAGAGAGACAGGAACATGTGGAGAGAGACGGGGTAAAGGAATGCGGAGAGACGGGACACAGAGGACAAGAGAGTAAGAGAGAGAAGAGGTAACAAACAGCCTTCTATGCTGAGTCAGGCATACCTGACCTTGCCAGGTAACTTGGGGGCAGGGTGAGCCTAGAGGGAATGCTATTAAAAACAATGAGTCCATGATATTCTCAAACAAATGGATAGAACTAGAAAATATCATCCTGAGTGAGGTAACCCAGTCACAAAAGAACACACATGGTATGTATTCACTGATAAGTGGATATTAGGAAAAAAATATCTGAGAATACCCACAATATAACCCATAGACTATATGAAGCTTACCAAGAAGCAAGGCCCAAGTATGGATTCTTCAAATCCAGTTAGAAGGTGGAACAAAATAATCATGGGAGGCAAAGGGAGGGAAGGACCTGGGTGGGAGAGGGGGAAAGGGGGGCTGGGGTATGGGAAGAGACGAGAGAGAAACCCAGAGGGTCCAGAGAAGGAATAGAAATAAGTAGCAGTGGGGTGGGGAACTTGGGGAACCACTAGAAAGTCCCAGACACCAGGGATGCGAGGCTCCCAGGACCCAATGGGGATGACCCTAGCTGAAATACCCAACAGCCAGGGGACGGAACCTGAAGAGACACCTCCAGTAGCTAGACATGGCCCCAGTGGAGGGATGCGGCCATCCATCCATCTCAGAAAGTTAACCCAGAATTTTCCCTGAATAAAGGCAATTCAGGGACAAAAATGGGTCAGAGACTGAAGGAAAGGCCACCCAGAGACCACGCCACCTGGGGATCCATCCCATAGACAGCCACCAAACCCCAGCACTGTTGCTGATGCCGAGTGTGCTTGTTGACAGGAGCCTGGTACAGCTGTCCCCTAAGAGGCTCTGCCAGCGCCTGACTAATATAGATGCAGATACTCGCAGCCAACCATAGGTCTGAGCCCAGGGACTCCAGGGGAGTGAAGGAGCTGAAGGAGATTGCAAGCCCATAGGAAGAACAACAATACCAATTAACTGAACCCCCCAAAGCTCCCAGGGACTAAACCACCAACTAAAGAGCATACATGGAGAGCCCCGGGCTCCAGCTGCATGTGTAACAGAGGATGGACTTATCTGACACAGTGGGAGGGAAGGCCTTGGTCCTGTGCAGGCCTGGTGCCCCAGGGTAGGAGGAGATGGGACAGGGGTGAAGCTGAAGTGAGTGGGTGGGGGTAAAAGCACCCTCATAGAGGCAAAAGGAAGGGGGACAAGATTGCGAGTCTGTGGAGGGGAAACCAGGAAGGGGGACAACATTTGAAGTGTAAATAAAAAAAATAGCCAATTAAAAAAAAAAAAAAAAAGAATGCTAACTATGGGAATGGCTAGAATCCCTGGATGGTTTCTTACATAACTCGCTCAGACCTTTGTAACTCACCTAGCTTTTCGTCTTTGTCTTTATCTTTCCCTCTATGGAGAACACAGTCATTTTAATTTAGTGCAGATTCTTATGTTATGAGGTTCTGAAGAGAAAAACTCTTGAGTGGCCTGAAAAAGTCAGAGTCTTTAATAACTGCCAGCAACTCCGCCCCAAGCAGAGAAGCGATGAAAAGGCCTGACCTCCCGTTTCTCTGAAATTTTAAAGGAAAAAAAAAGAAATTGTAAGTACACGCCCTTAGCAGCTGTAGACATCTGCAGAAGACTGCTTAGGGAAGCAGCGCGAAACAGTCAAAGGTCACTTGACCTTTCAGGTCAGGCTCACGGTGCACAAAATTAGGGCTGATGCAGTTTAACTTAGGAATTTATGACTAATCCAGAGACCCATCTGACCTGAAGTAACTGTAGCAGTTAGCGTATTCTTAGGGATCCACTCAGGAGCTGGCGTAACTACAGTCCAGCAGCCCATCACGCTTGCTCTGCTGTAGGAAGTTCATTAAGTTTTTATGGTTATAGAACCTGTATTGGAGTCTCATCTGAGTTTTCCACCGCCACGGTTCCATTAGGCATTCGTGAAGTTGAAAATCAAAAAGGAAAAAAAAAAAAAATGGGCAAGAGGATTGGGATCTGCGACTGAATGCCTCCACCGCAGGAAATTCGAGGGTAGAGCGCCCCCCTGAGGTCTCCAGGGTCAGGGGAAGAAGTGCCGTGGGTGCCCAGCTGCCTCCGTCGCAGTGTGTTTATATGTAGTTTCCAAGCAGAAAAAACATATGTTTATCTCTTAAAACACAAGGAAAGAAATTTGCTTTTAGAAAATTGTTCATTTTGAAAAGTAATAAAAAATTCACTGGACAGATCGTCTAGAGTCCCTCCCAATCAGCACTATCTCCCATGAACAGTGTGAATGTGTTGGAAGAGATGCAACAATGATAATCTGTGATAACTAGATACAATCTGCATATTGCTCAGATTTGTGTGTGTGCGTGTGTGTATGTGTGTGCACGCGCGTGTGCGCGTGTGTGCGTGTACATGTGTGTGTGTGTGTGTGTGTGTGTGTGTGTGTTGAGATGAGATAGGGTTTCTCTATCCTCAGACTTGCTCTATAGACCACCAGGTTGTCCTCAAGCGCAAAGATTGTCCTGCCTGTGCCTCTGAGGGCTGTGATTAAAGACTTATGCCATCATGCCTGGATTTTTGTGCTTTTTTTTTCTTATGGTCTGTTTGTTTATTTGTTTGTTTCAAATATTCTGTCTTCACAATTGGCCTATGAGACAATGAATGTGTAAACCGTAGTATAAAGGAGATATTATCAGTTGTTATGTATTGAATCACTTTGAAAGTGAACTGACTCTTCACAGTTGCTCTAAGCATGTACAACGGATGCAACTGTCATTTTTCCTGTGTCTTTTTCGTTGATAACTTCCAGTTTATACTCTCTAGTGTTGACCACTCTTCAGAACTCAAAAACCCTCTGACCACCAACACCCTTAAATTGAACATGGAACAACTTTTTCTTCTCAAATAGGATTCTGCAGTGCAAGCCAAAATGGGCAGAATCGTCACCTCCAGAGTGACAGTGAATGTTTTCGTAGTTCCCAATTACACCTACGAATTCCTTTTGATGTCTCATAGGGAACTGCTTGTGGCCATGGCAGCTAATGTTAAGCAAACTATACAAACCCTTGGCCTGACCATTTCCACAATTACAAATATAGAAAGCTTAAACTCTGTGGAAAACTAGTGACAAATTAAAGATTTTAGCGCAAGACTCACAGATGATCCGTGTTCTAAAAATTTAGCATGAAAAACTGTATTTTTTTTTTCATTATGGTCGTCTTGCTTCCTGGCTCTTTTCACCTGTCATACTGTGCTGACATCACTCTCAAGGGAACGCAAACAACACACCTGCCATGTCTCATATCATCGTTTTCCTTCTGTTAACTGGGAAATGCAGTGTTCTCCTAGAAGCACAGTTCCTTCTTTTCAAGTGCCAGGGAGGAGTGACCGGTTCCAGTAAAAGAATCTACCTTTGCAAGCATCGCACATGGCATTCCATTCAAGAGCAAGCCCAGGCAGAACTGTTTTTCATTCACTGAAAAAAAAAATGTCCCGGGCTTGATCTGACTTGTCTTGTGTGCTTACAGGAACCCACAAGAGGCAGCTGGAGACCAGAATCCCTCCTGCTAGTCTAAACAGAACTTAAATATGTCTCTTGGCTGTTCTACAGCTGTTTTGTCTATTTAACAAGACACCAAGTGGCAGTTTTATGCTCCAGATAGAGTGTCGGGAAGTTTTTTTTTTTTTTCGTGAACGAATGAGTGAATGAATAAATGAAAAATAAATAAATGATAGCTAAATTGAAAGAACAGCATTGATTTCACAAGAAAATAACAGCATCAAAAATCTGTAACTGAGGGTCGGATCCTGGCAGCAGCTGGGTGGGTCAGGTCTCCAGCAGCTTTTTCTGTCTCCCTTTTGTTTCCGGAAACATGGCCTCTGGTGCGGCTGTCTCTGATGGTGTCATCAAGGCGTTCAATAAAAAACGCCAAAGTTCTCAAGTCTTCAGCGCCAGAAGAAGTGAAGAAATGCAAGAAGGCAGTGCTCTTCTGCCCGAGTGAGGACAAGAAGAACATCATCCTGGAGGAGGGCAAGGAGATCCTGGTAGATGTGGAGCAGACTGTGGACTGTGGACGACCCCCACACCACTCTTGTCAAGATGCTGCCAGGCAAGGACTGCAGCTGTGCATTCTAAGATGCACCCTGTGAGACCAAGGAGGAGGACCTGGTGTTCATCTTCTGGCTCCCGAGAATGCACCCCTTAAGAGCAAAATGATCTATGCCAGCTCCACGGATGCCATCAAGAAGGAGCCGACAGAAATCAAGCACCACTTACACGCTAACTGCTACTGGGAGATCAGGGACCGCTGCACCCTGGCAGAGAAACTAGGCGGCAGCACCTCCCTGGAGGGCAAACCATCCCAGCCCCCTGCCTGGAGCATCTAGCAGCCTAGACCTGCTCTTGGGAGATGCAGACTGCCCCTTTCCTGCTAGACCAGAGGAGCTGGGGGGATCCCAGCAGGGGGAGGGCTAGCCCTTCACCCCAGTTGCCAAACATCCCTCCCACCCCCTGGTCTGTCCTTCTCTCTCCATCCCTGACAGTTCTGGCCTTCCCAAACTGCTTTTGATCTTCTGATTCCTCCTGTGTTGAAAGAGACCAAGTCCTGTCCTAGGCACCGAGTTTGGGGGGAGCCTGTATTTTTTAGCGACACCCTTACTCCCCCTGCTCCTCACCTCTCTCCATCCCGTGCTGCCAACCTCAATAGTGACTCTGTGCTTGTCGGTTTAGTTTTGTGTGGGAATGAAATGTGGAAACGACCCTCCCTGCACCAGCTGGTCGCCCTCCCCTTTCTCTCGATCTTGGCCACTCATGGAAGCAGGACCAGGAAGGGACCATCGATTAAAAATAATAATAATAAAAAGGCTCATTAACGATGTGGCTCTGGGGTTTGGGATTTTGGGGACCCTGGGATGGAGATGGATCTGTGGTTTTCCTGTGCTGCACCCCTAGCTCAGCCCCAGCAAAGGCATCTCCTTTCTGAGGTGGCGTGCCACTGTCAGTGCCAAGGTCGTTGAACAGGGCACTTGGGCTCAGAGCTGAGTTGAGCCTTTGGCCTCCGGTACTTGTGGCTGGGGTCCATTCAGGGTGGGTCTCAGGTGGAGTCCAGGACTTCAGACCAGGTGTCTGCAGCCCCCACCTACTGTCACCCTGGCTAAAGCCTGAGCCTTTGGCCTTGTGTGAGTTCTGGCCTGTGGCCTGAGGGCTGCAGAAGCTCACCCTAGGACAGGTGAGCTGCTTTCCCAAGTCTCGGAAGGTCGCAGGAAGTGGCTGTTCTGTTTTGGTAGCAAGGGTGGAGAGAATTTGTTCTTTTTTTAGAAACAAGGTTTCTCTATAGATCAGGTTGTTCTTGACCTCAGATCAACTTGTCTCTGCCTCCTGAGTGCTGGGATCAAAGGTGTTCATTACTAAAAAAATAAAAAATAAAAAAATCTGTAACTGAAAGTAGCATGGGGTTAGTGACAGAAATATTTCACAATGAAGCACACACACACGCGCGCGCGCGCACGCACACACACCCCCTTCTTTGGGAGCAGGGATTAATGGCCATATACTCTTAAAAGATTTATCATCTTGAGTATTTTATCTTGAGGTCAAATAATATCAAGAATCTAGAAGTTATTTCAGTTTGAATTCTGATTGAACATATCCTGTAATACTTCTCTGTAATTCCCATAGTCTAAATATTTCATGAGTCTTATAAACTCCAAAATTTGGCTATAAAAAGCACCCTTAACTAATTTTATTTGATAAACAGTGGTGAGAATGCTTTGCTTTTAAATTTAGCAAATGATACAGATACCATGAGGCCACACTGAAGTACCAGAGGGGATGTTAAGTATATTACAAATAGATAGAAAATGTGGAGACTTGTGTGTTAATGTCCTCTGCCCTTGACTCTTATAATAGCCTTGACTATGCCATGCTGTCATACATTTTCATGATATCAGGAGTTGGAGGTAAAAAGATGTTAGTTCATTTTTTCCCCAAAACTACCAAAAGTGAATAGTATGTTGCATGTTTAATTTACTACATTGAAAATGTTCTTTTTGCAACACAAAGAAAGAATTACGGCAGATGCATTCTTTGACATTGTTCTGCCTATGTGATACACATGAGGTATTAATAGAAGCAACTGAGACCTTCATTTCCTCTACTCATTTCATTAATTCCATCAGTGTTCCTTAGCAACAGATTAAGGATCCAAGGGGGAACTTTAAAAATGAAGTAGTGGAACAATAATTTTGACAAAAAGGCTAATATGACATCCAACTTATGTTGTACATTTTATTTGAAGAATACAGACATTTGGGGTGGAAGTGTTACACTTTGACAATCCAAAGCAATAGACGCGTTCTGCCTCCTGCCGCTCGTCTGTGATTGTCTGTGATTGCCCCTCCGTGTATCTGCATAGTCGTCAGTCTTCCAACTGCTCTAATTCATCCTGCAAGAAAATATTCCTTGATATACAATAAAAGTAATTTGTAAATGCATTATTTTCTTATTTTAATTTATAAAATTATGCTTTCTTTCTTAGCCTGGCTAATTTTGCTTGACATAATGATTTCTACTTCCATTCAAGTGGTCACAGGTGGTCGGAGGCCATCCTTTTATTACAGGTGATTCCATTGAAAATATTACTGAAATGTATCCATATTTATTACTCTGCACAAAAATCAAGTCCAAATGGATCAAAGACACACTAAATCTACTAGAAGAGAAACCTGGAAATAGCCTTTAACTCACTGGTACAAGAGAAAACTTGCTGAACAGGACACCAATAGCCCAAGCACTAAAATGAAGAAATAATAAATGGGACATCATGAAACTGAAAAGCTTCTGTAAGTCAAAGGACACCGTCATTTGGACAAAATGGCAGCCTACAGACTGGTAGAAGATCTTCACTAACCCTACATCGAACAGAGGGCTAATATCCAAAATATATATAGTTCTTAGGAAATTAGACACCAACTACCCAATTAAAAGTGGGGTACAGAACTAAACAAAGAATTCTCAACACAAGAATCTGGACTGGCCAAGAAGCATGCAATGAAATGTTCAAAGTCCTAAGTCATTATTGTTAGCATTCTGTCACAAGTTACCTGGCTGTTGCCAGGTATGCCAGACTCACTGTAAATGGAGCTGCTCCTCCCCTCTGCTCTCTCTTGCTCTTGCCTTCCTTCTCTTCTCTTCTCCTCTCTTCTCTTCTCTTCTCTTCTCTTCTCTTCTCTTCTCTTCTCTTCTCTTTTCTCTTCTCTTCCTCTTCTTCCCTCTCTCCTCCCTCTCCCTTTCCCTCTCTTCTCTTCTCTTCTCTTCTCTTCTCTTCTCTTCTCTTCTCTTCTCTTCTCTTCTCTTCTCTTCTCTTCTCTTCTTCTTCCTCTTCCTTTTCCTCTTCTTCCCTCTCCTCTCCCTCTCCCTTCCTCTCCCTCTCCCTCTTCTTCTCTCCTCTCTTCCCTTCCCTTTCCCTCCCCTCCCCGCCTCTCCCTTGCCCTCTCTTCCCCTTCCCTCCCCTCTGCTCTCCTTCCCTCCCCTCCCCTCCCCTTCCTGTCTCCCTCTCTCTTTCTCTCCCCACTCATTGCAAATCAGGATGTAGCTCTCAGCTAGTGTTCACCATACTGGTTCCCATGTTCCTCAAGCCCAATTAAATGATTTATTTTATGAGTTCCCATGGTCATTATGCTTTCTTCACAACAGAACATTCTGGTGAAGTCTCTAGACCTTGGTGCATGTAAATTTGGCTATTATGCCAGATGACAATGGTGACACTTGACCAGTTTGTATGCCATATCTGTCCCATAGTTTTCAGTTGTAAAATATAATTTTGACTGTACATTTAGCCAAACAATTTTTTTCTCCTTGTATGAAGTTTACTTCTCATTTCAGTGTGCCTTAGTAATTCAAACTTAGTACATTTCCTTAAAAACTTAAATTCCTGAATTCTTTCTCACCAATACCATTGTTTATATCTGCTTTCTGATAGAAAATAATTTAGTCAAGAGGAGTAAAATGAAGCTCTCAGAAGTACAGTAATCACACACATCAATTAAGAAAGTTTAAAAGGAAGATTGTGGTAAAATTCTGATTTATTTCAGTTTGAGCATATTTTGTTAAGGATTATAAGATATTCCAGAGAAGAACATTGGAGCGGCTGTCAGAAAAGGGGCTTTCCAGAGCACTGTTAACTCGGTGTGTGCACTGGCACTGAACTCTCTCTCCCTGGCAACTGTGAGCATGGCACCATAGGGATTTCAAAGACAATTTAAAGCCTCCTGAGCTGTAAGACGCCAGGAGTGGATTCATATACTAAGAGTAAGGTCAGTCTAGATCCTGGTTAGCCCCAGCCTTCTCATGTTCTTTATCTAAATGAATAGTGAAGCAATACTTAAAAGAACGGTGGTGTGTGCACAGTCACGATGTACCTGGCCCATCATTACAAATGTTAGCAAAGGTCACAAATTATTTCTGACCCTACCTTAGTGCTTCCAATCCCCACTCTTCCTTCCGTCATTCTTACCATGTGCCTTTTCCATAGGCTATTCTTGTATTCTGAATAGCATATTGTTTATTTGCTTTGGAAAATAGAATAATGAGAGGCAGAGCCGTTTGTTTACCTTATTTGCATTTGGCTTGGAGGTTTCAGAACATATGGAAAGGAAGAGTTCCTTAAACATCAAAACTAAAACAATAAGAAATTCCAAAGAACAAAATAGAACTTTCTGGAAAAAAACCACATAATTGGTGGTAATATGGATAGAAAGTCTTTTTGGAGAAGTCAATCCCATTATTATCTTTTATAAAATGTAGTTTTAAAGCTTGTGTTCAAGCCTGTGCTATTTGCTCAGCACGCCCATTTTCATATGCCCTGACCTGCTGTTCTGTCCATCATCGGTCCCTTCTTCCCTAAAGGGGAATATCTTATAATCCTTAACAAAATATTCTTCTCTGGAATATCTTATAATCCTTAACAAAATATGCTCAAACTGAAATAAATCAGAATTTTACTTTATCAATTTTACTTATATGTTCATATCATAATATCTGCATGATTTCATGTATCTATATAAAATCTAGGAACCACAAGTAAGAGAAAGTTTATAATATATTGCTTTCAGTGATTGGCTTCATTCTCTTAATATTAGTATCTTCAGGCTCATACAATTACATGTTGATTTTTCTTTGTTTCTCAGAAATTATTTTGTCTTTTAGGTAAGATTTACACATATGGAGGTATATTACTTTTTAAAATTCAAATCATGAAACTTAATTACATCCAATAAACATCCAAACAAAATTCATCCATGAAACTACGATTGCTTACTTAATTTTCAAATCCTGAACATTGTTGAGAATCAAATATATTTTAAGTGTGGTTGTATATAGAGTGTATGGGAACTGTAAGTATAAGTGGATAAAATGATAGAGTAATTTGTTCATCAAAAACATCATGACGCTGGGCAGCGTGCCAGGATAGGACAGCCAGGGCAAGACAGAGAAACCCTGTCTTGAAAAAAAAAAAGGAAAAATATCATGACACACAGAATCAGAAAATGCACCATCAGTATTGGTTACAATGTTATGATGAAAAGAGACCACTACTAAATGTGTTAATTTCTAGGAGGAAAAACTTAGTAATCATCTAATGGTCACAAAGCAAGAGTCATACTGTTAGATGTTTTACAGTGGCATTGCATTTCCTTTATATAACAGAAAGGTAACTTAATGAAATTCTCCTTTAAACTTCTATTTCTTTATTTATAGACCGATTACCCACATCCTTGAATATGGTAAAGACTGAGATGTAATCACACAGGCCCAACTTTTCTTTCATATACTTGTTATATAGGACGGAAACTTCTCCTAGTTAGGACCTAACAGAATCCACCAGGGAGTGGCCAGCATTGTTTAAATTCCCTCCCCTCAGCATATGCATAATGTGTGACAGCCATCTGGTTCCACGAGCATTTATAGCTTTATAAAATTAGATTAAGTACAAATAAATTGCAGAAATAGTCCTAAATCCCACATTTTACTTCATATTTCATGAAGCATTTTAATACTTTTAAAATCTGAGTAAAGTTCAACTGTAAATTACAGATTGTTTTCTCCAGAAAAACAGAACCAATAAGATATATGTTTTGGGGCAAAATTTATTATACAGAATTGGTTTTTCAATATCAAATCTGCCCTCTGTAAAATAGAGATCTCCTGGGAACACTGCTGATGTAATTCCCATAAAGAAGGAGCACAGAGAGCAGGGGACTGCTCCAGCCCAACAGTAAGGCACAGGACAAGAGAAGTGGCTTTCTCCTTTTTTGTTGTTATTGATTTAGTGTCCCCTTTGAACTTAGCAAGGAAGAAGATGATGGTGATGATAACTGTGATGTTGATCACACAGGTTGGGAGAAATCTGATTTTTCAGAGATAGTGTTTGACTTGGCATTCCTCCCTCTCTCCTTCCCTCCCTCTCTTCCTCTCCTTTCTTTCTTTCTTTCTTTCTTTCTTTCTTTCTTTCTTTCTTTCTTTTTTCTTTCCTTCCTTCCTTCCTTCCTTCCTTCCTTCCTTCCTTCCTTCCTTCCTTCCTTCCTTCCCATTATTTACATTACAGCTATTCCCCCCCCTTCCTAGTCTCATAGGATTAAGTACATCTTCTCCCACTGAGGCCAGACCAGTCTTTTGCTATATTTGTGCCAGAGGCCTCGGATCAGCCCAGTATACTACTGGTTGGTGGCTCATTTTGACTTGGGTCTTTTTGTTTGTTACACTTCTTACAGTCTGTAGGTGGTACCCAAAGTCTTCTGTACTTTCTAGCTAATAACCATTCATCAGTGAATGCAAACCATGCATCTTCTTTTGAGTCTTGGTTACCTCACTCAGGATGATATTTTCAAGTGCCATCCATTTGCCTACAAAATTCATGATGTCCTCATTTTTAGTAGCTGGATAGTATTCCATTGTGTAAATGAACCACATTTTCTGTATCCATTTGTTAGTTGAGGAACATCTGCGTTGTTTCTAGCTTCTGGAATAATAATAACAAATAAGGGTTTCCAGCTTCTGGAATAATAATAACAAATAGGGGTGCCATGAACATAGTGGAACACATGCTCCTGTGGCATGGTGGGACCTCTTTTGAGTATATGCTCAAGAGTATATGCCCAATTGCTGGATCTATTTCCAATTATCTGAGGAACCACCAGGTTGATTTTTCAGAGTAATTGTACCCATTTGCAATCCCATTAGCAATGAAGGAGTGTTTCTCTTTTTCCACTTCCTAACCAGCATGTGCTGTTACTTGAGCTTTTGATCTTAGCTATTCTGATTGGTGTAAGGTGAAATCTCAGAATGGTTTTGATTTGCATTTCCATGATCAACAAGGACTTTGAACATTTCTCTAAGTGCTTCTCGGCCATTTGAGATTCTTCTGTTGTGGATTCTGTCTTGTTGTGGATTCTGTTGTGGATACTGGTAGTATCTATCTTTATCAGTGAGGTGTGTTTCTTGCATGCAGCAGAATGATGAATCCTGTTTATTTATACAGTTTCTTACCCTGTGCCTTTTTTATCGGGGAGTTGAATCCATTGATGTTGAAAGATATTAAAGACAAGAATGTTAGTTCCAGTTATTTTTGTTTTTGGTGGTGTGTGATTCTCTTCTTTATGCTGAAATATGTAATTTCTTGTATTTTCTTGGGTGTAGTTACCCTCCTAGTGTTGGAGATTTCCTTCCAGTATCCTCTGTATAGCTGTATTAGTGGGAAGATATTGATTAAATTTAATTTTTTCATGGTATATATTGGTTTCTCCATTTATGGTGATTACATTTTGCTGGGCATAACATCCTGGTCTGGCATTTGTGTTCTCTTAGGATCTGTATGCCACCTGTCCAGGATCTTCTGGCTGTTAGAGTCTCTGTTCTGGTGTAATTCTTTCTGATAGATTTGCATTTATGTTACTTGGCATTTTTTTTCTTACAGCTTTTAAAATTATTTCTTTGCTCTGTGCATTTAGTGTTTTGGTCATTATGTAATGAGAGGATTTTCTTTTCTGGTCCAGGCTATAGGTGTGCTATAGGATTTAGACATTTATGGCAACCTCTTTCTTTAGATTAGGGAAGTTTCCTTCTCTGATTTTGTTAAAGATAGTTTCTGGCCCATTGAGCTGGGATTCTTCACCCTCTTTTATTTCTATTATTTTTAGGTTTGACCTTTTTACTGTGGCCTGAATTTCCTGGATATTTTGGGTTAGGAGCTTTTTACACTTTGTATTTTATTTGACCAATGTGTCAATATTTTCTATGGTATCTTCTATATGTGAGATTCTCTCTTTTATCTCTTGTATTCTTATTGTTGCTTGTATTTGCAGCTTCTGACCTCTTTCCTAAGTTGTCCATCTCCAGGGTTGTCTCCATTTGTCTTTTCTTTATTGTTTCTATTTACAATTTTAATTATGGGACTGTTTTGTTCAATTCTTTCACCTGCTTGATTGTATTTTCCTATATTTCTTTGTTTCCTCTGTAAGGAATTCTACCTGTTTGCCTGCATTTTCCTGTAATTATTTGAAGGAGTTATTTATATTCCACTTATAGGCCTTTACATCTTCATGAGATGGAATTTTAGGTCATTATCTTGTTTTTCAGGCATGTTAAGGTACCCGGAGCTTGCTGTGGTAGGAGAAACTAGTGGTAGTGCCAAATTGCATTGGGTTCTGTAGCTTATGATCTTGTGCTTGCCTCTTGCCATCTGGTTATCTCTGATGTCAACTGGATTGTGTATCTCTAATTGGAGCTGCTTCCTTAGAGACAGGCAGAGCTCTGTGGCAGGGGTTAGAGTTGGTCTTCTGGGAGGCAGGCAGTGCTGTCTCTGGTTAGGGTGAGCCTCCTATGACTCTGGTTAGAACAGGCTGCCTGTGTCCCTAGTTACTTCAAACCTCCTGGGAGGCAAGCAGGCTGTGTCCCTGGTTACTATGGACCTCCTGGGAGGCATGCAGGCTGTAGAGTTTGGGAAGTTATTGGGCCTGCTGATCTATCCCATGTAAGGAAGCAGACTAGAAGGAGACCTGGCATTTCTTAACATAGTGAAGTTATTCTTTTCCCACCCTTTATCCCTCCCGGTACCCACGCCAACACTAGATAGAAGAAGAAGAAGAAGGAGAAGGAGGAATAAAGAGAAATCCCTGAATCTAATTTCTTTCTGTTTCTTCTTTGAGCTTGAGTACTAACAAACTGCAACCAATATCTGCTGAACTGACAGCAACCACTGATCCTGTCTCTTGAAGGCCTTAGCATTTATGTACCTTCTGAAAAGATCCCAGAATTCCTAACATCATAAATCACAGAAAGTATCTGCAACTTGCAAAACCATCCTCTGCTGGAGCAGGAGGCTAATCATAGTCAACTGCAGTGGACAATCTGAAGCAAGCTTACCACATTCCCATACCTGGGGTTAAAACAAAAATATTTTCTTATAATATTTTTTAAAGAAAGCAAAATTCCAGAATAACTACTATACTCTATTATTATATATTTTATGAATTAACTATAATTTATAAAAGAAAATGTAGCTGTGAAAACCGTGAGTCCTAGCATTTCTTACTATTTTAAAAATTTTATAATACGTCAAAAACGGTAACCTGCAATAACCCGCAGACTAATATTTAGAAAAGTGATTGGTATACAGTTAAATATTATCTGTCCTTTTGAACTTATTGAAGAAGAAGGAGGAAGAGGAGGAAAAGGAGGAGGGAAAAGATGAAGAGGAGGAGAAGACAAAAAAGATAGTGATAAAGATGATCACACAGGTTGGGAAGAATCATCCTGATGTTTAGTTTGTAAAAATCTAATAAAATACATCAGTAATCACAAATTAAAAGTGGCCCAATTTTGTAGCATAATTTTAGGCATATACTTCTAACTCTCAAGGGTCTGAATTCTATTAAGAAATTTTGAAACATACAAATTATCAATTGACAGTTTTAAAAACAGAAAGCAACTACATAAAAAGATATTTTATTTATAAAACAAAATGAATTATTTGTCAAAGACAAGAGGAAGCATCGTTTAAACAAAGAAAAGAACCAAAGCACTGTACCCTGTTGATTCTCCCAGCCCTCGGCCTACCTTACAGGCTTTTGCATCTAAGCATTGGCTAATGCTTTACATTTTAGACAAAATGGACTTCTAGTCATTATACTGAACTTTGAATCTTGGCTTTGTCAAAAGATAATTGTTTGACCTGGTGAAAACTTACGTAATGACCATAATTATCTCAACTCAGGGTGACTCTCAAAAGAATTTCAGTCTCTCAAGATAACTCCATAGAACGGCTTTGATACTGTGTACCGTATGTCATGCAACACACGTAGCACAGAGCTCTTACTCGACTAACGTCTACTCGTTACTACCAAAATATCACAACATCATCATTGTGTGTGTGCGTGCGTGCGTGCGTGCGTGCGTGCGTGTGTGTGTGTGTGTGTGTGTGTGTGTGTGTCTTTGTGTCTTTGTGTCTCTATGTCAACTGCAGGCATACAGGTGCCTATGGAAGCTGGAAGAGGGACAATGTTATATTCTCTGGAACTGAATTTAGCAGTTGTGACCCAAGTATGGATGCTGGAAACCAAATTTGGGTCCTTTATAGAAGCATATTGTAGGCAAGTGCTTTTCATCAGTGAGGCATTTCTCCAGCTCACGAGGTGGCATTTGAGAGAACAAGTTGTAAAGGAGGAAACACCTTTACTCAACTGGAAGGTGAAAGCAATTTTGTTATTTCCTCCTGTTGTTTGTAAGAACCATGAAGTGCTTAGAACAGCTTCACTCGGTATGAAGAAAATAAGCACATGCTCCGACAGAAGAACATAGCATGTTGCTTTCCAGCTTGACTTTTCTTATCTCCACATGTGTGTGATAACTATTTAATTTGAAAGCAAAATTTAATTCATTTTAAATTTCTTGCTATATTAGAAGGATTAAGATATTTTAGGAATAAGAGATATAGTCCCTCAATCTCCTAATATTAGGATTTTGGGTAAGCATTCTCTACACCCAAGCCTAGATCCAAGCATGATTACTTTTTGGCAATCTGAAAACAGAAAATGTTAATGTTATACTATTTGAACTCTACTTAAAAATACTTTTGAAGCCAGAATCAACAAGCCTTAGCTAGGAATGTAATGACCAATGGGGAAAGAATGAAAGACTATTTCAGTAGATGTTTTCAGGAGCAGAGGTTGTGGTGAGAGAGAGAACCTTGAACTAACATCTCTTGTCAGACTGATAGGAAAAGTTTATAGAATAAATACTGAAACAAAAGATTTAGATCATAATAGTTTTAGTCTCTATCTTTTAATTATGATTTAACTATTTATTTTGATAGTTCATATCTATGCAGATAGATGTATACACATTGATCATATCTATCATCCACACACACCCTTCTTACTTCCCAGGACCACCTCCTTCCTGCCCTCATGCCTTTCCTCTTTTTTGGCTTATGTTACTTTTTGAAAAATCTATTTATTTATCTGTTTACATCTCAAATACTACCCTCTCCCAGTGCTCCCTCACAGAGTCACTCCCCCAACCCCTCTTTTGTCCTCTAAGAGGGTGGGTCCTCCATGGTAATTCCCCTACTCTTGCATTTCGTCTCCCACTGGAGCTAGACAAGGAAGCCATGGAAACGGAGCTGGATGGCTGTGCACCTCAGTCCAAGCCATGGATGCTCTGTGGCTGGTTGCTCGGTCTCTGAGAACTCCCAGGTTAGCTGACTCTGTTGGTCTTCCTGTGGAATTCCAGTCCTCTTCAGGCCCTTCCATCCTTCCTTCAACGTTTCATGATGTTCCCCCACCTACATCCAATGTCTGGCTGTAGATCTCTGCATCTGTGTCAGTCAGATGCTAGGTAGAGCCTCTCAGAAGATAGTTATGCTAGGCTTCTGTCTGCAAGCATAAGAGAGTATCATTAATAGCATCAGGGATTGGCGCTTGCCCATTAGATGGGTCTCAAGGTTGGCTGGTTAATGGTTGGCCATTCCTTCAGCTTCTGTCTAGCATTGCTTTCATACAGCACAAACTTTGGGTCAGAGCTTTTGTGGGTTGGTTGGTGTCCTTATCATTCCACTGGGGCTGCATGGCCTCTTCAGATTCCATGTCCCCACAGTTGGCATCTTGGCTAAGGTCACCCGCTTTGATTCCTGGAAGCCTTCCCCAACCCAGGTCACTGAGACTTCCTAGAGATTCCACCCATGGTCCTACCACTGAGCCACTGATGTTCTGACAGGAAATTCTCTTCTGTGCCAATGCATTCAAGGCTATTTCCCACGTTCCGTTCTATTAGATTCAGTGTCTATGGTTTTATGTAGAGGTACTTGATCTGCTTAAACTTGAGCTTTGTGCAGGCTGATAAATATGGTTCTATTTGCACTCTTCTACATGCAGGAAGGAAGATATTTATTTATTTTTAACATACCAAGTACAAATCAGTTCTGCCTGCTGGAATAGTGTCTTACTCAGGGTTTCTATTCCTGCACAAACATCATGACCAAGAAGCAAGTTGGGGAGGAAAGGGTTTATTCAGCTTACACTTCCAAATTTTAAGAGAAGAAGTCAAAGTACCTTGATTTGCAGATGAAGTGATAGCATACGTAAGTGACCCTAAGTATTCTACTCAAAACTCCTACAGTTCATACAACAAAGTAGTTGGACACAAAATTAATTCACAAAAATGAATAACTTTCCTATATGCAAAACAAACAAACACCTGAAAAAGAAATCAGGGACATGCAGGGTGGAGGTGGCACACACCTTTCATCCCAGCAATTGGGAAACAGAGGAAGGTCGATAGCTGAGTTCTAGGCTAGCCTGGACTACATAGTAAGTTCCAGGACAGCTAAAGCTACACAGAGAAACCTTGTCTGGGGAAACAAAACAAATAGTTCAGGAAAACAATACCTTTCACAACAGCCTCAAATAGTATCAAAAAATATAATCTTGCTAACTAAGCAAGTGAAAGACCTATATGATGAAAAACTTTGAAGTTTATAGTAAATTCAGTCAGTAGGGTAGAAGAAAAATGTGTGAGGATGTAGCCTTCTTAAAGACTGTGTTCTATCCACCTGAGTCTCGGCAGCTAGCTGGGCAGGTAGCCATTGCTCAATGACGTCCATCTCCTTGGGGCGCACTGCTCTCTCCTTGGGGCGCACTGCTCTCTCCTTGGGGCGCACTGCTCTCTCCTTGGGGCGCACTGCTCTCTCATTGGGAGTGCACTGCTCTCTCATTGGGGCGCACTGCTCTCTCATTGGGGCGCACTGCTCTCTCATTGGGGCGCACTGCTCTCTCCTTGGGGCGCACTGCTCTCTCATTGGGACGCACTGCTCTCTCATTGGGACGCACTGCTTTCTCCTTGGGGCGAACTGCTCTCTCATTGGGGCGCACTGCTCTCTCATTGGGACGCACTGCTCTATCAGCTTGGTTCTACCCTTGATGATGAGAAAAAAGCAGAGATTGATCATTAATCAAAAGTGAGGTTACACCTTTGAGTCAGGGACATTAGAGGCAATACTAACCTTGGCTACTAAAAGTAATCAATTCTCATAATAACAGAGGCCTTCTCACTATCAAAAACAATTCAACTAATTTCTAAAACTCGAAAATTATTCTAATTTAGTTATTGAAAATTGATGTTTATTTAATAAGTTATGGGTATATTAAATTTCTGTGACAATGTCTATTATCTAGAATACTTTCTTGTGTTGATACACATGTGTTAAAAGCACATAGGTAAAGCCAGGCGTGGTGGCGCACACCTATAATCCCAGCACTTGTGAGGCAGAGGCAGGTGGATTTCTGAGTTCGAGGCCAGCCTGGTCTACAGAGTGAGCTCCAGGACAGCCAGGGCTATACAGAGAAACCCTATCTCGAAAAACCAAAAACCAAAAACCAAAAAAAAAAAAAAAAAAAAAAAAAAGCACATAGGTAGAGAAGATTTTTTATTTCTACTTTGTTTATCTCTTAGCTTCTAAGAAACACAAATATACATAGGCTCAGGGAATCTCAGGTTTCTTAGACAAAACAAAGAACTGATTTATGTGATCTGAGACAGGCAATATGCCAAATGCTTACTTTCAGTATAGTTCTAAATCAGAAATAAGTAACTAGAGCAGTGTATTGTCACAGTAAGATGCACTCAGTAAGTTTCCTACAGCTATGGGCTTCAGGTGGTAACATTCGTCTAACTATTTAATGGCATATACTTTTATTTAAATATAGAGCTTTCACTTTTTCTTATTCTAATCTGAAGCAAATCCAGCTAGTCAATTCCATTAGAAAGTTTCATATGCTTTTAGGGTGAATTTTCACATACTCATTTCTATTAAAAAAGTAGCTACTGAAACTATGCTATTTCAGAGTTGTCCTCTTTACAAAAGCATCATAGGCTTTTAAAATCACAAAGAAATGTCTTTATTTAGATGGTTCAAATCCAGAGAGCTTTCCTTCTTTGGCATTAGTAAGAGACCCCATCGTCATGCGCCAGCACCAGCGTCATCAGCACCAGCAACCACTTCATCCTTCTGACAAGCTCTATCAGCATAGAAAGATATTACGATGAATAAGAACACATAAAGGGGAGTGTGTAGATTTTTCTCTTCTTTCCTCTGTTTTCTTTTTATCCTGGTAGTAAAAGAATATTTGAAAACATTTGAGTTTTCTAAAAGACAGTGAGTAAAATGAGATAAAGTTAAAGGTCACAGTTTCAAATCAGTTTGGGTATTGGTACCTATTCATATTGTAAGTTAACCACCAATTAGGGCAACAGAATGTCATGTATGCGAGGGGCTGCTGAAGACAGCTAGGAAGAGAATGGGACAGGCAGACTGTTTTTGGACTGTAGAATTAATTTTTCACTTGCACCAGGCCTTAGATAAGTGCAATTTATTGTCTGAACTCTAAGTTAAACTGGAAAAACCTTTATATAGGAATAAACATGTATACAAGTACTATCATTGTTTCTTTACTGTTTCTCAGAATGTTCTAGCCTGACATGCTTTTGTTGTTGTTTTTTAAGAAGGCTTATAACATTGCATTGTTAGTGATCCCTATCTCTCTAATGATACTTTTCAAGATATGATTTATCTTCTGCCTCTTATCTTTCAAGTATTTCCATTCATGCAAACTGCTTTTAAAAGTTGTTCCACGACATCTAAGACTTAGCTCTGCATTATGTCTTGTGCAGGACTTCTACTTCCTAGAGATCAGAGCGGTGTGCTTGAAACTTCTGGCCATGCCTAGTGTACTGAGGTACTAGAGAGATCCGAAGGAAAACCCAATAGTTTTGCAATAGCAATTGAAAATGTGCATCCTGGCGGATGTTCAAGGGAAGGCTACCTGAGTGTAGAGAGCCATTAGGAATACACACAGTTAAATCTCTGATTTTAGCTGAACAACACGGAGGAGCAATAAACCCATTTGTGGCATTTATGCTTAGCTGAAGCCAGAGGAAATGCAGGTATGATAAAACAACTGTGAACAAGGCGACCCATAAAGAAAACCTTTGTCTTAGTAGGGATTTCTATTCCTGCACAAACATCATGACCAAGAAGCCAGTTGGGGAGGAAAGGGTTTATTCTGCTTACACTTCCACACTGCTGTTGATCACCAAAGGAGGTCAGGACTGAACTCAAGCAGGTCAGGAAGCAGGAGCTGATGCAGAGGCCATGGAGGGATGTTTCTTACTGGCTTGCTTCCCCTGGCTTGCTCAGCCTGCTTTCTTATAGAATACCAGCTCAGGGATGGCACCACCCACAAGGGGATCTCCCCCCTTGATTACTAATTGAGAACATGCCCCACAGCTGGATCTCATGGAGGCACTTCCCCAACTGAAGTTCCTTTCTCTGTGATAACTCAAGTTGACACACAAAACCAGCCAGTATAACCTTGATTTTGAAACTTATGGTTTCAGAGGGTTACAGTCCATGATGAAGGACCAAATGCATGACAGAAAGAAAACCCGAGAGCTCACAGTTTGATCCGAATGTGAAATGTCTTGGAAGCAGACAGACATAGCTCCCAGTCAGTGGAACTGTCTGGGAAACAGTAGAAGGAGCCTACGTGGCCATTCTCATTTAAACCACCATGTAACGTTTGCTGATGATCTCAGGGACTCCCTGGGCTCCTCTTCTGAAACCAGTGCAGTGGATCAGAAAAACTTCTGGAAAGGAGGTTGAAGCCCTCTGAGTGAAGAACGGAGGCTACGGAAGAGTATGAACTGTGAAGTTGTCAGGTTGGGGTGGGCAAATGTGTTTGTGTATATTTCTCCTTTCGTTCAACTGTGAATGCACAAGGTCTCTAGCCGATAGAGAAAGGACCCGAGGAGCTGACGGGGATTTGCAGCACCACAAGAGGAACAACAGTATGAGTCAGCCAGTACTACCAGAGCTCCCAGGGACAAAACCATCAACCAGAGAGTGCACATGGAGTTACCCAGGGCTCTAGACACATCAGCAGCAGAGGATGGTCTTGTTAGACACCAAAGGGAGGAGAGGCCCTTGGTCCCGGAAAGACTTGCTGCTGTAGTGTAGAGGAATGCCAGGACAGGGGAGCAGGGGAGGGTTGAGTGGGGAAGGGGAGATGGCTTGTGGGATTTTCGTGGGAGGAGGAACCAGGAAAGGGGACAACATTTGAAATGTAAATAAAAAATATACCTAATTAAAAAAAAAAAAAAGATCTCGCCGGGCGGCGGTGGTGGCGCACGCCTTTAATCCCAGCACTTGGGAGGCAGAGGCAGGTGGATTTCTGAGTTCGAGGCCAGCCCGGTCTACAGAGTGAGTTCCAGGACAGCCAGGGCTACACAGAGAAAAAAAAAGATCTCTAGCCAAAGGCAGATAATCCCATGATCTCGAGGCATAGAGAAATGTATGTAGTAACCCATATAATAAACACGTGTTGCTCCTCCCAGTGAAACCACAAGCTTAAAATTAAAGGTTTTTTTTTAATCTAAAAAAAAAATAAAAATAAAAATAAAAATCTCTTTGAAGTTCTAACTGCAACACCTGGATGGGTGGGATCCTATTAGGAGGTTGGAAACATCCTATTAGGTAGTGTTTTCTGTGTGGAACTAACCTAGCAGATTAGAAGATAATGGAGGTGCTTTCCTACCTGATTACAGAATGGTCTGGACCTCTTACCCACTGGGAATAAGTAGTGCAGCTGTTCATCAGCAGGAAGAGCAAGCCTGCTTTAGGTTTCTTCGTATCAATGTGTCCTTCTTACTTGGTGTTTTCTTACCTGGGACACCCTTTCCCCAACAAATCTCTGTCTCCTACAGCATACTTTTCATTCCTTTCTGATTATACAAATTAACAATCCACCATCCCTAATTTTTCTCTGAACATTTCATGAATTTTGCCTTTTACTTCAATCCAAAGAAGAAGAACAAATTTAAAAAAAGGAAATGAAACTTGCCGAGTTCAAAACTTGCATTTTCAGGCTATGACAATCACTTCCCCTGACTTATAAATAAAATAAAAATCTTTTTATTTAATACTAAAAATCTATCTTCTGCTAAAGATTGCCTAATTATATTATTGTTTGAACATCGAACTGTGGCAGGCCATTGCTCTGTGGCCCTGGGTGAGAGATGCTCTGTGCGGTGAAGCAGCGCACGGAGTCGCATCTTCTCACAGAGACTTAGACGCTCCTTCGCCTGAGCTGTTGGAATGATCTGGATGAGAAGCACAGGCTGGCTCTTGAAGTGGAACTTGAACTTTGTGTGAGATCCAACAAAAATCTGCAGCTTCCAAGCGTAAAGCTGTGTCACTGACTGAGCCCTCTGCAGCTGAAGAGGGAAAGTGGAGTGTGTCCCGTGAATGGTGACACAAGAGAACATATGAAAGGTGAACGGATCATGTGTTTGAATAAGGCAAGGTAGAATATTTATTTCAGCTGCTTCCTGCTTTGGGGGTAACTGGATCAGGTCAGACAAACATTTTTTTAAGTAAGTTTTCCCTTTTTTATGGTAAGGAAGTGAGAAAATCTCTTTATCAACTAATTACTAACATCATTTGGCAGCTAAAATAGTATACAGATAAGAGCTTCGGAGCATACAGAACACGGAGGAGTTCACCCTTGTGTCTATCCAGTAGTAAAATGAACCCGAAGCCTCAAGTGTAATCAATACATGTTTGCTAAATAGATTCATGAGGAAGATGGAATGGACTATAGATGTCAGAGACGTGGGCCAAGAGGAAGGATATTCACAATGCAGGGTTTTAGGGGGCAGGGAAAGAAGTGGAGGCCACCAGAGAGAGAGGAATGTGGCTTCTTTGTGTAGGAGCCAGTACCAGGGAGAGCTGCAGGAGGCAAGATGGCTGCAGCATACACGTGCCAGGAGGCCAGCACAGCAGGGAAGTCTAAAACATGATTTTAGAATTAAGAGCTGCTATAGCAGTGTCTGCCCAAATGCCCATTAAGCACCATGTCTGAAAGGCTGAGCTCTTAATCGCTGCGGGAGAAGACAAGGCGGGGTGGGGTGGGGTGGGGTGTGTGTGGGGGATAGGGGGTGGGGGTGGGGGAGGCACAAAGGATGTCATGGAGGCTCCTGCGTTAGACCGGCAGAGTCTACATCCGAGCTCTGTCGTTCTCCTCTGGCACAGAGCGACAGAGCATTAAGGACTGACACAACCAGAAGAGGAAGACTTTAATTCTGGAAAGTGAAGATTGTGAGCTTGATTTACAGGTTGAATGCATAAACATACTTAACATGATGTGTGTTTTTTCTTTTTATTATTAATATGATGTATCATGATGTGTGTGTGTGTGTGTGTGTCCTGTCATTCACGTGCGAAGGTCAGAGTTGGCTCTCTCTTCTCACTGTGGGTTCTGGAAAGTAGACTCATATGGCTAGGTTTGCACACCAAGTACTTTTACTTAAGTGGACTAGCCTGCCTCTTTTTTTCAAATCTTTTTATTGGTTCTGTGTGAATTTTGCATCATGCGCCCCAATCCCACTCATCTCCCTCTCCTCCCATCCCTCTCCTCCACTCCTGCAATCTTCCCCGCAACAACAGAGAAAAAAAAAAAACCACTGTTGTGGAAGCTGTAGTGTGTCACAGTGTGTCTACCCCTTCGTCTACACTTCCTTGCTTACAAATGTTCAGTGCAATGACTTGTTGGTCTGGTCTGGGCCTCTGGCTTCTGCTACACGATCAATACTGGATCCTCCCTGGGAATCCTGTAGGATAGCCTATTGTTGCCCTGAGTCACAGTGATCCTTTAGTTTTGGATATAGGGGACTGGCACTTCCGATCCCTCCAGCAGTTCATCACTGGGGCTGATGTTGGGGTGGGCCAGCATATGGGCCCGGATCTGGTCAGCAAACCAGCATCTTCTGGACCAGCTCTATCCTGCTGCCCAGGTGAGCTACAGGGCGGCTCTTCTGAGTGTTGCAGCCTGTGAGGGACATGGTCAGTTCTTCCACTCTCATTATCCAGGGGCCGGATCTCCTACCATAGAAGGCAAGGGACGAGGGAGGGGAGGAGGGTCTCTCTGCTTCCTCTGCACAACAACCCAGCAGACAAGAGGCAGTGCCAGCTCTTCTGCACTCGTGTCCTTAGCGCCGGCTCACTCACAGCTCCCACACCCCCCAGCTGTACTGTGCTGCCCAGGTGAGGGAGGTGCAGGCCTGCTCTCCTGAGCTCGGCAGCAGATAAAGGGCTAGACCAGTTTTCCTGCTGTCTTGATCCCAGGACCTGCTATCACAGGATGCTTAGGTGAGGGACTGGGCCAGTTCATTACAGCTTTCAGACATCATCGCGTCCCTGGGTGGCAGACCAGAACGGGGACACCCACCTTGCCCTTGGAGGCAACGGAGCCCTGTTGCTGTGGGGCTGTGAACCCAGGCGTGGCTTCTGTAACCGCTCGGGACTCCATCACCATGGCCTCAGACAGCACCACAGGCTACTCACGTCGGGATGTCCCTTAGTACCGTCCAGCCTCCAGTTCTGCCTCTCCTCACTGTGCTCACATCGTTCTGTTTGTCTTTTCCATTTCTCCACCACGTACGAGCTCCTCGTACTAGCACCCGGGATCTCCGAGTGTCTGGGACTGTCTTAGGCGTGCAATGCCCTGCTCATCATTACGGTGCTGGTCAGGGGTCCTCTCAGGAATGGTCTGCTCCCTCCATGTCTGCACAGCTCTCCACTGGTAGCCATCTCAGGATACCTCTCTGCCCAGGCCCCATGGCGCCATTCTGGAGGTCACCTCTGGCTAGCTTCTCATCTGGCCATCGTGTAGCTGCAGACTTGCCCCCAGTCCTGGAGACTGTGTGGCTCCCTGGAGCCAGGCCGGCAGCTTCTCTGGCAGGTTTTTTTTTTTCCAGGAATGTTAGGCTCATGTTCATGGGTTAGAGCAGAGCCAGGCATAGCTTCTCTCCTCTCTGCCATCTACTGACAGGCATGTGACATAGCAGCCACACCAGTAACACCTTCTAGAAAGAAGGCGCGGCCTCTTAATGTACTTTTGTTGTTGTTGCTAATTTTATTATTGTTATTGATGTTACTGTAGATTTTATGGCTAGTAAGGTTTGTGTCCATCATCCTAATGTTTGTCTTAACTTCAGGTGAAATTCTTGCAATATGCAAGGTTTAAAGCCAGTTTAAAGCCTTCTTCATTTTTGATAATTCTTTTTGTGTACATTTTATTTTTCCTCTTTGGTATTCTTATAAAAGCTATCCTCAACCCCATCTGATTTTGTTTTAGAAGCATGGTCTGGGGCGGGGGTGAGGTGGGGTGGCGGGGCGGGGCAGGCTCTCTACACCAATATTGGGTAACTAAGTTGCCTGTATGGAGGTCCCCAGGTATGTCCCTGGCTTAGAAACTCAGAAGTCAGGGCAGGCCAGAGCAGAACAAGGGAACGCCTCATGAGATAATTGCCGAATGGACGGTTTCTTACACGATTCTGTACAGTGAGTATGGCCTCTACCATATTCACATGCTCTGTGAGCATCTGCTCACAGATAAGACCTCTGGGGGTTTACTTGTTTAAACAAAACCAGAGAGTTACTGGTTTGTTAACTGTATACAGAATTAAGAGAACTTTTGAATTAAACAGGTCAATAGGAAAATAATGTAAGACTTGTTACAGACAAAATATACTGACAACTTAGCAACGGATATCTCAGAATCAGTCAACAATATGGGTAGTTTATTCTTGCTAAGTAAAAATTTTGAAGAGTTTTAGTACGGGTAAAATAAAATGTGTTAGATAGTGAGGCAAAGCCATTTGAATGGTTGGACTTCATTTGATTCTGACAGAAAGACACCTTTGGGCCACTGGTAGGTTAGCTTCCCAGTTTAAAGTGCTCAGTGCAGCATAGGCTTGAGGAGATGTAGAACTGCACTGATTGTAAGGAGAGCAGGCTGAGCGCAAGCACAGTGCTGGCCAGGGAACGACTGTGCAAGGGGGAAGTTTCATTTCTAATCTTGGGCCTAACTTTTTATAGTGAGAAAACTGCTTTCAAAAGTTTGGTGCAATCTCAGTTCCACAATCCCATACAGAAAATATGACCCAGCTAGGAAACAATGTCTTATCCCAGAGAGCTGTGTCTGAAGAACAAGTCTAGAGGATGGTGCTTGATTTAAAGGGGCAGCGAACCCGGGATGGTGCGGGACCAAAGCTCCCTTACCTTGCTGCAAGCGCTCAGGGGGACCTGCAAAAAGACCTCCTCTTACTGACTGGGGATGAGGATGCCTCGGGGTGCGGAGGCATTCGAACTAAGCGGGGAAACAAGGTGGGAAGCTAAATGCGGCTGGAGTGGAACAAAGGCGTGTAAGGGTATCAGGATACCAACCACAGCAACTGCGGTTTCCAGGGAGGAGGCTGGAAAAACGCTGTTGAAAGGAGCGTCGCTGGGGAGAAGCAGGAGGCGCGGCCCCACCTTGGTAGCCCCGCCCCAGTGGCCCCGCCCCTCCCGCGCGGACCAATGGGAGGCAAGGATGTTAGAGTGTGGGAGGCGCGGCCGGGTTGCTACAGCCGGAGCTGGGCGGTGGCGGCTGCTGCCTGCGGAGCCTGAGGCGGCGCGCCATGGACGGGCTGGAAGGTGAGGCGTGAGGGGATGCGGCCGCGGGGCTCGAGCGGGCCCGAGCGACCGGGACGTGGGCTCTGGGGGCGAGTGCGGCCGGCCGGCCGGCTCTGCAGCGAGGTCCCCGCGCTCGCCGACACCCGGGACGGGGCTGGACGGCCCCTTAAGGGAGCGGTGACCGCGGGCTGCCCGGCGGGCACGGTGCGCGGCTTCCCCGCCGGGTTGGAGCCCCGGCGCCCTCCCGCCGGAAAGGCCTAACCACCATCTCGGGTTCTTCCTGGACCCCCGACTTTCCCGTGGGCACCCGGTCTTTGCAAAGTGTATTCTTGGTCATGGTTCGCGACGGCCGCGTCGCCAGCTCTCGCTGACCCCTCAGCACCCGCCCCGCTCCAGCGACTCAGGACACACACCTTGGACGGGCGTAGGTAGGGTAGCATTCCTTCCATCTCTGCCGCACCTTGCTCGGAGAGATGCCAGAGCATCTCCCAAGGAAGTGTCCCTGGCGAGCTCTACTGCAGGGACAATAGCTTCGACCTTAATGGTTTATTCACTAGGACTGTCTAGGGAAGAGCCAGCTTTGCTTCCTTATCTTCACTTATCCTGGGGCCTTAGCCATAGCTTCGGTTTTTGTTCTGCTCCGAATTCTTTCACCTGTCCCCCTTTCTTCATCCATTTTAATCCCGTGCAAGGACAACATTCGCTTAAGAAACAAAGGAAGGAAGAAAAAAATATCCTAGCAGAGGTGACAACAGTTTCAGGATTTAAAACGATTGTGAATCTTTCTGATACAAAAGCTTTCCGATTTTTTGGATCCTGTTGTCTTAAAACAGTTTTTTTTCCTTTAAAAAATGTTTCACCACTTTATGTACATGGAATGAACAGGGGAACTGATCTCCTTATTTTCTCGTGTTATAGATTGTCAAATATTTCAGGACATGTTACGAAGTGAACAGTGGTAACTGATAACTTTTTCCCAGTGATTTAAGTGTACCAGAAAGAAAATACAATAATATGATTATGAATTTTATTTCATAGTTTAATTTTGCAGTAAAGTTTTCTCCAAACATCTGGAAGGTGATAAAGAATTCTAATAGATCACTTATGCTGCAGATTACCTGTGAAGGTCTTGTTTGGTGTAACATTCAGATTACCATGAAATGAGAAATAGTAATAACAGCCCACCTTCTTTTCAAAAATCTCTTTTGGATACCTCTACAGGCAGCTCATATTGATTATTTAAAACTATACTACTGTAGAGACTGTATAGAGAATAGGGTTGAAGCATAGGTGTGAAGATTTTACGTTGCTTTCATACTGCATGAAGAATGTTTTAAGAACACTTCCCAAATTTTTATTGATCAACATTTACAGTGAAATATTCATCCAGTGTTTCACTTATTTATCTATGCTTGCAGATAAAAGATTGTCAAAGCCCTTGCTATCTGAATTAGAAATGTAGGAGATATAATTGGAAACTAGTATAATGTACACTGTGTGTGTATAGAACATCTGGACCCAGATGTAGTATGGAACATGATTCATGAGTCTGGTTTATGTTAAACAGTACTGGCCCTTAAACTCTTTGATTTTTTTTTTCCTGAACAAACTAAGATGCCATCATTTCATATGTTCAATTGTAATGAATTAGGTTGAAATATAAGGAAATCATTGTTTCTGCCTGACAGAACAGGCGAGTGTTGGCAGCTTTAAGTGATCCGGCATAGTTAAAGCTCTGAGTGTTCTGGCGAGCGGAAGACAGTGCCTGGTTTGTTTTGTTTTTGTATTGGATTCAGCCCCACCCCACACCCATCATCCTTTTAAAAAGTGAGTTCCTACTACATCACAGTTTTCAGAGTTCAAAACTTTGAGTCTTAAGGATACAATTTGTTAATTTTTTACCCAGGCTTTCACTTAATAAGTAAGAAGTTATATTTGCTAGTTTTTTTTTTTCTATATTGGACGTTATAGGAGATTATGTTGTATAAAATCTTCAAGTTTGTTTACTTTGTCATTGAGCTAGAGTAATCTTTGACATCTGAATTACATTTCTAGTTGAAAGTAGTTATTGGTCGCCTATTCTTACCCTTTAAAAGTAAATTTTAGTTGTTTCCATGTACTGTTTATGTTACTAATCATCTGGGGATTTTATGTCTGGAATTGTCACAATGAACTTAAATTGTACACTGTAACATTTTGAAGATATTGCCATTGTCTTCCTAAAACCCTAAAGTATGCTTATAGCCATTATGGCAGACAATAGACGGGCCATCCTCATCTGGTCTGCATAGTTTATTATCTTTGTATTGCCTCTGACTTGATTAGTCCCCTTGCTGGTTACTGTAGCACACATCAGGTGGAAGTCTGCCCTCCCTCTCTGTCCCTGCTTCTGCTCGTTTGAACTTACGTAAGTGTATACCAACACAGACGCACTGAACACTGGTCATCTTTGTTAGCAGCATTCACTTTTTCTTGTTGTGGTTGTTAATTAGTGCTGAGTAGGAATTCAGGTATTTTAATGGCCAGGGTTTAAAGAAGCCTTTATCTAAATTCTTGATTTTTCTTCTTGTTCCTTTTTCTCTCTCTATGATTTGCAGAATGAATATATATATGTGTGTGTATATATACACGTATATATAGTCTTTCATGTATGAGTACTTTGTTTACATGTACGCTTGTGTACCATTGTATGTTTGGTGCTGACAAGAAAGTGGCAGATTTCCTGGGCTTTTTGCAAAAGCAGCAAATACTTTTAACCAGTTGGTCATCTCGCTCTAATCCACAATTTGGGTGTATTATTCAAATAAGAATCTCAGCTATAAAAAGCAAAACTATTAAAAATTAAACCACATTGACTATATTAAGTATTAAACATACACAGAAAAAACATTACCTAAATGTCAAATTCATTGAAATTCTTATTTTTTAATGGTTAAAGACTTAAGGAAGCATGTTAGATGCTTAAAAGTATTCCAGAAAGCTCAAATTTAGCCCCTCTTTACCGGTCTACCAGTAAAGAGGCCCAAATAACTATGCCCAGGATAAACTGGAAAAAGGGAGACTTCAAATGCATATTTATGATGAGGATTGATATTATGGCAAATGCACGCCGAAGTGAAAAACAAACATAAATCTTGAAGATATTTCTGAGAGTGAAAATTGAGGTTCGAGTGCTTGGTGCAAGAAAGTAAAGTCCCTGGCTTAATGACTCCGGCATTGGAAACGTGTTTATGCAGTGCTTGCGAGTGTCAGGTTTAAAATAAACAAACCCTCTGTGTTACCTGGAAATTATTAACCTGCAGATCTTAGTGATTATCACTAGCAAGTGGGAGCCATTGTCTAGGCAAATCATTCTTAACTGAGAAAAACTATTTATAAAACTAAATATTTCAGGGTATGTGAGATGGGAAAAATAGGTGGGTGGAATCTTAAGGAAACTTTAAAAATTGCCAAAGGAAACAATGAAAGAAAAGACAAGACAGCAATGTGGGGAAGAAGCTGAACTATCAACAAGTGAGGGAGAAGCTCAGAGCCCTTCGTGGGTGTGGGTAGGAAAGCTGGTGCTAACCTGTCAGATCCTGCCAGTGTGATGAAACCCGGGAAGTTCAGGATTGGGAAGAAATACAGAAGCAGAAAGAGTGAGAAGGTTAAAGATGAGAGATCCGTGAGCAGACCCTGGCGCTGGGTCAGCCTAGGCAGTGGTGCAGAGAGGCATCTAAGCCTGACGGGACCTCAGGAGCCCCCATGGCTGAGGCTCTGCTTAGCTCTCCGGAGCCTGTCGCCTTCCCAAAGACAGCCCGGGCCAGTTTTCTGCTCTCCCTTTCTCCTGTTTTTCTTCATGTGGTTATTCATTTGACGTTTTAAATATTCCTTTTTACTTAACTTTCCCCCCTAATATTTGATAAGTAGAATCTCTATAAGATTGGGACCTTTTATTTTGTTTTACTTTATTGCCTTTAGCTTCAGATGTCAGAACAGTTTTTGCTAATGCCAGAAAACCAATATTTGTTGAATCAAGTAAGAACCCTATTTTAATATAGAGGATAGGCTTAGAAAGCGTGCCTTTAATCACCTAGGGCGAGAGAGGGAGAGGGAGGGACTTAGCAGACAGTTGTCAGTGTTTGAAAATATACTACTCCTCGGAATATTGGTCTTAAGTATTTGTTGGTTGTAAAGAGAATTCCTGATGATGTAAGTGTAGGAAAATAATTTTCATAATTTTTAATTGAAAAAGTAAGAAAGATCATTTAGCTCTGTTAACTAGAATATTTCATAAACGCTTGCCCATGTAACAAGGAAGGTGAGAGTGACTGGTGAAAGGGGAAGCAGTAGGTGCCTTTGCACACCGGGTAGGTGGGAACCCTCCGAGGAACAAGTGTGCAGCAGCATCTGTGCCTGTGCACACCCGGTAGGTCAGGAACCCTCCTAGGAACGAGTGTGCAGCAGGAATGAGTGTCTGTGCAGACTGGGTAGGTGGGGACCCTCCTGGGAATGAGTGTGTAGCGGCATCTGTGTCTGCTCCTTAGGATGCCTGCTGTATGTGCTATGACTTCCCTATGTGCACTTAAGAATGAAACAGTATTGGGCATGCTAAGATTGACAACAAATTGAATAATCATACTCTGACATTAGCTATGGAAATGTGGCCTTGAGAGAGCAAGTCAAGGTTAATGTTAATTTTGTGGATTGTGGTTGACTAGGTGAAAGTTTAGTAAATGAAACCCTGGGTGAGAAGGGCAACTATGTTTAGAAAAGAAGTCAGTCTCAGTCACTTTAACCTAAGATAATGACTGAGAACTAGAAATCTACAGATAGGACTTGAATATTTTAGGAAAATTGTAATCTTTTAAATCACATTTGTTATTCCAAAGTCAGATAACTAAAGTGGTGTGGATGGTGAAGGTTATATATAGAATATGGTATGTGTATTTGTAGAAGTTTAAAATGATTTGAATGGGAAATTTTAAGATATTTTGGGCTTGTAGATCTGAAAGCAGATCTGCCTGTACATGATCTTGGGAAGAAAATGGTATAACAAATTTAGGAGTTCTATTGTGTGTTAAAAGTTGGATTCAGAAGAGCTATGGTTCTTTATAATGTAGAAGACTGACTATTAGCAAACTGACATAACTATACTGAGTGCCAGAATTGTTTCTAGTTTCCACCATATCTTTGGAAAATACTTTCTCCTAGTAATTGTGTACATTTAGAGTATTATAGCCATTTAAGATAATAGTATATTCTTTCATATATCCAATACTGTATGCTGGTATTATATAAAAGTATAATTTCATATATAAGCTTTATATAAGTTTTGAAGCCAGTAAATATAGAATCAAGTTTATACTGGATAAGTTTCACAAGGAAAAGATTGGGTTTTTGAGTTTTAAAATGCTAAAAATATTTTTAAATAAAATATTTTTTATATATAGGCAGTCTTATATATATCTTCAATGTATCATGATCATATCCACCCCTAACTCCTCCTACTTACCCACCAGAGATATTTTACAGCACATGCCCCTGTTCTCACATTTTTGCCTTATTATTTAATAACCCACTGAGTCTTGGCTCAGACTTGTGCGTATAATGGTGTTCTAAGTGCAGTGCCCACATTATGTCCAGTGGAAGGAATTTCCTGGTGGTCCTTCCCATCTTTCAGTTGTTCTGTTCTTTGAGCACCCTTCTCTGATATGTTACCTGACTCTTGGCTGAGCACTAAGCCAACACCAGCACTTGATCTATTATGGGTCTCCACATTAACTGCTGTCTGATTCAGAAGAAGCATCTCTAGACAAAGCTGAAGGCAGCACTGATCTGTGGGTATAAACATAAATATTGAGAGCACTGGTTGACAATATATTTGGTCTAAACATGTCTAAAAATATCTGTTTAGTATAGACTCCTTCTACAGCCCATGACCACTTGAGCTAGGGACCTTGAACCAGATTTACAGTACCAGTCATGAATCCCACCCTGTGGAATGGGCCTCAAAGCCAATCAAAAAAGTACTTAGCTTCTTTGTCTTCTTCATTCCACTGTTGGTACTGTAACATCTACGCCCGGCACTAGGTAAGACTGTATGTACGGCTCTCTTCCAGTGGCCTCCTATGTTGGTTTGAATGAAGATGGCTCCTCTAGACTCAGGGAAAGGCACTATGAGGAGGTATGTCTTGTTGGAATAGTTGTGGCCTTGTTGAAGGAAGTGTGTCACTGAGGGTAGGCTTTGAGGATTCAGATGCTCAAGCCAGGCCTGGTGTCACTGAAGCCCTGCTGCTTGCTGATCCAGATGAAGAGCTCTTAGCTTCTTCTGCAGCCCCATGTCTGCGCATGTGCTGCCATGCTTTACCACCATGATGATAATGGACGAAACCTCTGAACCTATAAGCCAGCCCATGTTTTCCTTGATTTGAGTTTCCATGGTCATGGCGTTTTTTCACAGCAGTAAAACCCCTCCATAGTGAAGACACTTCCATAGCACCTTTTGGCATTATTGAAAGCTAGCCACCAGGGAAGGTTATTTCATGTCAGTTCCAGCTTGTTTTCTCTATCTTGCAACCAACATGTTGTGTCTTCAGCAGTAGGATCTTAACCATCTAATAATGGTAGGCAACCAAGAGCAATGGCAGTAGCTTTGTTGGTTTGGCGGTGTGTGTGTGTGTGTGTGTGTGTGTGTGTGTGTGTGTGTGATATCTATGACCAGTAACTAATAAGGAAATATCCTGTATGTGGTATTGAGATTTTCATTTAATATCCCATGTCTTCTGGGAGAATCATTGCCCACCCATGCAGAGTTCCTGTGGCACAATAAAATCCTTTATTGACTTGTTCCCACCAATCTGAGTGCCTTTCCCCCAACAGTGTTTAGACTGCTGCAGTTTTCACCCCTATGAATTATGTCATCTCTACTGTAGTTCTGTGTGCCTTAGGACTTAACAGATTTTTGTTATGTGGAAGAGCTTAGCAGAGTTTTCATAACTCACAAAGTACGAATACTTATTTATGTAAGGTAAATAATTCTATTATATAACATCTTAATCAAATTTTAGGTAAATTTAATGCATATTACCCATATGTGACAGATGCTAAGCTGAATTTATTCATGTGATTAGCTTCATATTTATTTTAGTTCAATTGGTGAGAACCTGCAAGAAGAGAAAGCACATTTCCATTGATATAGATCCCTTTACATTCTTAGTCCTCTGTCTAGACTGGAAGTGATTTCATCAGTACAGTACATTCTTCCTGGAGTGGTTTGTTTTTGTCCTTATGCATTGGCTTATTAATTCTTACATCTGAGGAATTTACAAAATAAAAGAGAAGTGTTTTGTTATCCATTTATATTACCTATTAACTTAGTTGTGGTGTTTTGTTAAATTTTGGTGCATCATGTAATCCGACATCCTTATTTTATACCAGAGAGATTAAATTCCTTGTTCAGGGACTTAGTTTCCAGTGGCAGAGCTGCAGTTTAAAGTTAGATAATATATGACAGACTCCAATTATTTTTCCACTACACTATTACTGTCATATCTTTTAAGTAATTGCATAGAACAAAATGTAGCTTCTGGTTATTGAGACCCAATTTATTTATCATGACAACTTTGTGTAATCTTTTATTAGGTCTTGGTATCAATGAACATGCACACATGGGTAAATCAAAAGGAGAGTAGAAATTTATGTTTTTCTCATTTTGAAAGACTTTTTAAACATGAGAATGGTCTCCATATGTTTCTATGTGTTACTATTTGGTACCTAGTTGGTGGAACTACTTGAGAAGGGTGAGAAGGTGTGACTTTCTTACTGGGGGAACTGTGTCACTGGGAGCAGGCTTTGAGGTGTCAAAGCCCATGTCTTGTCCAGCTGTGCAGTGGGATACTAGTGGGGAAAATTGCACTGGGTGTTAGTCTGTCTTATACTGTATAACTTACTAAGTGGTAATAGTTGTGCTCAACTTATATTTGGAGAGAAAGCTTTTTTTTTAATTAAAAGAAAGGGTGAAATGTTGCAAGATATTTCCTATCCAATGACATTGAGGCAGTGAGAGACATGTTTGGAGAGGAAGGAGGGGGCCGAGCTAAGGGCTGGGAGGCCAGAGCATGAGGAGGGGAGGGGAGGGGAGGGGAGGGGAGGGGAGGGGAGGGGAGGGGAGGGGAGTGGAGATGAGGGGAGGGGAGGTGAGAGGAGGGGAGGGGAGGGGAGGGGAGGGGAGGGGAGGGGAGGGGACTGGAGGGGACTGGACTGGAGGAGAGTCGAGGGGAGGTGAGGGGAGGGGAGGGGAGGGGAGGGGAGGGGAGGGGAGGGGAGAGGGGAGAGGAGAGGAGAGGAGAGGAGAGGAGAGGAGAGGAGAGGAGAGGAGAGGAGGAGAGGAGAGGAGGTGTTGGAGGTCATAAGGAGCTATGGCAGCAGACAGTTATGTAGCCAAAGGTAGAAAATTGGGATAGGACTTTCTCATTGTAAATTGGCATCTTGTAATTGGGAGTTTCATATACATGAATACAATTGGTCATGCTTTACTGATGGGGAGATGGTCAGGCTGGCGGGACTGCTGGGGAGCTTGGGTCACCCACGGCCACACAGAGTTGGTGGGGATAGTGCTGGGAACAGTGTGGACTGTGGCAGGGTCTGAGAGGCCACAGAGGAGCAGTATTAGCAGTGGAGAGAGAGAGCATTCCTGTGAGCTGTGGCAAAGAGTGTGGCTGCTTTTTCCATTTGTCCTAAGAATCTGCCTGAGTCTAAACGGAAGACTTTTGGACTAATTCCTTCATAGAGGAGATCCCAAGACAGCCTAATATTGACTCTGTCACTTGGTTATTAGTAATTACACTTTTGCAGATATATAATGAAAAAGTAACTGGGGCAAAAGAGATGTACAAATTATACAACCTGAGGAGGAGAAGCACAGGAAATTTAATATCGGAGCCAAGGTTCAATATTAAAGCTGAAAGAAATAAAGAGAAGCCTGATGTGAAATGGAATAAAGAAAGTAGTGCCCCCAGGGCAAGAACTCACTGCTAGGTTTCCCTCTTTTAAAAAAGAAAATGTGTGCATTAAAGGGCAGCTAATGCAAAGTCAAGGAGGAGAAGTAAGTAGCTTGCTTTTGAGTTTACAGGGCTAATATTAAGATTATCGTGGGTATTAGAAGAGACTTAGGACTTCTGGACTTTGTGGAGATTGAAGGACTGGGGAGTTTTGAAGTTGGACGAAATGCATTTTGATATGGCTCTAAGCTTGCAGAGGCCAGAGAAGGGAACTTGGTGGTTTGCCTGAGACTGGCCTCTATGGTTCACATGTCTGAATACTTGCTCTCTAATTGGTGGAACTGTGTTGACATCAAGTGTGGGTTGTTGGGAGACATGTGTCACTGGGGGTGACTTTGAGGTTTCAAAGGCCGGCGATTCACTGTCCTTAGCTCGCTCGCTCCATGTCTCTGTCCCCCCTGTCCCCCTCTCTGCTACTGCCCAGGCCTGCCCTGCTTACTGCCTGCTCCCTGTTGAGATAGTCATGCACTCACCCACCGAAATGAGAGCCCTCAATAAATTATCTTGGTTGTGGTATATATACAGCAACAGGAAACTAAGACACTATCTCTCCACCGCATCCTTAAAACAGGGTTTTGCTAAGGAGCCCAAAGTGGCCTTACCGCCCTAATCCTCATATCTCAGCTCTCGAGTGCCACGATTGTAGGAATGGGTCCCACATAGCCTGAGATTGTCGCTGCTGTATTTTTACTTTTATTCTGGTGACAGTGTTTTTCCTCCTTTCAAGATAGTTTGAAGGTGTCTGATGGCTTATAAGGATTCATTGCAATAATTATATTTTGTTATATGGTAAAGTTGTAGCAGTCATGAAGTTTTAAATTCTTTACCTAAAATGTGAGAGGCAATTTCATTCCTGCTGAGTTGGATAGATAATAAGTAAATAAGTGGATTGTGTTGGCTTTAGAGAGTAATGTTGGTGTTGTTCAACCCTTGTGCTGCAGTGTATGTCTGGTAACTAGTAGGTGTTCAAGTATCCACTCAAATCATGCCAGTGAAGTGAATTCATTTTTCTGAATGGTTAAGAAAGGAGTGTGTGTGTGTTGGGTGTGTGGTGCAGGGATTAAACATGAGGCTTTAGGTATGAGTAAACACATACCATTAAACCATACCTGCAGCCTCAGGAATTAATTGTGATGAGATTTTCCTTTGCAACAAAGTAGATAACTAAAGAAATATAATTTTAACCAAGTGAAGTAACTGCATGTGTTTTAATTTATAATACTGAATTTTTAGATCATGAAAATATATGAAAACTCAGGAAGGGTAATAGATTATTAAGCATGTCTAGTTACTTTGACTCATTAATTTAAAATCATTGTTATCTTGATGAGCCTAATGAGGTTTCTTTTGGAAACCACTTCGGCCTTTTAGTCCAGAGCAGGGAGGTTCCTCTGAAGTGGCCTTTTTACTGCTGGTGTTAGAGGAGGAGAGCACCCTGTGAGTCCCAGGCTTGCCTTTCTAATGTGCAGGTCAACTCCTGTTACACAGACATCTCACCTCCATCTGAGCTGCAGATGCCACCATTCTCCAGTGAGATAGGTCAGTGGGGCACCAGGAGGGCTCGGAACAAATGCTCTTCTGTGGCTGCACTGAGTACCCATTAGCTGGGACATTCTGACCACTGTAGTGCTTTCCGTGGACTCATGTAGAGGCCAAAGGCGTATTTTATGAAGTTAAATTCTGGAAATTTTTTTCCAGGAGTTTGTTACTTTGAACAGAAAACTTTTTTTCCTAGTTTCTATTTATATAAATAAAGAGTTTTGATAGTGAAATTTCAACAGAAGATATGTTCAGTTTACAGGTTTCCAATTCACTTTTACAAAAACCCAGGTATGGAAGTAAGTTTCAGTTTACTATAATAGTTAGGTAGAAAAATAAAGTGTTTAATTAAATCAGTTGCACAGTATCCCAAAGAACATAGGCTTATTTTTCTTTTAGATCATTTAACAATAAAATTCCTTGTATAATGGTACATGATAGCTCTGCTTTTAATTGTATACACATTATAGCTAGCTTTTTCTTTTTAATTGTGCCCAGTGAGTACATGTAAGTATATATATATATATAAGTATATGTATGTATATATAAAAATGAGTAATTTTTAGGGTGCACAAAATGCAGTTTACATAACTAGATGGTCTTAACTTTGGGTATTTCTATTTTATATTATCTGTTGATAAATGAAACAAGATCTTTTGATTCTAGACTCCCAGATAAGCTCAGGTGATTAGCGACTCATAAGAGGTGGTTCTCCACGCCTTAGAGCATTACCAAGATAGACCCGGTGCCGAATTCTTGTCCTTACAGTAGATGCAAGTAAAAGAGAACTGTATATTTCCAACTGTCTCAGTTTGGTTTTCCTTGGATTATCACTCTTTGTGTGTACTGTTGTCTTTTGGGTCATTGGCAACTCTTAAGCCTTAGGCCATTTTAATTGATAATTTTGCTCATTTTAAAATGAAACTTTTAAATAAGAGCTCTTAAGTCACTTATGAGAGCTAAGAGAAAACATTAAAAACTAAAGTTTTATGATTTGACTTGTGAAAATTTCTAATTGAACATTTTTTATGTTTTAGAAAATGGAAGTGCTGTCCAAGTTGGAGAATTGTTGCCCTGCAAGATTTGTGGAAGAACATTCTTCCCATTGGCTCTGGTGAGAAGGCTGACTCAAACCTGTTTGCACTGGAGCCTTGTAGATGGGATTGTTTCGTACATGAGGACACTTGCTCCATACTTCTAGCCATAGGAAGAACTCAAGGAGATAGAACCCTCAACATAAATTTAAGAGGCAGAGTACCTCATAGATTATATCAATGAAAATGTCTTAGCAAAATTTATAATTTCTAGAATTGGCTTTAAAGTACTGGTAGCACAGGAATTATTTTCTAAAATGTGAGAAATTGTTGAGCAGTCTGATGAATAGAAATAGAGGCAAAAGTAATGGCTGAGAACCTGTTTCAAAAGCAAAAAAAAGACATTTAAAATTTTTCATCAAAGGCTGGAAAGATAGACATGGCAGTTGCGAGCCCTTGTTCCCATTGCAGAAGAGCCAGCCTCTGTTTCCAGGACCCACATGGCGTCTTAATGGTGACCCGTCATTTCCAGGGATGCCACACTCTCTTCTGGCCTCTGTGGATGCCAGACATGCATGTGATACATGTACAAATGTGAAAGTCCATGCTTATACACATAAAAGTACATGTTCAAACCTTGTAAAAGCTATTTATAATGCAGTATTTATTGAAAGAAAGCACAAACAAATAGGAGTGGACAGTGGGTTCATGATTGGCATCAGTACTAAATAAGGAAGTTCCTTTTTTTCCTTTCCTTTCCTTTCCTTTCCTTTCCTTTCCTTTCCTTTCCTTTCCTTTCCTTTCCTTTCCTTTCCTTTCCTTTCCTTTCCTTTCCTTTCCTTTCTCCCTCCCTCCCTTCCTCCCTCCTTCCTTCCCTCCCTCTCTCCCTCCCTTCCTTTCTTTTTTAAAAATAAACTTAACAGTATAGTTTTCTTGCACTAACTGAAGTGCAAAAGGAGCAAAGGTGCATTTAGCATGTTGTCTCCGTCAACAGACTTTCTGTACTGGATGGAGAGTCTCTTTCTATAGAACTGGTTATTTGGAGACTGGCTAAGATAACTTTAACTGTGCATGCTTAAAATGAGCGAATAGTTTAGCATTTATTAAGAAAACAATCTATAGATACAGACCCTTACACACTTCAGGAAGTCACAGTTGAAGAACACAAACTTGACTCTAGAAGGAGGGAAAAATGTGAGTTCTAGGAGAAAGGGGTAGTTTTATAGGAAGGACACATGTTGGACCACTCTGTTTACTGCTTTGAGATAGTGTTGTATTCATTTTTATGTTACCTCAGTCACCCAAGTACCATGGAGTGACTTCTGTAACCCGAGACTGAGTTCTCCTGCTCTTACAAGATGTCTCATGGCTGTGTCCTTACTCATGAGGGCTTCTCACTGAAGGAGCTCTGAGTTCTTCACTAGTGCTGCTTCTTAGCAATGATGGAAACTGGAATTTTAAATGATTCCTGACAAAATCCTAAGATATTCCTCTATAATTTCCTGAAAGGGGTGTGTGTGTGTGTGTGTGTGTGTGTGTGCGCGCTCGCGCGCGCGCGCGCGCGCGCGTGCGCCACACGTGCACACTCACTTTAAAGCTTAATCTAATTAAGGAAAGATGTAACTGTTTTCCTCTGTGTTTTTTAATATGGTGTTTAAGCAGGACTGAAATTTTAGTTTTGCTGTTTTCTCTTCTGTAGAAAAGAAAATATTATACTGCCTTTCTTGATTTTTAACAGAAAAAGCATGGACCCATTTGCCAGAAAACTGCTACTAAAAAGCGGAAGACTTTTGATTCCAGCCGGCAGAGAGCTGAAGGGACTGATATTCCCACAGTCAAGCCTCTCAAACCCAGGGTAACTCTAGGCTTCTGAGCAGTGTAAACCTTGTTACTACACTTAGTGAAACAATTATGAGTGTGAGTCTAGGTAAACAAAAGTCCATGTTATGTGTGTTCAGAATAAATGTCATCAGGAACATAAATTTTATTTTAATTAAGAACGTGAATGAGTAAAAATGCCACTGAAAATGAAAGGTTAAAGCTATACAGGAAACTCTGTGGTATCAGGTGGCCATTCTAGTTGTATAAAACTTCACTGTAAGCTAGTTTATATTTAAGTGGCTTCCTTAAACTAACCATATGATTTTTTGTGGGATAATTTGAATATTGTGATAAAAATAAATTCAGTAAAGCGTGTTTTTTTTTTTTTTTTGAGTTAAATTGGTTCTGGAGAGATCACTCAGTAGTTGCTACGCTTTCAGAGGAATCTGGTTCAGTTCTCAGCCCTTGTGTCCAGTAGCTCCCTTTCTTAGATGAAGTTATTTGATACTAGGCTATTCTGATATTTAACTTTGTTTTGCTGTCTGCAAATACTTGCAGGAATGATGGTAAAACTTGACTAAGAAACATAAACGAGTATTTGAAGTTTTCATACTAGGTGCCTTTTATGTGCTTACATTGAATAGGCAAGGTAGCTGGATAGATGAGGCAGTGTGGGCTCAGTGGCTCAGCGGCCGGCTGCAGGTACAAGGTAGCTGGATAGATGAGGCAGTGTGGGCTCAGTGGCTCAGCGGCCGGCTGCAGGTACAAGGTAGCTGGATAGATGAGGCAGTGTGGGCTCAGTGGCACAGAGGCCGGCTGCAGGTACAAGGTAGCTGGATAGATGAGGCAGTGTGGGCTCAGTGGCACAGAGGCCGGCTGCAGGTACAAGGTAGCTGGATAGATGAGGCAGTGTGGGCTCAGTGGCACAGAGGCCGGCTGCAGGTACAAGGTAGCTGGATAGATGAGGCAGTGTGGGCTCAGTGGCACAGCGGCTGGCTGCAGGAGTGAGGGTCCTAGACTGTGATGTGTTCAGGTGACAGTCTATGCTGATTAGGCCAGTTAGCCTGTTTGCTTCAGTGTGCCTTCAGAGTGCTGATGGAGGTGGTATCTTAAGGGGTTATTGAGGAGGTTCCAAAAAGACTATAATATTCAAGACTTATTTAATTGTTTTAATAATAAAAACAAAGTAAAATTATACTGAGTAGTTTGCTGCCTTGCTTCTCCTTAAAGTGTGATCTTTAGTATATTAATAGCAGCATTATTTAACTTCTTAGAAATGCAGAATCTTGGATATCTCACATATATGTTCAGTGTATACACTGTTTACAAGATCCATGGGTGAATCACATACATATTGTAGTTTGGAAAGCAATTAGAAGACCTTGTAGTGTACTTCTTAGTGCATTTATTTGTATTAAGGAACTCCTGTAAAATTACAAACACCTAAACAATAGAACAAACTCTAGTTTTGGTAAAATTAAAGATAAGATGCCACGAACAGAGTGCCAGAAACATAAGAACGGCCTAAAGCAATTGAAATCCAGGCTAAACCACCCCAAAGAGAATATGTAGTTTGTGGGATTCTGTGGCCAAGAATCTGACACCATACAGTACATGAGGGTATTTTCATCTTAAAGGAAATGTCTCTAAGGTGAGTCCTTTAAGGATGTGCATCTTGAGACATGAGATAAAGAATGCTAACTTGCAGTGCCAGGATCTGGAATGGGCCGGGCTGACGTTGAACGAGACGGAAAGGAACATGTGAGGAGTGGGGGCTAACCGCTGTGCTAGAGGTTCTCAGAGCCCTTCCCGCAGGGAAGAAGATCACAGCAGTGTTCCCTGTCTCCTAAAGAAGTGTAGGAGTGCTTGCAGTCACGTAGAGCCTCATTTATAAGAAATGGTCTGTTCCTCCCCGAAGGAAGAAGAGAGTCGCTGTCTCCCGGGCAGTCTCCTCATCCTGTGCTTCTGATCTTTTCCCAGAGCTGCACCAGTGCTTCCTCTCTAGTGTCACATGAGCCTGGCAGAGCAGAGCTGAAGTGGAGGCAATTAAAGCCTCATGCAATAGTCAGCTTTACTCAAGGCACCAGACAGTTTATATTCTGAGGGTTAAGCAAGTTCATTCCTGCATGGAAGCTAAATTCCAGAACAGCCAAAGTTATTGAAGAACACAGATTACAAGACTGTCCTTTTAGTTGTAGTTTTCCATAATGTCTCATAAATCTCCTCAAACAGCTTCATTAATGGACTATGGTACAACTCACCAGGAAAACCATCTTCATTCAGGGATGAATAACAGAAAGTCTATTAGCTCTCATTGATACAAAGATCGGTCTGTAAGGAAAACACACCTTGCCATTAGATGGCTGATAATACAGAATGGATAAATGTTACCAGTTAGCTGTAAAATAAGAACGTCTCAATGGAAAATGTTTGTATTATATATCCATGAGTGAAGTGGGTTTATAATTTTTATTTTTACAAATTTTTTTGCTCTCATAAGTTTTGGGGAAAATATAGCTTTAAAATATGCTTTGGGAAAATAGTACTGTAAAAGAAATCATTTGAAATGTAAATAAAGAAAATATCTAATTAAAAAACAGCAACAACAAAAACCCCAACCAACCAACCAACCAAACAGCAACAACATAAAAGAACTCAGTAGTATAGGTAGGTATGTGGGCCTGGGAAATTTTTGGTAGGAGAGTTTTTAATAATAGAATTACTTTTTAAAAACAAATAGGTCTTGTGAACTTTTTTTTGGTTGCTATTTTGTTTTTAAAGAAGCTTTCCAGTTTTTCCTTTCCATTTCTCTATTTTTTTTTTGCAAGACAGTGTTTTTCTGTGTAGTTTTGGCTTTTCCTGGAACTCAGATGTCCACCTGCATCTGCCTCCCAAGTGCTGGGATCATGTGCACACAACTGTCAGGTTGCTTTTTAATCTTAATTACCATTCTTGTTTGGCAAAATTTTCTGTGTCTTTTATGTAAGAAATAGCCATGACAGCTACTTTTAATTAGTAGGAGAGTTTGAGAACTTCATACATCAGCACTGTGCACACCGCACTGCTGGCTCAACCTTCTCCCCTGTCTTCCCTTATTGTTATATGCATACGATATGCACACATACACATGTGTATGTACAACCTACTGAGTTCATTTAGCATTGTTAATATGTACATGTGTCCAGGGCTGATTCTTGGGACTGTACATACACATGTGTGTGCATGCATATACTGTGTGTTTAATTCAGGAATAGATTATCCCTAGAGAAAATGGATTCTTCCTTTCCCTGGAGCTGTGGACCACCTGTAGCTCCTAATTGAGGGCTTTCCCCATATACTTTGATATGTCTGCAGGTATTCTCATTATACTAGTCTTTTTTAGGCAAGCACATTGTTTAGATTTCATGTGAGCAATTTTCCTATCATGTTTAGAGGTCACTATTTTGTACCAGCTGTCCTGTTCTTCTGGCTTTTATAATCTCTTTGTTCACCTTTGTATGATTTTTCCTTGAGCCTGTGTGTTGCAGGTGGCCTTACAGTTGTATCTGTTGGGGCTGGCCACCATGTGATCTTTGCAGTGTGGACCTCTGTAAGAGCCCTGTTATAAGAGAAGCTTCTTGGATGAAGTGTGAGAGCCGCACTTGACCAGTCTAGGACTGCACACGTGCTACATGACCACAAAGAGGCCTGGCAGCTAGGGTGTTAGTTTTTACTGTTTAGTTTTGGATCTGTATTTTTAAATAAATGTCTTTTGACAGTGATTAAATGCATATTCTTGATTTAAATATAAAGACAATAAGAATAGCTGGACTAATTAATGTAAGCCAGCATCATGTTTACTAGGAAGATGACAGAGATGGTAGAGTCAAGAGTCAGGAGCTGGATTCAGTTAGATCTAGCACCTAAGATGCCAGCTGATATAATTAAAGAAATAAAGTGACAGTATGCATATTGGCAATTATGACATACCTAGAAAGCTCAGGGTAATCAACTGAAAAATTATAATGGGCAGTAAGACAAAATAAAAAATGGAAAATTGTAGAGGAATTTTAATTCAGTAACATGACCCCTCTGGCAAGGGATCACATCCAAAGACCTTCCAGGTCTATGTAATCTGGCTGGAATGCAGACACACTCTGGATTACAGTATGATCTTGCTGGAATATAGACATGCCCTTAGTATAAACCTTTAATCCTTCACAGTGAAGGTAAGGTTAGTTTGTAGAAGGAAGTAGCCATGTCTGAAAGTGACCTGTAACTGAGGGGCAGACAAAGTGATGAATCAGGGAAAGATTTGACAGAATGAATCAGAGATAAGGTCTGCTCAACTCTTGAGAACAGCACAGGAACGAGAAGCTACTTTGGAGCAACACAGGGAGAGAGGTGTATGTGTGTGGTAGGTTTAGCAGTTTTAGTGGAACAGTTTTACAACGACAGGTGGCAGAGCACATAAGCTACACACAGGAGAAGACAAAAGTGAGACAGAGATGAGGAGACAGAGATTAGAGCATATTACCAAAGTTAGTATGAGGCTAAGCGGAGCAATTGAGGCAGAAGCCAAGAGAAGCCAGATTGAATCAGTAATGTTGGAAGATTAGACTGTACTGAGGCAGAAAGCTTCCAGACCTAAGCCTAGGGAAAGTCAGGGTAGAGAAAAAAAGGCTCTGGGCCCAGCCAAGCGAGATGTTCATACTCCTTAGGTATGGATTTGATCTCATCCCTCCACCTGAGGAAATAAAAGCAGCACCTCTAGGTTTGATATACTTAATAGATAACGTCTTAAAACACGTCCTGTAAAATCATATGTAGATGAAAAACACAAGGTGCTCGGTTACTTATGAATACATTTTACAGTCAAAGTGCAAATCTTCTATGAAGAGTACTTAGAATACTCAAAACATAAATGAAGATTAGATTCCCTAAATTATTTATGAATAAAATGTTCAATTTTTCTAGTTAATAGTTTTTTTAGTGCAAGCCAATTATGAGATGATGCAGAAAATTGCACATATAAGACAAGAGGCTGAGAGAGTGGGCGTGGACTAGAGCCACCCTGTCAGATGTCACATAGGAGACAAGGCTGAGAGGGTGGCCGTGGACTAGAGCCGCCCTGTCAGATGTCACATAGGAGACAAGGCTGAGAGAGTGGGTGTGGACCAGAGCCGCCCTGTCAGATGTCACATAGGAGACAAGGCTGAGAGAGTGGGCGTGGACCAGAGCCACCCTGTCAGATGTCACATAGGAGACAAGGCTGAGAGGGTGGCCGTGGACTAGAGCCGCCCTGTCAGATGTCACATAGGAGACAAGGCTGAGAGGGTGGCCGTGGACTAGAGCCGCCCTGTCTGATGTCACATAGGAGACAAGAGGCCAAGAGAGTGGGCGTGGACCAGAGCCGCCCTGTCAGATGTCACATATGCCACAAAGTTTCAGGGTTTAAAATGCTAGCACAAGGACCATACTTGAAGCAATGAAATGAAGGGGGAAATCAGGACTAGGTACACACTAATTTACTTAGACTTATGATGGTTTCTCTCTGTAGGGGTAGGGTTGAGTAGGGAGTTAATATACAGACACAATGGCATGACATTTTTTTTTTAAATAAGCTGAACTCATATCATATTCATTGTGCAAATACATGTAATACACAATGAATAAAATAGAAATAAAATTCAAACCACAAAGCTAAAACCCAATAGAAAATAGTAAATTAACTAATAGTTTTAGGATACCTGAAGATCCATAGGAATTGGAGAAAAAAGGATCCTTTCCTCAGAATCTAGAAGAATTATTCCTGAAGTACTGGAAGTCAGGGACGAGGCAGCCTAGGAATGTGGCCTGCTCCCAGGATAAACCCAGATGGCTTCCTGAGAAGGTGAATGTGCCTTCAATCTCACTCGCCCAAGAAAAGCCAGTGAGGTCTGTCCTCTGCCTCTGCAGCAGTCCACACCATCCCATTTCAGTACATATGCCGTATATAAAGGATCCCAAAGGAGACGTGTGGAGTGCAGGCACGGCTGTTGTCTGCAGACGTGGCTGTAGAGGACGCTTCGTCAGCCTCTGCCGTGAGGAGAATTGTATTTAAGCCGCACACAGCGTGGGTGCTGGTGTTTAGTTTGGGAAAGATCACTGATGGATTCCTGCTAAGAGAACATTTAAAATAAGATGGCTTTATCTGAACTTCTGTTTCAGTATATTAAAAAGTATATTTTGATGTTACTTCTTCCTCATTTTTAGCCAGAACCACCAAAGAAACCATCTAATTGGAGAAGGAAGCACGAGGAATTCATTGCCACCATAAGAGCAGCAAAAGGCCTTGATCAAGCTCTCAAAGAGGGGGGCAAGCTGCCCCCTCCTCCTCCTCCCTCTTACGACCCTGGTATGTGGAGGATTGCCGCCAAAATTGTTCACATGGGAAAAGAACAGTACAATTTAGTTTTTAGGTTGATATGAAATAAACTATCAAGAAACCAAATGACACATAATCCTTTGTATTAATGTATTAATATTCTCTTGTATTAATGTATTAGTATTTTAATGTATTAATTCTTTGTATTATATTAATACTTTGTATTAATGTAATGGTGATAAGAATCTGGTTATAAAATGCAACCTTAGGGAGCATTAAAACACACTGCTTCTCATCACAATGATTTTATTTATACATAAGCTTAATGTTTTAAAAGTTTTAATTATAAAATATTGATGTATAGAAAATCAGTTATGCTCATTTTACATTCATTAGGATTTAAATAGTCATGTTGCTTGCTTCTTTAGTATCTCCCCTGAAAAGAAAGTTATAACATTTCTAAACCATATAATTAATTCAGAACATCTGGTGTATACCAATTACCCAAATGATGTTTTCAAAACTATGTTTTACTACAGTTTCTACTGAGAAACTGTACTGTTTATTGTTATCAAAGTAAAAAGATTATAGCAAATCCATATGAAATACTAAGGTAGACTTAAAATAGTAGGATTGACTTTTTGCTCTTGGCTATTAGGACATCCTTAACAGGGTATTTTAATGTAAACAGCCAGCCACATTGAAATAGAATTGGTGCTGTAGATTGGAGTTTACTTCAAAGGGAATTTTTTTTTTTTTTTTTTTTTTTTTTTTTAGCAAACCTGTATGTGATTGTTTAAAACATTTTATTCTAGAGGAGACACTTGCCAACTATTTTAGTAAAAGATCAAGTTGTAAGAATTTTAAGTATCGACTATTGGTAAGACTGCTTATGGGACTATTTAACTTTTCCTTGTCATAAGCCATAATATATCAATGAGTGGATATAGTTACATCCCAAACAATAATAAGAACAAAACCTTTATGTTTAAAAAGCGGGCAGTAGGCGGACGGGATTATGCCTCCAGGCTATAGTTTGTCAACCCCTAAGGTATGAATGATCCCGTGTGTTCCCGGGATCCCCAGCAGGGCCGGCTGTGAGGCCCTTATCTGTCCACTGCTCCCCGCTCTGCAGGCGCTTCTGAACTTCTCAGCTTCTTAGCTGTGCTTCCGGTATCCCTGGAAGTAGCGAAAGATGCCAGTTTGTCGGGGCAGCCTGGGCTGCAGGAATTCTATAAGGTCTTGGACTTGCCGTATATTTTGTTGTTGGATGCTTTAGACTCTTCCATTAAAAACTAGGATTTTTTTTTTCTGAGATTTGAACTATGTCAATGAAGTTTTGATTTTTAAACTACTTCTGCTGTTTCTTGGAACATCCTTTTAGAAAATAAGTTTCTTGGCAGTCTGCTTACCTCTTTCTTGATTTTATTTTAAAAAGATTTTATAATTTAATCTATATCTTACTTTATATTTTAATGTGTTTTTACTGTTTAGGTACCATAAAGTTTATTCTATAATGAAAACAAATATTTTTTTGTTTTCGTTTTCTTTTCTACTGATACTTTTATGTATTTTTTTCTTCAGTTTTTCTCAGCTTGATTGAGATGCTGACTTAGACTTTTCCTTAAATAGCCTTACCGAGTTTAGGTCAGCCAAGTTGGATGCTGTGTGGGCTCGGACCCCTTGCCGTGTGGGCTCGGCCCCCGTGCTGTGTGGGCTTGGACTGCATGCTTCTCACGTGCCACTGTGTGTGTTTCTCAGCTTGGAACTCTGACTGTTGGGGTGTTTGCTCACTGACTTTGCTTCTCCTTTGCTATGCTTTATAGATTACATTCAGTGTCCATATTGCCAGAGGAGATTCAATGAGAATGCAGCCGACAGACATATAAATTTTTGTAAAGAGCAGGCAGCCCGTATTAGTAATAAGGGCAAATTTTCTACTGATTCCAAAGGAAAACCAGCCTCTCGGCCACAGGTAAATGGACAATTTGAAATATTTTTATAAATTAGTAGGAGTGTGCCTCTTTGAGATTCGTATTTTTATGTTTATTTTTCCTAACACTAAACTATAGATTTTTAATCAGTCAAAATGTATGTTATTTCTAAGGGCCTTGGTATAAAATTTAAGTGACAAGTTGAGAAAAAAAATAGCACAAATTAATGTATTTAAAAGTTGTTTCATTCCTCATCCTAGTATTTCTTTAATTGCATTTTGTAATGTTTTTAGCGTAAAATATATTCTAATTACTAATGTTTACTTATAGTTTGTTTCAAATGAATTATTTTTTTTCAGATCACTAGAGTGTAGTGATATATTACTGCTTACTTTTCATTCTATTTTAGTCCAGGACTGCACCTGCTATCAGGGTGTCTGTCGCCTTGCATGCAGTCTTCTTGGGTGTGTGCTGCAGCACCCCTGCCCTGTGCAGCTGCATGCTGAGAGGTGTGGTGCCAGACGGAACAACTGACTCCTACTGACATTCTTTTTCATTCTCTCACAAGTTATAGAAAGCGATTTGATAAAAATCTAGCTTTGATTATAGTAGTTTCTATTTCTCATGATAATTTTGAATGTTACATATCACATACTCGGAAATTTTCCTAGATTGTAATAATGCCTGCATTTGTAATCCATAATATACAGTGCCCTTTTATTGTCCTTTAAAATAGCTTTTTATTCCTGGTGATTTTAAGTGTATTATATCTGATAAGAAAATAGTCATTTCAACTTATGGACTTTAGTTTTGCTTACATGTTTTCTTTCTTTTCTTCACTGTAAATATGCTTTTGCCAATCTAGAGACTAGATTTTTACAGTCTTAATTCTTTAGTTCCTTTTGTTCATGCTGTTTCAAAAGCACACTGGGTTGTCTGAGTGTTTGAACATATACATGAAATACAGTTATTCTTGGGAAATTGTGTTAGGTCCTTCCTGCCTTCAGCTTTTACCCAGACACATGTATGTTCTTCCCTGCTCTGTCGTCGGTGCTAAGGACAAAGGCAGGCTTTGTATGTCAGCGCCTCTCTGGTTCTTCGAGACCATCTGTCTGGAAACATTCCACGTTTGGTTAAGTGGTGGCAGTGTGGCTGACTGACTGACTTAGAAACCGGGTCTGTGTGCCGGCTGGCCGGCAGTCGCCGCGGCCTGGGCGGTCGAACATGGCCGCTTCTTCCTGCCTTCTCTAACACTCAGTGCTTTGAAAGGGCTTTCGTGCAGCTGTAAACTTCTTTTCATAGTTTTTGTCAACAATAAACTTGTTTTGATTTCTGTACTATAAAATACTTTATATTTTTATGAATATTTTGCTTGACTGGATGTATGTATGTATCAGTATCATTAAATTCATTCATAATGCTGCATAACTGTCATCATCTATCTCTAGAGCCTTTTCTTCAAGTGAGATGAAGCAAACAGACCCCAGACATTAGGGACTATGAGCTGTTGAATTGCTAGTTTGTACCTCTTAATATCAAAGTGATATTGATTTTTTTCATTATTTTCATTATTTTAGTATAAGCCATCTCCGCTTAAAAAATCAAATCCTCCTGGAAATACATCATCAGGATCTTCCCGACTACCACAACCAAGTACTACTAGCAAAACAATTGTAGGTAATGAGATTCCATATGGCCAATTAAACAAACAAAACCATGTTAGTTGATAAGGATATGCCATAAGTGGTCTATTTTAGATTATTAAAAATTATACATAAGATGTTTAGCTTAGTAGTTATTTCTGGGTTAAATAGAAGTTACTTTGAGTAGTAACTACAGCCAAGTTCTTTTCTTTATTACTTGAAAGGACACAATGATTTTTTTTGTATGTGTACTTGAAACTGTCCAATAAGACAGGTACTAACAGCTTAAAGAGGACAGCACTAAAGTGGGATGTTGCTTGTGTGTCAGATGGGGTAAAAACAGGACTGGACCCATTTCTTACGATAGGGTTAAATTCTTTATTTTATAACTATAGGCACTAAGGAACTGCTTTCCTTGTTAGAGACTGTTTTATGTGAATTTTCTTTCATATAATTGTTAAAAAACCTGTTGCCTTTTTATTATAAGGTGTGCCTACTGGTAAAGCATCTTCAGTTAACAGTCCTTTGGGAAACAAACCTCAGACCTTATCTCCTTCTCATAGAGCAGTAGCAGCCCCCCAGGCAGGGTAAGTCCATGCTGTTCGTGCTTCCTGCTCTGCTTTGAATGACAACAGTGCTTTGTGTTTGCCCTTGCCCGGTCTTCTGCTTCAGTTGTTTCTCTTAGAAGATTTCTGCTGTAGAGACATTCGGGGATACTGTTAAAATCCTAGTATAACTGTTTCAGAAAATAGAGTTTCTCTTCATCAAGATCCGGATGTATTTGTGGTGTGTGTGTGTGTGTGTGCATGTTTGGGCGTGTGCGTGTGTGTTTGGGTGAACAGTTTTATTTTGGTGTATCTAAGGAAATAACATATAATATTGAAGGTTTAATAATAACTAATATCTTGAGGACTATACTTAATTAAGTCTTTTGTAGTCATGGAGGAACTCAGAGAATCAGATTTCTTTAAAGGTATGTAACTTTTAGGAATAGTCAGGTGCTGAGCGAGATCTCCTTGACTAGAAAACAGTCATATTTTTATTATAATGCATAAAAAAATCACAAAATGTATAGTTTTGGTTGAATAATATGTGTAGAGATGTATATAAAGTTATTTGGAATCATAAAAAATAAATATATTTTTATAATGATTTTGCTATAAGAAAAATATAGGGAATGGAATTTCTCATGGAATTTTCTATAGTATGCCTGCATTGTCTGAAGTATAGTATAATGGAAACTAAAAATATATGTAGACATAATATAGACATAATATTCTGTGTAGACAGCATATATTGGAATTATCAGTAAATTATTATTTACTTATAATTTTAGTCTTTTTATACTGTATTTTTCTATATAGAAGGCTTTTAGTGAAATAGCTTCTACTTTCTTTTTTCTTTTTTTTTTTTTTTATCCAATATATTTATTTACATTTCATATGATTTTCCCATTCCTGGCTCCCCTCTCCCCAAAATTCCCATAAGTTCTCTTCCCTCTCCCTGTTCCCCCATCCACCCCTTCCCTCTTCCCTGTTCTGGTATTTCCCTACATTGCTGCACTGAGCCTTTCCAGAATCAGGGGCCACTCCTTCCTTCTTCTTGGGCATCATTTGGTATGTGGATTGTGTCTTAGGTATTCCAGTTTTCTAGGCTAATATTCGCTTATCAGTGAGTGCATACCATGAGTGTTCTTTTGAGATTGGATTACCTCACTTAATATGATGTTCTCCAGCTCCATCCATTTGTCTAAGAAGTTCATGAATTCATTGTTTCCAATGGCTGAATAGTACTCCATTGTACCACATTTTCTGTATCCATTCCTCCATTGAGGGACATCTGGGTTCTTTCCAGCTTCTGGCTATTATAAATAGGGCTGTTATGAACATAGTGGAACATGTGTCCTTATTACATGCTGGGGAATCCTCTGCGTATATGCCCAGGAGTGGTATAGCAGGGTCCTCCGGAATAGTCGTGCCCAGTTTTCTGATTTCCAGAGTGGTTGTACCAGCTTGAAATCCCACCAGCAGTGGAGGAGTGTTCCTCTTTCTCCACATCCTCGCCAACACCTACTCTCACCTGAGTTTTTAATCTTAGCCATTCTGACTGGTGTGAGGTGAAATCTCAGGGCTGTTTTGATTTGCATTTCCTTAATGACTAATGATGTTGAACATTTCTTAAGGTGCTTCTCAGCCATTTGAAGTTCTTCAGATGAAAAGTCTTTGTTTAACTCTGTACCCCATTTTTAATAGGGTTGTTTGGCTCTCTGGAGTAGCTTCTACTTTCAACAATCTATTTTAATGATGGAAATCTTGATAAAGTTAGGCATTTTATTATCTAAACACTTATTTTTACAGATTTACTTTCCCCTGTTAGTAAATTACAAAATGACAGAGATAATTAAAAAAACAAAAATAGAAGATTTTTTTTTTATCTTTTTGGATATGCAGTTGGTTAAGGAAACTTAACTCACATAATTTCCAAGAATACTTTATCTCTGACTACTCACGTATTTTCATGAAGAACATTTACAGAGGACTATGTCAGCTGTGATTCGTCATCTTCCCCTACTCAATTCAGATAGCATAGAAAATCCAAGATACACAAGGTAACATATTAGGCATGTAAGCATGAAAACCCCATGTGAAATCTAGGCATGCTGCTGCAGTGACTGCAGTGCTAGCCGTCTGCTGCGGCTGTGGGAGGCAGAAGAGCAGACTCTGGCAGCTCACAGACCTGCTAGCCTGATCTACACAGCAGAAAGCAAGAGGCCAGTGCCAAGAAAGGTAGAGATGGGGATGGAGTCCTGGCACTGCTCTCTTCCCTTCACATGTGTACACACACACACACACACACACACACACACACACACACAACGTTGTGGGGTTGTGGGATGACGATGTAGGTCATTGGTGGGATAATTTCGTGGCATATTCACAGCCTTGGGGTCAGAACCAAGATCAGCAAAAGAAACAAATGAGCAAGACTACAGAGCAGAAAGAATTAAAAACTAACAAAATACTGACAAAGTACAAGGAGTTACTTGCTTTTTCCTTATTGATCTTCTGATGGTTAATAAAAACAATACTGATTTCTTTTTTTCTTTTCTACCGGTCAGCTCATTACGTAGTAATGCATAGGCACAGCAGTCAACTCTACAGAACCTTTTTACTATAGCAAAGAGAATTATCTTTAGTTAGACTATAGCCCTTTAAGGGTTTTAGGTATTGCTGATTATAAATTAGAAGGCAGTATTTTTCAATAGTTCTGTTTCACTAACGATTTCCTCTTTGGTTGAAGTAAGTTGCTGACAAACTTTTTAAGTAGACTCTGCACATGAAGCTGGCTGGTAGAATTTTTCAGAAAAGAATTTTGGGACTGGGTAGATGGCTCAGTAATTAAAGAACTTGCTACACACGTTCAGAGTTTAGAGTTCTGATCCCTAGACGCCTTGCAGCACTGAGTGGACATAGCAGTCTGCATGTGTCTTCAGCCCACCTATTTACCAGCTAACTCAGGGTATTTTGAGAGACCTTGCTTCAATGAATAGGGAACAAGGATGGTTGTTCCAACTTCAGTCCTGCCGGGACACATACATGCAGCCGCACATATCCAAAATAACAGATCCAAACAAAAACCACACACACACATCCATGCAAACACCACACAGAGGGCAAACACAGGAGTGAGTGAGACCACACTGATTGTGGAGGTAGACAACGGGGTACTTGTCTGCTCCTGTGCCACTAAGTAAGTGTGAAACTTTGAGTGTGTCTCTCTGACAACACTTTTTTGTGACTGTGTTTATAAATACTTTCATAACTAATTTTAGAAGCCTGATCAAAAACCTGCTTTATCTGATCCCCATGAGAAAATGTTTTACTAACAGGAAAATGTTTTCAACATATGCTTTTCCAAGTATTATACTGCTTATAATACCATGAAATTGATCACTTTAGATGCCCCATAACATACTAAATTGGCAGTCACATGTGTTCACATTCTAATTGTCTGTATAGAAGGCCCCTCTCCTTGTACCAGAGTTATTGTTTGCTTCTGGTCAACATAGTTTCTGTATTACAGTACTAATTGGAGATTACTATTCTCCTGTTAACATAGAAGCAGTCAACATCTATCTATTGAGTACCAACTATCATTTCTATATTGGAATCTTTAGAGCAGCAATTAATTTTATTGTTTTCTTTGTTAAAGTATAAACACCATGGTGATCAAAATGAAGGAAAAAAAACCCTACCTAAATGTATGGTGTTTTTATGGAATGATGATAAAACTAATGAATTGATAAGTTAAAATTCTCAACTATAAACCTGTTGCCTCATAGAATAGTTGTTCTGTAAAAGACTTCCTTAAAGTCTGCCTGGCAGTGACCTTTTTCTGTTATGCATTGACTTATACTGAGGCATTTGGTCCACTGTAACACTGACAGGACTGAATATCAACTGAGCTTCATGTGAGTACTTCAGGATTCTACAGCTGTTTCAGGCATTGCTTACAACATTTAGTATAGGGCACGTTACTCATGTATTCTGGTCTTTTTTTTTTTAATTTTAATTTATTTACAATTCAAGTGTTATCCCCTTACCTGGTTTCCTTCTCTCCCTGGAACCCAGCCTCGTATGCCCCTTCCCCCTGCTTCTATGAGGGTGCTCCCCCACCCACCACTCCTGCTTCCCTGCCCTCAGTTCCCCTACACTGAGGCATCTATTGAACATTCATAGGACCAAGGACCTCTCTTCCCATTGATGCCTGACAAGGCTGTCCTTTGCTGTATATGCAACCAGAGCTGCATGCATTGCTTGGTTGGTGGCTTAGTCTCTAGGAGTTCTGGGGGGTCTGGTTGGTTGATATTGTTGTTCTTCTTATGGGTTTGCAAACCCCTTCAGCTCCTTCAGTCCTTTCTCTAACTCCTTCATTGGGGACCCTGCACTCAGTGCAATGGTTGGCTGCAAGTATCCATCTCTGTATTTGTAAGGCTCTGGAAGAGTCTCTCAGGAGACAGTTACATCAAGCTCCTTTCAGCAAGCCTTTCTTAACATCCGGAATAGTGTTGGCGTTTGCTGACTGTATCTGGGATGAATCCCTAGGTGGGACAGTCTCTGGATGGTCTTTCCTTCAGTCTCTGCTCTGCACTTTGTCTCCATATTTGCTCCCATGAGTATTTTGTTCCCCTTTCTAATAAGGACCAAAGCACCCACACTTTGGTCTTCCTTCTTCTTGAGCTTCATGTGATCTGTGAATTGTATCTTGGGTATTTTGACCTTCTGGGCTAATATCCACTTATCAGTGAGTGCATACCACGTGTATTCTTTTGTATTGTGTTACCTCACTCAGGATGATATTTTCTAGTTCTGCCCATTTGCCTAAGAATTGTATTAATTCGTCATTTTTAATAGCTGAGTAGTACTTCATTGTATAAATGTACCGCATTTTCTGTATCCATTCTTCTCTTGAAGGGTATCTGGGTTCTTTCCAGCTTCTGGCTATTATAAATAAGGCTGCTATGAACATAGTGGAGCATGTGTCCTTGTTATACATTGGAACATCTTTTGGGTATATGCCCAGGAGTGGTATAGCTGGGTCCTCAAGTGGTACTATGTCCAATTTTCTGAGGAACCTCCAGACTGGTTTCCACAGTAGTTGTACCAGCTTGCAATCCCACCAGCAGTGGAGGAGTGTTCCTCTTTTACCACATCCTTGCCAGCATCTGCTGTCACCTGAGTTTTTGATCTTAGCATTCGGACTGGTGTGAGGTGGAATCTCAGAGTTGTTTTATTTTACATTTTCCTGATGACTAAGGATGTTGAACATTTCTTTAGGTACTTCTCAGCCATTTGAAGTTCTTCAGGTGAAAATTCTTTGTTTAGCTCTGTACCCCATTTCTTAATAGAGTTATTTGGTTCTCTGAGTCTGACTTCTTGAGTTCTTTGTATAGATTGGATATTAGCCTATCTATCTAATATAGAATTGGTAAAGATCTTTTCCCAGTCTGTTGGTTGCTGTTTTGTCTTAATGACAGTGCCTTTTGCCTCACTGAAGCTTTGCCATTTTATGAGGTCCCATGTGTGGATTCTTGATCTCTCGAGCATAAGCCATTGGTGTTCTGTTCAGGAAAATTTTTCCCTATGCCCATGTGTTCTAGATTTTTCCCCACTTTCTCTTCTCTTAGTGTATCTGGTATTATGTGGAGGTCCTTGATCCACTTGGACTTGAGCTTTGTACAAGAAAGTAAGACTGGATCAATTTGCATTCTTCTACAAGATGACTGCCAGTTGAAGGAGCACCATTTGTCGAAAATGCTCTCTTTATTCCACTGGATGCTTTATTTCCTTTGTCAAAGATCAAGTGACTATAGGTGTGTGGTTCATTTCTGAGTCTTCAGTTCTTTGCCATTGATTTTCCTATCTGTCATTGTAAATATACCATGCAGTTTTTATCACTGTTGCTCTGTAGTATTGCTTGAGGTCTGGGATGCTGATTCCCCAGAAGTTCTTTTATTGTTGAGAATAGTTTTAGGGAAAACTATTCTGGGTGTTTTGTTACCCAAATGAATTTGAGAATTATTCTTTCTAACTCTGTGAAAAATTGAGTTGGAATTTTGATGGGGATTGCATTGAATCTGTAGATTGCTTTCGGCAAGATGGTTATTTTTACTATATTAATCCTGCTGATCCAGGAGCATGGGAAATCTTTCCATCTTTTGAGGGTCTTAGATTTCTTTCTTCAGGGCCTTGAAGTTCTTGTCATACAGATCTTTCACAGGTTTGGTTAGAGGCACACCAAGATACTTTATATATTGTTTGTGGCTATTGTAAAGGGTGTCATTTCCTTAATTTCTTTCTCAGCCTCTTTATCCTTTGAGTGTAGGAAGGCTACTGATTTGTTTGAGTTAATTTTTTATTTGGCCACTTTGCTGAAGTTGTTTATCAGGATTAGGAGTTCTCTGGTGGAATTTTTGTCCTCACTTAAGTATGCGATAATATCATCTGCAAATAATGACATTTTGACTTCTTCCTTTCCAATTTTATACCTTTGACCTCTTTTTGTTAACTAATTGCTCTGGCTAGGACTTCAAGTACTATATTGAACAGATAGGAAGAAAGTGGGCAGCCTTGTCTGGCCCCTGATTGCAGTGGGATTGTTTTGACTTTCTCTCCATTTAGTTTGCTGTTGGCTACTGGTTTGCTGTATATTGCTTTTACTATGTTTAGGTATGGGCCTTGTATCCCCGATCTTTTCAAGACTTTTAACATGAAGGGATGTTGAATTTTGTCATATGCTTTTTCAGCATCTAATGAAATGACCATGTGGTTTTTTGTTTTTTTTTTTTTTTTTTTTTGAGTTTGTTTATGGAGTGGATTACATTGATGGATTTCCATATATTGAACCATTCCTGTATTCCTGGGATGAAGCCTACTTGATCATAGTAAATGATCATTTTGATGTGTTCTTGGATTCAGTTTGTGAGAATTTTTTGAGTATTTTTGCATCAGTATTCATAAGGGAAATTGGTGTGAAGTACTCATTCTTTGTTGGGTCCTTGTGAGGTTTTGTATCAGCGCAATTGGCTTTTTTTGGTTGGGAGGTTTTTAATGACTGTGTCTATTTCATTAGGAGTAACGGTACTCCTTAGATTGTTTATCTTTATCTGGTCCTGATTAAAGTTTGATATTTGGATCTGTTAAGAAAATTATCCATTTCACCCAGACTTTCCAGTTGTCTTGAATATAGGCTTTTGTAGTAGGATCTGATGAGTTTTTTAATTTCCTCAGTTTCTGTTGTTATATCTACCTTTTCATTTCTGATTTTGTTAATTTGGAGACTGTCTCTGTGTCCTTTGGTTAGTGTGGCTAGGGGTTTATTTATCTTGTTGATTTTTTTCAAAGAACCAGGTCCTGCCTTTGTTGTTGTTGGTGGTTTTATTTTGGTATAGTTCTTTTTGTTTCAACCTGATTGATTTCAGGCCTGAGTTTGATTATTTCTTGCTGTCTACTCCTTTTGGGTGTAATTGCTTCTTTTTGTTCTAGAGCTTTCAGGTGTGCTGTTAAGCTGCTAGTGTATGCTCCCTGCATTTTCTTTTTGGGGGCACTCAGTGCTATGAGTTTTCTTCTTAGCACTGCTTTCATTGTGTCCCATAAGTTCGGGTATGCAGTGCCTTCATTTTCACTAAATTCTAAAAAGTATTTGATGTCTTTATTTCAGCTTCTATGTGTATGTGGACTTTCTGTTATTTTTGTTGCCATTCTAGAACAGTCTTAATTCATAGTGATCTGTTAGGAGCCGTGGGATTATTTCAGTCTTCTTATATCTGTTGAAGTCTGATTTATGACCATTTATTTTGTCAGTTTTGGAGAAGGTATCATAAAGTACTGAGAAGTTATATTCTTTTGATTTAGGATGAAATGTTCTACAGATATCTGTTAAAACCATTTGGTCCATACATTCTTAAACAGAGACATTAGTTTCACAGTGTCTCTGTTTAATGTGTGTTTCCATGATCTGTCCATTGCTGAGAGTGGGGTGTTGAAGTCTCCCACTATTATTGTGTGAGGAGCAATGTGTGTTTTGAGCTTTAGTAAAGTTTCTTTTATGAATATGGGTGCCCATGTATTTAGAACATAGATGTTCAGAATTGAGAGGAGATCTTGGTAGATTTCTTCTTTGATGAGTATAAAGTGTCCTTCCTTATGTTTTTGATGACTTTTGGTTGAAAGTCAATTTTATTCAATATTGGAATGGCTTCTCCAGCTGGTTTCTTGGGTCCACTTGCTTGGAAAATTGTTTTCCAGCCCTTTACTCTGTGGTAGTTTCTGTCTTTGTCACTGAGTTGCATTTCTTGTGTGCAGCAAAAGGCTGGGTCCTATTTACATATCCAGTCTGTTAGTCTATGTCTTTTTATTGGGGAGTTGAGTCCATTAATGTTAAGAGATATTAAGGTATAATGATTGTCATTTCTTGTTGTTTTTGATGTTATTTTTATGTTTGTGTGGCTATCTTTTTTTGGGTTTGTTGAGAGAAGATTAGTTTCTTGATTTTTCTATGGTGTAGTTTCCCTCCTTGTGTTGGCGGTTTCCATCTATTATCCTTTGTAGGGCTGGATTTATGGAAAGATATTGTGTAAATTTGTTTTTGTCATGTAATATCTTGGTTTCTCCATTCATGATAATTAAGAGTTTTGCTGTGTATAGTAGTCTGCTGGCATTTGTATTCTCTGAGGGTCTGTGTGAGATCTGCCCAGCATCTTCTAGCTTTCATAGTCTCTGTTGAGAAGTCTGGTGTAATTCTGATAGGTCTGCCTTCATATGTTACTTGACCTTTTTCCCTTACTGCTTTTAATAATCTTTCTTTGTTTAGTACATGTGGTGTTTTGATTATTATGTGACCGGAGGAGTTTCTGTCAGGTCCAGTCTGTTTGGAGTTGTAGGCTTCTTGTATGTTTATGTGCATCTCATTCTTTAGGTTAGGGAAGTTTTCTTCTATAATTTTGTTGAAGATACTGGCCCTTCAATTTGGGAATCTTCACCCTCTTCTATACCCATTATCCTTAGGTTTGGTCTTCTCATTGTGTCCTGGATTTCCTGGATGTTTTGGGTTAGGAGCTTTCTGCACTTTGCATTTTCTTTGACTATTGTGTCAATGTTTTCTATGGTATCTTCTGTACCTGAAATTCTCTCTATCTCTGAATTCTATTGGTGATGCTTGCATCTATGACTCCTGAACTCTTTCCTAGGCTTTCTATCTCCAGGGCTACCTCCATTTGTGGTTTCTTTGTTTCTATTTCCATGTTTAGCTCCTTGATGGGTTCAATTCCTTCACCTGATTGGTTGTGTTTTCTTGTAATTCTTTAAGGGATTTTTGTGTTTTCTCCTTGAGGGCTTCTACCTGTGTTCTCCTATTTTTTTTTTTTTTTTAATTTTATTTTCTATATTCTATGTTTACATTCCAAAGGCTTTCCCCTTTCCCAGTTCCCACCCACCATAGTTCCCATAGTTCCTCTCCCCCCCATCTGTTCCCCAATAATTCCCCCTCCCCCCTCGGTTTCTTTACTAAACTGGAAGCAATCTTTACAGGCCCAGGGTCCTCTCCTTTCTTCTTCTTGGGAATCATTTGACTTGCTATTTGTGTTTTTTTGGTTTTTCGAGACAGAGTTTCTCTGTGTAGTCCTGGCTGTCATGGAACTCACTCTGTAGACCAGGCTGGCCTCGAACTCAGAAATCCGCCTGCCTCTGCCTCCCAAGTGCTGGGATTACAGGCGTGCGCCACCACGCCCGGCTTCTCCTATATTTTTTAAGGGAGTTATTTATGTTCTTCTTAAAGTCCTCTATCAGAATCATGAGATGTAATTTTAAATTAGAGTCTTACTTTTGTGGTGTGTTGAGGTATCCAGGACTCTCTTTGGTGTGAGAACTGGGTTCTGATGATGCCTAGTAGCCTTGGTTTCTGTTGCTTATGTTCTTGCCCTTGCATTTTGCCATCTGGTTATTTCTGGTGTTAGCTGGTTCTTGCTGTCTCTCACTGTGGCTTGTCTGTCCTGCAAGCCTGTGTATCAGTACTCCTGGGAGACCAGTTCTCTCTGGGAGGAATTTAGGTATGGAGAGCTGTGGTGCAGGATCAGCTCTGGGGTGTAGAAAGAAAGTAGAAGGATCCTGTCCCCAGCTGGTCCTTGGTTCCAGTGTCCTGTTGGCTGTGGGAGGGTTCCTCTTCGGCCAGGAATTTGGACAGAAGTTTTGGCATTCCCTGCACTTACAGGCTTGTTGGCACTCGTGGGAGGGCAGCTCTCTCCCAGTGCTGATTGGCTCTGGAGCACTGTGGCAGAGGATCAGCTCAGCTGCAGAGGGAAACATCGCTTTGTTCTGGTGCTATGCATCATATATTGCAATCATCACATTTTAATATTTGTGCTTGGAAAAAGTCTTATGTTTGATAATTAAGTTCTAGATAACCCATGGTTATTTCTGTAGTTTTTTAATAAACAAAATATTCAAATAGATTTTTTTGTCCTAATTCTAAAAATTTTTATTTAACCCTGGAAATTTCAAAACTATGATGCAACACTGAGTTATTAAATTCTGTGACATTTGAATAAGACCACAAAGCTGACATGCCTGTGTTCTTGCAGGTTCTGCTTTCTTAATGATTGATGTTTTAAATATATACCAAACATATCCTTTTCAACAGCTGAATTTCTGTCTTCCAGTATTTACTTGAGTTACTGTGAGCACGTAAACCTGTTTATATCTGATCATAGTAGATGGGGTAAAGCAGAGCTGCAGAGCACATGTGAAGAGCATTTACGAGTGTGGGCGGCCACGTGTGTGCAATGTGTGTGTGTGTGTGTGTGTGTGTATGTGTGTGTGTGTGTGTGTATGTGTGTGTGTGTGTGTGTGTGTGTGTGTGTAGGCCTGGGGTCAGCATGGCTGTCTTTAGCGCCTCAGTCTTTGAGGCAGGGTTTATTATTGGAGCTCTAGTTCATAAATTCTGCTAGCATGGCTAGCCAGGGCTCAGAGTCCCCAGCCTCCCTGGGAATGGTGCACAGGATGATGTATGTTTTGTACATGGTTTCTGAGGACACAAGTTCATGTTCTCCTCGTTCTTCTGCATGAAACACTTTTCCGACTGAGCTGCCGTCTCCCTAACCCTGGAGAACATCTTCTAAAAAAATTGAATTTGATTATCAGTATGTTAATTAAATTAGTGAGAAATGTCACTTGATTTTATATGATAGAAACATGTTCCTTTACTTTTTTTCTTTAACATCTATTCATGTTGTGTGTGGATGTGCATTCCAAGACATAAAGGTAGAAGTCATAGGACAACTTGTGGACAATAGGTATTCTTTTTCTCTCCATGTGCATTGTGGGGACTGAACTCAGGTCATCGGGCTTAGCTGAAAGCAACTTTACCTGATCAGCCATCTCGCCAACCCTCAAACCGCTTTCTTTTTTCTGGCATATGAACCTAGCATTTTTAAATGATTGAAACTATTAAGTCAGCATCTTTTTTTTGTGGAGTTGATATACAGTTAACTGTGATGTGTTAGAATACACACACACACACACACACACACACACACACACAGAGAGAGAGAGAGAGAGAGAGAGAGAGAGAGAGAGAGAGAGAGAGATATGAATCATCCTAGAGCTTTGAATGCCATAGAATATGACATACAATGTCCCAACTATACAGAGATTCATAAAATATAGAAATCCATACAATGACAGATGCTACCTGGTAAACTTTTCTCAGAATGATCTAAAACTCCTCTTTTGATTATACAGCAGTCTATGTGCTTTCTGTAGTTAAAGACTCTTCATTAGCAGGGAAGTCTATTTCTCAGTGGCCTTATTCTTTATATCAGCAGTGAACAATGAACTTTTTTTATGTTGAAATTTACTACAAGCCAGAAATAGGTCAAGATCATTACCAAGTAGTTCCTAAAGTGGACATTCAGCTATGAATACTTTGAAAACTCAAAAAAAAAAGCGCTGTAAAAAAATCTTGATATTTAATTGACATTTATAAATATTAGTTTGTGTATATAACCTAGCAATAGGAGATTGTAGCAGAACATATATTTTATTTTAGCCCCAATAAAATTTACTAAAATTTGGTCTAAGAAACATTTGAATTATGTTTTGTTTAAAATATAATCATTTATCTAGTCAGTATATAAACTTTTATATACTGTTTTTTCTTTAGTATATATTAAAGTAGGTTGAATGTAACTCGCATATCTGGTAAGAATCGTCCCTGGGCCTCCATTTTAAGTAGTTTTCCAAGGTGAGCTTACTTCCCCTGGGCTCTCACTATGTATCATCATAGATAACTACTATGGATTGCTTTCTGATCCTGGGTATCTGTTCTTGTTTGTTAATTCACATGTAGGTTTTAAATATTTGTTACCATAGTTAAACGATCTGTTTTTATTTAAACTATACTTAAAGTTCATGTGTGTTTTGTCTGGTGCTGAGGATTAAATCTAGAGCTCTAAGTATGCTAAGTTGAAATTTTCTTAAAATATAATTTTAGTAACTGTTTCTCTGAAACAGATTTTATTCCTTATTCATAAACCACAGATACCTTTCTAAAGGTAGTGTTTGCAACAGTATTGTTTTAATAATTATTTAACATTTAACAATTCAAAGAAAAATTTGACTAATTAGATTTTTAAGTAATTGGATTCTCTTATTTTTTATAAATTAAAGGTAAATTTTAATCTCAAAGACTTGTACAAATTATGTTAAAAACATTGCCTGAAGGCTGTTTGTAATGTGCATACCATTACATAATACTGTGGGCAACAAGCTTGACTACATAGATAAAGAGCATGAAATGACTGTAACATTCCTCCTGAGAGACCCTTAAAACCTGGAATGGTAATCGGCTTCTTTTTGGATGCTAACCTCTTGAAGACCTCCACTCTGTTCTCTCAAATTTGTAGTGTCCGACACATCCGGTTATGTCCCTAGGACATACCGAGCAGTTACGTCCCTAGGACATACTGAGTAACTTAATGAGAAAAACATAAAAGCACAATTGGGTGAGCAGATATCTCTGTAAAAGAATATATGTGTGTATAATATGTAAGTGTATATAGAGGTGTGTATATAATGTATGATATAGATGTGTGTGTATATAGTGTATATATATAGATGTGTATTTATAATGTATGTATATATATATTTGTGTCTATGTGTATATGTATGTAGAGATGTATGTATAATGTATGTATGTAGATGTGTATGTATAACGTATGTATACAGGTCTGTGTGTGTATATATGCATACATTTGAGACTGGATCTTACTGTGTAGTTTTGTATGTCTTAGAACTCACTCACTATGTAGACTATACAGGGCTAAAATTCACAGGGATTCTTTAGACTGGGCTAAAATTCAGTGACAGGTTTAAAGGCATGCACTACAACACCTAGCTCAAAAATATATTTTTAATGTTACAGATGCCATGTTTCTTACCAGTCATTTGAGATAGTTTTTCTAATTTGTTAATTTTCCTATTCTCTCTTATGAATTGGTATTTGTTATTGGTATGTGATTGAACTATATAGCTAATGTAAAGCATTGAAATCTCCAACAGACCCGCAGTTAGCACTAATATCCGCTAGATGGAGATATTGCATACTTTATGTTTAAAAAGTTTTCACAAAGGTATGGTGAGTTAATGTCTTTCCTGTGACATTTAGAATGGCCATGTCTTTTAAAGTATAGATCAAGGTATGCCTTTTTGCTACATATATTTCAGAAATAAACTCATTCCATATTTGAGGGTGAGATAAGGTAAATATATAAGCACTCCATATTCAGTTATTACATTTTTAAAATGCAAGGAAAATCATAAAGTAAAATAATAGGTTCTTCCAGATGAGGGAAAATGCAAATTATATTATTTGTGAATAAAAGCTTGAAGTTTCTTCTAGCTTCACACAAACCATACTTTCCTGATCTAGTCCCTACTCAGGATAAATAAGGCATTGAATCTGCATAGTGGCTGACAGGGTAGCCTGGATGGCCTACTGATGGCACTTTGTGAACTCAGATCTGTGACAGGTGTTTTGTCTTGGCAGTCAGGGTATTAAGGGAAGAGGGCGAATTTCTAGTGAACCAGAATGTCTTTTTTTTGAAGAAAAATAATCCTTATGTCTACGTAATTCTTTAGAAGCAAGCAGCAGTAGCAGTCTCCTTATGGGTACACCTTTATATATTTTGATAGTAAGATGGACAAGTTAGGCCCTCCACTTCGAACTGGAAGACATGTGCAAAGGTTGTATGGCAGTGATACAAAGTCAAACAGTGCCTTCAAAAGACACGAGCTAGTACCCATTTGCAAGTAAGTACTTCTGATGCAGTTTGGCTGGCCTTTCTCGGTTCTTACAGGATCTATATTATAGAATACTGTCATTTTCTTGCCTTCTATGTAAAAATAACCTTCCCTTAATCATTCTAAGCTGTCTTAGTGCTAAATGGCTTTCAAACCCATAAAATATTTTTATCATTGAAAGTTTCTATTAAAATGGACCTCGATCACGTTTTCATTCTGTTTAATGTTAACGTTTGGCTGGAATTGTGACAGTCACCTTCAACAGGTATTTTTATGAATGTAAAGATTTTCAGGAGTAGTAACCTTATAAAGAAGCGTGGAGACCGAGTTACATAGTGAGGCAGAAGATGAGCCATGGCTAGAAGGGGAAGGTCCGTTAGGGTCCCTACATTCCATGTGATGGCCGAGAAGAGCTATCATGCTGCCATGCACACACGTTTCTTCTGCCCTGCTGGCCGCGGAAACCGGCAGTCGTAGTCACTCTTGAAACTCCTTATAGCATGAGATTTCAGGATTCACAGATTTGGGCTTATAATATCTATCAATTTTAGTCCTTATTTTTCAGTGATGAAATTAGGATGTCACAAATGGATATCTTTTTAAAGTTATTATTAACAAAGTTAGCAGTACATTCTGCTTATTATTCATCATGAAATATAACGATAAATTTAACTACGCATGTAATGAAACAGTTACAGGGAAGATTATAATATATCATGGTTGCATCTACGTAGTTAGTGGTCATTTGTGGAAGGAGGACACTGTGTTCTGAGCCTTGGGTTGATACAGATGTCGGGGGAAATTGTTTATGAAAACTATGAAGTGTAATTTCATAATTAATCTACTTTATTATATGTTTGAGCCATACCACGTAAAGCTCACAAATATACGTAGTATAAATACTTAACTAGGTTGAGACTGGGAAGAAAAATGTTTTGAGTATTTAAAGAGCAAAATGTTAAAAATTGGTCAGCATAGTTAGTTCTTTCTAATCTTTTCAGAATGGCTTTTGCCTTAGAAGATATTTGAAATAATTGGTATATAATATCATGGATGTTTATGCTGATAATCATATTTTTCTTTAATTTTATGAGTTAAATTTCATATACTTAAAAATATATTTTTATTTATGTATCTTATATATGAAGGTGATACTATGTCTGACAATACTAGTAGAGATTTTGAAAAAGAAGCGGGAAAAAAAAGTACATTCCCTATCTGAATACCACCCCTTGACGATTTTTTATAGAGAGATATTAACTTAGAAGGCATGGCATGATTCCAGTTCTACTTTACAAACGTAGACTAGAATAAACCTCATATGGACTTGGGACCATTGCAAGAAGTCTTAGGTACCTCGTAAGGGCATGTAGGCGCTCCTTTTTGCTGAAGAAATGACTATTCAAAACAACTGAACTGTAGCATTGTGTGTTGAATGTGGTATTTGTAGTGTTACAAGTTAAGTACTAATCTGACCACATAATATAGCATTACAGATTACACAGTCTCCAAACACAGGTTCTCCAAGCTGGGCATGTGATCCAGTATATTTATACAATATCTTAAAAACAAAGAAACTTAACATGGACGGGGATGCTGTCAGTATAGTTATTAGTATAGTAAGCATTTGAAGGATAGCTACCACTTCCAGGTATTTTGAAAGTAGTTATTTAACCTTTGGGGTGCTTCCAGGTTTACCATATAAATAGATTAGGAAGAATTGCACCCAATGACTGGGAACCTTTAAAGAATTTGTACAGTTCTTTTTTCTTGTTTTTTGCTTGCTTGCAAATGAACTTAGTCCTAAAAGAAGAGGCAGGGGCTGATGCCTACTGGCGTTCTGAGTCTTGATTCTGTAGCATGTGGAGGAGTCACCTTGGGAAAGTACTCAAGCGCTTTCTGCCTCTGTTGTCTGAGCCAGCATGAAGTTATTTATTAGAACTAAGTACCTTACTTGTGCAATACAGAAATGTGTTGAGGGTATAGTAGTAACCACAGAAAGTTAACATGTGTAGTGTAATCAACATGCTGCATTAAATACGAATGTATATCTTAAAACATTTCTGTAATGTTGAACACTTTACCAGTGAGAAAACTGAAGTTATCATTATTTTTACAATTGCTATTACAAAGCTAATTTTAATCTAAATATGTAAATTCCATAACTTTTCATGGTAATGTTAATTTTAGATGTATAAGTTTCTTTAGATGTGCTAAAGTTTCAAAATATAATTTGAAAATAATATCTCCCCTATTTCATATATTTCAGTCTGTGTAGGTGGTGAAGTCAAATCTTTATTTTTAGTCATTTATTTTGAGTCACTTTCATAAAATGAATATTATTTAAAGTAGCAAGTACATTTTCTTATTTTAACTATATCCTGTATTTTTTGGGTTAGCAGTAATACTTGTGTAACATTTGTTTAGGCGTTGTCTATCAACAGTTACCAGTGTCCATATTGAGAGCACGTATAAATGAGGCTTTTTAACTAGGCTTTAGAAAGAAGCTATGAGGGCTAGAGAGATGGCTCAGCGGTTAAGAGCGCTGACTGCTCTTCTGAAGGTCCTGAGTTCAATTCACAGCAACCCCATGGTGGCTCACAGCCATTTATAGTGGGATGTGATGCCCCCTTCGGGTGTGTGTACAGTGACAGTGTATTCACAATGTAAAATAAATAAATCTAAAAAAAAGAAAGAAAGAAAAAGAAAGTTGTTTTAAAAAACAACAAAGAAGCTATGAGGCATAAGCAGGCTTTGGCCGGTGTGGTACTTTATAAAGCTGATGTTACGTAGTTAGCCATTACTAGTCACTAATGCTACTTGTTTTCAGATTAAACATACTTACTTGGCAGTTACTCTGTTGAACTTCTCTACAGCCTGTATTTTTCTAAGTACTGATGTAAAAGATAGCAGCCACATTAGCGCCAGCGCGTTCTCACCAGGGTCCTTCCCTCTTGCAGAGCTAACTCCAAGGCTCGGAATACCACACCTCCTAGTTTGGCAAGAAATTCTGTGACAGGTGTGCTTGCCAACAAGAGAAAGACTTTGACGGAGAACTATGCAGCCAGGTATGTGGAGCTAATAATTAGATGAAAACTAGATAGCGTGCTATTTGTAATGAGATCTTTTTTCTTTATTATAGAGCTCAATATGTCTTTCAAATTGAGTAGAAAATGTTGAGGCATGAATATTGTTTTTTTACACTTTTAATTGTAAATACTCAAATACTTCTTGTTCAGTTTTACTGGATTTGTTTACTTTTATCTTTTTTTCTTGAATGTTTAAATATCAAACACAGTATTAACTATGCAAATAGACCTTATGAATATCGCTATTGTAATTTTCTACATTTTGACATTGAAATCTATCCTGAAAAACCTTTATATGTGAACACACACACACTTGCACAAGAAACATCAAAATTATTTTTGAATGAAAGGATAAAGAGAAAAGTGGGAAAATGAGAATTAAAAGGTAAGTTGAAAGTAGCAAGTTTGTCCATAAGAGATGTGTCATGAGATCCTGTGCACAGATGAGCAATGAGTTACAAACTGGATTCTGAAATGTGTACTACTGAGCCAGCAATGGCTGTGGGAATATTGTTCTTGATGTCAATAAAGTATAGACGTCCATGTATGCTGAAAAGTGTACTTAGTCTGTAGTCTTAAAAATTGTTCCAGGGATCTTCATGGGGAAGATCCTGGGTAACATAATGAATAACTTAAGTAATGTCCTTACTGTGATTGCGGGATAACTTCATGGCGTTTCACTGCAGACCAAGGACATGAAACCCTATGATTTACTACAAACTTGTGATGTGTGTGTTGTGTGTGTGTGTGTACTAGCTGCTTTGTCTCGGGTGTAGCTTTCCAGTTGTTGAGAATGCTGATGTAGCCAGGCGTAGGTTCTTAAATGATGAAGAACCTGGCTCACGAGAATGAGACCAAGCTTGTTGACTTGTTGACACTCTTACATCCCGGGGGGTGATTATTATTATCATAACAGTCCAAGGTAGCTGAGATAGCGATAGTTTTTTCTTAAAAGAAATAGCAGATTTATGGTCTCAAAATTATTCTTAGAGAAACATACAGACATGTGGCATGAAACTTTAAATGTTATTTTATATGTGTCTATATACTGAAAAGACCAATTATTATGTAAATAACAATATTTTCTGATTAGAGATTGGTATATTAAAACTTATTATAATCTTTGTCTCAGCAACAAACATAAAATACCATTTTTATAAACGTCACACTTGAATATACAAATTTAAATTAAATGGGAGTCTTTTTTTTGTTGTTTGTTTTTTTGAGACAGGGTTTCTCTGTGTAGCCCTGGCTGTCCTGGAACTCACTCTGTAGACCAGGCTGGCCTCGAACTCAGAAATCCACCTGCCTCTGACTCCCAAGTGCTGTGATTACAGGCATGTGCCACCACACCCAGCTGGGGGTCAGTTTTAATACCATGAAAATTTTTTGACATAGAAAATTTTAAATTTTCAAAGATAATGAAGTATATATAAGTAAATATAATATACATTTTTCATAAAATAGGAAATTTATTATCAAAAATTCATTTTCTAAACTTTTCTGTATGAATGACAAAATTAATATACAGATTAAATAGAACTTTCAAATGCTTCATGGCTTTTGATCAATCATTTTGAAAATATATATGAAGAACAAAGGTGTAAAACTAAATATGACAAGGCTAAAACAGTATTGTGAATGATACATGAAGTTAGAGTAGTTCAGATAGTTTGATGTTAATTTATGAATAAATAAATAGAACAAACTGATTAGCGGTAAAGACCTTAGACACACAGATGATTAGAAGTCTTCCTTACTTCAGGGAGAGTCATGCAGGTATTTAGAGTATTCTGGAACTAACAAACTTATACACATGGACAAAATGAGTTATGATGTTGGGCATGTAGACCAGTGAATAGAGCCCTTGCTGTGCATATATGAGTATACACATGCACGCATACACACACACACACACACACACACACACATCAATATATAAGTTACTAGTAACCTAAATGCCTCAAAATAGTACACTGTCAATAGGACAAAATGGCAACCAACAGATTGGGAAAAGATCTTTATAACCCTACATCTGATAGAGGGCTAATATCCAGTATATACAAAGAACTCAAGAAGTTAGACTCCAGAGAACCAAATAACCCTATTAAAAATGGGGTACAGAGCTAAACAGAGAATTCTCAACTGAGAAATATTGAATGACCAAAAAGAACCTAAAGAAATATTCAACATCCCTAGTAATCAGACAAATGCAAATCAGAACAACCCTGAGATTCTACTTCACACCAGTCAGAGTGGCTAAGATAAAAAACTCAGGTGATTGCAGATACTGGCCAGGATGTGAAGAAAGAGGGACACTCCTTCACTGTTGGTAGGATTGCTAGCTGGTACAACCACTCTGGAAATCAGTCTGGTGTTTCCTCAGAAAATTGGAAATGGTACTACTTAAGAATCCAATTATACCACTCCTGAGTATATACCCAAAAGATGTTCCAATGTATAACAAGGACACATGCTCCACTATGTGCATAGCAGCCTTATTTATAATAGCCAGAAGCTGCAAAGAACCTAGATGTCCTTCAACAGAAGAATGGATGCAGAAAATGTGGTACATTTACACAATGGAGTACTACTCAGCCATTAAAAACAATGACTTCATGAAATTCTTAGGCAAATGGATGGAACTGAAAAATATCATCCTGAGTGAATTAACCCAATCACAAAAGAGTACACATGGAATATACTCACTGATAAGTGGATATTAGCCCAGAAGCTCAGAATAAACAAGATATAAGTCACAGGCCATCTGAAACTCAAGAAGGAAGTGGTGGAAGAAGCATCCACCAAAGAGTGGATGCTTCAGTCCTTCTTAGAAGGGGAACAGAAATAGTCATAGGAGGAAATATGGAGACAAAGTGTGTAGAAAAGACTGAAGGGAAGGCCATCCAGAGACTGCCCCACCTGGGGATCCATTTCATATACAGTCTCCAAACCCAGACACTATTGTGGATGCCGAAAAGCACTTGCTGAGAGGAGTCTGATATAGCTGTCTCCTGAGAGACTCTGTCAGAGTCTGTCAAATACAGAGGCAGATGCACACAGCCAACCATTGGACTGGTTGGGACAGAGGTCCCCGATAGAGGGGTCTCCATTCAGAGAACGTTGGTGATAATACAAATGATTCCTCCTGGGACTACAATAGGGAGATTGTACAGAGTATGGTTGCATCTGCCTATCTGCAGTTTTCTCAGGGAAAACATCTTGATATTAATTATTTTTTAGCTGAGATTTTGTTTTGTTTTGTTTTGGGTTTTTTGAGACAAGGATTTATCTAAAGCTTACTTTTCCAAGAACTCTGTTTGTAGCTGAAGGTGCTTTTGACCTTGCCTGTCCATGCTAGAATTACAGTACTGTGCTACCATGCCTGACCTACAGATTGTTAACCCAAACTAGAGGAATACCAACATTGCCACTACAGTTTTAGTTTCTGATATTAATTACCCTGTGTTCTGTACTGGGTCATGGTAATAACTAGAGATGTGAGTGAGGTTGATTCCTGTGCTTCTTTCTCTGCTTCTGTAGGCCAGATGGAGACTATACATCTTCAGTTAATGGTGGAAACATTAAAGGCATCGAGGGAAATTCATCTGGACACTTACCAAAATTCTGTCATGAGTGTGGGACAAAGTACCCTGTTGAGTGGGCAAAGTTCTGCTGTGAATGTGGCATTCGAAGAATGATTCTGTGAACAGAATTGTAAACGCTAAGGGTCCAGCTTCAGAATGGCATGACTATTGCTGCTTTGACACCCACAGCACCTCTTATAGTTATGTTATGCTAAAGCTATTTACAGTACTCTTTCCTTTTGTCTTTGAACAGAGTCCATTGGCTGTATAATGTGTTTATATATATGTATGTATATATATTCTGTATATAATAAATTTCATTCCTTCAGCCTTTGTCATTCAAGGAAATACTTAAGCACTTGTCAAAAAAAGTTGATATGAGATCATTGTCTTAGGTATTGCTCTTCGGCTGTTTAAATACATTAGGATACTTGCACAAGCACTCTCACTGTAGTGATGAGCCTTGCAAGCTTTAGGATAATCACATTGCTGAACAAGAGATCAGAAGAGGTGCTGTCATTGGTGCCTGTCACCAATAGTATCTCTACTAGTATCTCTACTAGGAGAATGAGATACTGGAGAATCTCTTACTGAAGAGAATGTTATTTATTCGTTGTCAGTAGGTGTGAGATCAATTTCCCAGCTGAACTCTTCAGCAACTAGTGTTAAATTCCTTTAAAAAAATGATAAAAAGGAAAACCTGAGGTCCACATTGCCTGTAACTTCATGGATTATCAATCACACATCATTAATTACACATTATCAATTACAGCCTAATTAAATTTTTAAACATATAATTCTCCATCTATGAACATGTAACTATGCAACCTCTTTTTTTGAGAAATGTATCTTACTCTGCTTATAACTGAATGGTTGATTTACCTCCCTCTTAGTTGGCCACACTTTCTTTTCACTTCCAATTGTGTTCTGAGATTTTTATATTCCTTGCTTTTGGTCTAGCTCCTCTGAGGCTTTACTTTATTAGTCTTTGCAGTATTAAACATATAATTATTTAAGTACACAGATTTTTTTGTAATATCTTACATGTTTGAAATTTTATTTCTGTGTATGTGTATTTATAAGAAATTAATGCATTTGGAAACATCACCCCACCCAATAAATAATAATTGTGGTTCTCATTAATTCTGAGCATGCAGACGAAGCTATTTTTTAGTTCCTCATGGTTCATATCGTTACAAGGACATTGAAAGAATATCTCCTTTTTTCTATTCATATTTTCTTTAGTGCTTAATGTTGAGTCGCTATACATGTTACCATGAAGATGTATTGAAATGTTTTTACATGGCTGACTTGCATAAGCCCAGCTAAAATGGATATTTTCCCTTTGACTGACTGACATGGGTTTTAACATTCCCACCTTCGGCTGCTTTGGCAGAGGTGTCCCACAATCCTGTAGTACGCACTGTTCAGTGTAATCTGAACTTTAGCTTACACAGGCACCAACAGCGCGTAGTGATGTGTTTCTTTCTCCTTTGTTGTTTATGATTAAGGATGAATATAGAAATTCATTGTCTAGATTTCCCTTTCTGAACTTTATTTTCTTCTTGCATTCTGTTGTATTTTCCTTTGGGGAGGGGTTTTAGACTTGTGATAATGAGTCATCCTTTTGCTCACCTCAGGCTTCCTTTCTTGTTAGATTTTACCCTTGTTTATTCTGTTTGATCATATTGATAAACACATTCAAAACTCGTCAGCTTCAGTAAGCAGTAGCTGGCGGGGAAGACTAATCTAAGAAGACGCTTTAGATTTTCATGTTTGTGACTCCTTTTTTCTTCTAATTGGTTACAGAAATCTGAACCTTTAATTCACCAATATGCTTTATCTAGGAGTGGGCATGGTCTCCCTCTGCTGTGCTTTAACTCCATGGAGTCTTTTCTACTTAAGGAGTAGCTGGATACATCGATTTTAAGTAAATAGGGACATGTTTGTTGTCACTGGCTTCAACAGTGGCAAGTAAGTTTTACAGCATGCTGCCAAGAGACAAGCCGATCAGACATGTTCCGCTCTTGACCCCATAGGTCACTATAAGCATTAAGTCTGTGAAATGCATACATAAAACATGTTCCACCAGTTTTTACCATGACACTCGGGCCCATACTTTACCCTCATGCTGCTGTGTTGTGCAATAGTTTTAAGCAGTCTTCCTATGCACCATTCATTTTTATTTATTTGCACAATTATTTTCGAGTATAGTAGAATGAAAAATGATTGTATACTTAGGTTAAAATGCAAAATAGCTTATGGATTGTTCTGAAAGTTATTTGTTGAAAAATATGACAAATTGTGACCGCGGTTGTCTCTCACTCATTTTTTTTTTTTTTTAATTATAGTTGGACCATTGAACCAATAAAGACACAAAACATAAACTGCAGCTTGGTATGTTTATTGATATTTTTTAGAATGATAAGCACAAGCTAGAATATAAATAAAATACTAAGAATAACTTTTGCTTTTTTTTTCCTACTGTAAGATTTATAATTGCTCTTGCATGCCCTTTAAAGCATATTTGTTACAAGTTTTTCAAGTTTTAGAAATACTAATTTTTACCCTCCAAAACTTGAAGCTTGAAAAAAAGTTGAAAAAGTAATATTTCTAGATTAAATATTCTATAATTTGATGAAAAACTATTTCTGAAGAATAAAGAATAGACTATCCTTTAAATTGTAAGGACGGTACTATGTCTAATGAAACTATGGCTATTAGACATTTTCATTTTTTCACTTCAGTTTTTTCTAAGCTAAAGATGAATACTTTTTCTACTAGGAATATAAGCTCAAAGAATTAAAATCTAATAAACAAAACCACAGAAAGACTTCACAAGTTGAACATAGATGTGCTTTAAATAGTAAGTATATTTTAGTACAGAAGTCAGTTGATTTTTGAAATAGTTTCTAATACTGGGTAGATCTGGGAAAAGGTTAAAGTGGATTTTTTTCTTTTTATATTTTGTTATTGGATATTTTCTTAACATTTCAAATGTTTTCCCCTTTCCAAGGTCTTCCCTTCGTAGTCCCCCCTATGTAATCTCCCCTCTCCCTGTCTCTGAGGGTGCTACCCCACCCACCCACTCACTCCCATCTTCCCACCCTGGCATTCCCCTACACTGGGGGCATCGAACACCCTCAGGCACAAGGGCTGCTCCTCCCACTGATGCCAACAAGGCCATCCTCTGCCACATATGCCACCTGAGCCGTGGGTCCCTCCATGTGTACTCTTTGGTTGGTGGTCCAGTACCCAGGAACTCTGGGGGGGTCTGGCCAGTTGATACTGTCTCCCTCTATGGGGCTGCAAACCCCCTCAGCTCCTTCAATCCCTTCTCCAACTCCTTCTTCAGGGACCTCCACGCTCGGTGCTTCGAGCATCTACCTCTGTATTTGATTCTGGCAGAGCCTCTCAGGAGACAGCCATATCAGGCTTCGTCAGCCCTTCCCAAAATCCACAATAGTGTCCAGGTTTGGTGGCTGTATATGGGATGGATCCCTAGGTGGGGCAGTCTCTGGATGGCCTTTCCTTCAGTCTCTGTTCCACATTTTGTCTCCATATGTCCTCTTGTGAGTATTTTGTTCATCCTTCTAAGAAGCACTGAAGCATTCACATTTTGGTCTTCCTTCTTGGGCTTCATATGGTCTGCGAATTGAATCTTGGGTATTCCGGACTTTTGGGCTAATATACAGTGATATACAGTGAGTACCATGTGTGTACTTTTGGGTCTGAGTTACCTTGCCCAGGATATTTTCTAATTCTATCCATTTGCCTGCAAAACTCAGGATGTCCTCATTCTTAACAACTGCGTAGTACTCCATTGTGTAAATGTACCATATTTTCTGTATCCATTCTTCTGTCATGGGACATCTAGGTTGTTTCCAGCTTCTGCTATCACAAATAAGACCGCTATGGGCATCGTGGAACATGTGCCCCTGTGGCATGGTGGGGCATCCTTTGGGTATATTCCCATGAGTGGTATAACTGGGTCTTCAGGTAGATCTAAATCTAATTTTCCGAGAAACCTCCAGATTGATTTCCAGAATGGGTGTTCCAGTTTGCAATCCCACCAGCAATGAAGGACTGTTCCTCTTTCTCCACATCCTCTCCACATGTGTTGTCACCTGAGGTTTTGATCTTAGCCATTCTGATCAGTTTAAGGTGGAATCTCAGGGTCGATTTGATTTGCATTTCTGGGATCAGTAAGGACTTTGAATATTTCTTTAGGTGCTTCTCAACCATTTGAGACTCCACAGTTGTGAAATCTCAGTTTAATTCTCTACCCCATTTTTTATTGGGTTGTTTGGTTTTTTGGTAATTAGTTTCTTGTTTTCTTTATATATTTTGGATATTAGCCCTCTATTGGATTTGGGGTTAGTGAAGATTTTTTTCCCAAACTGTGGTTTTCCGATTTGTCTTATTGACTATGTCCTTTGCCTCACAGAAGCTTTACACTTTCATAAGGCCCCATTTATCAATTCTTGATCTTAGAGTGTGAGCCATTGGCATTCTGTTTAGGAAATTTGCCCCTGTGCCAATGAATTCAAGGCTCTTTCTCACTTTATCTTCTATCAGATTCAGTGTATCTGGGTTTTGGTTGAAGTCCTTGATCCATGTGGACTTGAGCTTTGTGCAAGGTGACAAATATGGGTCTATTTTCATTTTTATACATATAGACCAGCACAAATTATTGAAGATGCTTTCTTTTTTCTATCTATATTTTTGGTTTCTTTGTCAAAGATCAAGTGTCCATGAGTGTGTGGTTTTATTTCTGGGTCTTTAGTTCTATTCCATTGATCATCCTGTCTGTCTCTGTACCAATACCTTGCCATTTTTTATCACTATTCTCTGTGGTAAAGCTTGAGGTCAGGGATGTTGATTTCCCCAGCCGTTCTTTTATTGTTAAGAATTGTTTTCGCTATTCTGGAGGTTTTTACCTTTCCAGATGAATTTGAGAGTTGCTCTTTCCATGTCTTTGAAAAAATTGTGTTGGGATTTTAATGGAGGTTGCATTGAATCTATAGATTACCTTTGGTAGAATAGCCATTTTTACTATATTAATTCTGCCAATCCATGAACATGGGAGAGCTTTCCATTTTCTGAGATCTTCAGTTTCTTTCTTGAGAGACTTGGAGTTATTGTCATACAGGTCTTTCACTTGTTTGCTTAGAGTTACTCCAAGATAATTTATATTATTTGTAGATATTGTGAAGGGAGCATTTTCCCTAATTTCTTTCTCAACCTGTTTATCATTTGTATAAAGGAAGATTACTGATTTATTTGAGTTAATTTAATATCAGACTACTTTGCTCAAGTTGTTTATCAGCTGGAGAAGCTCTCTGGTAGTATGCTTGGGGTTGCTTATGTATAGTATCATATCATCTGCAAATAGTGATACTTTTATTGCTTCTTTGCCATTTTGTATCCCCTTGATCTCTTTTTGTTGTTTTATTGTTCTAGCTAGCACTTTGCCGAGTGTTATATTGAATAGATATGGGGAGAGTGTGCATCCTTGTCTTGTCCCAATTTCAGTGGGATTGCTTCAAGTTTGTCTCCATTTGATTTTGACTGTTGTTTTGCTGTAAATTGCTTTTATTATGTTTAGGTGTGGGACTTGAATTCCTGATCTCTCCAATACTTTTAACAGGAACAAATGTTGTATTTTTTCAAATGCTTTTTCTGCTTCTGAGGAGATGACTTTTTTCTTTGAGTTTGTTTATATACTGGATTAAGTTAGTGGATTCTCATATATTAAACCAACCTTGCATCCCTGAGATGAAGCCTACTTGATCTTGGTGAATGATGGTTTTAATGTGTTCTTGGATTCAGTATGCAAGAATTTTATTGAGTATTTTTGCATCAAAATTCATAAGTGAGATTGGTCTGAAGTTCTCTTTCTTGGTTGGGACCTTATGTGGTTTAGGTGTCAGAGTCATTGTGGCTTCATAAAACGAGTAGGTAGTGTTCCTTCTCTTTCTTTTTTATGGAATAGTTTGAGAAAAATTGGTATCCTGTCTTCTTTGAAGGCCTGGTAGAATTCTGCACTAAATCCACCTGGCCCTGGGCTTTTTTGGTTTGGAGGTTTTTAATGACTTCTATTTCCTTGTGAGATAAGAACCAGTTTAGATAGTTTACCTGCTCTTGCTTTAAATTTGGTATATGTTATCTCTCTAGAAAATCATCCATTTCATCTAGTTTTTCCAGTTTTGTTGGGTACAGGTTTTTATAGTAGGATCTGATTATTTCTTTTTTTGTATTTCCTCTGTTTCTGCTGTTAATGCTCCCTTTTTATTTATGATTTTGTTAATTTGGATACTGTTTCTTGGCCCTGTAGTTAGTTCTGCTATGGGTTTAGTTTATCTATTGTTGATTCTCTCAAAAAAAACAACTTTTGGTTTTGTTGATTCTTTGTATTTTTTCTTTGTTTCTATTTGGTTGATTTCTGCCCTGAGTTTAACTATTTCCTGCTGTCTACTCCTCTTGGTTGAGTTTGCTTCTTTTTGTTCTAGCACTCTCAGTTGTGATTTTAAGTTCTTAGTGTAAGATCTCTCCAGTTTCTTTATCAGGGCACTTAGTGCTATGAAAATTCTTCTTGGCACTGCTTTCATTGTGTCTCATAAGGTTGGATATGATGTGTTAATATTTTCATTAAATTTCAGGAAGCCTTTAATTTATTTTTTTCCACCTGACCAAGTTATCACTGAGTAAAGAGTTGTTCAGTTTCCACGAGTATGTGGGCTTTCTGTAGTTTTTTGCGGTTATTGAAGACCAGCCTTAGACCATGCTGATCTGATAAGATGCATGATATTATTTCAGTCTTCCTGTATAAGTTAAGAGTTGTTTTGTGACCAATTATATAGCCAATTTTAGAAGAAGGTGTATTCTTTTGTTTTATGGTGAAATATTCTGCAGGTATCTGTTAAATCCATTTGGCTCAAAACTTCTCTTAGTTTCATTGTGTCTCTGTGTAGTTTCTGTTTTAATGACCTGTCCATTGGTGAGAGTTGGGTGTTGAAGTCTCCTACTATTATTGTGTGGGGTTCAATGTACGCTTTGAGCTTTAGTAACATTTTTTTTTATGAATGTAGGAGCTCTTGCATTTGGGGCATAGATGTTGAGAATTGAGGCTTTCTCTTGGTGGATTTTTCCCTTGATGAATATGAAGTGTCCTTATTCATTGCACTTGATTAGTTTTGGTTGAACATCTATTTTATTGGATATTAGGGTGGTAACTTCTGCTTGTTTCCTGGAACCACTGGCTTGGAAGACCTTTTTCCATCCTTGTACCCTAAGATAGTGTCTGTCTTTCTTATTGAGGTATGTGTTTCTTGTAGGCAGAAAAATTCTGGGTCTTGTTTGTGTATCCAGTCTATTAGCTTATGAATTTTTATTGATGAGTTGAGTCTATTAATAAGAGAGATGACTGTTGGTTTCTGATATCTTTATTTTTTTAGGTGGCTTTATGTGATTGTGGTTCTCTCCTTTGGGCTTTGTTGTGAGGTGGTTAATATCATGTCCTTTCTTTGGTACAGATACCTTTCTTGTGTTGGAGTTTTCCTTCTAGGATACTCTGTAGGACTGGAATTGTAGATAGATATTGTTTGAATTTGGTTTTGTCCTGGAATATTTTGGTTTCTCCATCTGTGTTGATTGAGAGTTTTGCTGGGGAAAGTAGTCTTGGCTGGCATTTGTGTTCTCTTATTAGAGTCTGCATGATCTCTGACCAGGCTCTTCTGGCTTTCATAGTCTCTGTTGAGAAGTCTGATGTAATTCTTTTTATTCTTTTTCTTCAGTATTTTTATTAGATATTTATTTACATTTCAAATGTCCCCTTTCCTGGTTCCCCCCCACACTCCCCCACCCTCGCTAAAAAATCCTCTAACCCCTTTTCCGTCCCCCTGTTCACCAATCAACCCACTCCAGCTTCCCTGTCCCAGTATTCCCTACACTGTGGCATCTAGCCTTCTCGGGTCCAAGGGCCTTTTCTCCCTTTGATGTCCATATAGCCATCCTCTGTTGCCTATGCATCTGGAGCCATGGGTCCCTCCACATGTACTTTTTGGTTGATGATTTAGTCCCTGGGAGCTCTGGGGGTACTGGGTGGCTCATATAGTTGTTCCTCTTATGGCACTGCAAACTCCTTCAGCTCCTTGGGTCTTTTTCTCTAGCTTCTCCATTGGGGATCTGATAGGTCTGCCTTTGTATGTTACTTGGCCCTTTTCCCTTGCAGCTTTCAATATTCTTTCTTTGTTTTGTGTGTTTAGTGTTTTGATTATTATGTGACGAGAGGATTTTCCTTTTTGGTCCCATTTATTTGGTCTTCTTGTACCTTTATGGCCATTTCTTTCTTTAGTTGGGGACATTTTCTTCGTTCTTCTCTATTCCAATTATTCTTAGATTTGGTCTTTTCATTTTGTCCTGAATTTCCTGAAGGCTTTGGGTTAGGAATTTTTCATGTTTTGAATTTTCTTTGACAGTTGTGTCAATCTTCTAGAATATCTTCTACACCTTATCTCTCTTCTATCTCTTGTATTCTGTTGATGATACTTGCATCTGTAATTTCTGACATCTTTCCTAGGTTTTTCCATTTCCAGGTTTGCCTACATTTGTGTTGTCATTCTTTCTACTTCCACTTTTAGGTCTTATATTGCTTTATTCAATTCTTTCACCTGTTTACCTGTGTTTTCCTGTATTTCTCCTTAAAATGCTCTTTTATCTCCATGAGATAGGAATTTAGGACAGATTCTTGATTTTCAAGTTTGTTGTATTTGGGGCTGCTGTGGTTAGAGAACTGGGTTCTGATACTGCTGATGTATATTGGCTTCTGTTACTTATGGTCTTGTGCTTGCCTTTAGACATATAGATAGCCCTGTTGTTTGTTGGTCTGGGTGATGGTCTGGAGGTCTAGAGTCTGCCCCTTTTGTCCCTGGGTTGCTTCAGGTCTCCTGGTAGGCCTACAGCCTTGACTGTAGCAGACAACCATAGGGCCTTCCAACTGTGTGCTCTTCGTGCAGTAGATATCCTGGGAGACCTTTAGACTGTTGTTCAGTGAAGCAGCCCAGCTGTGGTCCAACTGCTCTGAGTGTAGCTGGTCCTCAACTGCTCTGAGTGCAGTGGCTCTTCTGCTCTGAGTTCAGTGGGTCCTCTAGGATGGGTCAGGATTTGGTGTCTTCACTGGAGCAGACCAGCTAAGAGTCTCCCTGTGCAGAAAGTACTGGGCAGAAGGAGAAGAAAGGATGGAAGTGGAGTGGAATTTGAGAGGGCAGGGGTTTTGGTGGTTGGTGGGTCCCAAGTCCACCAAACTCCCAGCAGCAGTTGTGGGATTCCAGTGTGGGGATGGGGATATTCTTACCAACTGCTTTGAGTACAGAGGGTCCTCTAGGATGGGTCAGGATATGGTGTCTTCACTGGAGCAGAGCAGCTAAGAGTCTGCCACAGCCGAAGGGAATGGGAAGAAGGAGCTCTGTACCCCATTTTTAATAGGGTTATTTGGTTCTCTGGAATCTAACTTCTTGAGTTCTTTGTATTACATTGGCTATTAGCTGTATATCAAATATGAGGTTTGTAAAGATGTTTTCCTAATCTGTTGGTTGCCATTTTGTTCTATTGTCCTTCCCCTTAAAAATTTATGAGATCCCAATTGTCAGTTCTTAGAGCATAAGCCATTGGTGTTCTGTTCAGGAGCTTTTCCCCTGTACCCATGTGTTTGAGATTTTTCCCTATTTTCTCTTCTATTAGATTCAGTGTATTTGGTTTTATGTGGAGATTGTTGATCCACTTGGACTTGGGCTTTGTACAGCAAGATAAGAATGGATCAATTTTTATTCTTCTACAAACTGACTGCCAGTTGTTGAAAATGCTGTCTTTTTTCCACTTGGTGGTTTTAGCTCCTTTGTCAAAGATCGTGGTTTTAGCTCCTTTGTCAAAGATCAAGTGACCGTAGGTGTATGGGTTCTTTTCTGGGTCTTCAATTCTTTTTGACTGATCCACCTACCTGTCACTGTACCAATACCATGCAGTTTTCATCACAATTGCTCTGTAGTACTGCTTGAGGTCAGGGATGGTGATTCCCTCAGATGCTCTTCTATTCTTGAGAATAGTTTTTGCTATCCTGGGTTTTTTTTGTTATTCCTAATGAATTTGAGAATTGCTCTTTCTAACTCTATGAAGAATTGAGTTGAAATTTTGATGGGGATTGCATTGAACTTGTAGATTGCTTTGGCAAGATAACCATTTGTACTATATTAATCCTACCAATCAAAGAGCATGGGAGATCTTTCCATCTTCTGAGGTTTTCTTTCATTTTTTTCTTCAGAGACTTGAAGTTCCTGTCATACAGATTGTTCACTTGTTTGGATAGAGTCACACCAAGATATTTTATATGGTTTGTGAAAGGTGTTGTTTTCCTAATTTCTTTCTCAGCCCATTTATCTTTTGAGTAGAGGAAGGCTACTGATTTGAGTCAATTTTATATCTGGACACTTTGCTGAAGTTGTTTATCAGCTGTCAGAGTTCTCTGGTGGAATTTTTGGGGTCACTTAAGTATACTGTCATATCATCTGCAAATACTGATATTGTGACTTCTTTCCAATTTGTATTCCTTTGACCTCCTTTTGTGGTCTAATTGCTCTAGCTAGAACTTCAAGTTCTGTATTGAATAGATAGGGAGAGAGAGGGCAGTCTCATCTAGTCCCTGATTTCAGTGGGATTGCTTCAAGTTTCTCTCCATTTAGTTTGATGTAGGGACTTGCTTGCTATATATTGCTTTTACTGGGTTTAGTATGGGCCTTGAATTCCTGATCTTTCCAAGACTTTTCACATGAAGGGATGTTGATTTTGTCAAATGCTTTTTTTATTTTGTCAAATGATTTTTGAAATGATCATGAGGTTTTTTTTTTCTTTGAGTTTGTTTATGTGGTGAATTATATTGATGGATTTCCTTATATTGAACCATCCCTGCTTCCCTGGGATGAAGTCTACTAGATCATGGTGAATGATTGTTTTAATGTGTTCTTGGATTTAGTTTGCGAGAATTTTATTCAGTATTTTTGCATTGGTATTCAAAAGGGAAATTGTTCTGAAGTTCTCTTTCTTTGTCGGGTCTTGTGGTTTTGGTATTAAGGTAACTGAGGTTTCATAGAACAAATTGGGTAGTGTTCCTTTTGTTTCTATTTTGTGGAATACTTTGTAGCTTATTGGTATTAGGTCTTCTTTGAGGGTCTGATAGAATTCTGCACTAAACCTATTTGGTCCTGTGCTTCTATTTCTTTAGGGGTTATGGGACTGTTTAGATTATTTATCTGATCCTGATTTAACTTTGATATTTGGTATCTGTCTAGAAAATTGTCCATTTTATCCAGATTTTCTTGATCTGTTGAATTTAGACTTTTAAAGTAGTATCTGATGTTTTTTGAATTTCCTGTTTCTGTTGTCATCTCTACCTTTTCATTTCTCATTTCGTTAATTTGGACACTGTTTGTGCCTTCTGGTTAGTCTGGCCAAGATTTTATCTAACTTGTTGATTTTCTCAAAGAACCAGCTCCTGGTTTTTCTGATTCTTTGTATAGTTATTTTTGTTTAAACTTGGTTGATTTCAGCCCTGCATTTATTTCCTGCCGTCTACTCGTCTTGGGTACATTTGCTTCTTCTTGTTCTAGAGCTCTCAGCTGTGCTGTCAAGCTGCTAGTGTATGCTTTTTCCAGGTTCTTTTTGGAGGCTATGGGTTTTCCTCTTGGCACCACTTTCATGTGTCTCATAAATTTGGGTATTTTGTGCCTAGATTATTATTAAATTCTACAAAGTATTTGATTTCTTTATTTCTGCTTTGACAAAGTTATCATCGAGTAGAGAGTTGTTTAGTTTCCATGTGTATGTGGGCTTTCTGTTGTTTTTGTTGCTATTGAAGACCAACCTTATTCCGTGGTGATCTGATAGGATGCATGGAATTATTTTATTCTTCTTATATGTGTTGAGGTCTTTTTTGTGACCAATTATATGGTCAGTTTTGGAGTAGGTACCATGAGATGCTGAGAAGGTATAGTCTTTTGTTTTAGGATGAAATGTTCTATAGATATCTGTTAAACCTATTTTGCCCATTACTTCTGTTAGTTTCACTGTGCCTCTGTTTAGGTTGTGTTTCCATGATCTCTCCATTGCTGAGAGTGGGGTGTTGAAGTCTCCCACTACTATTGTGTGAGGTACAATGCGTGCTTTGAGCTGTAGTAAAGTTTCTTTTATGAATTCTGGTGCCCTTGCATTTGGAGCATAGATGTTCAGAATTGTGATTTCTTCTGGGTAGATTTTTCCTTTGATGAATAGGAAGTGTCCTTCCTTATCCTGAAAGTGATTTTGTTCCATATTAGAATGGCTGGTCCAGCTGGTTCCCTGGGACCGTTTGCTTGGAAAGTTGTTTTCCAGCCCTTCACTCTGGTAGTGTCTGTCTTTGAAACCGAGGTGCATTTCCTATGTGCAGCAAAATGCTGTGTCCTGTTTATGTATCCAGTTTGCGAGTCTATGTCTTTATTGGTGAATTGAGTCCATTGATGTTGAGATATTAAGGAATAATGATTGTTGCTTCCTGTTATTTTTGATGTTATTTTTATGTATTGTGGCTATCTTCTTTTGTGTTCCTTGAAAGATTACTCTATTGCTTTTTCTAGGGTGAATTTCTCCTCCTGTTGGTGTTTTCCATCTATTATCCTTTGTACGGCTGCATTTGTGGAAAGATACTGTGTAAATTTGTTTTCTCCATCTATGGTAATTGAGAGTTTTGCTGGGTATAGAAGTCTGGCCTGATATTTGTGTTCTCTTAGTGTCTGCATAACATCTGCACAGGATCTTCTAGGTTTCATAGTCTGGTGAGAAGTCTGGTAGAATTCTGAGAGGTCTGCCTTTATATGTTACTTGACCTTGTTCCCTTATTGCTTTTAATATGATTTCTTTGTTTGGTGCATTTGGTGTTTTGACTATTATGTGATGGGTAGAATTTCTGTTCTGGTCCAATCCATTTGGAGTTCTGTAGACTTCTGTGTTTATGTGCATTTCTTTCTTTAGGCTATAGAAGTTTTCTTTTATAATTTTGTTGAAGATATTTACTGGCCCTTTAATTTGTGAATCTTCACTCTCTTCTATGCCTGTTATCCTTAGGTTTGGTCCTCTCATTGTGTCCTGGATTTCCTGGATGTTTTGGGTTAGGAGCTTTGTGCATTTTGCATTTTCTTTGACTATTGTGTCAGTGTTTTCTATGGTATCTTCTGCACCTGAGATTTTTATCTCTTGTATTCTGTTGGTGGTGCTTTCATCTATTACTCCTAAACTCTTTCCTAGGTTTTCTATCTCCAGGGCTGTCTCCCTTTGTGGTTTCTTTATTGTTTCTATTTCCATTTTTAGACCCTGGATGGTTGTGTTTAATTCCTTCACCTGTTTGGTTGTGTTTTTCTGAAAATCTTGAAGGGATTTTTGTGTTTCCTCTTTAAGGGCTTCTAGCTGTTTACCTGTGTTCTCCAGTATTTCTTTAAGGGAGTTATTTATGTCCTTCTTAAAGTCCTCTATCATCATCATGAGATGTAATTTTAAATCAGAGTCTTGCTTTTCTGATGTGTTGGGGTATCCAGGGCTCACTGTGGTGGGAGAACTGAGCTCTGATGATGCCAAGTAACCTTGGTTTCTGTTGCTTATGTGCTTGCCCTTCCCTCTCGCCATCTGGTTATTTCTGGTGTTAGCTGGTCTTGCTGTCTCTCACTGTGGCTTGTCAGTCCTGCAAGCCTGTGTTTCAGTTCTGGGAGACCAGTTCTCTCCAGGAAAAATTTGGGTATGGAGAGCTATGGCATAGGATCAGCTCTGGAGTGCAGATGGTAACTGGAAGGATCCTGTCCCTGACTGTTCCTTGTCCCTGTGTCCAGATGGCTCTGGGCGTGTCCCTCTTGGGCCAAGACTTTGAACATACATGGTGGTCTTACCTGTGCTCACAGGTGTGATTGCACTCCTGGGAGGCCAGCTCTCTCCTGGCGGTATTTGAGTATAGAGTGCTGTGGCACAGGATCAGCTCCAGGCACAGATGGGAACAGGAAGGATCTTGTCCCAGGCTGCTCCTCGGTTTCTGTGTCCTCTAGAATGGTCATTTTAGAAACATTTTGAGTACATATTGAAATGCCCATTATTTACTCTTATATGTAAGTTGCTTCTGTTACCACTAGAGGGTGCTTTTGTATAACTTACTATTCTTGGCCTTAAGTAATTTTATTTACTTATTTTTAATTTATTAAATTTTATTAATTAATCATTCCATTTGTGTGCATCTGAAATGATATCCCACTTTCCGGTTATCCCTCCACAAACCACACATCCTACAACCTCCCTCATCTCCTCTGCCTCTATCAGGTTGCTCCCCACGCCACCCATGTTCTCCCACCCCACCCCTCCAGCATCGTCCTATCAATGCCTCCCACAGGACCCCCCTGTGAGGGACATCAATCCTCCACAGGACCGAAGGCCTCCCTTCCCATTCCTGTCATACAAGGCCATCCTCTGCTACCCGTGTCTCTGGAGCCATGGATCCCTCTCTGTATACTCCTTGGTTGATGGTCTAGTTCCTTAGAGCACTGGGTGGTCTGGTCAGCTGTTGTTCTTCCTATGGGGTTGTAGTCACCCTTCGCTCCTCCAGTCCTTCTTCCAGCTCCCCCACCAGGGTCCCTAGGCTCAGTCTGATGGTTGGCTCGAAGCATCCGCATTCATATTGGCCAGTTGCTGGCTGAATCTCCCAAGGAACAGTCATAACAGGTTCCTGTCAGCAAGTGCCTCTGGATTGCAGCAACAGTGCTGGGTTTGGTGTCTGCAGAGAGGGTGGATGCCCAGGTGGGGCAGTCCTCAGATGGCCCATCCGTCAGTCTAGGTTCCATTTTTTGTCCTTGTTCTTCCTCTGGACAGGGGCATTTCTGGGTTAAAAACTTTGAGATGGGTGTGTGACCCCATCCCATGACCGGGGGCCGTGCTTATCTACTGGATGTGGTCTCTACAAGTTCTATCCCCTTCTCTGCTAAAGTCATCTCCATTGGGTCCTGGGAGCCCCTCGTTTCCCTGGCAGCTGGGAGCCTCCAGTGGGTATCCCCAGTTTCTCATCCCCTCTACTACATATTTGTATTCAATTTCCTGACCCTCTACCACCCTCCTGTCCCCTCCACAACCTGACATTGTCTCCCTTATATCCTCCCCGTTCTTTTTTCCTCCCAGATTCCCCCTCCCTCCATCATTTTAAAGGTTTCTCAAAGTTTTGATTTGTAAAACATAGAATTGCAGAGATTTGTGAGTAACTTCTTGTTGCTTATATTAGGATTTTAGAGATCCAAATATTGATACCTTAGAAAGCTACTTTAAACATCTGGGGCACCACCATGGTAGTACCTTAAAGAAATACTTAATATCTATTGTCTTCCAACAAGTTTTAGCCAAATGTCACTCAGGATTATTGCATGGCCACTATAGTCCTGCATTTCACCTTAGTTGTACATGAATAATGTAAGCAAAAATAGCAAATTTATATTTAATTGCTAAGAAAATATACTTTTAAATTGTGCGTGGAATACTCTGTTGAGTCCCCTAGCTATCTGCAGCCACTCTGGACTGGCTCTGCAAGAGAAACTATGGGATGGATGGGGAAAGCGGTGCAAAAGAATTGGGCTAAGGAGACATTGCCCTTCAAGACCCGAATTTTAATAATTGTAACCCAATATATAGCTGGAAGATTCCCTCCCCCAGGCCTGAGGTGGAGTCTTGGGATCTTGCTGGCTCCGGATCTTAGCAGGTGGTTGGCTCCTGCAAGATGGAATGCTTCCTCGGCTTCCAGGTGAGGCTGGGTTGTTCTATACAGAACAAAAGGCCAGGAAATTCCAGGGGTTGAGCAGAGCAGAGGCCAAACCGCCTAGCTGAATGCTGAAGTGGGGGAAGGGACAATACTCCAATAATGTTAAAACTGCAAATAAAAGGCACACATTTATTTACCATATTTTGCTTTCTTCTACTAGAATATTTTTAAATTGCACTTAAATTTCCCATACTCCAGACTTTCTAAATATTTTTGAAGCAAGAGGATTCTAGTTTTCAGAATTAGCCCCTCATAGTGTGACAATATCTTATCTAAAACTCCTCATGTTATATTCAAGCTTCTGTCAGTGTGCATGATATCTTTGTGAAATTTATTGTGGAAAGTGCAGTTAATCCAAAGTAAGATTTTAATGAAATAGTTTTTCTGAAATTGACTCTATACTTTTGAAAACCATCGGTTTTGTTTTTCTATACTCTTTACGTTAAATGAATTTTACTTTACTTGAAATAAAAATAAGACTTAGATTGAATAGCCAGTGGGTGCTTGTTATGCAGCTAGGATTGACCTAGGTGTGTTATATAGCTTTGAAATAGTCGAAATGTACTTTCAGTAGAAAGTGATATTGTTTACCAGTCTCCTCAAACTTACACTGCTTCCGTGGAAACGTCATGCAAACCTCACAAGAAATCAGTTGTAAATGTTATTTCTCAACTTTATGTAAAGACTCAACTTATTTCAAAAGAGTGGAACAATTTTTGGAGTATATTGTAAGGTAAAGTTGGAAGGCCATTTGAGTGACCATTATGTTTCCGCCCTTCTGATATTTTATTTACTTGTTTGTTTGTTTGTTTGTTTATCTTGGTCCATTTAGTAAATATTGTCTTAGTTCTCTGTGTCTCTAGAGAGACTAATGCTCCTGGTGATGTTACCAGGAAGCTGTTTATTATGAATATGAGACTTAAAGACTCACCCCCTCATTGCTTAGGTAAAAAATAAGGAGCAATATTAGAAATTAAACATTGCCTAAGTAACATTTAAAGGTGAAAAAGTTTGTATGTGTGGTAGTTTTAAACTTAAATTTTGTTGATATTTATAAAGAATATTTTGCATTCTTTTTTTATTATTTATGATGTTATGTTTAATGATAAAATTAAATAATTTAATTTTGTACATATTGTCCATTGTTTAAAACAAAAGGTATGATACTAATGATATATGGTTACTATTTTTTCTATATTCTTTGTTTACATTTCAAAGGCTTTCCCCTTTCCAAGTTCCCCCCTCACCATATGTCCCATAAGTCCTCTTCCCCCCCATTCCCCAGTCACACACCCCCTACCATTTCTCTCTTCTGGTACTCTCCTACAAAACTGGATCCAGTTTTTTCAGGACAAGGTTCCTCTCCTTCATTTTTCTTGGGAATCTTTTGATTTGTTAATTGTGCCTTGAGCATTCAGAGCTTCTGGGCTCATCAGTGATTGCATTTCATGTGTATTCTTTTGTGATTGGGTTAACTCACTTAGGATGATATTTTCCAGATCCAACCATTTGCCTACAAATTGCATGAATTCATTATTTTTAATTGCTGAGTAGTATTCCATTGTATAAATATACCACATTTTCTGTATCCATTCTTCCTTTGAGGGACATCTGGGCTCCTTCCAGCTTCTGGCTATTATGAATAAGGCTGCTATGAACATAGTGGAGCATGTGTCTTTATTGCATGCAAGGGAATCCTCTGGGTATTTGCCCAGGAGTGGTATGACAGGGTCCTCTGGAAGTGTCATGCCCAATTTTCTAAGTAACCGCCATACTGATTTCCAGAGCGATTGTACCATCTTACAATCCCACCAACAGTGGAGGAGTGTTCCTCTTTCTCTACATCCTTGCCAACACCTCTTGACTTTTGAGTTTTTAATCTTAGCCATTCTGACTGGTGTGAGGTGGAATCTCAGGGTTGTTTTGATTTGCATTTTCCTGATGACTAATGATGTTGAACATCTCTTAAGGTGCTTCTCAGCCATCCGAATTTCTTCTGGTGAAAATTTTTTGTTTAACTCAGTACCCCATTTTTGATAGGGTTATTTGTTTCTTTGGGGTCTAACTTCTTGAGTTCTTTGTATATATTGGATATTAGCCCTCTGTCGGATGTGGGGTTGGTGAAGATCTTTTCCCAATTTGTTGGTTACACAGAAACTTTGTGATTTTATGAGGTCCCATTTGTCAATTCTTGATCTTAGAGCATAAGCTATTGGTGTTCTGTTCAGAAACTTTCCCCCTGTGCCCATGTCCTCCAGGGTCTTCCCCAGTTTCTTTTCTATTAGTTTCAGTGTGTATGGTTTTATATGGAGGTCCTCGACCCACTTGGAGTTGATCTTAGTACAAGAAGATAAGAATGGGTCAATTAGCATTCTTCTGCATGTTGACCTCCAGTTGAACCAGCACCATTTGTTGAAAAGACTATCCTTTTTCCACTAGATGGTTGGAAGTCAAAGGGATACAAATTGGAAAGGAAGAAGTCAAACTATCATTATTTGCAGATGATATGATAGTACACTTAAGTGACCCAAAAAACTCCACCAGAGAACTCCTACAGCTGATAAACAACTTCATCAAAGTAGCTGGTTATAAAATCAACTCAAGCAAATCAGTAGCCTTCCTGTTCTCAAGGACAAGCAGGCTGAGAAAGAAGTTAGGGAAATAACATCCTTCACAATAGCCACAAACAATATAAAGTATCTTGGTGTGACTCTAACCAAAACAAGTGAAAGATCTGCATGATGGGAACTTCGAGTCCTTGAAGAAAGAAATCAAAGAAGACCTCAGAAGATGGAAAAATATTTCATGCTCTTGGATTGGCAGGATCAATATAGTAAAAATGGCCATTTTGCCAAAAGCAATCTACAGATTCAATACAATCCCCTTCAAAATCCCAAATCAATTCTTCATAGATCTAGAAAGAGCAATTCTCAAATTCATCTGGAGTAACAAAAAACCCAGGATAGCTAAAACTATTCTCAACAATAAAAGGACTTCTGGGGGAATCAATCTCCTTGACCTCAAGCAGTACTACAGAGCAATTGTGTTAAAAAAAAAAAAAAAACTGCGTGGTATTTGTACAGCAACAGGCAAGTAGATCAATGGAATAGAATTGAAGACCCAGAAATGAACCCACAGAGTTATGGTCACTTGATCTTTGATAAAGGTGCTACAACATTTTGCATTCTTATGTGTAGTATCCTTGAAAATGCTCCTGTGTTTGGTGAATTTTCTGGATTGAGTCTCATTGCTTCTAAATCGTAAAGCTTAGCTTTCCATCATTCTTTTTACTAAGGGTATTTATGACTTTGTGACTATAGACGCCTGAGCAGTTCTGTATTAGGATTCTCCAAAAGAAGAGAGTTACTAGATCACACACACATAGACACACACACACACACACACACACACACACACACAGAGGTGTGTGTATGTTCTTTTATAGATACGTATGTGTACTTGTATAAATATGCAAGGTACTTGTAAAATTTAATTTCCACATCAGAGGCTGAATCTGTAGTCCCATCAGAGTTTCCATCACAGTCACACAGAAGCCACCTGTAGGCTGGAGATCGACAGGAATTAACAACTGCTTTTCAGTAGTGATGTAGATCCATTTCAGCGTTAAAGACCCAACAGCCCTTGGATGTTACTATTGAAAGTTCACATTCAAAAACTGGAGACTCTGAAATCTGATATCATAGGACCCATAACAATTGTAAAACTAAATTAATTTTATTTTTTTTAAAAAGTACCTCAACTTTAGAACCTAGCATACCATGCGCACTTTATCCTCTTGTTTGTTTTACCTAGGTCTTCAAATAGGACTATAGTTCACTGAGTGGTGCTGCTTGTCATAAAGGTGTGTCTTTTCCACCAAGCACACTGATCAACATGACAGTAGTCACTGTAATCACACCTATAGTCTTACACTATGCCAATTGTCTAAGTGTCTCAATTCAGTTAGTTGACAAGCATGATGAGACCTCACACCTGGATTGTTAAACAATGGATAATAAGCAGTAGCTTTCAGTCCCCACACACAATGGTGGAATAGGGGAAAAGACTCTCAGTTTAGGAACAAGTTAGGTTTAACTACTTTGGGATCTGCTCTTTCATACATAAAATCATCAACCAATGGTCTTCCCTTATGATTCCCTTTGCAATGTGTGAGGTTCTGGAAACAGAATCTGTAGTGTTTAGTGTGAAATTTATAATATGCTGAATTGAGACATCTTCCCCATCTTAAGGATGGTGTTGGATAATTGTAAACTGAATTTAAAAAAAAAATTGTATCTTGACTATACATACAGATGTATGCTAAGCAAGCTCATAGTGTATTAAGGAATTGGCTAACATAATATTTAAATATATTAGGTACAGTGAATATGGAAGTAAAAATAATGGCAAGTTTGAACTTTAGAAATTGTAGTGGGAGAAGATTGAAAATAAAGATGAATAAATATAGTTTTGAGGATACTGTGATACTGCTGTGGAGAAAAACCCAGGTATGGAAATGATTAGCTAGAAGACAGGAAGAGGAGGCAATGTGAGTTCTGTTTTGGACAGGACATTAAGAACCGTTTCATTAAGACAGTAATATTTGAGCACAAGCCTTTAAACAGAGTGAGCTAGTTTTTTGTGCAGCTATTTATTTACCTTAACTTCTAGTTGATTCTCTCAAGGAATATTCAGTATGCTTGAAGCGTGTGGGAAGTCTGGTCCTGCAGAGGTGGGTGAACATAGGTGACAGCGTGCTTGCCTAGCCCACGCAAAACTTTGGATCCAGTCCCAGCACAGCCCGAAATGAGCTTCATTAGCACATTCCTGTAATCCTAGCACTTGGGAACTAAAGTCAGTAGCATCAAGAAAGCAAGTCTTCCTTGACTGTAAAAGGAGTTTGAGGGAAGCCTGGGATTTATAAGACTGCCTTACAGATCAAATAAAAGGAAAAGCCAGACTAGGACTTGGACTTAGATTAAGATGGGGGTAAGAAAGTGACCTGATTTGAATTAGGCATGTATTCTAAGTGTCTCTTCTTTGATATCTAGTTGATAAAAAGTAAAAAGCAGTTGTCTTATGCCTTAAAGTAGCTGAGGAATATATTAGTGAGTATATTCGTAGTTTTTAAACAAGTATTATGCTGTAAAACTTAAGACACAAAGTGTTTTCATTTCTTCACCATACTACACTTTCTTCGGTCCATAAACATCACCTCCTTTAAGGACTGATACATGTGTAGCAGAGGATGGCCTTGCCCCACAATGACTAGAGGGGAGGCCCTTAGTCCCGGGGAGGTTTGTTGCCCCCAGAATAGGGGGATGCTGGAGTGGTGGGGTGGGAGAGTGTGGGTGGGTGGGCGAGCACTTTGAGGGGGAGGGCAGGTGTGGGATGGGGACTGTCAGAGGGCATGTCATGGGGAACAGGGTTGGGGAGGGGATAACTAGGAAGTAGGATAGCATTTGAGATGTAAACGAATAGAATGATTAATAAATTTTTTTAAAGAACTTATATTAAAACACTATTGCTCTTGACTCGCATGTTCTGTCTTACTGTGGAGGCAAAGTTTATTAACTGATGACACTTTCTTAACGTTGTACCAAACATTCATAAGTGAGCATTCCTTTTTCACTTCCTCATTAATTCTATGATAACTTTAAAGGGACTTTCACATGTAAAGGACAGAGATCTCTCCAACCTATGTTATTTTGAGAAAAGGAGTTAGCAACAAATTCCAAGTGGATTAGAAATGCAGTGATTCTCTTAGTTCAGATGTCTGTCCTTTGTTAATATTTATGCTTCCCCACTCCTTCAGCTTACCTGAAGGTAACTTCCCAACTTCATTTTACATTCACTTATTGCAGGATCACATTGGTGATTCCCTATGATCCTCAGCAGGAAAGTCAGTGTGCACATTAAACAATAATAGTATAAACTACAGATAGCTGAATCTATTATAATGCCCAGGATGGCTTCCAAGTCCAGTTCTCAAGGAGTCCTCCTCCCCTAACCTCCTGCAAATGTACATCCCTGTTCCCCACTTCTTTTCTACTTAGGTAGTGGTTCTTGGTGCAACAGCACACCTGTCTTTTTTCATTGTCTTGTGGTACAATAATTTTATAGATTCTGTTTTTGGATGAAAATCCAGCCTAAAATTGCTCACACAAAGTATTATTTGTAACTTGAAATACCATGGAGATTTTGAAGAACAGAAAATGGGATCCAATCCTGTTAGCATTCACATGCAGATTTATGATTAGATCATCAGAACTACCCTCTACAGATAAAGGTGCTTAAAATTTAAGCAGAGTCTGAATAGAATTTGAAGGATACTTCTAAGTAAGAACTTAATAAACACACAAAGGTTCTATTAGTACAAAGCATGATAAATACCACTGAATTTAAAGAGAGGCGTGTGGTTCCATGAATTCTTTGGTGTAGGACTGATGGAATATCTTGAAACTACCTGGCAGAGGAAGCCTGGCCTGGGAGAACACACTTCCGGTTCAGGCTCACCATGTTTACCCATAAGGGATTTATCAGGATGAAGATTCCTTTGCTTCTGTCCACTTGGCCAGTTGCTAGGAAACAATGAGGGCAACAGAACATAAAAGTATGGCTAACTTCTGTTGCACTTAGCATACATGTTGAACGAACTGCTGGAGTAAGAATTTTACCTACAGTTAGATCTTCATGAGTAAACGATAAGAACCAATGAAGAAATTTTAAAAGCTTTTAATAAGCATTTTATAATATTATCCTTTATTTTGCCACAATCAGAATATTGTTCAATACTGCTAGTGAGCCATCCAGACAGCCTTCAGGTATTGAGGACTTTACACATCTAGCTAATGGCTTACCCATTTCACCAGTTCTTCAAAATAAAGGGCTGCCACTTAGCAGATCCAGGAGATCTAAGTAGGTTATGGAAAGCCCATAAAGAAATTGAGTTTCTTAAGGTATCATGTGTTCCAAACAAGTTGAGAGAACTATGTTCTTGGCAAAGGGTGATTATGAAATGAACTTTAAACAATCGGTGCTTCTCTCAAAACTGTGCTAATCCCAGCTATCTGTGCCATTGAGTAGAACATTATAGGGGCTGGGGAAAAGGAGGAGCAAGAAGGCATGGCCACCACACATGGAAGGTGCCAGTGGAGCAGGCGTGGGTCAGACACATCCAGCATGTAGATAGCTAGAAGCTCAAGTGGCTGGAAAGAGCAGGAGATAGGAGCTCAGTACAAGCAAACCCTCATCTCTTTCAGAACTGTGGCCTCTACGGGATAGTGTTTCTTTCCATTACAACTGAAGGATGACAGCAGGCCTTTCAAAGAAAGGGGGATTTAAACAGATATGTACGAAAGATTTATGTAGGCATCTTGTAAAAGACATGAATTTAACATAATTTTTTTCCAACTGAGCACATTGACTCGAGTCTTCAATCCGAGCCTGCCTTGGGTACAAATAAGACCCTACTGTAAAACAAGAAATTAGTGTTTCCCCTCTTAACAAAGTTGTAGGGTCCTAGTTTCATGCTGAATCTTGGCGTGAGTATGGAAAAGGATACGTGTTCGATGAAAATTGGATCAAGTGGCAGTGCAGCAGTGAGCACGCGAGACTAAGGGAGCCTGGCAGTGTTAACATAGGTCATTTATTTAAAGAGACACTATCCAAAGTAGGCAATTGGTAGTGTATGAAAATACTATATATACTGTCAAAATTAAATATAGACATTAATTAAAAGTCTAGCATATATTATTCTTTTAAAAATATACTTCCCAAATTGAAAATTCAGTTATACAAGTTTTATTATACATAAATGACAAAAGTGACTGAGTACTAAGGTTCAGTATCTTTGGACTAAGTGCATTTCTATCTTTAAAAATACTTTTATTTAAAAATATCTGCTATGTTCTTTACTGAAGTTATGTGTTATACATTCATGTTTAACTACATTTGTTGATGCCTTAAGTGCCTTAAGCTTCTTCTTGCTGCTGCTGTTTTAAGACGTGAGTCTTGTCCTCAGGAGCATCATCCATCGCTGTGAGCCCTCCAGTGTCTCCAGTCTGTAACAGGACAGTTCCACTCCCCCAGTGGTTGCTAACAAAACAGTGGTGACTGAATCTCCATAGCCTTGATCTTTGTAGACTTGATAGTGTTAGAAATATTTGGAAAGGTTTTGAAAGCGTTGCAGATGACTTGACTGCTTTACAAAATCGGTGTAGTTGAAACATCTCCATATGTATATGCTGGCGGCAGGAGTCAGCTCCTTGTCTCACGGCTATCCCCGGGCACCTCACTGCAGATCTCCCAGCTGCTTGGTGTATCTGACCGGGAGGCATCCAGAAACTTCTGGGAGGGCTTCAACCTCTCCACGTATACAATCCAGTAGATTCTTGTAGGTTGCTACTGCATGTCCTGTTTATATACTGCCCTTCAAAATTTTATTCCAACAAGTTTTTATCTCTCTCAGCAGTCTCTTTAGGAAACACGGGTCATTCTTTTTCTGTTCCTTTAAGTTTTTTTCTTCCTAGGAAATAAAGTCAATAGATTTAATGCAATATTTTAATAAAATGATTTTCAAAATATTTGCTTTTTGTTTTTTATCACATTAGATGAAAATACTATCTAATATTCTAGAATGAAAACCCTTGCAAGGCATCCTAAACTGTGACCCGTGTTGAGAGTTATGCTTGATAGGAAAATCAAGGCCTCTGTGCTTAATGTTTTATATGTCATTTCACCCTGTAATATTGGATACAACAGTCTAAAATTTCATAAAAGACACATTTTTTAAAATAATGGAAATGAACTTTTCATGTGGAAAAAACAATTTTAGTGAAAATATTGAACACTGAAGGTATTTAGATTAATAATATTATACCTGATTCAACTAATATCTTAGAATATGGTATAAAAGCTTAGTTTTTAATAAATTATGGCTACTATCTGCCTCATACATTGTTTTATCCTCACCTAATTAAGAATTTTTAAATGTTCCTAGTACAGTATGGAGAATATACAGCAGATACTGGAGAGCAGGTGTCATATCCCTCCAAGTCACATGACAGACATAATTGAGTGGTTCTTCATGGAGTAAAAAATCAGGTAATTGAGTATTTTCTAGGTCAGATATTATCCCCAGTACTTCATATCTTACTTTATTCTGTCTACTAGATAAGCCTATGAACTTGATGATTTTGCTTCATTCTGCAAATAAGGATAATACGCCACGAAGAGGTTGAGGCCAGTGTGACACAGCTGCAACGCATACATCTTGAGCTCCTCTCGTTAGTTTAGTCACAGTTCATATCTCTATTAGTTATACACTTAAGTAACACAAGCATGTAACTTTTAAATAACTTCAAAGAGTGGATGACAGATTTTAGAAAGAAATATGGGTAATTCTGTGTGTGACTTTTCAGTGGAGACACAGCACATTTGCTGTGACTAAGTTGCTGTCCTTGAGGAATGCAGTGGCATTGGTGCTGGCACAGCATGTGTCCGGAAGTGCCACTCCTTAGAGTGAGTCAACTGCAACTTGAAGAGAAATGCTCCTGTATTGAACATGTGTGAAGTAGCTTTCTTGTCATTACTCTTCAAACTGCACATAATAACTATTTATCATTCGCATTGCTATGGGAGTTTTAAGAGGCCTACATATACTTTAGAGTGTATGGGAGGCTATGTATAGGTTATATGCAGAAGCACCATCATTTTCTGTAAGGACTGTGAGCATGGACAGGACTGTTTGTGAGCTGTCCTGACCTTTCACCATGGATAGTTATGTATACATGATACAGAAAAAGTAGGTGGAAATAAATCTTGCTTTTACCTCTGAAATTCTGGAGACACAAATATTCTAAACTTTCTTAATTCTGGGATAAGGCCTTTGTCATGTTTATGTTGCTTCTGTGTCACATATTTGTGCACTTTGAGTTTTATACTTCAAGTTGGAATGCCTCTGGCTTCCTAATGAAGTGTGTGAAAACGCACCTGCTTCCTAGCAAATAATCACTAAGTTTTCATATCTGTGTTGATAAACAACCATAATAGAAATGTAAAAAAGAATCCATAATGCACAAACCAGCATGATCATTGTTCAGTGCCCCTGACTGGTCAGTCTTTTAAAGCAGATTCGAATGGGCTTTCTGCCACTGCGGCCAAGGCATGAGTACCTTTCCCAAGGCTGAAGATTCCTTCTGCAATGGGGAAAGTACTTCTCACCTAAAGTGATAAGCAGCACTTAGAGCTCTGTGACAATAGCGGGGACCAGGGAATGGCAGTGTCTGGAGCAGGAAGACTGTAACGTGGTTCACAATGAACAGTCCACTCTCACCTTACTCGTGCAGTTCACCAGTGTTTGTGTGCCTTGTGATACTGTTAGTAAGTGGACATTGAATTCTTCACTGATATTCATTTTAAGAAATTGCTTCAACTTGCGAGCAGCGCGATTTAGAAAAGCAGCTTCCTATTAGAAGAAAAAAATCAGAAGTGTTGTTAACATAAGGCTAGAGCCCTGTCCTCTAGTCACACTCCACCTCTACCCCAGCTTTCTGTTCCGGTTAGTCACATGACTGATGAGTACCAGGAACGAAACTGCTTGGCTGTAAGGGGACAGAGAACATGAAGTGCCTAGAGTTTGGGTTAATGGTTATCTGACTTTTAAGAAGTTGTTTCTCCATTATGAACATGTGGCTTTATCGGTTACGGGTGAACATATTACAAGACCTTATACATTAACCAGGATGACTAAAGAAAAAGACTGCTGCAAACACTAGTGAGGAAAGGTACGTGTGGGTTTTCTATTTGTTGTTGTTGTTGTTAGAACACTTGAACTCTGAAAGAACAGCTGGTAGTAAAATAGAAGAAACAGTGAAGGGTCACACAACCTAAGACAAAAGCTTTTTATACAAATTAGTTAATAAGAAGAATTTGTGATTATGTGACACTGTGAGGTTAATAGACGTGTGAGTTTTAGAAAGACCACCAAATGTCAAAGAGCATTTCTTGCTTCTTTGGGGAAAATTTATAAACTTTTGGAACTTGTAGATATGTTTTTCCATTGTAATTGACCAACTAGAGCTGACGTTGGCAGCAACTTCAGCAAACACACACACAAAAAAAAAAGAACAAAAAACAAACAAAAAAAACCCCAGATTGTCTACTAAATTGTGTGCATGTGTGTGTGTGTGTGTGTGTGTGTGTGTGTGTGTGTAATCATTTTGGCAAGAACTTTCTGTCATAAAATATTTAGGGGAAAAGAGACACTTGTGCCTTTATAGTCAGTATTTTGAGTATGCAAGGTAGACAACAGGAAACAAGGACAACATATTTCTATGTACTTTGTATCTATTGGGGACAGAGTATTTGTAAAATTAACATATAATAGATAACAGTACCGTGTAATAGACAAATGGTAATCCTGTTGTTAGTATAAAAAGAGTATGGAATTAACTATCTAACACAATTGTATATAAAAACCAAGCTCATAATAAGGTCCAAATCATCATTACCTTTGTATCATCACATAGATGTTTTCTAAAAAAGTTTGGTTCATTATTCGGGCAATTGTTATCAGTTCCTGTCATTTTGTCCTGTAGTAATATAAAACAATATAGTTAAATGCAGAGAATGTCTCTAACATATAGACAAATAGCATTATAATATCTGATACTCATATGAACACTTTAAGGAAAGTAAATTTGCCTGATTCTACTTATTGGCATCAAGAATAGATTTTCTTTACATGAAAAAAGGCAAATATATACAATATCATCTCAAATAAGATTCAGAATCTCTTGAGATCAAACTGAACTATCTCTGTCCAGTAGACTGGTGATTCCAGACTATTGGAGTGTCTTCAAGATTTCAGAAAGCCTTAGTCTAGATAATTTTGTTAAAACAATAAGTAGAGCAAGGTCAAGATTAGTAGGTGATTCTGATTTTCATCTATCTGCAAATCAGGGGACTGTGCATTGTTCATATTACTCAGGCAAAGGCGGAGTGGTCTCCTGGCTTTAGAATGCATGCATTTACTGTTTTACCTGTATGAAGTAGTGGCTGAACACTTAATGTTTAAAATTCAACACTTATTGATGACCATTGTTCAAATGTTTCTGCAAAACCCTATATTGAAAGTAATTTAAGAAAACAGCAACCTGGTTTCATCTGGCATTTGGCAGATGGGTCCCTATATCCTCTAAATATGATTGTGTCATAACTTTGAGAAGCATGCCTTTGGAAATGTGTCTGAACCAGTCACCCAAGGAACACTGGAATCATCACAAGAGCAAGGAATATATTTCCTAAAACTACCATCTTATACCTAAACATAGTGAACAATTATTTGTCTACTAAGTCATTTTTCTATCAAGATTTATTTAATCCCAAGAATAACAAAATTATGCATATATTTTTTATTAAGCATACAAGTCTCATATGAAATATGTCAGTGAATTAAATTCTTGGAACATTTTAGCAATATTTCAAATATTCATAACAATATTTGAAAATTGATTTTGGTCAGGCCAATGCTGTAAGAAACTGATACAATTTTATATGCTTACAGAAGAGAGTGTTAAGTTCTTTTGTATGTTTGCCAAGTATTTGACCAAAACTTAATTTTCAACATGATGATAGTATACCTTTGTCATGAGCATGGAAGGTGTCAGAGTTGCCTTCGGAAGTTACCATTCAAGTCTATCAACAGCAGCCTAGAGTGTGACCTCCTAATGAAAGAAAACAACTTCTTCATTTAACAAGTGTCAAAATAATAGATTCCTACAGGTATGTTGGTTCATGTAAACGTTATTTATAGTTTATTATAAATATGGACAAACCACAGTATAAAAGCCAAAATCACTATGCTGTACAGTGTGAACTGCTCCTAGAAAGGTCTTCAATTTCATTAGCTTGTACCTTGCAGTTTTTTCTATTACATACTTAACCTTCTTGTCTCTGTTGTTGATCGATTGCTGAGAAGAGACACCAGATCAAGGCAACTCTTCGAAATGATTTAACTGGGGGCTTGCTTATGGTTTTAGAAGGATAGACAGTCCATGATTACCATGGCAGGAAGCGGTCAGGCATGACAGTAGAGTGTTAGATAAGAGCTTTACATCCTGATCCACTGGCAAAGACAGAGACTGAGCCTGGAGAGGGCTTTTGAATCCTCAAAGCATTTCCCACAGTGACACACCTCTGCAACAAAGCCACACCTACTCCTTCCCAAACAATTGTACCAGCTTAGAACTAAGCATTAAAATACAATGAGCCCATGGGACCATTCTCATTCAAATCACTACATTCAGCTCCCTGGTCCCCATAGGCTTCTAGCCATATCAGAATGTAAAATGCAACTTTGAATCAGCCAACTTCGAAAGTCTCCATAGTCTTTCAGTTTCAAGACTGACTACAGTCCCAAAATCTTGAGTCTCCTTGAGACTTAAAACTATTTCTTAATTGTAAAACCCCACAAAAGCAAAAGTCAAAATGCTTATCACATACTTCCAACACACAGTGGCACAGAATATATATTATCATTCTAAAAGGGAGGAACAGGAACTTATTAATGAAACACTGGACCAAAGCAAGACTCAAATTCAGTAGAGCAAACTCCAAATTCTGTATCTCTCTGCCTAATGTCAAAGAGCTGCGTAGATAGCTCTTCATATCTCCCACACTTCCCAGCTTTGCAGACAGAAACACACTTATCCCCCTTGCGCTGGCTCCACATCCTGCCCATGTCAGATACACCATACTGTAAGTTTTCCAACACAGTGGGATCTCCATCACAATCTATCCTTTACATTCACAGCTTTGCACAATGGCTTTCCTGGACTTCCCTGCAAAGATTCCACTGCCTTGTGCCTTTACTTTAACAGCTTTCCTAAGCCAGGGAACAGCCCACAACACCGTTCCTGTACCCCATTTATTTCTAAAGCCAGAACTAAATAGCTGAGGCTACCAGCTCTCCTGCTTGCTGGGGTTGGAACCTGTCCCCATCTCGAATTGCATTTGCATAAGCTTTACATTGTTGTTTTGGTCAAAGTACATTTTCAGGTCTTTTCCTTTCCTTGGTGGCAGGATCAGCTGAGTGGGGTCTGTCCAGAGGTTTCTATGCCCCCGTTTCCATCCAGTATCAGGCCTTTAAGCTTCTCCCATGATTGAGCTCCAATATCAAATGTCTTGCTTCTCTTTTTCTCCCAAAATGTTACATTATGAATTTCTCTTTGCCTTGTTTGCTTCTCTTCATTGTAGATATGCATAAGAGTGAAAAAAATCACTACTTGGCACAGTTAATAATAGGCTGTCTTGAAATCTCCTCTGTCAACAATATTAATAGAAAAGTCTTCAATTTAACCACAGGTAGGTTTGTTGGCAGAAAGGAGCCACATTATTTGCCAAAGTATGGCAAAACTGTTCTCTAGTCCAGTTGATATTGTTCTTTCTCACCAGTGCCTACGTAGACAAAATACCCTCAGCACTGCTGTTTTTCATGCTTTTATGACCCCAGCCCACTATGCCCCACTTATTATTTTACCGACTTTTCATGTCCAAAATTCCAAAGTCTTCCAAGCAACTGTACCTGTTATATTGCTATTTACAAACATTAATCACAGCACATAAATTCTACATCACTTTTTAAGTGTATTTATCCTTTAATTTTTTGTTTTATGTGTGTTTTCTACAAAATCTTACATATGCTCACTTAACAAGGCAATAATGACCAGCATATATTTCAGTCTTTATTTTTGCCTGAAAATGCAAAGACTTCACCATTTTTTTCCATTATCGCTTCTCTGATATTAATCTTGGCTTATTTTCGTTTAGTTTCTTAAAGAGCATAAGAAAAATGTTAGCATTTTCGACTGGTTTTATAGGTAATCCATTTAGTGCATACATGTAGAAGAGTACAGGTATGTGCTTACAATAGCACATGTGTGGAAAATAGAGGACAGCACTTGAGGATTCTCTTCTGTCTTCTTGTAAGACCTTGGGATTGAACTCATGTCTGTAGGCTTCCAAACAAGTACTTCTACCCACTCACTGGCCTCAATAAGCCCTCTTGGCCCTAATCATTTTTTACAGATTTTCTATTTTACTTTACTTATGCTTTGTGTTAATTTATTATTCATTTATTCACATTTGGTTGAATCAACACATAGTACTTTTAACTTTATAAATAAATGCTAAAGCTGATTAGAAATTGTTTAGCTGAGAGAGAGAGAGAGAGAGAGAGAGAGAGAGAGAGAGAGAGAGAGAGAGAGAGAGAGAGAGAGCGCTCAGGTTGGAGGTCTCCATTGGATCCCTAACTTTGGAGTTCGGTAACCCAGCAGAAGAAGCAATGTTTGTGAAAGAGAAAACCAGGAGAGCATAGCCTTCTAATTTAATTAAGCTCATTGAGGTTCACAAAAACTAAAGCAGCAATTGAAGTGACTGCATGTGTCTGCACTAAGTCATCTGAGTATGTTAAGAGTGTTGGCTGGGTGTTTTGGGGGAACTTGAAACAGTGGTAGTGATGGTGACTCTGACTCTTTTACCTGCCTTTGGGATACATTTCCTCTTACTAGACTGCCTCACCTAGCCTCCATGTGAGGGTTTGTGCCTAATCTTATTGTAACTTCTTATGGCATGTTCAGTTGTCGAAGATTGATCCTAATGCTTTGCTTCAGTTGAGAATCTGCATGTCCAATAGCTAAAGGTCCTTGTCCCCAATTGGTTTTTGATTGATCAAATAAGCATGCCAATGGCTAATGACTGGGCATGGGGCAGGAACCTTAGAGCTGCTTAGGTTAGAAGGAGAGAGAACAGATGACTCAGGGATGAAGGATGGGACACAGGAGCAGAAGGAGATAAAGCAAATCAGCTACATGAGATTTCTGCAATAGAACAGAATTAAGTCAAAATTGGTACCTGGAAGAAGTGTATTCCAGTTAAAAGCCTACCCATACTGGGGAAGAGCATCAAGCACATGGCACAGGGGATATTTTCCTGAACAGAACACCAATAGCTTATGCTCTAAGATCAAGAATTGACAAATGGGACCTCATAAAATTACAACATTTCTGTAAAGCAATGGACACTGTCAAAAGAACAAAACAGCAACCAGCAAATTGGGAAAAGATCTCCATCGTCCAACAGAGGGCTAATATCCAATATATACAAAGAAATCAAGAAGTTAGACTCCAGAAGAACTTTGAATGGCTGAGAAGCACCTTAACAAATGTTCAACATCATTAGTCATCAGGGAAATGCAAATCAAAACAAGCCTGAGATTTCACCTCAAACCAGTTAGAATGGCTAAGATTAAAAACTCAAGAGACAACAAGTGTTGGCTTGGATGTGGAGAATAAGGAACACTCCTCCACTCCTGGTGGGATTGCAAGATGGTACAACTGCTCTGGAAATCAGTCTGGCGGTTCCTCAGAAAACTGGGCATGACACTTCCAGAGGACCCAGCCATACCACTCCTGGGCATATACCCAGAGGATTCCCCAGCATCCAGTAAGGACACATGCTCCACTATGTTCATAGCAGCCTTATTTATAATAGCCAGAAGCTGGAAAGAACCCAGATGTCCCTCAATGTAGGAATGGATACAGAAAATGTGGTATATTTACACAATGGAATACTACTCAGCAATTAAAAACAATGAATTCATGAAATTCTTAGGCAAATGGTTGGATCTGGAAAATATCATCCTAAGTGAGCTAACCCAATCACAAAAGAACACCCATGGAATGTAGTCACTGATAAGTGGATAATAGCCCAGAAGCTTTGAGCACCCAAGACACAACTCACATATCAAATCATTCCCAAGAAGAAGGAAGGAGAGGGCCCTGGTCCTGGAAGGGCTTGATTCAGCAATGTAGGGGATTACCAGAACAGAGAAGTAGGAAAGGGTTGATTGGGGAAGGGGTGGGAGTTGGGGGGAAGAGGGCTTATGGAACTTATAGGGAGGGGGGAACTGGGAAAGGGAAAATCATTTGGAATGTAAACTAAGAATATAGAAAAGTATTAATAATAATAATAATAATAATAATAATAATAATAATAATAATGAGAAATTGTGTAGCTTTTACTTAGCAGAGCCTCCACTTTGTGGAAGAATGAATCCACTTCCCATGGCTGCTGTAGGAAATTACCAGAAACATGTTGGTTCAAAAAAGAAAAGAAATGCACTTTGTTGCATTCCTAGAGATTAGAAATTTAAAATCGGTATAAAGTGAGGGCTCAGGGATCATCCAAACTCTGGCTTTTCATTCTACTGCTGGCTGCCAGCTCTCCTAGTATCCCTGGCTTATGGTCACACCACCATATTCATCATTGTGTGTGCCTCCAGACTCTCAGGTTTCTGTCTTAAAAAGCCATTTGCAATAACTTATCTGGTTTACCAGTATAATTTCCCCATGTAAAATCTTTGATTTAATCACATTTTCAAAGATTCCATTACCATAAATTTCTGAGATGAGAATTTGATAGGTTTGAGTGACATAATCTAACTTATTACAGAGAAGTATGTTGTTCTTTCCATAAATACTGGATTCCACCTAAAGATTGACTCCAGTTGTGGACATGAACAGATTAGACCAGAGCATACTTCACTCTTGAGACTGGCCTCTTGTAACTTACATGGGGCCAAGCATCAGGAAGCAAGTGGTTCGTCATCTGTCACTACATCATAAATTACAGTAATGGCAGCATAAATAATAATAATAAATACTTATCCTTTGTTATTTCTGAAGGTTAGAATTTGGAAGAGGTTGCTGGATCCACATCTGTCATAAAACATCATTAAGATTTTAATCCTGTCCATAGTCACCAGGTTTTGACAGTAAGGGGAGGGAACTTGTAGAGCCCCCCTCCAGCAGGAAGACAGGGCATCAAATGAGGGAGAGGAGGGCCATTCCACAGTCACAACTCTGGCCTGTAATTGTTCCTGTCTGAAAGAATTATAGGGATGGAAATGGAGAGGAGCCTGAGGAAAAGAAGGCCCAGTGACAGGCCCAGAGTGGGGTCCAGCTCAGGGGAGGTCCCAATGCCAGACACAATTCCTGAGGCTGCTACAAGTTCTCTCCCCTTACTGTCAGGCATTTTACCAAAGGTCCTCCCCCTTTGAGTTTTGAGAGTCTCAGGTCTGTGGTTCATTCTAGAGGGTCCCCCCAACCTCCTATCTCCTCAGGTTGCCTGCTTACATTCTTTCTGCTGGCCATCAGGGCTTCAGTCCTTTTCCCCCAACCCCATCCACTTGTCCACTTGCCTTCCCAGGTCCCTCCCTCCCTCCATACTTGTGATTGCTTTGTTTTCACTCCCAAGTGGGAGTGAGGCATCCTCACTTGGGCACTTCAGCTTGTTGAACTTTTTGAGTTTTGTGGACTGTATCATGAGTACTCTGTACTTTTTTTTTTTTTTTTTGGCTAACATCCACTTATTAGTGAGTACACACCATGCATGTCCTTTTGGGTCTGAGTTACCTCACTCAGGATGATACTTTCTGTTTCTATCTATTTGCCTGCAAAACTCAGGATGTCCTCATTCTTAATAGCTGCGTACTATTCCATTGTGTAAAAAAACCACATTTTCTGTATCCATTCTTCTGTTGTGGGACATCTGGGTTGTTTCCAGCTTCTGGAGATCAAAAATAACACCACTATGAACATGTGCTCCTGAGGCATGGTGGGCGTCTTTTGGTTATATTCCCAAGAGTGGTATAGCGCAATCTTCAGGCAGATCTATTTCCAATCTTCTGAAGAACCAGTTTGCTATCCAACCAGCAATGGAGGAGTGTTCCTCTTACTCCACATCCTCTCCAACATGTCTTGTCTCCTGTTGAGCTCAGCCATTCTGACTGGTGTAGTGGAATCTCAGGGTCGTTTTGATTTGTATTTCTGTGATCACTAAGGACTTTGAACATTTCTTTAGGTGCTTCTTAGCCATTTCAGATTCCTCAGTTGTGAAATCTCAGGTTAGTTCTATACCCTATTTTTTGATTGGGTCGGTTGGTTTTTTGATAATTAGTTTCTTGAGTTCTTTAAATATTTTGGATATTAGCCCTCTATTGGATGTGGGGTTAGTGAAGTTTTTTTATTTTTTCCTAATCTGTAGGTTGCCTATTTGTCTTATTGACTCTGTCCTTTGCCTTACAGAAGTTTTCCAGTGTTTTGAGGTCTCATTAATCAGTCCTTGACCTCAGAGCATGAGCCATTGGATTTCTGTTTAGGAAATTTGCGCCTGTACCAAGGAGTTCAAGTCTCTTTCTCACTTTCTCTTTTATTAGATTTAATGTATCTGGTTTTAGGTTGAGGTCCTTGATCTACTTCGACTTGAGCTTTGTGTAAGATGACAAATATGGGTCTATTTTCATTTATCTACATACCAGCCAGTTAGACCAGCACCATTTAGTGAAGATGCTTTCTTTTTTCCACTGAATATTTTTGGCTTCTTTGTCAAAGATCAAGTGTCCATAAGTGTGTGATTTTATTTCTGGGTCTTCAATTCTATTCCATTGATCATTGTGTCTATCTCTGTACCAGTATTGTGCAGTTTTTATCACTATTGCTCTGTAGTAAAGCTTGAGGTCAGAGATGTTTCCTCCTGATGTTCTTTTATTGTTAAGAATTGTTTTTGCTATTCCGGTTTGGGTTTTTTGTTTTGTTTTGATTTGTTTTGTTTGTTTGTTTGTTTTTTGTTTTTGCCTTTCCAGATGAATTTGAGAATTGTTCTTTCCATGTCTTTGAAGAATTGTGCTGAGATTTTGATGGGTATTGCCTTGAATCTATAGATTGCCTTTGGTAGGACGGCCATTTTTACTATAATAATTCTGCCAATCCATGAGCATGGGAGATCTTTCCATTTTCTGAGATCTTCAATTTCTTTCTTGAGAGACCTGAAGTTATTGTCATGCAAGAGTTTCAGTTGTTTGGTTAGAGTTACCCCAAGATATTTTATATTATTTGTGGTTATTGTGAAGGGAGTTGTTTCACTAAATTCTTTTTCAGCCTGCTTATCTTTTGTATAAAGCAAGGATACTGATTTATTTGAGTTGCTTTTATATGTGGCCACTTTGCTGAAGTTGTTTTTCAGCTGGAGAGGTTCTCTGGTAGAGATTTTGGGGTCACTTATTTATACTATCATATCATCTGCAAATAGTGATACCATTATTTCTTCTTTGCCATTTTATATTTCCTTATCTCTTTTTGTTGTCTTATTGTTCTAGCTAGCACTTTGCCAAGTACTATATTGAGTAGATATGGGGAGAGTGGGCATCCTTGTGTTGTTCCTGATTTTAGTGGGATTTCTTCAATCTTATCTATTTAATTTGATATTGGCTATTGGTTTGCTATATATTGCCTTTATTATGTTTAGGTATGGGCTTAGTATTCCTGATCTGTCCAATACTTTTAACATGAAGGTGTATTATATTTTGTCAAATGCTTTTTCTACATCTAAGGAGATGATCATGTGATTTTTTTCTTTGAGATGTTTATATAGTGAATTACACGTTAAAGGTTTTTCACATATTAAAACAATCTTGCATCCCTGAGATGAAGCCTATTTGATCTTGGTGGATGATGGTTTCAATGTGTTCTTGGATTTGGTTTGCAAGAAGTTTACTAAGTGTTTTTGCATTGATATTCAAAAGTGAGATTGGTCTGAAGGTCTCATTTTTTGGTTGGATGCTTGTGTGGTTTAGGTATCAGAGTAATTGTGGCTTCATAGAATGAGTTAGGTAGTATTTCTTCTATTTCTGTTCTATTAAATAGTTTGAGAAAAAATGGTATCTGGTCTTCATTGAAGGTCTGGTAGAATTCTGCACTAAATCCATCTGGCCCTGGGCTTTTTTAGGTTAGGATGTTTTTAATGACTTCTTCTATTTCCTTGTGCACCATGGGCCTGTTTAGATAGTTCACCTGCTCTTGATTTAACTTTGGTATATGGTGTCTGTCTAGAAAACCACCCATTTCATCTAGATTTTCCAGTTTTGGTGAGTACAGGCTTTTATAGTAGGATTTGATGATTTTTTTTGAATTTCTCCCATTTCTGTTATGTCTCCCTTTTCATTCTCATTGTGTTAATTTGGATGTTGCCTGTCTGTGCTTTAGTTCATTTGGCTAGGGCTTTATCTATCTTGTTGATTATCTCAAAGAATCATCTTCTGGTTTTGTTGATTATTTGTGCTGTTTTCTTTGTTTTTATTTGTTTGATTTCAGCCCTGAGTTTGACTATTTCCTGCCTTTTACTCAGCTTGGGTGTGTTTGCTTCTTTTTAGTTCTAGAGCTCTCAGGTGTGATTTTTTAGTTGTCATTGTGTAATCTCTCCACTTTCTTTACCTGGGCACTAAGTGCTATGAACTTTTCTCTTAGCACAGCTTTTATCATGTCCCATACGTTTGGGTATGATATGTCAACATTTTCATTAAATTCAAGGAAGTCTTTAATTTATTTCTTTATTCTTCCCTGACCATGTTATCGCTGAATAAAGAGTTGTTTAGTTTCCACATGTATGTGGACTTTCTGTAGTTTTTGTTGTTATTGAAGACCATTATTAAGTCATAGTGATCTGATAGGATGCATGGTATTATTTCAATCTTCTTGTATTGGTCAAGGATTATTTTGTGACCAATAATATGGTCGATTTTTGAGAGGCTACCATAAGGTGCTGAAAAGAAGGTATATTCTTTTGTTTTAGGGTGAAATGTTCTGTAGATGTCTGTTAAATCCATTTGGTTCATAACCTCTTGTAGTTCTGTTTAGTTTCTGTTTCAATGTCCTGTCCATTGATGAGAGTGGGGTGTTAAAGTCTCCTACTATTATGGTGTGGGATTCAATGTGTGTTCTGAGCTTTAGTAAACTTTCTTTTATGAATGTAGGAGCTCTTGCATTTGGGGCATAGATGTTGAAGATTGAAGCTTACTCTTGGTGGATTTTCCCCTTGATGAATATGAAGTGTCCTTCATCATGCTTGATAACTTTTGCTTGAAAGTCTATTTTATTGGATATTAGGATGGCAACTTCTGCTTGTTTCCTTGGACCATTTGCTTGGAAGATTTTTTTTCCTTTTACTCTGAGATAGTGTCTGTCTTTGTTATTGAGGTGAGTTTCTTGTATGTAGCAAAATGCTGGATCTTGTTTGTGTATCCAGTCTGTTTGCTTATGTCTTTTTATAGGTGAGTTGAGGTTGAGTCCATTAATATTCACAGATATTAATGAGAGATTATTGTTGTTTCCTGATGCTTGTTTTTGTAGGTGGCTTTATGTGCTTGTGGCTCTCTCCTTTTGACTTTGTTGTGAGGTGCTTAATATCCTGTCCTTTCTTTGGTGCAGTTACCTTCCTTGTGTTGGAGTTTTTCTTCTAGGATTCTCTGTATGGCTGGATTGATAGATTGATACTGTTTGAATTTGGTTTTGTCCTGGAATATTTTGGTTTCTCCATCTATGTTGATTGAGAGTTTTGCTTGGTATAGTACTCTGGGCTGGCATTTGTGTTCTCTTATAGTCTGCATGACCTCTGACTAGGTTCTTCTAGCTTTCATAGTCTCTGTTTTAAAGTCTGGTGTAATTCTGATAGGTCTACCTTTATATGGTACTTGGCCATTTTCCCTTTCAGCTTTTAATATTCTTTTTTTCCTGTGGTTTAGTGTTTTGATTATTATGTGATGAGAGGACTTTCTTTTCTGGTCCTATTTATTTGATCTTCTTGTACCTTTATGGCCATCTCTGTCTTTTCTTTTTGAGGAAATTTCTTGTACAATTTTGCTGAAGACATTTTCAGGTCCGTTGAGCTGGGCACCTTTGTTCTACTCTATTCTGATTATTCTTAGATTTGGTGTTTTCATTGTGTCCTTAATTTCCTGGATGCTTTGGGTTAGGAGTTTTTTATGTTTTGAATTATCTTTGACAGCTGTCTCAATCTCTTCTATGGTATCTTCTACACCTGAGATTCTCTCTTCTCTCTCTTGTATTCTGTTGATAATTCTTACATCTATAATTCCTGACGTCTTTCCTAGCTTTTGCATTTCCATGTTTGCCTCCATTTGTGTTTTTGTTATTGTTTCTATTTCTACTTTTAGGTCTTGGATCACTTTATTCAGTTCCTTCACCTGTTTACCTGTGTTTTTCCTATATTTATTTCAGTGGGTTATTGATATCCTCCTTAAATGACTCTACTATCTTCATGAGGCAAGATTTTAGGACAGATTCCTGTATTTCAGGTATTGTATTCAGGTCTTGCTGTGGTGGGAGAACTGTGTTCTGATCATTCCCACATATATTGGTTTTTTACTTATGATCTTGTGCTTGCCTTTTGCCATCTGGATATCTCTGGTGTTTGTTGGTCTGGATAACTGTCTGGAGTCTGCCTGTTTTATCCCTGGGTTACTTCAGGTCTTTTGGTAGGCCTACAGTCCTGGCTGTAGCACACCACCTATGGGGCCTTCCAACTGGAGGCTCTTCACAGGGGCAGAGAAGCTGTTTATATGTTGCCCTGGCTGCAGTAGATCTCCTGGGAGGCCTTAAAACTGTTGGACCTTCAGTGAAGCAATCAAGATGTCCAACTGCTCTGAGTACAGTGAGTCCTCATTTCCTCTGAGTGAGGTGGGTACTGAACTTCTCTGAGTTTAGTGGGTCCTCAGAGGCTCTGAGTACAGAGGGTCCTCTAGGATGCGTCAGGATATGGTGCCTTCACTGGAACAGACCAGTCAAGAGTCTGCCCCAGCAGAAAGGACCAGGCCGCAGTTGGATTTTCTTATAGAAGAAAATGCCAGTAGTGCTCACAGTGAATCCTCACTGGAGTACTCTGGACAAATTTGTATGCATTTTTTGCATAAATGGCTTCTAGGTAGTATCTAAGTGCCACCTGGCTACTTCCTTATACCTAGTTTTGGAGCTCGATCCTTGCTATCCAAAATATTTAATATTATTAATATTAATCTAATATTAATATTATTTGAATATATTAATATCCAAAATACTTAAGATTCAATCTTATGTTTGGTTCAAGATATTGAAAATTGTTTCCTACAAAAATGTTCTATTCTTTTTATTACAATCATCATAATCCATGCTTGGACAAATCTTAGTCCATCAATGTCTCATGAGAGGACTTTATAAAATGTTGAACTTATGTTCTCTGTTTCCAGAATCCTGTTTTAATTGCTACAAATTTTAGAGCTTAATAGACAGTATTTAATCAGTAATTATTTTAATAAATATTTTTAAAGTCACTTAAACTTGGTCAAGTACTTTTTAAGCATCTACCATGTGAAATTTAGTAATGAAGATACATCTATAAATTATATATAGTTCATTATCTCAATGTGTTATTGTTTCATGGCAAAAACATATTAATCCAATAACCACAATTAATTACCAACTTGGTAATTATGAAATTATAAAAGATAAATGGTATTACCCTGGTTGGTTTTGTTGTTGTTGTTAACATGACAGAAAATAATTATCTGAGAAGGGGAACCTCAGTTGAGAAAATGCCTTTATTATATTCCTGTAGGCTTGTCTGTAGGGAATTTCATTGACCAATGATGGATGTGGGAGTGCCTATCCCAGTGTAGTTGGTTCTAGCATTATACAGAAGCAAACTGAGCAAGCCACAGGGAGAATACCAGAAAGAAGCATTTCTTCATGTTCTCTGCTTCAGTTCCTGCCTTCAGGCTTCTGTTTTGAGTTCCTGCTCTGACTTTCCTTTTTGATGGACTACTACCATGAAGTGAAAGAAACCTTTGTACCCCAAGGTGCTTTGGGTCATGAATTTTAACCACAGTCATAAGCAAGTATCAAGAAGGGCTATAGGCAGAGTGTACTTAGAAAATCCCATTAAGGCTTTGTAAGGATCAAGCCCCTGGACCAAGTTCTGCAATATAAGTCACCCAGGGATAAAGGTTCAGAGAGACTTAAAGCACAGAAGACAGGAGTTAAAATTTGCTTTCTCTGCAGAGACAGTGCCATGGCAGTGATGGCTGAATAAAAGAAACCAAGAGGAGGTGACATGTTTGCTATATTAACAAATACAGCATCCCAGTAAAAAGAAAGGGCCTAGAAGAAGCTATTCAGCCATAAAAACATGTTAAGAGACCTTTCTAAATTCTAAAAGTAAATAGAAGCAGTTGACTATCTTTAGAGTGACAAATACAGGAATGGTGTGTTTTTGAGTAGCATGTTAATAGCACACTGGCTTGGCCTGGAAAGAGGGTCAGTGTATACAGGTAAATACTGGAGTGCTTGTTTACCATCTGTTATTATATAATGGCATACTCATATCTTAGGGTTTTTTTTTTAAGTGAAATATCTGTTTTATTAAAAGTCTTGTTTCATAATTGCTCTAATTAAACATCATGATAAAAAGAAAGTGAACTCAAATATAACACTTTTTCATCAAAATGACTCAAGTGAATTATGATGTAATAGAAAGTGCAAAACTAAACCCTAATAGGTTGTGACACAGGGGAAACCTAGATGACAATTTGCATGCTGAAACAACAATTTCTAAAATGTGATCTTTAAATGTATGAGAGAAATCGCTGATAAGTGCAAACTCAAGTTTATAATTTTGCTTTGCAAAAAGTGTCAAGAGAAGGTTACAGACTCAGAAAACAAGAAGTATACAATGAAGAGCGTTTTTAAATTGTTGACCAGAGTCATCAACCAACAACGAGAGAAAGAGCAACTCATTCAAATAGAGTGGAGTCCTCAGACCTGACTGATGTGACACCAGCAGTGAGGTGGACGCCTCACAAAGACTGGGGCTCCAAGTCAGAACCTTGTCTTGGCTCCATGTTTCTCTCGCTGCCTCACCCTTTTCATTTCCAGCTCTCCTTTCAGGTGAGCCCTGCTCGACTGTAAGCCACTGGATGGCCACAAAGATACTGGATGACAAAGTGCATGAGAGACATTCAGCCTCACATGTCCCCAAGGAAAGGAAATGCAAATAATGAAGGACCACATCCATTTCGTGGCTTTTGCAATATCTAGTCTAAAACACACCACACCAAACACTGGACAGGGTATGGAGCAATACAAATTCTCAGTTATTGCCTGTGGGAATGCAAGATGGCACTTTCATTTTAGAAGAGTTTGATTGTTTATCTTATAAAATTAAGCAAACTTTTCTTTCACTCAGCAATCTTGCTACTCAGTATTTGCCCAAAGGATTTGAAAGCGTGCTCATACAAATGGGCAAAGAGCCCTTTAAAGTGGCTTTGTCGTGTCCTCAGTTGTGAAGCAATGAGAATGTGTCTTGGCAGGTAAGTGCATAGCCTATGGCACTCTAGACAATGGGATGCTTTTTCTTGAAAGAAGGCTGTCAGAGCACAATAAGACCTGAGGAAACTGACATGCATTTTGTGAGAGAAAGAAGCATTTAAGTATGGATACAGAAAAATATCCATGGCTTTTAGAGAATAGGCTGTGAAGGACAAATGGAGCAGTGAAACATTTTTATATTGGTCTATGATTTGAATACTTGAGAAATCAACCCAGAGTTTGATTTTTCACCAAGAAAGAACTCTGATTTTAAATATGAGCACAGGATGATAAGGTGTAGAATACCTAGATTATAGCACATGGACCACTGTCCTAGAGTGATGTTGGAGCAGTTTTCCTGGAGGCCAGTGAGATGCGAATTCTATCCTTTTGGGACAAATTTGTTTTTGTGAACTTAGCATTGATCTTAAAATTAATCTTATTATTTAAATTTTTTTCATGAAGGCAAAATGGGAAGTACAACCCCCAAACATTGACAAGTGACCGTACGTGTGGTCAAATGTCTGTAATCCCAGGAATTTGTTAATGGTGGAAGGAAAATCAAGAGTTAAATTCATCTTTAACTATTTAGCAGATTAGAGTCCAGGGCTAGATGAAACCCTGTTTCAAAAAGTGTGTTTACAATAAGCAAAGATAACATAAATAGCACACTGAGGAAGTATACAGACACACAAGTACACACATACGTATGCATACACATGCATACACACAAACATACACATATGTGCACACACATACACATAAAACAGACATGCATGTGTGCACACACATGCACACACAAACATGCACACACATGCACACACAAACATATATACATGTACACACACATATATAAACATAGACAAACACAGGCACAAACACATGAGCAAACACACATGCATATACATGCATACACACAAACACACATACACATTTCAAACACACATGCACACACATACACATGCATGCACACACATGTACAAAGTAACAGGTTTATTACTCAAATGCCTAAAGGTCTGAAAGCCTGCAAACATTGAATCTATACATAATAAAGGATACACTCTGAATACAGATTTTTATAAGAAAACTTACAGGCAACCCAAATCAGTACATTTATATTTGGAGAAAGTAAGGACTGGTTCTTTGTTTGGAAATTACCAAATGGTTATAAGAAATGTCATTAGGAGTCATTTTATTGATGTGTTCTGCTGTAGTAAATATTTAATGTAAATCAGGGGTTCGGTTCCCAGAAAAAAGACACAAAACTTTCATATTTGTAGTAAGCCTCTAAAGCACTAGAGCTGTGCAGAATTTACCCTCTGTGTTGTGATGTCTGCTTCCCTGCCAATAACTTTGATATGTGACTTGCCATGCTCTGCCTGGATGGCTCTAATTCCAACTGGCTGGCCCTCACGGCCAATTCTCATGCCCCTTACCCCATGGCATTTTCTTCCCTCCCTGTCTCCTCTCTCCTCCCTGCCTCATCATGGTCCTTCCTCAGACCCCAAGCCCAGGAATCAAAACTCTGCCTATCTTTCTTCTGCCAAGATATAGGCTGTTGGCATCGTTATTTAACCAATAGTTGTAAAATAAGGAGCAAGGTTCCATACATAGTGTAACTTGGTGTGCATGAGGATCTCCTCATCCCTGGGGCCAATCAGGTACCGCGGTCAGTATTCAGCATTACAATACATAGGAGAAGAGCAAACCTCAACCATGCTCTTTTGGCACAATTACAGTATTTGGTTTTCCCCTAGGCTCATGGCATATTTAGTCTTAAGTTCTTGGGTACTTTAGCAATGTCAAACATGAGTTCCGTCTCATGGAGTGGGCCTTAAATCAAATCAGAAAGTAGTTGGTTAATCCCGTAATATTTGTGCTTTTGTTGTGCCATATCATACATTACCAGCAGGTCACTCTTTTAGATATCAGCGCTCATGGCTGGGTTGGAAGTTACCATTGTTCTCTGGTAATGTGCAGAGTACCTTCCGGTATGATGAATTCTAGTCAATAGAAGTAAAGCTTCTCTCTAGACTCCAGCTCAGCTGTTTAGTGTTTAATGAGATATGTAAATGCTGTCTTCTGCAATGGGGCTTTACGATCAGTGGAATCAGTGGATGAAGAACAAACAATAAATAGCCTTGGAAATAGTCTGTGATGTTTGGGGGTTCCCATGGGCCCCTTGTCTAATGATTCCAGAAGATGTAACCCATTTCTGACACTGGAGGTTTTACTTGTTGCATTCAGTCATCCAGTTGGGATACAGTCTCTCCTAATATTGATGATTCCATTTGGACTGCATCCATATGTGCATATATTTTAGAAAGCCCTACAGTAGCAGGTTCCCACGTGCTTTTCAAATGTCCTTCAGTGTCAGTTGCCACTCTCCATTGTTCCTCATTTACCCTTTCTTCTATTGCCACCCCTGTTTAATCCTATTCTAGTTTCTCCATAACAGTATTCTGTTTCTACTTCCTTAGAAGGACCTCTCCTGGCCCCTGATCTCCCTTAATAAATTCCTGACCTCAGTGGTTATAGGAATTTTATAGCATGTGTAACAATGTCTTAAAATCTAACCTCTATCAACAAATCTTACTGGGAAAATGGAGCAGAGACCGAAGGAAAGGCCATCCAGAGACCAACCCACCTTAGGATCCATCCCATCTGCAGACACCAAAACCTGACACTATTGCTGATGCCAAGGAGCACTTGCTGAAGGATCCTGTTATACCTCTACTCTGAGAGGTTCTGCAGCACCTGACTATTACAGATGCAGTCACAGTCAACCACAGATGGAGCCTGGGGACCCCAATAGAAGGATTAGGGGAAGGACTGAAGGAGCTGAAGGGGATTGCAGCCCATAGGAAGAACAACAATATCAACTAACTAGACATGCCCACACACCAGAGCTCCCACCAACTAAAGAGTGTACATGGATGGGTACATGGCTCCAGCTACATTTCTAACAGAGGATTGCCTTGTCTGGAGTCAGTGGGAGGGGAGGCCTTTGGTCCTATTGGTCCAGCATGGAGGGATGCTAGAGAGGTGAGGCTGGAATGGAGGTGGGGGACACCTTCTTAGAGGTAAAAAGGAGGGGGATGGGATGGGGGTTTGAGGAAGGGAGACAGGAAAGGGGATGACACTTGAAATGTAAATAAATAAAATAATCATAAAAAAGGCTAACATCCAAATAAGGTGGCTTACATGCTTAATCGTTACCATGCCATCTTTATGAAAACAAACTTCATTCAAAAGATTTAATGAGCTGAGATAATAGAAGAGTTGTAAAGTCTATTGAAAATACGTTTAAATCTTAATCCCTTTCACATATTGGTGATGGCTTTTATTTATTTACCAATGTATATATTAACTTTAAAATATTTTACATATAACTCAATACAGTAATGCCTGTGTTAATAATAATCAATGCTTTTAGATCTTATGTTTTTAACATTAAATTTTGGGTGGCCTTTCAAAGAGCTTAATACTAGATAGTTCCTAAATTTTAATTCGTGGCTGATAGGAGTTAATCCTGCATTCTGGAACAACTACTGAGAAGGTATTGCACCAGGCAATAATATGGTCTAAGCAGTTCTTTGTAACGATAATCTTGTTTAGGAAATACTCAGCAATATTCAGAAATGCATTTCTGAAAAGTTTACATATTCACTTTGCCTGAAAAACAAATTCAGTGGCGGGTAAGCATGAATTGTGGGAGGAAGAGCCTGAAGGAAGGACAAACGCAGAGACAGGAGACAGGTTGCTTGCAATCATTCTGCCTTGATGGAAATTTGCAACTGGGACAGTTGATTAAAAACTATGGCTTTTACTGTTTGTTTGTTTGTTTGTTTGTTTGAGACAGGGTTTCTCTGTCTAGCCCTGTCTGTCCAGGAAGTCACTCTGTAGACCAGGCTGGCCTCGAACTCAGAAATCCACCTGCCTCTGCCTCCCAAGTGCTGGGATTACAGATGTGCGCCACAACCGCGCAGTGCTTTTACTATTGATAATAGTTTTAGCTATCCTGGGAATTTTGTTATTCCAGATGAATTTGAGAATTGCTCTTTCTAACTCTATGAAGAACTGAGTTGGGATTTTGATGGGGATTGCGTTGAATCTGTATATTGCTTTTGGCAAGATGGCCATTTTAACTATATTAATCCTGCCAATCCACGAGCATGGAAGATGTTTCCATTTTCTGAGGTCTTCTTCCATTTCCTTCTTCAGAGACCTGAAGTTCTTGTCATACAAATCTTTCACTTGTTTGGTTAGAGTCACACCAAGATACTTTATATTGTTTGTGGCTATTGTGAAGGGTGTCATTTCCCTAATTTCTTTCTCAGCCTGCTTATCCTTTGAGTATAGGAAGGCTACTGATTTGCTTGAGTTTGTTTTATAACCAGTCACTTTGCTGAAGTTGTGTATCAGCTGTAGGAGTTCTCTGGTGGGGTTTTTTGGGTCACTTAAGTATACTATCATACCATCTGCAAATAGTGATATTTTGACTTCTTCCTTTCCAATTTGTATCCCTTTGACCTCCTTATGCTCTTGCTAGAAAGTCAAGTACTATATTGAAAAGATATGGAGAGAGAGGGAAGATTTGTCTAGTCCCTGATTTTAGTGGGATTGCTTCAAGTTTCTCTCCATTTAGTTTGATGTTGGCTACTGGTTTGCTGTATATTGCCTTTACTATGTTTAGGTATGGGCCTTGAATTCCTTCCTGTTCTTTCCAAGACTTTTAGCATGAAAGGATGCTGAATTTTGTCAAATGCTTTTTTAGTATCTAAGGAAATGCCCGTGTTGTTTTTTTCCTTTAGTTTGTTTATGTAGTGTATCGCATTGATGGATTTCCATATATTGAACCATCCCTATATCCCTGGGATGATGCCTACTTGATCATGGCAAATAATAGATTTGATGTGTTCTTGGATTTGATTGGCAAGAATTTTATTGAGTATTTTTGTGTCAATATTCATAAGGGATATTGACCTGTAGTTCTACCTTCTTTGTTGGATCTTTGTGTGGTTTTGGTATCAGCATAATTGTGGCTTTGTAGAACGAGTTGGGTAGAACTTCCGGGGGAATCAGTATCCCAGACCTCAAGCAGTACTACAGAGCAATAGTGTTAAAAAGTACATGGTATTGGTGCAGTGACAGGCAGGTAGATCAATGGAATAGGATTGAAGACTCAGAAATGAGCCCATAACACCTATGGTCACTTGATCTTTGACAAAGGAGCTGAACACATCCAGTGGAAAAAAGATAGCCTTTTCAACAAATGGTGCTGGCTCAACTGGAGGTCAGCTTGCAGAATGCAAACTGATCCATTCTTATCTCCTTGTACTAAGTTCAACTCCAAGTGGATCAAGGACCTCCACATAAAACTAGACACACTGAAACTAATAGAAAAGAAACTGTGGAAGACCCTTGAGGATATGGTCACAGGGGGAAAGTTCCTGAACAGAACACCAATAGCTTATGCTCTAAGATCAAGAAATGACAAATGGGATCTCATAAAAGTATGTTTCTGTAAGGCAAAGGACACTGTCAAGCAGACAAAACTGCAACCAACAAATTGGGAAAGGATCTTCACCAACCCTACATCTGACAGAGGGCTAATATCGAATTTATACAAAGAACTCAAGAAGTTAGACCCCAGAAAACCAAATAACCCATCCAAAAAGTGGGGTACAGAGCTAAACAAAGACTTTTCACCTGAGGAACTTTGGATGGCTGAGAAGCACCTTAAGAAATGTTCAACATCATTAGTCATTAGGGAAATGCAAATCAAAACAACCCTGAGATTTCACCTCACACCAGTCAGAATGGCTAAGATTAAAAACTCAGGAGACAGCAGGTGTTGGCAAGGATGTAGAGAAAGAGGAACACTCCTCCACTGCTGGTGGGATTGCAAGCTGGTACAACTACTCTGGAAATCAGTCTGGTGGCTCCTCAGAAAACTGGGCATGACACTTCCGAAGGACCCTGCTATACCACTCCTGGGCATATACCCAGAGGATTCCCCAGCATGTAATAGGGATACATGTTGCACTATGTTCACAGCAGCCCTATTTATAATAGTCATAAGCTGGAAAGAACCCAGATGTCCCTCAACAAAGGAATAGATACAAAAAATATGGCATATATACACAATGGAGTACTATTCAGCCATTAGAAACAATGAATTCATGAAATTCTTAGAGAAATGGATGGAGCTGGAGAACATCATCCTAAGTGAGGTAATCCAATCTCAAAAGAACACTCATGGTATGCATTCACTGATAAGCGGATATTAACCTAGAAGACTGGAATACCCAAGACACAATCCACATACCAAATGATGCCCAAGGAGAAGGAAGGTGTGGCCCCTGACTCTGGAAAGGCTCAGTGCAGCAGTGTAAGGGAATACCAGAACAGGGAAGAGAGAAGGGGTGGAGGGGGGGACAGGGGGAGGGAAGAGGACTTAGGGGACTTTTGGGGAGGGGGAGCCAGGAAAGGGGAAATCATATGAAATGTAAATAAAGAATATATCGAATAAAAAAAGGGTATGGCTTTAAACTGGCAATATCTTATTAAACCGACAGGCGTGCTTCAATTTAGAATAGCCATTGCCAAGTAAATTATATGATAATCAATGCCCAAATCATAAGCCATGGTCTATGATTTCTGCCTAAAACCAAAATGGCAAAAACCCAGACATTTATGGGTTTGAACTATGTTCAATACATCCAATATTTTATATATCTCATTACAAATTATCAATGAACAGCTTTGCAAAGGTACAAATAGCAGGCATTTGTCAAAGCTAAAGCAATGTCTATAGACTCCGTTACCCCAGTCTCTCCTTAGGCTGCCTATGCTTAACATTGTTAACAAAGGGCATATCTGCAGTTTTCCTGCATGGACAATTATTTCCTCATCATGAACATGAATAATATTTTTTCTGACATGCAAGAAACAAAACATACTCAATTAAGCACACTGATGTATAATTAAATATTCCCAAAATGAATCCTACTAATGTTAATGTAGAACTTTTATTGTGTGCTACACTGTAGTAAATAACTTAAATAAAAAATATTTAAATAAACAAAGGGATAATTTTATTCCTGTCCTACTCCTTATGCCCAAGAGCAGCACAGGAGGCGCGTGCCTACCATTCTGGTCATTCAGTGTACACTCCTAAGGCGACATGTGTGTGTCAACTGCATATAAAATAGTAGAAGAGACAGAGAAGTAAATTTTTTTTTTTTTTGTTTTTCGAGACAGGGTTTCTCTGTGTAGCTCTGGCTGTCCTGGAACTCACTCTGTAGACCAGGCTGGCCTTGAACTCAGAAATCCGCCTGCCTCTGCCTCCCAAGCGCTGGGATTAAAGGCGTGTGCTACCACCACCCAGTGAGAAGTAAATATTAATAATTTGTACTGATAAAAATTTACTATAGAGAATTCCAGAGGGAAAATGCAAAGACAACCCTTCAAAGAAGAACCTTCACAATACTGTAATCATATAGTATTTCAGAATATTATCACAACGGTGCCCTACCAAATGCTGTATGAAGAAAACCAGTTACATAATAAACATTGAAGTGGTTGGGCTTTGCTTAGGATGGTATCTCCATGCAATCTGTTAGATGAGCTTCAGCATAAAAAGCCAATTGGTAAAATTTGCTAGAAACACTAATATTATTGAGTGCAAAAGAAAATCTAACAAAAGGCAATCCGTGTGTATGTATATATATATATATATATGTATGTATGTATGTATGTATATATATGCAATTAAACACAGTCTTCTACAGAACTGTGTCTGCACTGGATTCCTCTTCCTGGCGGGGAATGTGTGCTCTCTACTTGGAGGGTGGCTTCCCAGCTCTCCAATTTATGCAACTTCAGCATACAATGCACTGTTTTAGCATTTTGTTCTAGTTAAGCTGTGCTTATGTAAGACTGGTGATAAGAAAGAATGTTGCAGGACTTATGATTCAACAGCTGGCAGATTTCCTTAGAAAGCAATGTTCATGTCAAATGCAGACTCACCCCATAGTTACTATAAACCTGACCGCATAGCCACCTGCACTTGATATAGTGCAGCAAACATAAAATGTGTATGAACTTCTGTTATGTAGGATGGTGCTATTATATATCTCTGCTTGAGTATCCCTCTCAAAGTCTTCTAAGTAGATTTAGTTCTACATCGGTGAAACAGACCACAGATCTAAAATTAATCATACTATTGGAATTAAATAATTTTATAATAAGAATAGACCCCAGAAAATTTACAAATCAAAAGTCCAATTATGAATGAGAAAATCAAGGCTCTGAAAGAATTAAATGATTTGTTCAAAGTCTGATAGACAATGGCATAGCAGAATCTCTGACTTAAACGTTTTTACCTCTAGTCCAATGTTCCTCTTCTCAGGCTGGGTTGACTTCAGAGAGTCTGTGTTTGAACATTTGTGTAAAATGAAGGGTTAGCTCATAACAATGGCTTACACACACACACACACACACACACACACACACACACACACACATCCATGAAGTTTAAGGTTCCACATAGTAACTCGAGGGCCCACTGAGAAGTGGTTATGATCTCACTGGAGTTCTATGTAGTATTTTATTAAAAGAAATAATGGCTAAATTCAGTTTTGAAGACAGAAATTAATGAAGACCTGTCTGCAAATTCTATAAAATGAAAAATCATTTTGCATGTTTAGAAGGATTAACTCATCTGTCCTATCATAGCTAGCGAGGGATCTGCAGGTTCATGCCTGATTTCTTGTGCTATTACATATGACCCACAGATATTGCTCGCTGGAGACAGCAGCGTGTACAGAAAACTTTTCTATGTCAAGCACATTTCTCTCTCATTGTCCTTAGCACTAACAATGGCCAATGAATTAGCTTATGCAAATAATCTGGATTACTTGAAAATCAAATAAGCATATATATTACCATTATATCAATCAATCAAAAGTTACATAATAATAGTCATCTGACTATATTCAACTTTTTAAGAATATAGAAAAAAGATCGAAAGCAGCAGTCTTTAATAATGTTTACATGGGTGTATATTTAAAACTAATAAAATTAGTATAGCTTTGATAAAGTAACTACTAAAGCACAAGTTCATTAGCTATACAGGAGTCCTCAAAAGCACTGACATCGGACAGCCACCGGCCAAGGATCAGGCAAACAAGTCTCGATAAAGGAGGCTTGTGCAGAAGAGGTTGGAAGAGGCCTCCCTCACTAAGGCAGGCTTCAGTCCTGCTGTGGCCAGAGCATTTCATGCTTGCTCAGACCTAGCAAAGCCTTCCCTTCCTCTCCAGGTCCCGGACATTGCCTTCCCATAACTCTGAGAAGTTTCTGTATTGTACTTAGTTGTCTCTCATGTAAGTCTGTTTCTTATTTTCAACAATTGCATATTTTTCTGCAAAAGTGACAATATTGCCAATCACACATCCCCAGGGGTCCAAAGCACACCTGCTACCGTTTGTTGGTTTTACTGTGGCTTTGTGCTGGCACACTGTGCTCGGTCTCGGGTGTGGCTCTGTGCTGGCACACTGTGCTCGGTCTCGGGTCTGGCTCTGTGCGGGCACACTGTGCTCGGTCTCGGCTGTGGCTCTGTGCGGGCACACTGTGCTCGGTCTCGGGTGTGGCACTGTGCGGGCACACTGTGCTCGGTCTCGAGTGCGGCTCTGTGCGGGCACACTGTGCTCGGTCTCGGGTGTGGCTCTGTCCGGGCACACTGTGCTCGGTCTCTAGTGCTGCTTATTTAAAAACTTCTGGAAGTGACATGCCCAATTTTCTGAGGAACCGCCAAACTGTCACTTCCAGAGGACCCTGGCATACCACTCCTGGGCATATACCCAGAGGATTCCCCTGCATACAATAAAGACACATGCTCCACTATGTTTATAGCAGCCTTGTTTATAATAGCCAGAAATTGGAAGGAGACCAGATGTCCCTCAAAGGAGGAATGGATACAGAAAATGTGGTATATTTATACAATGGAATACTACTCAGCAATTAAAAATAATGAATTCATGCAATTTGTAGGTAAATGGTTAGACCTGGAAAATATCATCCTGAGTGAAGTAACCCAATCACAAAAGAATGCACATGAAATGCAATCACTGATAAGTGGATATTAATGAGCCCAGAAGCCCTAAATACTCAAGACACAAATAGCAAGTCAAATGATTCCCAAGAAGAAGAAAGGAGAGGACCCTGGGCCTGTAAAGATTGCATCCAGTTTAGTAAAGAAACCGAGGGGGGAGGGGGAATGATTGGGGAATAGTTGGGGGGGGAGAGGAACTGTGGGAACTATGGTGGGTGGGAACAGGGAAAGGGGAAAGCCTTTGGAATGTAAACATAGAATATAGAAAATAAAAATAAAAAAAAAATTCTTTGACCAGGAGTGCCCTGCATGCAATAAAGACACATGCTCCACTGTGGAAAAAAAAAAAAAAAAAAGCTTCTGACATTTTGTAAGTGTTAAATCCAGTTACAGGGAGTGTAGGTGAAGCCCAGCAACTGAGTCCTTACTGCTTTTGCAAAGGTCTGAGTTCCAGCCGCAGGTCAGCTGGCTCACCACCACCTGTAAGCTCCAGCCCCAGGGGCTCCACACCCGCTTCTGACCTCACAGGCTGCAGTACACGCTGTCTGACACACACACACACACACACACACACACACACACACACACACATACTCACACACCCATACATAGAAATGATTCGGTTTCAGGTGTCACAAAATAACCTGACAGATTCAGCTTGGATACACACTGGTTCTACAGAAGTCAGCAGGCACAGACCTATTATCTATGTGGAGTCTTCCCATTCGTGATGGACACTGTTTCCTCTGTTCAGCTCCCACTCTGATTATTAATATTTCTTGTTTCCAAATACTTTTATTTTCTTCTTTCTAATTTTCAGGTTGGAAGCTTGGATTGGTGATTTCTATCTTCCATCTTTCCTAATGCATACAAGCAATGCTCTAAACACACCCACTATTATTTCAATGCAAATATTCATTTCATTTGATTGAGAAAATTTAATTAGCTTTGAGAACTGATGATCTGCCAGGGATAAAAATTGCCATCATATAATAATAAAAGTGTCCATTGTTCTGGAAGGAACACTAATCTTTAATAAGCATGTGTCAGAATATGATCTTTATAATAATAAACTTCGTGAAGACATTAGCAACATCCCTATTAAATACTTGACATACATAATCTGAAGATGGGATATTTAGTCTCCCTTTGTTTTCTATCTGTCTTACTGGTTTTATTAGTTTAATTATGTTCAAATTTCAGTGTATTTTACATGATTTTCCCTTTAAAAATGTATTGTATCTCCCCAAATATGTTCAGTTTTGATGAATGTCCCAACATATAAGCTAGTGAAAAAACAATTTTTATGCTTTTATGTGATGAAGTATATTATAAATGCAATCAGATTAGACTGACATACTGTCTTTTCGCTCATTGATATGTTTGTTTGGATTTTTCTCTCTGCTGAATCTGTCAATTAGCAGTAAGAAATTACTAAAGATTTTAATAGGAATGTTGCTAATGTCTTCACGTAGTTAATTATTATAAAGATCAGATTCTGATATCTTTATAAGACACATGCTTATTAAAGATTAGTGTTCTTTCCAGAACAATGGGCACTTTTATTATTCTATGATGGCAATTGTTATCCCTGGCAGTTGTTTCTGGCCTACAGTAAGCTTTATCTTAAATAAATACAGCATTTCAGCTTTGATCACTGTTAATATGGTATATCATTCTCCATCCCTCTACTTTTAATCACTGTATGTGTTTACTTTAAAAGTGAATTTCTTGTAAGCAACACAGTACTGACATTTTTATTAAAAATATACTCAGTTCTGTAATTTTATATGTGAGTGTCCCTGTGTCTGTCTGTTTGGTTATGTTGCCCTGAGTCCAGGTGCCCACAGGTGGCAGAAGAGAGCAATAGCATCCATGCAGTGTGGAATTAAAGGCAGGTTGAGAGACCGAACATTAGTTGTGGAAAACAAACTTGTGTCCTCTACAAGTATGTGGTTTTTTTTCTCCACCTTGGATAATTTCATTATTTACATTTAAAATGCTATCCCCCTTCCCAGTTTCACCCCTGGAAACCTCCTATCCCATTCCCCCTCCCCCTGCTTCTCTGAGGGTGTTCCCCCATCAGCATATTCACTCCCACCTCTCTGCCCTCTAATTGCCCTACACTGGGGCATCAGGCCTTCACCGAGCCAAGGGCCTCTCCTCCCATTGATGCCCAACAAGGCCAACCTCTGCTACATGTGCAGCTGAAGGCATGGGTCCCTCCATGTGTACTTCTTGGTGGTGATTTAGTCCATGGGAGCTCTCTGAGGTCTGGTTGGTTGATATTGTTGTTCTTCCTATGAGGTTGCAAATCTCTTCATCTCCTTCAGTTTTTTCTCTTAACTCCTGCATTGCGGACCCCATGCTCAGTCCAGTGGTTGGGTGTGAGCATCTGCCTCTGTGTTTTTCAGGCTCTGGCAGAGGCTCTCAGGAGACAGCCATATCAGGCTCCTATCACCATGCATTTCTTGGCATCCGCAATAGTGTCTGGGTTTGGTGACTGTATATAAGATGGATCCCCAGGTGGAGGAGTCTCTGGATGGCCTTTCCTTCAGTCTCTGCTCCACACTGTGTCTCTGACTTTGCTCCCATGAAAATTTTATTCCCCCTTCTAAGAAGGATTGAAGCATCCACACTTTGGTCTTCCTTCTTCTTGAGCTTCATGTGGTCTGTAAATTGTATCTTGGGTATTCCGAGCTTCTCGGCTAATATCCACTTATCAGGGAGTGCATACCATGTGTGTTCTTTTGTGATTGGGTTACCTCACTCAGGATGATATTTTCTAGTTCCACTCATTTGCCTAAGAATTTCATAAAGTCATTTATTTTAATAACTGAGTAGTACTCCATTGTGTAAATGTACCACATTTTCTGTATTCATTCCTCAGTTGAAGGATATCCAGGTTCTTTCCAGTTTCTGGCTATTAGAAATAAGGCTGCTATGAACATATTAGATCATGTGTTCTTGTTATATGTTGGAGAATCTTCTGAGCATATGCTCAGGAGTGGTATATCTGGGTCCTCAGATAATACTGTGCCCAATTTTCTGAGGAACTGCAAGACTGATTTCCAGAGTGGATATATCAGTTTGCTATCCTACCAAAAATGGGAAAGTGTTCCTCTTTCTATACATCTTCACCAACATCTGCTGTCACCTGGGTTTTTGATCTTAGCTCTTCTGACTGGTGAGAGGTGGAATCTCAGAGTTGTTTTGATTTGCACTCCTCTGATGACTAATGGCCATCTTGCTGGAAGCAATCTACATATTCAATGCAATGCCCATCAAAATTCCAACTCAATTCTTCACAGTGTTAGAAAGAGCAATTTGTAATAACAAAAATCCCAATCCCAGGATAGTAAAAACTATTCTCAACAATAAAAGAACTTCTGGGGGAATCACCATCCCTGAGCTCAAGCTGTATTTCAGAGCAATAGTGATAAAAACTGTGTGGAATTAGTACAGAGACCGCAGGAATATCAATGGAATAGAATTGAAAATTCAGAAATAAACCCACACACCTATGGTCACTTGATCTTTGACAAAGGAGCTAAGAACCATCCAGTGAGAAAAAAGATAGCCTTTTCAACAAACAGTGATGGTTCAACTGGAGGTCAGCATGTAGAAGAATGCAAATTGATCCATTCTTATTTCCCTGTACAAAGCTCAAGTCCAAGTGGATCAAGGACCTCCACATAAAACCAGACACACTGAAACTAATAGAAGAGAAAGTGGGGAAGAGCCTCTAACACTGAACAGAACACTAATGGCTTATGTTCTAAGATCAAGATTTGACAAATAGGACCTCATAAAATTGCAAAGTTTCTGTAAGGCAAAGGACACTGTCAAGAGGACAAAACAGCAACCAACTGATTGGGAAAAAATCTTAACAAATATCATATCCAGTAGAAGGCTGATATCCAATATATACAAAGAACTCAAGCAGTTGGACTTCAGAGAGCCAAATAACCCTATGAAAAATGGGTTACAGAGCTAAACAAAGAATTTTCAACTGAGTAATATGGAATGGCTGAGAAGCACCTAATGAAATGTTCAATACCCTATGTATGTATTCTTAACCACGGGCCATCCCTCCAGCCTGATTTGTCTTTTATTTGATTTATTGGTATATTTTGTTTTGTTTTGTTTTAACAAACAATTGTAAAATAAAAAAATAGATCTTAAAAGTCAACTTATTTTCTTAAATGATAATGTATTCATTCATGTTCTTATATTTAAATACAGGGAATGTTGTATAGTCTGGCCTATAATATAATTTAATTTTTATTGTGGTGGATTTAAATTGTCTCTTAATTGCAAACATTACACATTGTATACTAAGAACTATAGTGTTTTCAATTTTATAATTATTATATATGTGAGTATATAATGTGCAAAGGCAAGAGGGCAATTTAGTAGAACTGAACCTCTTCTATCTTTATATGAGTTCAATAAACTGAACTCAGGACTCTAGGCCCTGGCAGCTGCTGCTTCTTCTCCCTCCTCCTCCTCCTCCTCCTCCTCCTCCTCCTCCTCCTCCTCCTCCTCCTCCTCCTTCTTCTTTCTCCTCCTCCTTCTCCTACCTTCTTCATCTCCCTCTTCCTCTCCTTCTTCTTTAATTTGTTAAATGGTTTTTACCTATCCTATCTTGCTATCCATATTTAGACTTTTTTAAGAAATAGTTTATGAGAATTTGATCTTTCTTTAACCACTCTGTGAGCAAATCTATTGAATGCAAGGTTGAAACCCAGAGTTTGAAAGAGTTGTTAAATACATTAGAGTACTTTTCTTCTAAAAGAGAGATAGGACCTAGTCTGAATTTAGGAAAGATAACTCAAATGTCAGAAAGAGGAAGGGTGCACAGCAGAGCCTGGGAGTGAGTCAGTGCTGCTGTGGAAGAAGTCTCGGGAAGATGGGGGGGGGGTTACCTGTCCTCATAAGTCACTGGAAATATACTAAGCTGTGGAATTTAATGATGAGTGAGAGGAAGAAGAGGGGAGAATTAAGGGTGAACCAGGAGGTCAGGATTCAATGTTAGGCCAAATGCTAATGAATTAACTAACATACAGTAAACACAAGGAAAAGAGACCATAAGTGATAATTACTTCCCTAGTATAGGCAGTACATGTAACTAGATAGTTCTAATTATATTTGAATTAAATGCTTTTTGAAGTTCACAGAAAATCTGTGGATCAAAAAATGTATAAGTGCAAAGGATAAGATTCAGTCTGCTAGGGTAACCAGAAGAAAAATAGAGGCAAAGACATAAGTTACAAGTGTATCAATTATTAGATCATAATTCGTAACATCAAGACAATGTTTTATTTACAGTAATTAGTTTGAGCCATTCTCAGACTGTGGCCATTTGTAGTAGTCATGCTATTTTTAAATGTAACCAGAAACCTGTTCTGATGACAAAGAATTAATTAGTGTAACAATGCAGGTTAGAATCAAACAAGTGGTTTTAATGGATAAAGCACTGTTATAGAACACTTTAAACTCATTCATATCAGAAAGTTCCTGATAGTTAATGAAAATATTACAACAAGCTTATAATAATCATACATTAAGTTCAGACAAACAGCATTTTCTCTAACATCAGGAATCAGTCAGGTGTGCCAACTGTCCCTCTCATTTGATACAATGCTTTAAGCCCTAAGGTATAGCATAAAAGTCTGTGACCCTATCAGGAGCAATGGTGCTGTTGTATTTCACAGAACAAACAACAAATCTCTCAGAATCCTAAAGTTTCAGAATCCTACATGTTCCCTGAATTGCTTGCATTTGGTTTGAAAGACACTGCAATAATCCTATCCACATCTTGCAGTCTCAGAACTGTGACCATCCAGTCTACAAATCCAATTACTACTTTTATTCATCCATTAATGTATTGAAGGTCTCTTCTTCAATTAATGGTCTAGGGTTTGAAGTTTATACCATCCACATATATTTAATAGGAACTTGGGAAGGGGTGTGTGTGTGTGTGTGTGTGTGTGTGTGTGTGTGTGTATGTATGTGTGCGCGCTCATGCACATGCTATAATTAGCAAGGGTGTCACAAGACTCAGTATTATGGTTATTGTCTGTGCTAGACCTAAAAGTATCAAATCTCTAGGCCCTCCCCGACTCCAGCCACCACTATCACAACTTGTTGTATCATTTACATTTGTTCCCATAAAACCTAAAGACAGTCTCTGCCATGGTCCATCTACTTTGACCAAAGCTGATGGTGCCAAAACCACTGGTATCATTGTGCTTGTTCCACATGTTCCTTAAAGGGAACACTTCTTGTTTTGTAACCCAAAGACTGCATTTGCCATCACCACACACATGAACATCACTATATTCCTTCCATAGGAACTGGAGAAGATAATTTCCTATTTTCTGAAGCTTCAGAACCATGGGTATTTCTACAACACTTGCCATCCCACCCTTTCCTGTCTTGTGGGACCTGGAGACAGTTCTACAGATTGTGTATCAACAGGACCATGACTGCGGCCATCACAGATCAAAGGGCCACAGTGCTTGGTTCTGTCTAAAGAGATACACATGTGGACGTCTGTATTATCTGAAAAGACGAAGCACGTCATTCATGAGTCACCAACCTAGACTGTCAAGGCACTCACAGACTCTTTGACATCGGTGACACCTAAGGAAATCGAGTGGACATTGAACTTGTAAAGCCATCTGGATCAACTCAGGCAAAGGATCAACTGAAGCCATACTTATATAAGTGGAAACATTATTCTCATACAGATAATACTCAATAAAAGAAGTATTTTATCACATGTGCAGACTTCACTGTAGGGACCTAAGGATCATGACAAATCAAAAATGGTCACTTGGATACCTTCAATGAGAGATTTTTTTTTCTACAAATGGATCCCAAGTAAAAGCAAATCCTTAAACTGCTTGAAAAAAATCAAAGTAAGGAAGTTAAAGAATCTCAATGACATACAAGAGAATGTAAATAGGTGACACAATGAAATGAGAAAAGAAATATCAAGTCATCAGAAATCTTAGGCATTTTAAGATTTCTTCTGCCTTAAATTTAAAGAAATATAGAGAGCCACATAAATATAAATCTCTAAACTTGGAAGATAAATTAAAAAAAAACAACAACAGAAAAAAATGAAAGAAATAAAGACAGATAAAGCATAAAGAAATATTAAAATATTCAAGATACCACTAAGAAAACAATTTAGCTAGTGGTGGCGCACGCCTTTAATCTCAGCACTTGGGAGGCAGAGGCAGACAGATCTCTGAGTTCGAGGCCAGCCTGGTCTACAGAGTGAGTTCCAGGACAGCCAGGGCTACACAGAGAAACCCTGTCTCAAAAAAAAAAAATAAATAAGGAGAGAGAGAGAGAGAGAGAGAGAGAGAGAGAGAGAGAGAGAGAGAGAGAAAGAAAGAAAGAAAGAAAGAAAGAAAGAAAACAATTTATATTTGCACGAGCAAGCCATGCAGCTCCACAGAGTGAACGGCCCGCCAGGAAAGAGGGATCTCCCAGCAGTCCTTTCACTTCTGAGCACAGAGATGAGATCATTACCTTCTCTCTGGAGGGGAACAGCTAGGAGCACACAGGGCATACGATCAGTGGACCTGCTGGGACAAGAGTCTTCTGGTCTCCCAGGAGTATGGACACAGGCTTACAGGCCCACAGGAGGGACAAGCTCCAGCCAGAGACAGGAAGATCAACTAACACCAGAGATAACCAGATGGTGAAAGGCAAGTGAAAGAACCCTACCGACAGAAACCAAGGCTACTTGGCAGCATCAGAACCAGTTCTCCCACCACAGCAAGTCCCAAATACCCCAACACACAGGAAAAGCAAGAGTTGGATTTAAAATCTTATCCCATGATGCTGATAGAGGACTTCAAGAAGGATATAAACAACTCCCTTAAAGAAATAAAGGAGAACATGGGTCAACAGGTAAAAGCCCTTAAAGAAGAAACGCAAAAAATTCCTTATAGAATTACAGGAAAACACAAACAAGTGAAGGAACTGAACAAATCCATCCAGGATCTAAAATTGGAAGTATAAATAATGAAGAAATCACAAAGGGAGACAACTCTAGAGATAGAAAACCTTGGAAAGAAATCAGGAGTCATAGATGCAAGCATCAACAACAGAATACAAGATATAGAAGAAAGAATCTTGTACTGAAGATACCATAGAAAGTATTGACTCTATAGTCAAAGAAAATGCAAAATGCAAAAGGCTTGTAACTCGAAACATTCAGGAAATCCAGGACACAATGAGAAGACCAAACCTAAGGAAAAGACCAAGCCTCTTCTATAGGTATAGAAGAGAGTGAAAATTTCCAACTTAAGGAGGCAGTAAATATCTTCAACAAAATTATAGAAGAAATCTTTCCTAACCTAAAGAAAGAGATGTCCACGAATATACAAGAAGCCTACAGAAAACCAAACAGACTGGACCAGAACAGAAATTCCTTGTGTCACGTAAGAATCAAAACACTAAATGCACTAAACAAAGAAAGAATATTAAAAGCAGTAAGGGAAAAAGGTCGAGTAAACTTATAAAGCTAGAACTATCAGAATTACACCAGACTTCTCACCAGAGATGATGAAAGCTAGAAGTTCCTGGGCAGATGTCATACAGACCCTAATAGAACACAAATGCCAGCCCAGGCTACTATACCCAGCAAAACTCTCAATCACCATCGATGAAGAAACCAAGATATTCCATGATTAAACCAAATTTACACAATATCTTTTCACAAATCCAGCCCTACAAAGTATAATAGATGGAAAATGCCAACATAAGGAGGGAAACTACACCCTAGAAAAAAGCAAGAAAGTAATCTTCCAACAAACCCAAAAGAAAGTAACCACACAAACATAAAAATAACACAAAAGATAACAGGAAACAGCAATCACTTTTCCTTAATATCTCTTAACATCAATGGATGCAATTCCCCAATAAAAAGGCGTAGACTAACAGAAGTATTTTTTATGGAAATCTTCAATTTTATCAAAAAATGTTTGTAATTCCTCTTCCAATTAATTTAGTTTTTGTGTCTACTATTTTATCTGTATTATTTTCCATGGTAATCTTCAATTTTAACATCTTTTTCTATATATTTCTTCAATTTTATCAGAAATGTTTTCCATGTAAATCTTCAATTTTATCAGAAAATGTTTATAATTCCACTTTCAATCAACTTAGAAATATTTTTATGCCTACCATTTTTCCGTATAATTTTCCATGAAATAGTCAATTTAACATGTTTTTCTATATATTTCTTGAATTTTATCAGAAATATTTTCCATGTAGATCTTCAGTTTTATCAGAAAATGTTTTTAATTTCACTTTCAATCAGCTTAAAAATATTCTTATGCCTATCATTTTATCTGTGTAATTTTCCATTATAATCTTCAATTTAAACATATTATTCTATATTTTCTAAAATTTTATCAGAAATATTTTTCACATAAATCTTCAATTCTATCATAAAATGTTTCTTCTTCCTTTTTAAATTAATTTAGCAATGTTCTTTATGTCTACCGTTTTACTCTTTTAATTTTCCATAAAAATTGTCAATTTAACATGGTTTTCTTTATTTTTCAATTTTGTCAGAAATAGTTCCATGTAAATCTTCACTTTTATCATAAAAAATAAAACAATTTATGTCACAGAAATTCTAGGAGAACACATACACAGAAAGCATGAAGACATCATTTAATAATATCCTGACTAGACTCATTCAAAAAAGCTTCTATATATTTTTGTATGCAGAATGTGAAAGTATGAAACACCCAGAATTCAAAAATAGTGCAGGAAAAGTGTCACACATAAACTGAAACCTGATTAGACTGGCAGCAGATTAAAAAAAAAAAACCCACAAAACATATATGCCAGAAAGAAATAGAGGGAAATATTAAAACTGAGAAAAAACAGCCAACCAGGACTTTTATCCATCAACCCTATTATCTGTAAATGAAAGAGAAATAAGTCCTTTCTAGAAAAGCAAAAACTGGCAGAATTTATCAGCACCAGACCAGAGTCCTTCATAGGAAGCAAGGATGGAAACAACGGTTCTGAAAATGTACCACTGTGCAGGTTCACAGGCAGAAGAAACACATACAAAAGAAGGACAATGAAGCCGTGAGGAATTTTAGATGCACCAAGCTACAAGATAATCAATCAAAGAAAAAAAAGAAGGACTCACAAAACAAGACATAATATGGCTTGCTATGTCACACCTATAATCCCAGTACTTGAAAGCAGAGTCCAAAGGATTATAAATTTGCTGCTTGGCTATCACAAGCTAGACGTAGCTTATGAAACTTAAAAGGAAAATGACCAAATGATTAAAGGAAACTTAAATGTATAGATAACGACCTTGAATATTAGCACATGTAAATCACCAATCCAAAGACACAGATTCCCAGAAAAAAGAAACGAAAGGCAAGAGCCAATTATACAACTATGTGCTGGAACCCACTTCGTTGGCAAAGAGAAGCACAGGTTGAGAGTGATGGAGAAAGATAAATCATGCAACGAAACAAAAGGCAATGAAGGTTATACTATTTAGATAAAGGAATCAATCGGCCGAATATTTATTAATTAACAAATATATTACCAACACTGGACTGCGCAATACATAAAGCAATTACTTATATGCCTAACAGTAGAGACTCAAAACAATGCTAGTTAATTAGAGACTTTGACATTTTATTTTTTACATCAGGGAAATAATTCAAACAGAAAATCAGCAAGTAAGATTTAGAGTTGAATCATACTATAGAATAAATGGACCTAACACCTATTAAGGGAATATTTCATCCAACAGCAGCAGACTATACACTTTCTTCCTTTGGGACACAAAACATTCTTCAGGATAGATCATATGTTAGGTTACAAATTAAATGTCAGTATTTCTTTTTTAAAAATCATATTATGTCTTTGCAGTGCACAGTCACATTGTTGTTAAGGAGCTCTGTTGTCATATGTTATTAAGTCTCCACAACTTACAATAATATTACTGTTTCCTAAGCCAAATGTGTCCTGCAAACCATGTTTTCAACCAATCCTGAATTTGTAGTCCACTGTAGCTGTTTTCAGACACCCCACAAGAGGACATCAGGTCTCATGACAGATGGTTGTGAGCCACTATGTGGATGCTGGGAGTCTGAACTCAGGACCTTCTGAAGAGCAGTCAATGCTCTTAACAGCTGAGCCAGTTCTCCAGCTCTCTAATCCTGAATTTGTAATCCACACTGCATATCCTTCCCTTTGTCTTGCTAAACTGAACCTATGCTGCGTGTTCTTTTGCCTTATGAAAATATGTCCTCCCAGAAACCTTGATGACTTCACAAGATGATTCCACGTGATGTACTCTTGCACTCATTGTTGTCACCGCCTGTCTAACAGCTTTTTGCTCATGTTTCCCCATAGGAATCCTCAAAAGCCAATGAGGTGTTGCTCTCTGAAGTCCACATTTAGGGTGAGGCAGCCGTCTGGCCAGTCACTTGTCTGCTTTTTAATAAGGCTTGCTTAATCAGACAGTTGTGGAAATGTTTCCCGCCCCTCAGGTCTAACAAAGATCATATGTTAAGTTACGAGTAAAAAAGTAATATATTTTTTAAAGGAATTATTGTGTCTTTGTAGAGCACAATGGAATTAAATTAGAAATCAATGGAGAGCAATTGTCATATGTGAGGTACATTTTATTAGTTCTTTGTTTATAATATTAATGAATATATTAAAAGTAAATAAAAAATTGTATAGACAACCTAACAATACAACTCAAAGACTCCAAACAACAAAATAAAAAACAAATTTTTAGTAGAAAACAAACTTTAGAGCAAAAATAAATGACACTATAAACCAAAAATCAAATAAATGAGTTAATATTTTGAAAATATGAACAGATTTGACATGTTATGTTAGAGAAAAAGAGAGAACAAAATTATCTCTTAAATAAGAAATATAAAATAAATAAAATTATATTCTATATAATTCTATTTATATATTTATATATAACCTTTTACATATTATACATTATATATTATATATAAGGAAATGTATGAAAGAAGACATTGTAACTGATGCCACAGCTATGCAGAAGCACAAGAAACTACTATGAACATCTACACACAAATGACTGACTCTACTTAAGGAAATGTTTCCAAAGGGAGGCATTCGGGATCATCAGTCTAACTCAAAGGAGTCCAGTAAAAACTCTGTGTACTGTCAGACTCCACTTATATGAAATACCTATGAAAGCCAATTCTAGTTAGACAGATCAATAGCTAGCAGCAGCTAGCTAATAAGTTCAGAATTTCTTTTGAAGTAATGGAAACAGCGATGGCAAACAATTGGACATTTTGGTTATATTAAATGCAACTGACGTGTGCTCTTTAAAATGACTCTGCCATAAATAACCCTTTAGATTTATTTATTTTTATTTTATGGATGTTGGTGCTTTGTATGAGTCTATATCTGTGAGCCATATTCATGTCTTGTGTCCAGGGGCATTAGAACAGGGTGGTGGATCCTAGGGAACTGTAATTACAGATTGATATTAGCCATTTGGGTACTGGAAATCAGATCAGGAGCCTTCTAGAAAAGCATCCAATTCACTTGACCAAATGAAATCATCTCTCTACTCGCCCATGCTAATAGTATCTATTTATTTAATTTATCAATCTGATTATCTATCTATCTATCTATCTATCTATCATCCTTTTTTTTTTCTTTTTTGGGTTTTGTTTGTTTGTTTGTTTGTTTGTTTGGATTTGGTTTTTTCAAGACAGGATTTCTATGTATAACCCTGGCTGTCCTGGAACTCACTCTGTAGACCAGGCTGGCCTCGAACTCAGAAATCCGCCTGCCTCTGCCTCCCAGAGTGCTGGGATTATAGGCGTGTGCCACCACCGCCCAGCTCATTTGTTTTTTTAAGACAGGGTTTTTATGTATTGCCCTGACCTTCCTGGAATTTACTCTGTAGAGCGGGCTGGCCTCAGATTGAGAAAGGTTCTCCAGCCTCTGTTTCCTGAGTCCCGGGATCCTCCGGAACTGGAATTATAGATGGATGTTATCCATGTGGGTGCTGGGAGTCAAACCAGGGGCCACAGGGGGAACAGTTGGTGCACTTGAGCATTGTCCCGTCTCTTCAGTTAGCCTCCCATCCAAATCATATACTGAACAAACAAAAAATCATGTGTAACTAGCAATTAAAGAAAAGTGAATTAAAATAGTGGAGGCTGGGAAGATAACTCAACAGTTAAGAACACTGATCCTGCAGAGGACTGGGGTTTGGTTCTGAGCATCAGTTTGTGTGACTTCCCAGCCTGTATCTCCAGCTCCAGCGGACACAATCCCCCGTCTGTCCTCAACAGGGACCCAGATGCACTTGCACTGCTCACACAAAGAGGGTTAAAATTAACATTATAAAAAGAAACTTGTGAGAGCATCTTTCTTCTTACAGAATTTACCTTAAGCAGTTTGCATAAGAGACCCAGGTCATCTTGCTGATGCATGGACTATATTAGTATAGGTCTACCAGTGATGGGATCTGCATGTAGATAGATACAGAACTCATGAAAGAAATCAAAGGACGGTACAATCACCTAGAGAGACATCTCACGGCAATGGCTAAGAAACTCTATTTTAAAGATGTAGATTCATAGGTCTCGACAAATAAGATGTGTAGATGACAACGAGATATTGCATACATTATAAGGACGAATCTGACTCACATATCTAAGTGAAATAACCAAGTTTAAATGGTTGACATAAGAACATGATTGCAACTGTCTGTCATTCCAGGGCAAACTCAAAGGATAGTAAATAGGTCAGCAGACGTGATGATTTGGGGGGGGGATGGGTTGGTTGAACATAGGATGAGGGAGGGGACAACAGTGAATTCATGGTATGTGATATTGCCCACCCAAAAACTCGCATAGCACAGAGAAGAAAGTATAAAATCAGTTCATTAGTATTGGTTCATTTACTGTAATATCCACTACATTGTAATGCCCGGAACTGCAGTGGGCAAGGAGGACATGGAAAGCTTTGTACCTTTTCCTCAAATGTTCTAGACTGAAAATCTTCTTCAAGCCATAAAACCCATGATTCGGGGAAATGATCTATTCACAGCAAGTGAGCATTGACTTAGAGAAAAAGTATATGCTGTACACAGCAGAAACTATATACACGGATTCATATGCAACTATACAATCAAGATAAAGTAGCTATGTGTCACTTTCCACCGCCATTTTCAGATGTTCTATTCTGTTATTTTTTTGTCTTAGGATGTGCAGGATAAACAGGAGGCCAACAAATACAGGGAATGATGATGGATTCCACTTTTTGGGAAGAAAGTGCAATAGTGTTAGACTCAGTTTCCTAAAGGACAGAGTAATGGCGCCCAGGCAGGGGCATCGCTCCTCGTCCACTTCATTCTATTCCATACTTGCCTCCTTGCTAGTCAGCAAGCACAATGGCTATGTGATAATAGAATGGCCTGCCAAAAGTATATTTCAAACGTCCATGTAAGTGAGAATGTAACAAAAGGAAAGAGCACGTACCAATTCATCGAGGCTGATCATCAGCACACTCTCATATGCTTTACCTTCTTTGTCTTTAATGTGGCAGTCAGATGCTGTGACGGGCAGCAGAACAAGGATCAGGGGAGGAATTCCAAAGATATATCTAAAAGAAACTGAGTCCAGCAGTTAATGAGCATAGGATAGATGGCAGCATGTTACCCGCGGCTGTGTCTTACAGTGGGATAGAACACCTGTCTAACAATTTAAAAATACATCTCAATTCTGGCATCACATGGAAAAAGCTATACAGTGAAACTGATCACGAGTAAGGCAGTGCAGCAAGCAGGCTAGGATTAGGCGGGTTTGTTGTTGTTGTTGTTGTTGTTGTTGTTGTTGTTTTGGTGTGTAGGGTGTATCCACATTTATGCAGAGCAGCTAGGATAAAATTACAGATTTCTGAAAGATATCCGATGCTGAGGGGTGACAGCTTTGTAGTTACATTTATGTTAAAAATCCCTGAAAGAAAACATATCTACAATAAAAGAGGTATGCTATGATTTCTTAAGGTTTCTTAAAGTCACATCTTATTTAACATATAGGAAAGATGCCTTGTGAATGTTTAGTTACATAGAAACCATGGTCCCCATGACGGCAAACTTGGTCCTTTCCTAGAAGAGCGATGTGAAGGGGATGGGGGGGTCACCTCTTTGGTGTTTGCACCACGGCAATTCTTTATAATGATGAACTTACAGAGTTTTACTTTCACCTAATCTGATCATGTTAAATCATGCTTGAAAACTCTTTCCCTTATGTCATTATTTTGTGTATCTATTTTCCCAAAGACCTAGATTCTGTTCAAACATAGCTCTCTTTAAATTCCTTCCATGTTAGGAAAAACTCATACAATAGACTCATGGCCTCTCATCTGATGTTTATGACTACATTCAATAAGTTGTGCCAATCAGAGTGAACTGTTTAATTAAAAGGCAGGAGATTCAAAATGGAACCACTTGGAGTAAATAATTAAGATGGAAACCACTGGTACGGAAAAACGTTAAAATTCCCTATTTCTTCATCAGTCTACACATCTTGCTTTCATTTTCCCATGAACTCAGTTATGTTGAAAATATACTTATTATGGTTTTCCAAAAGTAACTTTATAAAATCCTAGTGTTTAGAATTTTATGTGCATCCTCTCTATTTAAAAGTCTAAACAATATTTCTCTAAACCCAAGGAATTGACAGTGGAAAAAGCTTAAAGAATGTAAGGATATCAAGGATGATAATGTACTATTTTCCCATGGTATTAGAAGGTGGGAATATCCACCATAAATTATCATCTGAGTGCCCATTTTTTACAGATAAAGAAAGTGGGCTTGGCAGAGGTTGCAGACTCTCACAGAGCTTCATCCATAGACAAAGAATTGCAGGCAACTAGGTCATGCTAAGCACAGGAGAGAGCCGTCACTCCGTCATGCTAAGCACAGGAGAGAGCCGTCACTCCGTCATGCTAAGCACAGGAGAGAGCCGTCACTCCGTCATGCTAAGCACAGGAGAGAGCCGTCACTCCTTTGCTCTCTTTTTTGATTATGTATGGACGCCACCCCAGTCTCTAGGTGGCATGTCATCATTCCTCACCTAAACTCTATAACCCCCCCCCTTGCTTTTTAGCCCAGATGTATGACTTGACCGGTGAACCCACCTCAGAGCTGCCTTCTAATAAACCTGCCTTCATCTACTTTTAATCTGGTCTAATCTGGCCTATATCTGTCTCATGGAAGGAAAGAAAATACTATCATCTTGGTTCTGAAATCCAGGAGAAGTTGAGCCCCCAGCCCAGTGGGCCGGGCCCCTGGTTGCATGGGGTCTGCTCCTTTCTCTCTCTCCCTCTTCATCTGAAGTGATCGACTTTGGACTTATAGGGATGCTAAGCCATGGCCTAGTTTGGATTCAGAGATCTTCTTTACAAGCTCTCTTTACTCCCCACTGTTTTACCCCAAGCCACCACGTGGGACGCTGTATCATAGCTTGCCACAAGTCTGGAAGATGGGCAACACTGAGTCTAAATCCCGTCCTCAGACACTCCTGAGGCGCCTGCTACAAAATTTGTCCAAATTAAGACTATCTCAGACTTTGTTCTATGGCCTGGCTTCAGTAAATGGCCACCAGAGAGCATTCTTGATGTTAAAATCCTCCACAATCTTAACATTTCTTCTGATAATGTGGGCGAATGGTCTGACTCCATTCTGGCCAGGTTTGTTGGAAACCATAGCCTTGTCCTTTCTTTTGTAGGCAATATTCTAAGGCTCAGGTCCTGTTAACAAGGATGTTCATTCCAGCAGACCCCCTGCCCCCGAGGACCTGGACCCTTCTTACTTCTTCCCTTTGGCCCACTCACCCTTTTGTAACTGCAATATTTGCTGCAAACCACACTGCTGGTCTAAGCCTCCTGAAGTGTGCAGGGATCACTTACTTGTCTAGGAGTTTGACTCTGCATTCTGGAGTCCTATCCTTTGCCTTCTATGTGTCCCACATGGCCTGGCTCCCGTAACTCCAGCACTCCTTCCGTTCAGTTTCCTGAGCTCTGAGAGAGCTCCAGTAGCCCTCTTCCTCCTGGCAACCAGATTTTCTCCTCTTCCCATTGGACAAGGCTACATACACTCACTCCCATGTCCACCCTAACCACTCAGCAATCCAGCCTGGCCTGTGGGGAGGTCTCAATGCCCACGTACTGAGCACATCAGCCTTTCCCATAGCCCTTAACATAATGGCCGCACTATTCCTCCAGGAACTACAGCTTCCTTAAACCTACGCCTGGGCCACGGCACCTCTTTGTTTCCTAGACCCCGGAAGGACTACTGCAACGTTTTCCCAACTTATAACGACTTTCCTTTCCTAACACTGCCTTCCGGTTAAACATAACATACAGCACTTATTATAAGCTGTTAAGCATTATTAAGACATACAAGTTATCAGTTACCCCATAAACAGTCATATTCTTTGATATGTTCATAACTGTACTTATAATCATGATTAATTATCAAAATAAGCTTTATTTAACCTCATATATATATATATATATGTATATATATATATATATATATTCAAAGTTAAATAAAAACTAAATAGCCAAAAAAGAAAACCCCAAATGTTTGTCTATTTAGATATACTTAGATACACAAATGGTCCTTAGACACTTCAGAGATCTGTAGAATATGGCATTTAAAATGATTAAAAAAAGCTTTTCATAATAGAGACACACTGGCTCCTGACAGCACCCATGATCTCCTCCAAAGAACATGGGCACAGCAGAAGCTCCCCCCGAAGCGTGCTTCAAATGTGGCGAAGCTATAAAGTGTCCTTTGTCTCCGCTGACAACCCCTGGTCCACGCTACTGACAGCTGACACCGGGGAGCTCACTGGCTCACTTGCCTAGGCCAGGCGGGGCAGCCTTTTTCTAATAGTCTTGCTTCACAAAGAAAGTCTGTCAGGTTTTCTGGGCCTGATGGCCAGAATGGATGCCCCACTGACCACAGAGGAACCCTGGCTGACTGACTATCCGGAGAGTCCTGTGAGTCTGTGTCATTTCTGAACCTGTTCGCTCTTGCAGTTCCTCCTTTCTCAGATAAAACTGACCCTTCTGAGACTGATGGGTTTGGGGATCCGTTGAACAGCGGAAAGCAAGGCCGCAGATGCCTTCTCCGGCCTATCCCTTGGCCCTCGCACCTCACTATCAGACTATCAGACTAAAAACTTCAACATAAAATTTCAATATTCCTTTATCTAAAGGAACTCACTTTACCACAACTGCTCTCAGTGATCAGTCACCTCTGACTCATGGTAAATAGCTGGATAAAAGGAGATATGAAATTCCTAGGGAGTCTGAGGATATAAAAGTTTAAATTCTAAGGATCTAAGAAAGCTGTTTTATAGTCTAAAAGATGTTTTAAGTTAATAAATACAAGTTATAAAGGTTAAAAGACAAAGAAGAAAAAAATGACTTAAGATAGGTTTTCTAAAAAAGCTGCAGACTCTTCCCCTTGCTATGCTATGGCTGCAGTAAGAATTCAAAGCTCTGTAGAGGAATACCAGGACAGGGAAGGGGGGATGGCTTATGGGATTTTCGGGGAGGGGGGAACCAGGAAAGGGGACAACATTTGAAGTGTAAATAAAGAATATACCTAATTTAAAAAAACAAACAAAAAAAGAATTCAAAGATCAAAGGTTTAATACTAATCACATTTAATGTTTCCCAAGCCTCTACTATGACAAAAAGTTGTAAATCTACTGTCTAACATGTCTAAAATCTCTGTGTCTCTCTCCGTCTCTGTTTCTCCCTGCCTCTGTCTCTCTCTCTGTGTGTGTCTGTCTCTCTCCCTCTCTCTGTTTTGGTCTATCTGTCTCTGTCTCCGTGTCTGTCTCTGTCTCTGTCTCTCTCTGTAAACTCAGTAAGATTCTTATAGGCTTCAATGGCCCTGGAAACCATCCTCATGACTGGTAAGTGTGGCATCTGCTTGTCCCTGCTACTCTTACATCCATGACTCTGACCTGGTGGAGACCTGGACCAAGCCACTCCCCAAACTGTCTGCAGAATTCCCCCAATGCAACCGAGACACATCTCCATTCAATTCTTTCTAACAGTGTCACTCTTCGCATGGCTAGCCTCATTCTTCCTAGCACCTTGCCACCTCCTCTTCATCCAGGAATGGATTCATAAAGGTTTCTAAGTAACAAACAACCGAATGTCCCTACTCCATGCCCTCCGATGAGCATGACCCCGCCTCTCTCAGCTCTCCCTCCCAACCTCGTCCCTCTTCGGTAGGAAGTAGGATCTGAATCAGCATCCCTATCCCCAAAGAGGTCGGGATGCTTGGATGGAACTCCTGCTCAGCTCCTGCACAAGCTGGGAAACCCCGCTTGGAAGCTGCTCTCCTTACCCCAATCCTGCCTGCGCACGGAACCCCTGCTTGGGGAAAAAAAAACCCGAAAAGCAAACAAAAACAAAAACAACTCCAGGCTAACATGTCATTACTCCTCATCCCTGAGTTTCCAGCAACCCACCCGAGAGTGGCCACCCAGGGGCTCCGTTTTGAGGATGTGTGGGCACCATCCCAGCTCCTGGCTGGGGCATCAGCTCGTCCTGCCTAAGCTCGATGAAACCCCCTCGCTTTATCCTGCATGTGTGACTTCACTGACCCCCACCTGTGAGATCGGTGAACCCACAGGAGAGCAGATTCCTAATAAAACTGCCTTTATCTACTTTTAGTCTGTCCTAATCTGGTCTATATCTGCTTCAAGAGGGGGGGAACATGCTAATCACCTTTAAACACCCATCATCAACTGATGGCATCTTGTCTGCAGCTGTCCTGTTTGAAAGGCACTTTCTCATAATACCGCTCCTCCAGTCTCCTGTTACTGTCCTCCGCCTGGGATGCACAGGTATCACTTACTACGCAGTTGTATCATAGCCATCTAAATTTTTATAGCTACGGGCTTTTTATTTCATCTTTTGCCTTATAGGTCTCCAAATGTTATGGTTTGGGGGAACCAGACAAGAGAGAGAGAGAGAGAGAGAGAGAGAGAGAGAGAGAGAGAGAGAGAGAGAGAGACTTGAATTCAAAGAAGAAAGTGATGATGTCATTAGCAAGAAGAGATTAATTCCTATCTATATCTAAAAGTCATTTCAAAGGTCCATTCTCTGCTTTAATAAGTTCATTTGTTTTACTTTCTAAGATTGACAGTTTTCAGAAATATGCTTCCCAGATTGATGTGAATTTACAGCTCACCGGGCGGTACTTTTTCAGTGCTTCATAGAGTTGCTTTGATGGAATATTCTTTGTATGTGTGTGCTACACGAAATTTTCAATTCTAAACAATTTCAGAACAGTACAACTCATATTTTAATACGTTATAATATATACTTAATATATGATAAAATATATAAATAATATAAACAAGGAGATTTAGAGCATAGAGAATTGAGGATTTTGTGTGACTGGCTAAATAGCTGAGTTTCATTTCAACTTCCTGAACCTGATCTCTGAAAGGAAAGCCTTCAAGGCTCTCCTAATGTCTGACGCATGTCCCATGGGTTGCTGGCTCTACCATCAGTGTGTGTACTTAGCTCTGTGGTTACAGTTGCTACTTCCACACACAAGCACAGTAACAAATTAAGATTTTTTCTGGTTCGAAGGTTTACTGAGTGTCCCAATGGCATCGGGATTCAGCACTTACCATATTTTCCTACTTTTGATTTATAGCTTACGCCTCAGCCCCCACTGAACTTTCCATTAGGTCACAGATAAAACAAACTGTAGAAGCGTTACAAGACAAGTGTTGGCGTGTAGTCCTGTCTTTACATCTCTCACAAGGTTTGAAACTGGAGAATTTGTTTTCAGTGGGGAATTTGGTTAAACCGAATGATAGCTGTCTAGAAACTCTTGTTTGTTTTAAATGTAAGCCAAATAATACATTCGATCCTCCACTGCTTAAGTTTTGAGGTCAAAGTGGACATCATGAAACTGGGCTCTTCAGTCCGTCGTACCCAGTCGTCTGTCAGTGTCTTTCGGTTTTTGAGATTACAAAGTAGTTATTTTATTTCTTCAATCTATTTCTTCCCCAACCCCTCATGCATATCCTTCCTTGCTCTATTTCAAAGTCATGACCTCTTATTTCATTAAGTGTTGTGTTTTCTCGATCTATCTATCTGTCTATCTATCTATCTATCCTCCTAAATACATAAATACAACATGCTTAGTCTGTATAATCTTACTCATACACATGCTTTCAGGGCTGACAGTTTGGATAAACAATGTGTCTGCTCCTCTCTGGGGATGTCTGTTCCTCCCACTCGCAGTGTTTCTCTGTCGCCTGTGATCCTTTATCTAGTGTTGAGGCCTTGGGGACTTTCCCCATCCTCTTTTAGGAGTATTCCTTCAGTGTCCTTTACTAAGTCTATTTAATCAGATAATTCGATTCCATAGCCACTTTATGATGTATATATACAGGTCACTAGCAGCTTACAGTAGAGACTCTGGAACCCAAAGAACTATGTTTCTGTGGAAGGCAGGAGTTGCATCTGAGGCTCTTTGAAGTGTCTAGGGAATCAGCTATTAGCTTCTGAATTACACTTCCTACAACATAACTGCATGGACAGATAGTGAGAGGAAGTATAAAAAGTTCATTGTCTTCTGCATAAACTTCACCAAGGTGCTTCCTGGCCAAGCTCTAAAACTACAGCATCTGCTCCTATTTCAAGGCAAAGAGTAAATATTTCAACATATTATAAAGTTATCTGTCCCCAACACACATACAGCAGAGGACTGTCCTGTCTGGCCTCAGTCAGAGAAGATGCACCTAACTCTTGAGAGACTTGAGGCCCCAGGGAGTGGAGAGGTCTGGTGGGGTGAGGGATGGGGACATCCTCTTAGAGACAGGGGTGGGCGGGGACTGGGTAGGAAATTTGGAATGGGGAGCAGTTGGGGGGCAGACCAGGAATGGTATGAAGTCTGGACTGTAAAAAAGGATTAAAGAATAAAAATAAATAATTTTAAAAATAAAGTTATCTGCCAAGAGTCAGGATAACAAGACTTGATATCCATGAGACTGGTTTTATGAAAGAAATTTCCATTTTTGTTCAAGAAGTGTAGACACTGAGGTGAAAATTCTAATTCTCCTTTACAGATAGATCTTCAGGTTTCCTCTGTTTCTCATTATTTTCCTTTGTTAGCATACAAATATAATATAATATATGCTGATTCTTAGCGAGGCAGCACAACTGAGGGTGAGCCAGTGAATCCTTGTTTCCTGATGCCCCAAAATAACAAGGTGCAAACTAAAGAACAGCACAGCATACAGCCTTGGAGTTTACGCCGCCAGGGAATTGTGGACCGAAAATGAAAGAAAAAAAAGCCACTCACTTTAACTCTCAAGAGCTTAATATTTTCATATTTTCGTGACTAACACCTATGAGGCATGACTGATTTGAATGTATCTAAGGGGGAAAGCCTTCTTGTTTAAATTACACCTTTGCTTTCCTGTGTCCTTTTATCTCTCCAGATGGTAGGTAATCCAAGGGTTAAAGTCAGGAGCGAAGCAAAAAGAGGCAACTTCAGAGCCCAGGGCATCGCAAAGGAAACAGGGGTACAGTGTTTCTAATTGTACAGTAAACTCCTGAAGGACCACCCTGGCTAACCACCTTCCATCAGTGTCTTGGGCAGTCTCTCAGGTCTCCACGCCTTTTATTCGGTTTCTGACAAGTCCTCCCTCATCTGTTGGTTCTTGGTTCGCTAGTACCTAACACAGGGTAAGTAACTGGACCTGCAGGAATGGGCAGGAAACCAGTACCGTGGGGCTGCAAAAGGGAAGCGCCTCGGGCTGGATCCTCACCCACGGGTCTCCTGCTTGAGGAAGTATTTAAAACATCTGCATTTCCTTAGGCGGACCCTCATCCTCACACTGCATTCCATTCTCATCTCCAACCTCTCTTAGAGAATTTGTAAGCATTATATTAGTTCTAGCTACAAAGTGGATTCCAGCCTCTGCCATTTCTATTCTTGTCCATTTTAAATCTTTATTTATTTCAAACTAATGCAAGCCTATTAGATTTGATCAGGGAGCTAAGAATTTGTACTCATGGGTACTTATAGTCCTGCCTCCCTTAGTAGCAAATATATAGAAGGGAAAAAAAATCTGGCCTTTTGCAATCTCAGCCCCAGGACTTGGGTTCCCAGCAAACTAGGCAACTTAGAGCCTGGGTCGGAAACTCCCAGACTTACTGAGGGAAGAATAGGGGGCTTTCCAATGATCTGTCCTTTAGGGTTTAAAAGCGCATCCCGGGAGCAACTCTTTCATTCTCCATGAAGTTCTGAGCTGCGGGAGTCCAGCACCTCTCGGAACCCAGGGAGCCCATGGGTAACTGCACAGCCAGGAAGCAGCAAGCGGCTGCTTTCAAGAGGTACTGGCTAGGGACATTGTGTGCCTGATAGCCACTGACTGCTGAGCCTTGGCTGCAGGGGGTCACCGCGTCGCGGCTCCGGCTTTGTCGCTCTGGGTCTGGGGATCTGAAAACCGGCTCGGGAACTGTTCCTCCCCGCCCGCCCAGGGTTGGACTCCCAGGTGCCAATGGCTCTGGGCCACCGAGCTCAGCACGGGTAGTGGCTGACCATGGGAGAGGCCATGCTCTCAGCCGGTCCAAAGTGCAAGGCCGGGCTATTCCCGGACGTGCGGAGGCGCGGGGGCGGGTGGCACGTCCCGGAGTGTCCCAGAGTCCCCGGCGCGCTAGGCTCACCTACTCGTGCGCACTAGAGAGCAGCGCTTACCATGGAACATGGTCTGCGGGAGGTGGGTGTAGTCATGATGACTGGGACTGCAGCAGGAGCGGGCTCTCACCACCCATAATCACGCCCAGGACCCCGGTCATCCGCCGAGTGGCCGCAAGCCTGTGCTGGGCAGGGCAGTCCAGGCAGCTGACTCCTCTCACCCACGCTACGCCTGGTCCATCCATCCCAGGAGGGGCCGCATGCATCACCGGCCACCCAGGCGCTCTGGCTTTGCCATAACTTCCGTAGGATCTGCCGGCAGAGTAAGCAGGGTACTTTCAGTTTCTACTTTGCGCTGGGTCTTCAGGTTCAATGTTTGGGTTTATACCCTCAGCGTCTTCCCCAGTCACCTGGACCAGGATCAGTGGTTGCTGCAAATTTCGAAAGTACCTCAGGAGAAGCCAGCTGGCCTTGTGGATCAGAAAGATTCGGCTACTAGGTTTTCCAAATGACTTGTAACCGCTTTGGCAACTCTGGGAGACTGGGAGCTAAAACTACCGGTTACTAATATGTCCACAGAAGCCACGAAAGTGCAGCAAGGAAAGCCCACTCTTGCCAGTCAGTTCCACTGAGGAGGAGTCACTGCTTCTGCTGCCCATGTGGCTGACGCTGCCAAGTGAACTTAAAAAAAAAAAAAAAAAAAAAAAAAAAGGAAGTGAAGGATGATTAAGAGGGTCACGCCCTCTCCCCCTCTAGGCTCTCTAGTTTTGTTTTGGTTTTTTTTCCTCTCCCTGTCTTCTGTGCAATGCACCTGCTCAGGTGGGACTTTAAGAACAAATAATTCTTGTGAGTCCACCGATATAGTATGTAAGTGGTAGCTTCAGAAAAACAAAACTCGTATTAGTTTACGGGAGAACATAGAAGTTCTGCATAAACTAACCCCCACAGTTATCTCCTGACATGGCTGATAACCATAGCGATTGTTTCATTAAAGTTTGCAATAGGCCTCAATTGCCGAAGTGATTCCTGATACGGCGTGCTTCTCACGATCAGGAGAAAGCCTGCTTAGGTGAAGGTGGGGAGTGCAAACGAGTAGCAAGAGCGATCTGAGATCAGGGCCCTATCTCTCACCTCTCTAGTATTTGCTCAATGCCAGTACTGTTAGTCAGGAATTTACATGTATTTTGGCATCTGGAGTTTTTTATGAGGCATTCCGTTTTCTTATCTGCAGTTGAAAGATACACACAGGAACAGAGGCTTCCTTAAGTAACAGAGCTAAGTCCACATGGCTGAATTTGTATAAAAACCACCTGCAGTCCGGCTTTAAAGAGTCTGCTTGGAAGCCCTTGTGTAAGAGAACCTTGGGAATAATGGAGTAGAGCAGTAGACTAGGAAGGTGGCCTGTGGTTGTGGGTATGCCCTTAACCCTCTGGGGAACCTCAGGAAGGTGTCTGGAGTTTGTGGTTCCTATACTGACATCTGGACAAGAGCTTCACATTCTGTCGTGGTGTTAGCAGTGAAAAGAGGCAGAGAGGAAGGAGAGAGACGGGACTGTCTGTGCATTAGTGTGGACGATAGGAGTTCTAACCCAGCACTGGCCCTGTGGCCTCCACTGGGGACTGTCACTTTCCACAATGTGAAATCTGTGGTTTTAGTCCACTTCTAAAATAAGCCCTACCTAGTGACTGCAGTGCTGATAAAGGACCTCTCTGTGGTCTCTCACCTTTCATCCTTCTCAAAGCATCAGGAGCTTTGACATCCTCACTGCAGTCCTGTTCTCCAGACAGCTCCCTATTGTCCACGGAGAAGGGCTATCTAGAATAGGATTAGACTCCAGCGATGCAGTATGACAGGACGGAAGAGAGCTCCGGTGGTGAGAAAGCGCTCCAAGGATGGAACTTGGAAGAATATTCACAAAAGGAAGGAAATAGAGGAAAGGGAAAGCGAACGGGGAAGAGCTGGCAAGTGGAATCAGGAAGCCGAGCCTCTGGGGGAAAAGCACAGGCTTCCGAGCCCGTCACTGAAACATCACTGTGTAGAAGCAGCCACAGAAAGGAAGCCGCAGGGACGTTATTAAAGACTAACTCTGTAAACGCGCCTAGGGTCGTGATGGCTATCTTCATCTCCCTGCCCGTGGGGGACAAGTAGGGGTACAGCTGCTTACATTCTGTGCTTTATTTCCATCTGTTGTTGGGCTTTTGAGAGAAGAGTCAAAGATCATCCATCAATAGAGCGCAACAGGGGAAATCTGCCTTCCTTCCCGGCGCAATCACAGAAAGGCAGACAAGCAAGGCTTGTGTATAGGCAAAATTTGAGTAAAATGAGGGGAAAGTATCTAAAATTCCAGGAAAGGAGAAGTAAATTTGTTTTACAGGACTCTATCTGTACATATTAAGAATGTCTTCAGAAAAGGATATTTGGAAAGCATTTGGAATTTCAAAGGTTAGGTGAAAATGGAAAAGCTTCCATTACGTTGTAGTATGAGAGAATTCTACGAATATTAGTGTCATTTTGAAAAAAATCAACCCAGCTCTTTAAATCTGCTATTGCTTTTTAAATACAAATTGAACATACAGATTGGTAAGGGTGGATATTTCATGAATTTTTAGAATGTTGATAATTAAATAAATGAAGTAATATGCCAGGCCTGGTGGTGGAGACCTGTAACCCTAGCTGCTCAGAGGCAGGTAAATTAAAAGTTCAGTATCTGTTTTGTTGAATTAAAGAGACCATGTCTTTAAAAGTAACAAAGTAAAAGAGGACTGGTAATATAGCTCAAAGTCAGAGCTTGCTTATTTTGTGTGACCCCTTAGATTCCATCTCATAAACAAGAAGATGGAGATGGCGGTGGAGGAAGAGGAGTAGCAGCAGCAGCAGCAGCAGCAGCAGGAGGAGGAGGAGGAGGAGGAGGAGGAGGAGGAGGAGGAGGAGGAGGAGGAGGAAGAGAATGGGAAGGAGGGAGAGAGGAAGAGAAGAAGGTGAGGAAGAGGAAAGAATGAAGAAATAATTACAAAAATGATTAACCCTGTATAACCTGAAATACTGAGATACATTATCGGATGCTGATTTAAGACAGAAAATAATTAATGATAAGCAATGTCCTTTTACATTTCCACACTTTACAGCTATTAGTATAGTTAATTATTCCTCTCTCGGCTGTCAGGTGTGCTTTGAGCAGGCAGTCCCTATTCAAGCCTCTTGACTACTGAGGCACTATGCATATACCAACACTCAGGATGAAAATCTACTTTCTTGCTTAATTATCTATACTCATTTTACCTGATGAAATACAACAATTATCTGTCTGTCTGTCTATCAAGGCGCTCTGAGATCTAAATTCTATTGTGTTGTTTGCATGGGTATTTCCTGAAATTCCTATGACTTTTTTCTTCTAGACAAAAATATCAAAATAGGAAATATTCACACACACACACACACACACACACACACACACACAGACACACACACTCACATACTATATATATATATATATATATATATATATATATATATATATATAATGTGAGGTGCATAGTTGTCTGGGTCTTACGGTTTGGGAGATCCATTCTTGGTCTGCCGCTAAGGCCAGGAACATTTTATATTACATTTGAACTAAGGGACTCTCCACTTTCCTTGAACTTCACAAATGCAGTTGCTGAACAGACTGTACATCTGCACTCTGGAGAGCAACCCATGCTTTTAATGTGATTTTATATCGAAGGAGAAATGGGTGTGTCATTTAAAAATGCAGTGTGTTTAGAAGGAACTAATGAGGCACTATTTTAACCAGAGAGTAAAGGGAGTTTCAGCCCATTTTATTGCTAGTGTTCAAGAAGATCAATCCACTCTTCCAGTAAGAAAATAATTTCCTAGTCCATAATTCTAGATCAGATATGAGTTTCAAGTATTTGCACAGAGAGAATTTCGAATATAACTAATTGGAAATTGAGCATTTTTTATGTGTCATTTTTCTTGTTGCATTTCTTTATAAAGCATAAATTGACAATGCTTAAATTAATACTGAGTTTAATACAATAAATAAATAAATAAATTGAAGCATAAATTAATACTGCGTTTAAATTGCTACTCTCCAGAATGAAATTTATCATTTTGCTATAACCATGACATATTTCTTCTTATCACATGTAAGTGATATTCAGCCAATTTTCTTTTTTTTAAAAAGAAACAGAACTGTGCTTCTAAGCCTCTATGTCTCCTGAAACATTATTTTTGTGGAGGGCACAGGGAATAAAGCATATTTGGTCTCACGGGACGAAGCCCGGGACAGCATGCTACCGTCTGCTTTGCTCACTGTGTGACTCAGACAGAAATTCTTTCTTTTCTGATGTTATAATTAGGGATTAGCAGCTCTGCTGTCGAGATGTAAATATAATGGATCATGAATGGTTAGAGCCAGGGAAAATGATGAAACTTAAACGCTGAAAGAATGAAGAGGTATTGTATGTGGAGAGAGACCTTGAGACACAAGCCTTATAGACTAGAGAAGGAAACGAAACCTGTGCCCACCAACAAAGCACATACAGTGACAGCCAAGTGGGAAAGTCAGCACCCCAGGAAGATAGGAGGACACATCTTAAATCCGTCAGTTATCTGTGTCCTCAAAACCCCAAGTCTGCAAAGGAAAATGAGCGAAGCTCATCCTCCTTGGATAGCGTAGTCCTGAAGACTACCTCACAGTCAGAGTGTGGCTATCTGTGGGGCATGAACTGAGGGAATAAAGGCGGGGCAATGTTTGGTGGTGGTGACAGGAGTGTCCCTGGGCTTCACGAGCATATCAGGCACAATGGAAGATTTCAGGTTTGAGAAGGATTTAAGCATATTTAAAAATATAATGAGAAAATTCCATTCTCAAATAGTGGGAAGAATGGAATTGAGAAGCTAAAATGATCTGCTATCTTTCTTATATTTTCTTCAGGTCAGTTTCAGTCTTTTAGAATTCTCAACAATCAGAATCTGTTATGTATCAGTAATTTCTTGACTCTCTGAATTATTCTCCGCGCCCTCACTTACACTCTGCTGCCACAAGCCTTGCTGGGCCCAGTGTTGCTCGGTTACCTTTTAGAAAGAACAGCTGTAGAGTAGGAGGTTTGTTTTACTCAGTTCTTTTGTGTGTTAATGAATATGTGTGCCAGTCAGGACTTTTAAACTATATACTAGAGTTGGGAAATGACTATGCTTTGTATTTCTGCCTTTATAGTCAGAGAAATTGTTCCTACAACAAATTTTTCATAAAAAGAATTTGAAAAAAATTGAAAGCTTTGTGCGTAAATCTCTTGGTAGCTTCTCTTTGTGTTATCCGATTACTATTTGAAGACACCCAGTTGTTGTTTTGCACTCATAGACAACAGTAACTGTTCCAGTCAGTCTAGAATTTGATGTAGTCAAAAGATTGCCTTCTGAGTCACAGACTATACCCAGTTATGTCCTGTTGGAAAATAGAGACATCAGCATGAACAAGTCTTGACTTGCTTTGATCATAGAGAATCAGGACTCCTGGTAAAACTATGCCAATATCCAAGAATGTTACAGTCCCAGCTACCGACTGGCAATTAGATGCCTCAGCTTCTGGTGACATGCTCAGTTCTTACATTTAGCAGACGTTTCAAAATTTTATAATATGGAAGTCTCCCCAATTTAAATAAGTTTATTGTCACATTAGAGGGTTACTTTGTCTTTCTCCTTCCAGTAAACTAGGTTTATTGCAGCATATTTGTTATTACTTTATATTCTTGGGTAATTATGGACTCATATAGGATATGGAATGATTAGCTATATTACAATAATAGCATTAATAAAGTAGCCTAGAGGGATATTGTACCTCCCTGAGTTGCTAACTAAGACCATTATACCATGGTATGTGTCAGTAACCAGGCATTTGAGTGCCGTGAAAGTAATAACACGTGTGCGTGCACACACACACACACACACACACACACACACATACACACACACTGGAATTTCAAGAGGCAGAAATACTGAATGATTGAGGTTTTTGTGACAGATAATGATTTTTGTAGATAAGAATCAGGTGTGGCATAGTTCTGGAATACCACATCCTATGAAAGGCAGCTGTTTACATTGATTTCTTTTGTGTCTTTGATCAACTGGCAGTTCTCTTGATATTTAGAAGTTTCCTAAACATGTCTCTCTCTTGCCTCCTTTAAAGTGTTATCTGGTGTAGCTTTCATTCTCTGAAAACTTTAAACTTAAGTTTAGGGCTGCAGAGATGGTCCAGCAGTTAAAATGCTTCACAAGAATGTGTAATGACCTGAGATGTAGTCACCAAGCCCATGAGAGAGCTGGTAGTATAACCCATGTCCAGCGTTCCTTTTGACGAGAAAGGAGACAGACAAGAGAATTCCTGGAAGTGAATGGGCCAGCTAGACTGGCTTATGTACACCAGGACACAAGAGAACCTGTCTCAGAAAACCTGTAAGACAGGCGTGACAACTAACGGCCTCTGACCTCCACATGCATTGTCATGCACCACTTCCATGCACATACATGCACACACTCAGCAAAATACAATTTAAATAAACTAATTTTTGTTTGAAAAGTGAGATCTCTTTGATGGCAATTCTAAACTATACAAGATTATCAGATTTCTAAAGCAAATTTTATGGAATTGAGGCCTTTACCAAAATCAAATATTTTGTTGTCTTCCTATTTGATTTCTGTGAGTTTTTCTATACCGATCCTCTCTTGTATTTACATGGCCGTGTTGCCTACAATGAGACCAAAACTATGAAAAACAAATAAATCACATATTATTGTGCACATGGGTTTACTGGCTATTTAAGAATAATCCTACAGCCAAGAGCTACAGTGCAGTGACCATCGTTTTCTAAAACCTGACTGCAGCCAAACCAAGCAAAGATAAACAGCACAATAGAGGATTGTCAAGAACTTTAAAAAGCTACTTTAAAAAGTTCTTAGACTCTAGAAAGTAGTTATCAGTCTGGTCAAAATCTTAGGTTTTTGTTTTGTTTTGTTTGTTTTGTTGTGATTTCAAGTTGGGCAGGAGCTATATTGTTCTTTCATAGCTTTAATATTTATTGCTGGAGTCTTAAACCAAAAGCTCTCATCTTGTTGGCCTGGATGAGACTTGGTGCAATCCTTTTCTGTTTTTAGAATAAGGTTTGTGGTGAATTTTAAACCACCAGAGATGAACTTTACGGCCCTCCTGCTCTTCAGACTTCTTTGGAGGCTCCCTTCCGGCCATCTTGCTTCTTTAAGTGCGGCGGAGTCAATATAGCATATCGGCAGATGGAATTCACTGGAACTTTCCCAAGGCTTTGTGTCTCTCCCACTTCCACTGAGGTGTACCAGTAGTCTCTGCATGTGCCTGTGCTAGTGGTACATAGCAGTAAAGTCCAGCTGGCAAAGACACACAATAGTGCTGTTTCCATTTGCCTGTGGAATCCCTTGACAACTATATTGATTTTACCACTCTAAGTGCAATATGATGCTATGAGGAAATCTAGCCATCCTGTGTTTTATTTATCACGGTCATATCTCTGCTTGGAAATCGTCAAGATTACCTATCACTCTGCTTCTCCTTCACAGCCCTCCTTTACATTCAAAACAGTTAACCAAAGAACACTATGTACCATGCAATATTGTACATATTCTACTACATCAACATAGAATAATCAAAAATAATTTTTACTTAATCATATTTTTTTATAGATTATAGATTGCAACAAAATTTAACCACAGAGTCAATATAGATGTTATCTTTTAATTTATAGATTAAGTAAATTTAAAGGACAAAAATGCCAAAATGCTCAGTAAAATTTCTATGAATGCCCCATGACTAAATTACATTATTTAAGATGTGAAACTTTAACTACCTTGGTTGTAATAATAATACTGGTACCATACTGCCCATTTGTCCATATGTAGAAAGCCTGTATACATTTATTTATTAACCCAAAGAAGATCACTTTGTGCATAATTGTTCCACAGTCTCCTGTGTTCAACTACCAATTGCCACATTTCTATTTGATGTTATTTTCTTTCCTCATTTGAAAGAATCCAGATAATGAAAGTGAATCCAAAGATGTTCATCACGTTGGACTTCAGGTTCCTATAGGGTTTATTATTAGAAGCTTATGTTATATATGATGTGACTTATGACAATATATCTTCACACTTCATTTCCATGAATTCTTTTTTTCTTCTCTGAAAATAATGACTTTCAGTATCCAAATCACGTGGCTCATATAACACACAATCACTTACTTTTATATTTGTTGCTTATGCAGCTCTAACAGATTGTAAATATTATTCCAAGCAATGGCTCGGAAATTATTGTTCAACACTTATTTAAATTGTGCTTAACATTTATTTTTTATTTCTTATATCATTCTCCAGATGACAAATGTAATATGAAATTCTATATTCTAAAGTGAGCTAAATAATAACCTTCCCATTAATGGTTATTTAATCAAACACATGGTTGAACTAATTTCTTTCAATGATACTTATTTTAAATTAGTTACACAGAAATACAGGGGACAAACGTTTTGTGTTAAGTTCTTCCTGTCTTACAATTTCTGGCCTAATTAGTAAATATTTTTCTCCATATTTGAATATAAATATCTGTACTAGCTATTTAATTTGTAAATGACCAATAATTTTACAGCTATAATGTTATTACATTTTTACATTACAAAATGTTATTACATCTATTAGTTTTAGTTCCGATGCATTCTTACTAGTTCTCTTTGGGTATGCTTCCGTACATGATTTTACAGGACATGAGCGACACACGTGACTCTCCTTCTGTTTTGAGTCCCTACCTCCTCTGTTTCCATTGATGACCCATTCCTTTACTTTTCTTTTTATATAATCCCCTCCCCCAGGCTAGTGACTAGATTTCCATTCCTCACGGCGGCTTTCAGTACATACTTGCATAATGCCCTTCCTATGCCATGTGATCCACACCGATGACTTCGATCGTAGCCAGGCATGCATGCTACCTTCTGCATCTCTAGGTCGGTCGTCCACGACTGGCTCCGACAGGCTATGCTGAACCTTCTCAGAGAACTCTCAAACTCAGCACAAACACACACGAGCATGCATGGCAGCCCGGCTGGCTCTCCATGCTCTGTCCTCCCCAGGGCTTACTCTGCCTTCAACCCACGGTCAGGCTCTAAACCGGAAATAGTGAGGGCGACCACGCCCTCCCCTCACCGCAGCTGCCCCGACAGCTCTCACATGACACATAAGATGCCTCATGACTCAGGCCCTCTCATGGCACTTAGGTGCCGCATCTTCATATGCAGTCCTTAGAGCCAGCATGTCTCTACATTTACCCTTAGAACTGTGCTTAAGTTTCTTTCTGGGTATATTGCCACCCATATGAAACAAGTCATTTTTCGTTTCCAATACTTACCAGCTACACTCTGTTTTGACAGTCTTCCCGATTGTAATGTACTGGAGACCTAGACTCTTACTTTGGTAGTGATACAGGTTGAGTGTTTGTCTTGCTTTAGGTATTCGATGCCGATCTGCTGACTAGATCCATGGTATTGGCTGCTGCTACGTTATATTGTTAGATATTCACAGTTTTTAAAATAAGACACCCATCTTGTGTGTGGCTGACTACTCAGTGGACACTCAGGAGCTCAGGAAGAGGTCACAGATGATCACATCAGAGGTGGGTGCTTTCGTTCAGTAGAATGACCCTAAGCTACAGGCTTGGTGGGGCGTCTCACCCCTCGGTAACTCCAAACGCCAACGGACTCCACCTTTAAATCGCATGAATTTGTGATTTATCAGAAACCAAAGTATTAGCTAACATATAAAACTATGTCTAAACATAGTTCTAATTTAAAGGGATAGTTCCTTCCCTGGGATCCTGGGATATATATATGTATGTATGTATGTATATATATATATATGTATATATATTTTAAACTGGGATTGGATGATAATGCTACAAGATTTTCTTTTAAAAATTGTGTGCAGGTAGACTTAAAATCAATATGTGTGTGTGTGCTTGTGTGTATAAGATTTGTGTTCTAATAATAGGGAGACAGTTAAACATGAGCATTCATAGTTTCCTTTTAAGGTTATTATGAACTTGAACACATCTATTTGCATTGTAAACTTAGCTTTGCTCGCTTAATGTCCCTACTGTTCTAAAGAATACAAAAGACTTATCCTGTTGAGGCAAGCAGTCTAGAAAGCATTCCAGAGTTGCCAGGTTCTATTTGGAACACTGACTTATGGAAGCTGTTTGGTTTCAGCAATGTTTATGATGACTCCTGGTGGTTTCTAGGTGGCCCTGTAAATACAGTTTTGCAAGTGTTTTGGCAGATGGAAGGTTGTGTTGCAAAAATTGCATCTATAAAACATGTTTTATAAACTATTTTCACAGTTGTTTTGGTGGTGGTTTTGAAGTTTGTGTTGGAAATTATAAATAAAAATAATCCCTCAACTTCAATTGTGGATGAGAAGTTGATAATTTTCAAGCTACATTAATTGATTAGCAGATGTAAGTTCCAAATCACTCTGTTTATATTCCTTCCATATTGCCCAATATACTTTAAATACTTTGAAAATATCTCATGTCACTCTCATTTCACCCAGCCATCCTATCAGGGTAATGTGACCACAGGAAAAGACTTCTCTAAAGATGGCAGTTCGTATTGTGACAGACATGCACTGAATGAACGGCAGGGTGAGTCTCTGTGCATGTTAGCCATTAATATCAATACTAAAATTATATTGCCGTGCTGTGGGTTCGTTTCTTAGTGATTTCCCTTCAAAATCCCACTATAAATGTTTGCACCTAGTAAGTACTCAGGTCCACTTGTCTCAGAATGTCTCCTGAGGGTCAAAGGTGGCTCTGTGGAGGAAGGTGCTTGCTGGAAATTTGACAGCCCCCGTGACCAGCAGAGACAGCCCCCGTGACCAGCAGAGACAGAGACAGCCCCCGTGACCAGCAGAGAGAAGCAACTCTCACAAATTGTCCCCTGACCTAGACCTGCAAGTCACTCATGGCATCCACACACATACATAGAAGTAAAAATAATACATACTTATATTAAATTTAATATATAAATATAAGTAAATGAAATAAAATTAAAGCTAAGTATTCTTTAAAAAAAAAACTTCTTATAAGGTAGGTTCCAGAATTTCAGTATATTATTTGTAAAATTCTTGTGATTTAATAATGGACTTGATTCTTGAAAAATAAGAAAACTGATTTAATAATTCTCCAAAAATTAGTGAGTTCTTCTTGGAGAATTCACAAGCCCAGCGGCCAGGTAGGTGGGTGGAAGGGAGGACCCAGCCTCAGACCCTCAGAGCTCAGGTCTGGGCGGAGACAGGGTCGATGCCGGCCGGCCTCCCTAGGCTTTCTAGTCTTGCGTGTTAGGCTGAGGGTTTGCATAGCTTACTGGAATTTCCCAGCGTTTAAATCATGCCTCTGTTTTTCCGAGTTCTTGATTTTTGTAATATCTGCTTTATAACAATTCCCTTCTCTAACGCTTTCACTCTGTGTAAGCCCTACTCCAACCCTTCAAAAACTAAAATTCCTTTATCCCCAGGATCTTCTCGACTAACTTATAGATAGTGCAATGCAAAGAGTGAGTGCGGTGGGAAGTGCCATGGGCTCTTCCTTCACACAGTCTCCCGCTGGCCCCGACATGCTTCTCCCTCCATACCATTGTCTGCATTTGACATATCACACATTTACTTGGCTATTTTCTTTTCTTGCCACTATAATACAACCACGCGGGACTTTATTTTCCACGGATGTAGCCTCAATATCTAGAATACTTATGGGCACAGAATAAGCTCTTGACATTTAGTCATGCAAATGGGTGTTCCACAGAGCAGAAATGGCTCAAGAATTACCCATATTTAACCTTGACAAGAAAAGAGCTAATAATAAGGAAATCCAGGGTATTTGTTTGTTTGTCTACAAGAAATGATTATGTGCATATCTTCTTAATTTTGTTCTCAGAAATATGCTATTTTTGAAAGCCGATCACAGTGTAATTAATTCCACTTTCTCAAATCAGGAAATGGCACAAATATCCTATCACTTGTGAGCTCAACCCTGAACATGAGAGGTATTAGAAATTGGCCAAAGCAAGAAACCTGTAGTACTTGAAATAGCTTACCACACAGAGTGTATTCAGTTCACATTAGATTTTCCTTTTCTGAAATATTGTTTTATAATTGTGACTATTTTTGAACCTACAGCTCAGTATGTTTTAACAGTTATTTCTTCTTCAATTCCATTCTATATTACAATGCTCTAAACGCCCTGAGATGCTAGACTCTCCCATTGTATCCCCCAGGTCTCGGACCCTTGCCACCATATTTCCCACTTATTTGTCTTTCCCTGCTTCACACTACTGTCTTCTAATGTCTTCATTATGTTATTAATTTGTTTGCTTCTAGTGTGTATATGTACATATGTGTGCATTTTTATTGACTGAGCATTCATTTTATAAATGTAAACACCATTTGTGGTAAGTCATAAAGTATTTGTGGATGTGATTCTCTTTGCTTAATTTCTCATGCCTTTTTGTTACCCTGTGGTCTGGTAGTGATTATAACCCCAATGTGTGCAGGATATGCATTTTAAACTTAGTTTGCAAAAAAAATAATTGGAGTTTTAGTATGATAAATAGCTCCCTTTGAAGGGGGTAGTTCATCTCCTTTTTCTAAGTGACCTGTGGTACATCCAATTGGGTCCATCTTAACCTGAGATTTTTGGCTTTATATTTCACAGATCATCCACTTATGAAAACTGAGCTAAAATTCTAAGGAAGGATTGGTTCACTTTGTAATAACTTATGGTGAAGAGACAAATTTCTGGTCTCTCGGATTAAAACAATGAATGTTTGGGGCACTCTTTTTTCACAGTAGCCAGACTTTGACTCTACCTTTAGAGCCCCACGATCTCAAAAAGCATTATCAAAAAGCATTGAGCTCATCCTCAGAGACTCTGTTAGTGTTGGGCTTACCTGCCTGACTTCTTGTTTTCTCTGATAATTCTGTTTTTATTTTCTCAGAGGTACTTTCATGAATTTTCCTTAATTTTATTTATTTTCACTCACTTAGAAGTTTGTTGTGAATTCCTTGTGTTACACCAAAACATAGTGATTTATATTTTGAGAATTTCCTTAAAATCTTTTCATCATTTTCCTCTTGTTTGCAATGTGTGTTTGATTATAGACTTTTATGCTGACAGTATTTTCCCTTAGGTTTTCTTAAGGCATTATCTGTTGTTTTCTAGTCAATATTATAGAGATGTTCTTTTCCACCACAGGATTTGAAGGAGGAAGAGCAAGAGAACATAGGGCCTTGTGAAACTGAGGCTCAGCATATATCTTATATATACTGGACAAAGCAATGCAAAACACAAACCTAAGTTCAACTGGGTGGAGAATAAACTCAGACTAGGAGTAAAGAAGTAATCCTGGTTCCAGGATTTTTCACACTGATGGATGTTTTGTTATTCTTTCAGAAGAAACTGAGATATAGAGACAGTAAATAATACACTAAAGGTTATTTACTACAGACAAGGCTACCGACCTCACTACAGACAAGGCTACCTCACTACCTCACAGTCTGAGTTCAGGCTACCTCAAGGTGTGAGTTCAGGCTATGCTCTGAGCTCCTATTTTCTGAGTTAGCATGATGATTAGGCAGAAGGAGAAAAAGAAAAAAGGCAAAAATGTCAACACTGGTTTGAAGCAACTCTATAAGGACAAAGGGGAGGGATGAGTGTGGAGAGAAAGAGAGAGAATGAAAGAAAAATTATTCTGCAAAAGATGATACTGACAGTCTCTTTGTGAAATCAAACAAGAGTGGCATGTAGCCTGTCAATATTTGGAAGAGAGAAGATATGCTGTCAAAGATGCTTGGCTTATAGGAGGCTACAGCTATGAGAACCCATTTTATCACAGTTACTGGAAGAGATCCACAGTATAAAATAGAATAGAATAAAATAAAATCACTTACTACTCAAGTGGAGACCATCTTAATAGTATGTTGTGAAACTGGAAAAAGTGCTTCTGCAAATTGTAGAAACTACAAAATTATCCTTTAAAATACGTAGTTGGTGAATTAAGTTGGGTTGCTAGGGAAGTTGCTATAGGCATAATGTCATGGTTGGTCCCTGGAAAAGTACCTTCAGATCACTTCAAATTCCCTAACAAAGTAGGAAATCCCGGCAGAGAGCAACACCAGGCAGATAGGGGTGGGTCAGAGGAGCAGGAGGGAGAGAAGCGGTTCTGAGAACTGCCGTCAGGGAGCACGGGTAAACGGTGCGTCACGCACAAGGAATGCCGCGTGGGTGTGGAGGCGTCTTTCTAGCAATTTCACCTCCAACCTACTTAGCACTCTAGGGCTAGTGAAAAACACACTAGGTCTGAGCTCCCGCCTGCCTGCTCCTGCCTCGCTTCTGAAGACTCCAGAAGTTACTGCCCCCCTCACCAGTTAAACTCCCCTGATTGCACTTTGGTTCGTTCTGCAGTGTCTTTTCTAAATGTTTGATTTGCACTTCATAAATTAGTTCATCATTGCATTAATAATTAATATTGATGATGAAGCCATGTTCAGCTAAGCTTAAATTTATAAGAAAACTAAGTTTTGTTTAAAAAAAATCTACTTGTTTCTCAACCAAATTTGTAGATTAGATTTATAGAAACATGATTATAAATTAGTGTAACTTTTGCATTGATGAAATGATGTCTCGGCCAGGAAACCTTTAATTCAGAAATGTTTTATGAATGAATAAGAGTGTGGGTGTTTGTGGATGTGATGGGAAACTCCCTTTTAGTAATTTCAGTTCATATACAAACAGAAAAGAAAGCTGAAGACTGGAGGGGGGATATTCTACCATTTTTGGGTCTATCAACTTAACAAAAATACTTTATATTTGTTCCAGGACTTTCTGTATCACATGAGAATGATGCATCCAAGAATTTCCCAGCCAAGGTAGATGGAGTCTGGATACGTCCACTGACAGATGTAGAGTTAGAAGAATGAGTTAGAAGAATGCTTTTTTTTAATGCTCTAAATCAAACTAATTTTGATTTTTTTATACCATCTTGGTCAAGTTTTGCATTAGGCTTACACTAATTTTATTAGATATCTTTCCCCTTTTCTCTGTGCTAAATTAAATGAGCTCTCCTTTGAAGTCTGAACTTTCCTCGAAGACTGTGGTATTAAATGATGGCTTTGCCCAGATTTTCTTTGATTGTTAATTTGTTGTGCAACAATTTGATTCTTGAAACACATATTTAAATAGATTTTCAAATATATAAACAGAGAAAAGGAAGATACCTTATGTCAAGGCATTACCTCATGCAGAACTTGAAGGAGAAAGCAATTCCTGCTAAGTAATAGTTTTCATCTCATAGATTTATAATTTTCTCAATATTATGGTTTTTCTTTAAAATTTTCTTTCATTCCATGAAGAACATATTTTTTTTTATAGAATATGCTGTCTGATTTACATGTTATGATTTCTGCCATATTTTAATGAACTTTTGTTCTTCTTAGAATAAAGTGTAAAATAGCATATTTTATTCCCTTAGTAGAATAAATATGTTGTCTATGGGTCTCTTCAGTTTCTTGGTTTGATTGTAGCCCTCAAAATTAAATATAAATTCAGTTATGCTGTACCTGGGGGAATGTACGGAAGGAATGGGGCCATGTAATCTCTATTTTTGCCTCTTTCTGCCCTGTATGTGATTGTGAGAGAGAAAATGTAGGATCCTTAGGTTCTAATGTGTTATGTGAGTTCTAAAGTGAGTAAGTTGGCAGGCTATCTGGAGATTGTCCTGGATTGATCCGTGATTATTCGCCTACGTTAGCTAGTGAGGTAAAAGCCCAGGCTGAACAAGTGCCCCGAGACTAGGGACTAGATGCTCTTCGTGTGGTGACCTGGGTTTTCTCCTTTTGCAAGTTGCACAACCAAGTTGTATATGTTTGTGAAATTTTCTCACCCTAGAGCATGACAATACCTTTGTCACTGCCAAGTTGGAGAATATCTTTAAAGAAACTTGGATCTACATGTGTTGACACAAACAATCCTGACACTGAGGCAGTAAATCCACACTCAGTTCTGGGACAAGCTGGACTACACAGAGTCCCAATTTTATCTACAAAACAAAACCTCATCTCAGAAGAGAAAGAAAGAGAGAAAAAGAGGAAGAGAGACAGGAGAGGGAGAGAGAGAGAGAGAAAGAGGAGCATGGAAGGAGGGAAGGAAGAAGGAAGGGAAGAAGGGATGACACCCAAAGTGAAACCCATCAGCCTCGTTTATAGTATTAAAATGTATTAATAATGACATTAACAAGAGTAGGTCTATTGAGCAGACACTGACAACAGTGCTCAGGAGTGCGAGGAGCGTCTGTCCAGAGTTTCATGTTTAAGTAGCCCGGGGCAGGGACAGTCCATGGCACAGTTCCATCTTTCTCTAGGTTGCCAGTCTACTCTGCTCCCTTGTGACAGACCTGCTTGGAGAACTGAAAGACCTTACCTTCATTGGTAACTGGATATTTTCAGAAAAGGAGGTTGTGTACTTTTAAATACTTATTTTTTCACATTGTCTCCACTTATTATAATTGATAACTCATGCCAAAATTTGCAATCTGTTGTTGGCAGCATTTAATAGTTTCAGAACCGACCAGCATTTCTTTCTCCATTGCAATTCTTCTGGTTTTTGTCTATAATTCATGTCTCAGTTTCTGAGAAGACGTAATAGACGGTTTTCACAAGAAGTCCCTGATTTTTTTTTCTCTTTCACATAACTTCAATGAGAAAAATAACTGTGGGCACTTGATGTCTGAATGACAAGATGGCCCCCTTCTCATGAGAAATTTCTCAAAGTGCCCCAGACCAGATTCATGTCAAGAGTATTTACTGGAGGATGTTCAGTACCATCCTCTTACAATAGAGCATTACATTTTTACAAGACAGCCCTAATGTGCAACATATCCGCAGTCATTTTGAATCCAGCATCTTTAGCGTTTTCTATAAAGTATCACAAGTGAAAAATAGTGTTAGATAGAACAGTCTCTGTGTGACACTGATTTCACAGCATCATTTTGATTCTGTAGATTAAGCAGGTAAAAGGAATAAATAGGCCTCCTGCATATAAACTAACCATGCAAAGCTAATCATGAAAAAGTATCCCTCCTGCTTCCAGCTCATTCTCTTTCTCTCCCTTAGCAATCATTTCTACCTTGAATGCAATATTGAAGATCTTGTTGATTCATCATTTCCCATATGTGAGGAACAGCAAATGGAAATAACACATTTACCTAGTAGTTTAGAAGAAATAGTAGGATACCTGCATGAATACTCTAGGGGGCAGTGCTGGCAGCAGCCTTTAATCCCAGGATGTGGGACGCAGAAGCAAACAGAGCTCTGAGTTTGGTGCCAGCTTGGTATACACAGTATGTTACAGGCCTGGCAAGTCTACATAGTGAGACTGTGTTTCAGAACAAAACAAAACAGCAACAAAAACTGCATTTAAGGTATTGCATTAAAAGAATCCCATTTAAACACAGTGGAATTGGTAGATCAGCTGTTCTAAAGGATAATCTCGTCACACATGAATGCACTGAGAAATATGGTATTATAGTTTCTAATATTCGCAAATGTGAAGTATTTTACAAATATTTATTTTTGCTATTTACTTGTATGTGTGTGTGTGTGTGTGTGTGTGTGTGTGTGTGTGTTCATGCACACAGGTGAGTGCTTATGTGAACCACAAGCGTGCATATTGCTGAAGAAGCCAGAAGAGGGTGTCAGATTTCACGGCCTCTGCAAGAACTGAAGTGTTAAATGTCCTCTTATAGTTCTGAGTTTAAACATTAACTACAAATTCAACAGTGTTGAGATGTGAACTCTTATTTTTCTTTTTTTTAAATTCGATATATTCTTTATTTACATTTCAAGTGATTTTTCCCCTTCCTGGATGCCCCCCCTCCCCTAAGGTCCTATAAACCCTCTTCCCTCCCCCTGTTCCCCAATCCACCCTCTCCCACTTCCCTGTCCTGGTATTCCCCTATACTGCTGCACTGAGCCTTTCCAGGACGAGGAGCTCTCTTCCCTTCTTGGGCATCATTTGATATGTGAATTGTGTCTTGGGTATTCCAGAGAGATGTGAACTCTTAACGAGGTGATCAGGCCATGAGGGCTCTGCACTCACGAACAGATTCATTTCATCGTTACAAGAGGAGGTTTGTCATCATGAAGTCAGGTTCTCTAGAATAGTGTACACTCATCTCTTGATTGCTGGATAGTACAGTCTTTGGCTCTGATCATTTATGCCTATCACAGAATGGGGGAGGAGGGGATGGAATGATGGCCATAACCAGAGGACCAGGTGTCTGGCTAGACAGTGTCTTGTAGTCATGAAAGAGGAAGTGTACCCATGGAATCTCAACAACACGGGTACCTTAGCAAGACCTTCATAATGGCTGTACTGGCCCACAGTGTCAGCATACTGGGGGGAAGGTTCACGACTTTCCATCACACCTAGTTGGAGAAATACAAGCAATCAAGCGTTGCTAAGACAGGGAGAATCGGCCTTCTCCGTGATGAGCTTCTTCATGAGCTATCCAATGTCAATTGGTCAGCCGTAAAGGCTAGCACTTAATGAGCTCATTAGTATCTGTGTGTTTATGTGTGTGTGCGCATATATGTGTGTATGTGTTTATGTGTGTATGTGTGTAATAATAATAATTATAGAGGAAGATGTCATAAGTTTGCGAAGTTAAAGGGTAAATGGGAAGAATTAGAGATGGAGGGGTTGAAATTATGTATGAAATGACTAACAAAATAATTTTTTAAAAAGTAGAAAAGGTCTATATTTACAAAACGCCTCATTAAGGGAAATTCTGGCAATGTCTTAGACAAAGAGAACAGCCACAGGGAAAGGCTAATTTCCTTAGAAATTGTGTAATGTTGGGAAAAATATGAACAATGGCACCTATTCTAATGTTATTACCAGAAATGGGGAGCAGGTATTGGAAACTTCCATGGAAGCCACTGTCTTTAGAATGTAGCAAAGAACTTGGCTGAGTCATGCCCATGTGTTAAGGCTTTGTGGAGGGATTAGCTTAAGGACATTTAGTGGAAGAGATTTCTAAGCAGAATAGTCTAGGGCCCATGGCTTTCTTCTAGGTAATTTAAACTGAGAGAGAAGAAATTAACTTAGATATTTTATAATATTAGATAATTTATTATTAAAAGGAAACAAAGATGAAGGATGATGTAGCCAAGCTGCCCTTTGATAGATAGATAGATAGATAGATAGATAGATAGATAGATAGATGAATAAATAATAAATAAATAAGAGTTAAATGAAGCCAGGTAGGTCTTCCTCATCAAGACAATGGAGAAAATGCTGTATGTAGATCATAGGACTCAAGGCTGCAGTAAACTGTTAAAGCCCCAGTGATTTAGAAGGGCAAAATGGCTCTGGAATATGGGCCCCGGTGCAGTCCGTCAGCTTGTTCTCTAGTGTTATGGACTCTGCTATCTTACACGGTTCTTGGCTACCATAGAAGTGCCTCAGTAAGCCTTAGGGTCAGCTTGGGTAACGGGTCTAGAGACACTTCTAATGCTAAAAGCTGGAAGGGATCCAGTGGTACGGATTTAGCAAGCATGCAGGACACTAGCGCTGTGGGGAATGGCTTCTGGCACATGTATCTCAAAGGAATTCATCAACAGTTTGGAGACTCAGGCACAGACTTGTTGCAGGAGAAGGCATGGAGCTCATAGTTTATAGGATATTTTTCTCACATTTGGTTTCAATAGTTTTATGTTTTGTTTTGTATTTGTGGAAAGAACTTGGATTTATATCCTTGGGCATACACATTTCCCCTAGGGCTTTGGAGTTGAGCCTGCTGAGACTGTGATACAGCCTGAGGTGGATTCAGGTCTAGGAACACTAACATCGCTGTCAATACTGACTCAGCAGAAGGACAGCACAGATCAATAGGAATAACTGACATATTACAGCTCATTCCTTGTTCTGAAAGTATGAATAGCAAGCAACACTGCCCACGCCCCTCCAGGCAGTCCTTGATGGTCCTGGAGAGACAGGCCTCGTTGGGGTGGGATTCTGTTGTAAGGACTGGACATACAATGGAAGAGACTGACAAGCCTTCTCTGGAGTCAGACACATGGGACTGGAGTCCAGACAGTTCTAGTGGATAACCACCACTTCCGGAGAACTAGGTACGATAGAGGGTAGGAATCAGCTCTTTTTTTTTTTTTTAATTGAAAGCAATCATGTCCTGTGTAAAGAGAAGGCAATCTAGAGCTTAGGCTAGCCGCATGTCCTCCCTGGCATCATTATGTGAATATATGATGCCTACATACAGTAGCCCTGGCAGGGTCCTGAAGAAAACAAGTCCAGATCCAGTTAAATGCAGATGTTTCACTTGATTACAAGAATTTTTCACACCATATATTGGAGTAGAGAAAGACATTGTAGAAGTACACCATCTGGCTTCTACTCTAATCACAGACTAAACCTCAGAAGTTACAGATTAAAACCACCAACGAAAGGAATCACTAGAATCTTAGGTACCAGGGCTGATATTTGGTACCCTTATCTCTTGACACTTCTTTTTGCCACCATTAATCCTGCTCCATGAATCTGGGTGTTAATGAATGAGAGGAATGGGAAGGGCGAGGTCTCCTCTGCTGCAAAGATGGGGGGTGGTGTGGGACCTGAGAAGAAGACAAGATGTTTTGAGGGAGGTCAGTCCACAGATGTCTGTGAGAGTACATACGCTCGTGCGTGCCGGTGTGCATTCCCCTGACACTGGAGTAATAAATACTCATGAGCCTCCTGAGTAGGGACTGGCAACCGAACCCTTGACCTCCACACAAAGAACAAATGCTCTTAACCACTGAGCCATCTCTCCAGCTTGGGTATATTTTATGCTTCTTAGATGACTAATATATGCAGTCAGAATAGAGATCAAGTTACAACTAGCAATAGACCACTATACACACATGTACAATTGTATAATTGGAACATAAATACTGATAATTTATATGTGTACATGATATATAAATGTCATAACATCTGTATTAATGCACACACATTTATAGTGAATATGTTAGAAAGCATACAGAAAATTGAGATGCAAAGTGAATAAATAAATTAGTAGATAAAAAACTGAAAGCACATAGGGGTACTCCTGTCATCTATTCTTTTAAGAGCCGCATTCCTTTTTCTTTTAATTTTCTATATTCTTTGTTTACATTCCAAATGATTTTCTCTTTCCCTGTTCCACTCTCCCCCTAAGTCCCATAAGTCCTCTCCCGTCTGCCAGTTCCCCAATCAACCCCCTCCCACTCCTCTATCCTGGCAACATCCTACAATGCTGCATCAAGTCTTTCCAGGACCAGGGCCCCCTCCTTCCTTCTTGGGAATGATTTGATATGTGGGTTGTGTTTTGGGTATTCTGAGTTTCTGGGATAATATCCACTTATCAGTGACTGAATTCCATGTGTGTTCTTTTGTGAATGAGTTACCTCACTTAGTATGATATTTTCTAGCTCCAACCATTTGCCTAAAATTTTCATGAATTTGTTATTTTTAATTGCTGAGTAGTATTCCATTGTGTAAATATACCACATTTTCTGTATCCATTCCTCCATTGAGGGACATCTGGGTTCTTTCCAGCTTCTGGCTATTATAAATAAGACTGGGAAATGCAAATCAAAACAACACTCAGATTTCACCTCACACCAGTCAGAATGGCTAATATTAAAAACTCAGGAGACAGCAGGTGTTGTTGAGGATGTGGAGAAAGAGGAACACTCCTCTACTGCTGGTGGGAATGGGAATGCAAGTTGGTACAACCACTCTGGAAATCAGTCTGGCGGTTCCTCAGAAAACTGGGCATGACACTTCCAAAGGACCCTGCTACACCACTCCTGGGCATGTACCCAGAGGATTCCCTGACACGCAATAAGGATGCATGCTCCACTATGTTCATAGGAATGGAGCTCTTGGGATTTTGATGGGGATTGCATTGAATCTGTATATTGCTTTTGGCAAGATGGCCATTTTAACTATATTAATCCTGCCAATCCATGAGCATGGAAGATTTTTTCCATTTTCTCAGGTCTTCTTCATAGAGTTCGAAAGAGCAATTCTCAAATTCATCTGTAATAACAAAAAACCCAGGATAGCTAAAACTATTATCAACAGTAAAAGAACTTCTGGGGGAATCAGTATCCCGAATCTCAAGCAATACTGCAAAGGAATAGTGCTTAAAAGTGCATGGTATTGGTACAGTGACAGGCAGGTGGATCAGTGGAATAGGATTGAAGACCCAGAAATGAACCCACACACCTATGGTCACTTGATCTTCAACAAAGGAGCTGAAAACATCCAGTGGAAAAAAGATAGCCTTTTCAACAAATGGTGCTGGTTCAGCATGCAGAAGAATGAGAATTGATCCACTCTTATCTCCTTGTATTAAGCTCAACTCCAAGTGGATCAAGGACCTCCACATAAAACCAGACACACTGAAACTAATAGAAAAGAAACTGGTGAAGACCCTGGAGGACATGGGCACAGGGAAAAAGTTCCTGAGCAGAACACCAATAGCTTATGCCGTAAGATCAAGAATTGACAAATGGGACCTCATAAAATTACAGTTTCTGTAAGGCAAAGGACACTGTCAAGCATACAAAACAGCAACCAACAAATTTGGAAAAGATCTTCACCAACCCTACATCTGACTGAGGGCTAATATCCAGTATTTACCAAGAACTCAAGAAGTTAGACCCCAGAAAACCAAATAACCCTATTAAAAATGGGACACGGAGCTAAACAAAGAATTTTCAACTGAGAAGCACCTTAAGAAATGTTCAACATCATTAGTCATTAGGGAAATGCAAATCAAAACAACCCTGAGATTTCACCTCACACCAGTCAGAATGGCTAAGATTAAAAACTCAGGCCGGCGGTGGTGATGCACGCCTGTAATCCCAGCACTCTGGGAGACAGAGGCAGGCAGATTTCTGAGTTCCAGGCCAACCTGGTCTACAGAGTGAGTTCCACGACAGCCAGGACTATACAGAGAAACCCTGTCTCAAAAACAAAAACAAAAACAAAAGACAAAACAAACAACAACAACAACAACAACAAAAACTCAGGAGACAGCATCTTTTGGTGAGGATGTGGAGAAAGAGGAACACTCCTCCAGTGCTGGTGGGATTGCAAGCTGGTACAACCACTCAGGAAATCAGTCTGGTGGTTCCTCAGAAAACTGGGCATGATACTTCCGGAGGACCCTGCTATAAAGACACATGCTCCACTATGTTCCTAGCAGCCTTATTTATAATAGCCAGAAGCTGGAAAGACTCCAGATGTCCCTCAGCGGAGGAATGGATACAGAAATGTGGTGTATTTACACAATGGAATACTACTCAGCAATTAAAAACAATGAATTCATGAAATTCTTAGGCAAATGGTTGGATTTGGAAAATATCATCCTAAGTGAGGAAACCCAATCACAAAAGAACACACATGGAATTCAGTCACTGATAAGTGGATATTAGCCCACTTATATATCCAAGACAAAATTAACATATCAAATGATTCCCAAGAAGAAGGAAGGAGAGGGCCCTGATCCTGGAAAGGCTTGATGTAGGAGTATAAGGGATTACCAAGACAGAGAAGTAGGAGGGGTTTGATTGGAGAATGGACGGAGGGAAAAGGGCTTATGGGACTTATGGTGTGGGGGGGGAACTGGGAAAGGAAAATCATTTGGAATTTAAACAAAGAATATAAAAAATAAAACAAAAGAATTTTATCATGAAGTGAAGAAAACAAAAACAAAAAAGGTGTTAAAATCAGAAAGGAAAAAAAAAGAGCTCCATTCCTAGAAAGGTTATTCTGAAGTTTTACCCGAAATATGCTTTGCTAAATATCAATTCCTTAGTGTTTGCAGACAGAGAGGACAAGGTGAATTTTATTATGAAATGTGTTTGTGACTCTAAAACAGACATATGCTGGCTGCTTCTCCTCATGTCCCCTTCTTCTTTCTTCTCATCTTCCACACTTGTCTAATCTGAACCATGTCCTAAAGTTGAGCAGAGATTGCATTTTTCTCTCTTGGGAAATGGCTCTAAAGGCGTCCCGTGGAAACACATAGGAGGTCAAAATATGAAGATAAATTCTTGGAGGGGACATTCATGTTATCTGATGGCTGTCTCCTTAAAGCCTGGCAACTTTCAGTATCTAGGTGATTTCTCACCATCACACCCCAGATTATGTAGTAAATAGCTCAGTAAATACTTGTGAAGACTTTTATCACACCACTCACTTAATAGCTACAGGAACATTCCAAACAAAGAGGAACCCAGTTTACATGACTTGACTTTTGGGACAATCTCCCCTTTTCTGTTTGTTTTTAAAATAACCCTGGCTATGTAAGAATGAATATGCCTTTGCATAAATGTACATGATAGTAGAAGTCAGGCCAATTGTATTTTCTTTTCACAATTTGATAATTTCTGAGAATACTCAAATTCTGAAAGGTTATCCTCTAAGTCTGAGATAATAGTTGAGTTTGCCTAATGTGTAGCAATGGAAATTGATTTTGGTGTGGAACAGAGGAAATGAATGAAACGCACTTTCTTCATGATGCTCCTGAGTTAATCTGGTGAATGAACCGATCCATGAAGAATTAGTTGAGTGCTGGGAAGAAGTACTAGACTTCATATTTGTGAAGAATTTATGAAAATAAGATCCACTGGACACTGTCTCTTCTAGTATGTTTTCACTATGTGAGAAGCCACTGACTGAAATCAACATGGGGAAGAAAGGGTTTATTTTGCTTACTGGTCACGTTCCATTACTGAGGTAGATGAAGGATGAACTCGAAGCATGCCCGAAGCAGGGACTGAGATGGAGAAACGCTGCTTACCGGCTTGTGCCCCTGCATTTCTCAGCTACATTTTTACAGAGGCCACATTCACTGAGCCAGGAATGGCATTGTTTTCAGTGCCTTGAGACATTCTAAATCGCTTAATAACCATGGAAATGTCTCACAGACACAACCCCACGCTCATTAGATGGAGACAATTGTTCAATCAATGTTCCTTCTTCTAATGTATGTATAGGTTTGTGTCACGTGGATAAAATGAAGCAACACACTGTCTACATTTAATACTGATTAAACATCAACAGAGGAATCAGAGGTGGTTGTGGTAGAGATTTCTGAGATTTCTACATTCCATCACAAGAGACAATTCAGATCCTTTCAATGTTTTGGGAAGACCAACTTCTCCAGTTGTCTATGGAAACTGGTCACTTAAGTGTCTGTCACCTTTGTTTTACTGACTATGTCCTTTGCCTTACAGAAGCCTTCCAGTTTCATGAGGTCCCATTTTTCAATTCTTGATCTTAGAGCATGAGCCATTGGAGTTCTATTTAGGAAATTTGCTCCTTGCCAATAAATTCAAGGCTCTTTCCCACTTTTTCTTCTATTAGATTTAGTGTATCTGAGCTTTATGTTGAGGTACTTGATCCACTCGGACTTGAGCTCTGTGCAAGGTGTCAAATACTATGGGTCTATTTTCATTTTTCTACATACACACAGCCAGTTAAATCAGTACCATTTATTGAAGATGCTTTCTTTTTTCCATTGTATATTTTTAGCATGTTTGTCAAAGATAAAGTGTCCATAAGTGTGTGGTTTTATTTCTGGGACTTCAGTTCTATTCCATTGATCAACCTCTCTGTACCTGTAACAATATAATGCAGTTTTTATCATTACTGCTCTGTAGTAAAGCTTGAGGTCAGGGGTAGTGATTCCCCCAGCCGTTCTTTTATTGTTAAGAATTGTTTTGGCTTTTCTGGTTCTTTTTCCAGATGAATTTAAGAATTGCTCTTTCCATGTCTTTGAAGAATTATGTTGGGATTTTGAGGAGATTGCATTGAATCTGTAGATTGCTTTTGGTAGGGTAGCCATTTTTACTATATTGTGCCAATCCATGAGCAAGAACTTGGGAGATCTCTCCATTTTTGGAGATTTCAATTTCTTTCTTGAGAGATTTGAAGTTATTGTCATACAGGTCTTTCACTTGTTTGGTTAGAGTTTCCCCAAGATATTTTATATTATTTGTAGTTATTGTGAAGGGAGTTGTTTCCCTAACTTATTTTTCAGCCTGTTTATCATTTGTATAAAGGAAGGCTACTGATTTATTTGAGTTAATTTTATATCCAGTCACTTTGCTGAAGTTATTTATCAGCTGGAGAAGTTCTCTGGTAGAATTTTTGGGGTTGCTTATATATACTATCATATTATCTGCAAATAGTGATACCTTTATTTCTTCTTTGCCAATACATATCCCCTTGATCTCTTTTTGTTGTCGTATTGCTCTAGCTAGCTAGTACTGTATTGAATAGATATGTGCAGAGTAGGCATCCGAATTGGGAAAAAAAACTAATTCCACATCTAATATCCAAAATATATAAAGAACTCAAGAAGCTAACAAACAAAAAACCAAACAACCCAATCAAAAAATGGGGTATAAAACTAAACTGAGAATTCCCAACAGAGGAATCTCAAATGGCTGAGAAACACCTAAAGAAATGTTCAAAGTCCTTAGTGATCAGAGAAATGCAAATCAAAATGACCCTGAGATTCTACCTTAAAACAATCAGAATGGCTAAGATCAAAACCTCAGCTGACAACACATGTTGGTGAGGATGTGGAGAAAGAGGAACACTCCTCCATTGCTGATGGTATTGCAAACAACTACTCTCTGCAAATCAAGTTCCAGTATGTTCATAGTGGCCTTATTTGTGACAGCCAGAAGCTAGAAACAACCCAGATGTCCCACAAGAAAGAATGGATATGGAAAATGTTTCATTTCCACAATGGAACACTCCTCAGCTATTAAGAATGAGGACATCCTGAGTTTTGCAGGCAAATGGATGGGACCAGAAAGGTCATCCTGAGTTGGGTAACTCTAATCCAAAAGGACATGAATGGTATGTACTCACTAATAAGTGGTTATTAACCCCTGCCCCCCAAATACTCAAGATACAGTCCATAGAACTCAAAAAGGTCAATAGGATGAAGGTCCCAAGTAAGGACACCTCAGTCCCACTTGGGAGGGAGAAGAAAACAATCACAAGTGGGGAGGGAGGGACCTGGGAGGGAATGTGAATGGGGGTCTGCAGGTGGAGAGGGGAAACTGATCTGGGATTGGGGGAGGGAAAAGGACTCAAGCCCTGATGGCCAGTAGAAAGAATGGAAACTGGCACCCTGGGGAGATAGGAGGTTGGGGGATCCCTCCAGAATGCTCCAGAGACCTGTGAGGTGAGAGACTTTCAGGATTCAAAGGGAGGGACCTTAGGTGTAATGCCTGACAGTAAGGAGAGGGAACTTAAGAGGCCACCATCAAATGAGGGAGGGGTTGCCATCCCACAGTCAAAACTCTGACCCACAACTGTTCCTGTCTGAAAGAACTGCAAGCATGGAAATGGAGAGGATCCTGAGGAAAAGCAGGTCCAGTGGCAGGCACAAAGTTGGATTCAGCTCAAGGGGAGGTCCCAAGGCCTGACACTATTACTGAGGCTATGGAGTGCTCACAAAAATGGACCTAGCATGACCACACTCCAGAAAAGCCAAGAAGCAGCTGAAAGAGTCAGATGCAGATATTTGCACCCAACCAATGGACAGAAGCTGCTGACCCCTGTAGTTGAATTAGGGAAAGGCTGAAAGAAGCTGAGGAGGAGGGCAGCCCTGTAGGAAGACCAGCAGTCCCAATTAACCTGGACCCTGGAGATCTCTCAGACACTGGACCAGGCAGCATGCACCAACTTAGATGAGGCCTGCAGGACTGCTTTCAGAACTGAGTTCAATCAGGGTTGATACACCTAACCCTCAACAGACTGGAGGCCCCTGGGAATTTAGAGGTCGGGTGGGGTCGGGACGTCCTTGTGAATAGAGGGGGTGGGGAAGAGGTATGTGATGTGGAATAGTCAGAGGATAGACAGGGGTGGGGGAATGAAATCTGGAGTTTAAAAAAATCAATTAATTAATTAGTTAATTATCGCTTCTCGGCCTTTTGGCCAAGATCAAGTGTAATTAGTTAATTAGTTAATTAATTAATTAAAACTACCTTTAAAAAAGAGTCCATTACCTTTTAGGAGAAAGGAGAAAGTTCTGAGAATGAACCAAAGCCATTCTTTTATGAGAATGGGTTCTTTTAATTTGGAAAGAAGGGTGTGTTTATATAAATATCCCCATTAAAGAAACCCTCACAAGATGATTTTTCTTGTAAAAACTTCTACCCTTGCTCTGCAGTAACAGAAGAAGTGATCTGAAGAATAAACACCCTGTACTCGGGAAAATGTCAGCCTCTTCATTGTTCTTGAGGCCGTAGGTTTTGTCTTGTTTGTGAGCCTCAGGATGATTTTCTCAGTTTTGTTTTTTCCTAGAGTTCTGTCCACTTTAAAAATGGTTTTCTTTAACTAATTTATCTTCCTTTTTTATTTTTGCCAGGTTGCTTTCAGTTACCTCCTCTGTCCGTGGCAGTGTTGAGTCTGAGCTGAACAGGCGCCATCATGTCTGTGCCACGACGGTCCTCATTGCGCAGTGGGAATCTATCCTGGAAAAGACAAAGATGCTCACATAGGAGGGCTTCATTCCAGCTGTCTTGATTTTATTTAAAATGTGTATGGCTAAGGCAAAATTATATTTTATTCAACCACCAGAGGGAGCCTCCAAATCTATGGAGTCCCCCCAAAAGAAATATGACTGAAGTGGTAACTTTATAAGTTTTATGTTTTACATTTAAAAACCGAGGCCATTGCATCTCATGCTTTTGGGTTTCACCAGGGATTTCATACAGAAAGTGCCTAAGGTCTTTTCCTGTTACATAACCCACATCATTTTGCTTAAAAGTTTTTAAATAATACACTATTTTTGCATGGTTTTGAGTTTTTTGTAGTTTCTGATATTTCAGGTATACAATTTAATTTTTGATACTCACCAATCTCTTGCTTCAAGAGAATTTTCCTCCCATGCATCGTAGATCCTAGCCTTAATTTTTCTGGAATATTTTTAGTCTACAAATGATGATGCTTATTTTTTTCTGCAACCCCAAACTGAGAACTTACCAAATCTCTTCCACTCCATATTTATTTATTTGTATACATTGCTTATCTGGCCAGGTCTTATCATCAAATATTGAAGAGGAGTTCTGGTGTTCCGGAATTATGAGTCTTTTTTCATAGTTGGCGATGTCAGCCTAACACATGTATGACAAATAGGATCAGCATGCTATTCTCAGGTCATTTCTTTCCAGCATCTAAAATTTCATCTAAAATTTTCTCTCATAGAGAATCAAGTGTTTCAAAAACTTTCCACAAATATTATATGCACATGATGTGAGGAAGGAAATTATCCAACTGTTTCCTGCAGGCACCACTGGCTGTAGACCGTAACGGCGAGTGCTGGACCTCTCAGAGCCGTTCTTTGTCAGCTGCCATGTCCTGTAGTTTCCGGTGTCTCTCTCTGCCCTGCCTCCATCGCCCCTCATATAGATGTGTGTGTGCATCATGAAACTGTTGCCACAGTAGTTAAGGTGGCCACTGTGCCCACTATCTCCAAGAACTCCCTCTCGTCTCCAATGCCTCGCTTTTGAAAGAATTCCACTTATCTATTGCTTCTGTACCTCACTATTAAGTGTCCCAAAGTTGTTTTTTTTTTTTTTTCTGCACAGTAATGCCATCAATCTTGTTTTGTGGCTGTGAAAATTGTTGTGTACAGAGGTTAAACAAATTACCCAAGGTCACAAAGCAGATGAGTGAGATCTGGGAACAGATCCAACTCCAAACTGCAGGGTTGACATACTGTCTTCCATTGCTTCCCGCAGCTGCAGGCGGGCCTCTCCCTCCCGCCGCACTAAGTAAAAGACAGCTATTTTAACTTGTGTTCCTGAGTTGAAGTCAATGGAGTTTCACTGTAATTGCTAGAATGTTATCTCGGTTGAAAAAATATGAATAATGAATAGAGGTGAAATAGATCAATCCCAAGTCAGTATTGATGAATCCTTTTCTTTCTTTAACTGCTTACTCTCCTGAAACTGCTTACAAATGTGCAACACTTCCACCATGTTTGCATGAAGACACCAGCTGACTACCAACATTTTAGACCAAGTATTCCTTTGATATTTGCATAACTGCATAATAATTACCCATAGCTCAGTATGGAGGTAGATAAAGGCTATATTCAGAGTACATAAACTTGCTGTTTTGAATTTTTCTGTACAAAGCACAGAGGTTCTCTAACAGATCTGTATACTGGCTCAGTCAGTGTTAATCTTCTAGAAGCCAAATGAGTTCACTTACCTTCTAGCGTAGGCACCTAAGGAGTCATAATGTTCTGTCAGCCACAGAGTCAGTCAGTAGGCCTCCTGCTTCAGAGATTGGTCCCTGGGCCAGTTGTTTCGCTTTTGGGCATCCCAGATACCTGTGAGCATACAAGTCAAGCCCTTTAGTGTATAGTTTCTTTGAGTCTCATTAGCTCTTGTGGGTCCTCCATTACCTGATCATACCTTCAGACACAGCTAAGAGCCTAGTTTGTGTGTGTGTGTGTGTGTGTGTGTGTGTGTGTGTGTGTGTTTGGCCTCAGATTCATGCTCTGTTCTGATTCAGACAAGTGAATGCTGCCTCCTTAGCCTGCCACAGGGGTTAGCCCTCAACTAATAAAGAGACAGCCCTAAGGAAATACAATTAAAAGATAGTTACAACACTTAAAGGGCTTCTCCACAGAATGAATTTTCTGATATTTTAACAGGCTTGCCCAGTGAACAAACGCTTTCCCACACTGCGTATATGACTTTATCCCAGTGTGAAGAGCCCTATCAAAGAGGGGGGCTCACGCTTGAAGGACTTTCCATGTACCTTGCATTCAAAGGATATTTTCATTTTATGAACAACTTTATTGTTATTAATCTTTCTGCCAAGAGGAAAATTATTTTCATAGTCTTTCCATTCACATTCGCACTGTGCCAGCTATAGCATTAATGATAAAATTAAAATTGGTCATCTGGGTAAAAGGCTGGGTGGCAGAGTTCTATTAAAAGGTCTAGTTTACTGTAGATATGTAATCTATGTGGAGAAACTATTACTTCTAAACATGAATATGTGTAGCTCAATCTTGGTTAAATATAAATAAAAATGGAAATAGACTTTAAATGGACAGCATAATAATGCTGTGTCTTGTGATTTGAATACTTGAATAATTCAAGTTCTGTGGTGTAACCAGTGCAGAACTCAGTACAAACCTTACCTTCTTTACCTTCTTTCTTGACTTATGTCTTCTTTTCATCATGTGACCTGTGTAATTGGAAAGAGCTCCATTAAAGATGATACCAGGTTGAAAAACAAAAACAAAAAATTAAACAAAAGAACAACATCAAAAACCAAACCACCACAGAAAAAAGACATTACCACAGACCTCCAACCCCACTGCACTTCTAATAGCATGGGCACCAACGTGGTTTATTTCACTTACTGGAAAATAAATAAGTCTTCATTAATTCTGAGGATGTATGAGCTCAGACAGTGATAACGCTCATGTTTACAAGTGTTTTGTGGAAATCAACCTCTTGATGTTTATGTTTTTATACTTTTATTTCAAATTTAATAACTATGAATGTGTTTCATTCAAGTATCCCAGGTTTGCTCCAATCTCACAAATAAATAATGCATTCTGCAGAAAACATCTGTCCCGGGGCGAAAGCGCTGCAAGCATTCATTTTGACTTGATTTGGAGTCAGTGGTTTTCATTTTAGTGATACATTTTTAAAGGCCTGAGAAAAAGAGCATAAAGCAGAGTTAGTCTTAATGAGATGAGCCACGTGTAAAACTCAGAACTCCAAGGCTGTGGGGCGTCTGAGGACGCATCAGTCCTGGAGCCTGCTGGGCGGAGGCTGCCTTTGCTTTCCCAGTTCATTTTAACAAAATGGCAGCAACCTGTAGCCTGGAACTCTTCTGCTACGAGTTAACATCTAACTCCTTTACTTACCAAATTCCATTAGATGTGCTCCTTAGCTATTTTGTGTCTCGGTTAACTTTTTAAAATGGAAATATACTTTGCAATAGGGTCAATATGGCATATTTAAAATAGCTCGTATAACAGGATCTATTTAAACCAAACCCTTTTGTCTCATAGTTTCCCACTAAATTCAACATTTCTATAGTAATGACTGAGGCTTCCCCTCACTGATCTGGAATTCTTCCTAAGAAGTCCATCTGTCCCATGCATTAGGAAAGTGAATGTCAGTTTTCTTATCTACTCAAAGGTGACCACGGGGCTTAAGTTCTGGTATGAAATGTGGTGAGGCAGGGCATGCAGAATGCTTAGAAAAGGCTCTTGGCTGGAAATAGTCACCATGGAGATGTTTAGTGATCAGGGACTATGTCCAAATATTTATAGAAGAAAGACAAACTATTTTGAAATTCGAGAGGCCAACTAAATTATTACAGAAACAAAGCAATTTGAGGGAACAAATTTTAATGAGAATTTTTCAATACAGAGTCTTGAAGAAAACTTTATCCTTCTTGAATTTTATAGGTATATCATAGGTTAGAATAAAGAAAAATATTTTAAGAATAAATTCACTAGGTGATCTTGTAGAAATACTGCTAACCCTTACATAATTGAATAAAAAACAAACCACATGCTTGGGTTTCTCTTCCACATGCTAAAGTGCACGCCTAAAGGCAAGTAAAGTATTGAGTTATGTTATGATGATAACATAACAACAAGGTGATAAACTTCAGTCTCCACACGGCAGTAAACATCAGTCGTTACAGTGCTCAGAATGAAGAGCCTGTGTTGAGACCAGCCAGTTACATAAGTAACGTCAGTGTCAAAAGAGATAAGTCAATTATTATTTAAAAAGAAGCCTACACTGTGTAATATAGAATAGAGGCCATCCTAATTATAAGCAATGAAGATTTTTCTATCAGATAATGAGCTCAAAAATCCCCCCTTGGGCCATAGAGATTGCTTACTGAGTAAAGATGCTTGCTGCCCATCTTGATGAGCTGAGTTCTAGGCCCAGGAAGAAGGAAAGAACTCTTTCAGGCTGTCCTCTGACTTCCACATAGATAGTGTAAATGAATAAATGTAAAATAATAATAAATATAGAACTTCACAAATAATTTCCTGGTAGCCTCAAAAGATTTTAGCCTAACACAAGCAATTTGAGTTAATTGAGAATTATTTATGCTTTGCTAAAAACAAATAAGTCTGAGACACATTGGTGGATGATAGGACTTCGGAATGCAGATCCTTGGGAGCACAGAGGCTTACTGAGGAGAGTCAGCATATCTGGGAAAGATCCAGAGGAGCGGCGGAGGGGATATGTATGACCATCACTGATACGGTATGAGGCCAACGAGCTTGTGATACATGGACAGTGGAAAGCCAGCTGCCCCTGTAAGCAGGAAGGATGCGCCACGTGAAGACAGGACCAGCCAGCTGCCCCTGGAAGCAGGAAGCATGCGCCACGTGAAGACAGGACCTCCACCATCAGATGGGGATGCTTCGTCCTTGGACCTTGCCTTATAATATCTGAAAACCTAGGAGAACAGGTTAGGACATACATCCTATAGAGTAAAACTCAGCCATACATAATAAATAGGCTACAAAAAATTAGCTTAACCTAGAGGGCTAGGCCATAACAAACCTTCAGATCCCAATTTTTGGCAAACATCAGTATTACAAATTACATTAAGCATTATTGCACAGCATAACACTATAATCATTAGTATCTTAAGTTTCCAACATTCTCAAGGCTTTGTTAAACATCCTCCACTAAAGCAGATGGCTGCAAAAGCCACAGTTTAAGTCAGTGATTCCAAGCACAGCCACACGGCCTGTACAGCATGGGCTAGTAGGAACAGCGTTGATGCTAAGGGGGGGTGTGTTTAGAGATGTTGGCAAAGACTCTAGAGCCCAAGCCACACAACTTTCCCTATGAAGACATTCAGAAATACAAATGAATTTGTAAGCCTATAGATGACTTATACTATAAGTTTCATTGTGGAAGACAAGTCACGTATTTATTGTCTTCGAGAGGACACACAATTCAATTTTTTTGTCTCTTTTTCTTAAACATGCTGTTGTAGTTGCTATTGGGAAATTAGAGAGTTGCAAGATTAGTCCTGGCTAAGTTAGTTAAGCAGTGCAAAGAGGCAGCAAGAAGGAGCAGGTTCCTGATGCGGGAGGCCATGTAGAGCCCGCCTCCTCTCCGCTGTGGCCTTACTTCCTTCATAAAGAATAATGTAGACGAAGTGCAAGGAGGCCCATCCCTGATTGTACTGTGTACTCTATCTACTGCTTATTTACCCAGGGATTACTATGTGTCTTACATGATACTTTCTTCTAATAACTATAATTATTTAAATGTTGAGAACCGTAAATATGATTATAATTATTTAAATGTCTTCCTCCATAAATAAACACCTGAGGAGAAATAGAGTTTTGCTTTGTTTTTGAAAAAATATGTTAACCACTAAAAAGTCCTGTATGCCCTCAAATTTTTGGCAATCTGCTTTGTTCAGGGGAAGGTCTTTTGTATATGCAAAACCTCAGAAAACACACTACTTACATTCACTCCCAAAGGATGCAATTTTCTAGTTGAATAAGCGATTAATCAGAACACACATCCAAACAAGGAGCAAGCTATGGGGAAAGTCACATAAGAATGAAAGTCTTAGTTGAAATGTTCGTTTTAGTTAATAAGTAGATGAATTTTTTCTTATAAATATACAACATAATTTTAAAGGGAACATACAGTATGTTGTTCTAGTATACTATACTAGACCCAAGAATACAGATTATTTCAGTGAATCGCATAGCTAGTTTTTTTATATAAGCTAGGACTGGCTAGAAATACACTATGCAGCCCAGAGTGGCCACAGCCTTTCAAACACATTATCTTTGTAAATATATAATTTTTAGTTATTATTTAAGAATTAGATACATGCATACAATATATGTCAATCATTAACACTCCACTGCCTATGACCCTCCAACTCCACCTGGATACACTGTCTTCTTTGTGGTACCTTTTAATTTATATTAATTGAGTGCTCACATCTTCCTCCCAACTCATGCCCCCTTTTGTTTTACATCTATAACTCATGAGTCCAATTAATGTTAACTACATATTCAATTTACGAGGGATGATACCATAAAAGAAAACTGACTTTTCCTGCTGTAGCATCCATCGACTGTCAGTAATCCTTAGGGAGAGGAGGTAGCGCAGGTCGCCATCCTTTAACCATCCTGGAATGTTACCTGCTCGGTCGTGTGCAGGTAATGACAGATGCTACGGGCTATGGGTTCATGAGTTCACCAGTGTCTGCACATTCAGAGGATACTATTTATCTCTAGTCCTCTCAGCCTACAAAGCTAAGAAGTATGGTAGGGGTCATGGCCATAAGAAAGAAAGAAACACTTTACTGTTCCTTGATTTTTATAAGGGAAGTCAACAGATGTCATTTTTGCGCTGATGTTGAATACTTCAGATGAAGTTTACATTACAATAAATTTGTAATTAGCCCATAGCTTCGGTGCCTACGGAAGCTGGGCATCCATGGGCTGGATACACGTAGCAGACAGGGTTGGATGAAAAGAAGTTTATGGGGCCCTCCCATACTTCAGGTCTCCTGGCAACCAAAATATTGTGGGAAGGGGAGAGATGTAGTTACTTCATTATGTACCCACCGGTGAGCACAGAAAGTGCCAAGCCCAAGGTCAGACATTAAGACATAGGTTAGACTCCATAAAACACATATCTAAACAAAGAATAATAAATGTATAAAACAGTGATTTTCAAGAAAGAAACTGAGCTGGACATGTAGAAGGGAAATAAGAAAGTTCAGGACCAGCAGAGTAACCAAAACTTACTGTATACATATTTAAAATTGTCTGTGAACACTATTTATTAATGAAAGACTGGTAATGTTTGTGTAGTCAGTGTGGACATAAAGCATTGTATGTCCTTTAAATCACCATAGAAACCAAACAAATAAAATGCCATACAAGGTGCTAGAGATAGAAACAGTACATAATAAACAGCATTGAACACTGTGATGTGCTCCTTAGAGTGAACATTTCACTTACATTCAGAAGCGAAAAGAAACCTAAGTCCCCTGAAGCACACAAATAGTGATAAACTGCACTGTTCTAAAGATCTAAATAAGTATGACATACAAACAAAGTAATGAAAATGTAAAAGATAAAAGATAAACTTATAAAAAAAAATCCAGGTGGAGAAAAAGCAAAGCTGTGGTGGAAACTGAAATGCAGTGCATAGCTGAGCTCGTAGTCGAAAGAAGAGGAAGCTTTCATGCACAGACATGGGTGGCGTGGCGAAACAGACGGTGGTGGGAGCAACAAACAGGACGGGAGCACACACCGTGCAGAGATGGCGGGAGACACACCGTGCAGAGAGGGCGGGAGCACAGACCGTGCAGAGATGGCGGGAGCACACACCATGCAGAGATGGCGGGAGCACACACCGTGCAGAGATGGCGGGAGCACACACCGTGCAGAGATGGCGGGAGCACACACCGTGCAGAGGTGGCGGGAGCACACACCGTGCAGAGGTGGCGGGAGCACACACCGTGCAGAGATGGCGGGAGCACACACCGTGCAGAGATGGACTGAGAAAGGCTGGAGAAACAGCGTCAAGTGACCATTACAGACATTGACAGACATTTACAGACAATTAGACTTCTAATTTTAAGTAGAAATTATTTATATAAAATAAAGCATAGGCAAAGATAGCTTTACTTGTTGACAGTAAAATTTTTGACACCATTACCAGAAGGAATATAGAACAGGCCACATAAGAAATTTCAGTAAACTTTCCACTTAGGGAAATCTGCAGGTCATATCTTGTAATGATGATTTAATAAAACAAAATTACAGAAGCATTTACAACTTTTTGGAAATTAAATTTATCCTCTAAGGAACTCTTATCAAAACATTTCTATGAAAAAAATGGAATGGAACATTTAAGGTGTGCTAACTGTGGTATAAGGGCATCACTGAGGGTTAAAAACCAAAGAGCTGGAAATTGATTGGGAAATAGGAATGAAATACATAGTTTTCTCTACAGAATAAATCAAAACAGAGAGTTTTCCCAGGAGACGGACCTTGGACTCAGGCAAGCAGAAAGGGAGTATAAATGAATTTACCGAGCAGAATGGAAATAAAAAAATGCTAATAACCTAAGGTAGAACTCACCAACAACATCAGAAAAATGTCCTGTCGATAGAGATAAAAGACAAGGATGCATGTGTGTGTTGGCCAGTGTAAACCGCGAGCAAACAGATAACACAAACATGTCTGCCAAGAAAGTATAACCACATTGGTTTGGAGTTTAGATTACAGTACTTGTGTTGATTTAGCAAACAAAATATGACATGCATAAAATTCTTCAGTAAAATGAAACAGAAAGGAGACATTAAAAACAGCAGTGTAAAATAACATAAATTCTGTAGGCAGAAAAACAGAAATACTCTAGAGAAGGCTAGAAGAGAGCTAATATCCAAAATATATAAAGAACTTAAGATATTACATAGGAAAATCCAAATAACTCAATTAAAAAGTGGGATACAGAACAAAAAAATAGAATTACCAACAAAGGAATCTCCAATGGCCCCAAAAATCAAATGTTTAATGTCCTTAGTCGTCAGGGAAATGCAAATCAAAATGACTTTGAGATTCCACCTTACACCCGTCAGAATGCATAAGATCAAAAACTCAAGGGACATCAGATTCTGGCGAGGTTGTGGAGGAAGAGGAACACTCCTCTATTGCTGGTGACAGTGTAAACTTGTACCACCATTCTGGAAAACAATCTGGCCAGTTTCTCAGAAAATTGGGAATACTTCCATCTTAAGAGACAGCTATACCACTCCTGGGCATATACCCAAAAGATGTTTCACCTTATTATAAGGACACATGTTCCACTATGTTCATAGCAGCTTTATTTGCAATAGTCAGAAACTGGACACAACTTAGATAACCCTCAACTGAAGAATGGACAAAGAAAATGTGGTTTATTTACAAAATGGACTACTACTCGACTATTAAAATTTGCAGGAAATGGATAAAATTGAAAATATCATCCTGAGTGAGGTAATCCAGACCCGAAAAGACTATGCATGGTATGTACTCACTTATATAAGTGGATATTAGCCATAAAGTATAGAATAACTATGTTGTTATCTACAGACCACAATAAGCCAAATAAAAAGGCCCAAGGGAGCATGTTTGACTCTTTCTCAGAAGGTAAATAAAATAGGTATCAGAGGTGAATTGAAGGAGGAACTGACTGGGAAAGGGGATGGGGAGGGAAGAGGATGGGGTGGGGGAATCATATGCAGGGAGAGCTGGGAAGACTGAAAGGGAATTTGCCAGGGGGTTAATCTCTAGGATGTGGCAGAGCTGGGACAAAGGTGAGGGCAGTGTATCTACGGGGGAGACTCTAACTAAGACTCCTAGCAATGGGAGACAGGATCATGAAATGTCCATTGCTGTAGCCAGGTAGGACTCTCAGTGGAGGGATAACATACCCCACCCACAACACTTTCCACCCAAAATATGTCCTGCCTCCAAGTCACACAGGGACAAAAATAGAGCAGAGACTGAGGGAATGGCCAACAAATGAATGGCCCAACTTGAGACCCATCCCGTGGGCAAGCACCAGTCCCTGGAATTATGCATGATATTGTTATGATTGCAGACAAGAGCCTAAAATAACTGTCCTCTGAGAGGATCCACCCAGCAGACTCTCAGATGGAGATGCTGAGATCAATTGCCAAACTTTAGATGGAGCTCAGCAAGTCTTATGGAAGAGTTAGGTAAAGGAATGGAGGACCAGAAGAGGACATGAACTACACAGGAAGACCAACAGAGTCAACTAGCCCAGACACTTGGAAGTTCCCAGAGACTGAACCAGCAACCAAAGAGCTAGGGCAGGCGGGGCCTAGGCTACCTATACAAATACAGCAGATGTACAACTTAATCTCCATGTGGGTTCCACGGCAACTGACACAACAACTGGAGTTGTTGGCCTTTCCCTGAATATGTCGTCTCCCTGCGGATACGGTTCCACTAAGTAGGCACCCTTGTTTGGCCTCAGTGTGGAGAGGATGTACCTAGTCCTTCAGTGACTGGGTGTGGGGGCAGGGGAGAATGATGGGATACCCATAGGGGGCTCCTCCCTTCTCAGAGGAGAAGAGGGGAAATGGGGGGAGGTTCTGCCTGAGGGGGTATTGGGAAGAGAGGGACAGATACTGGGATGGAAAGTGGATAAATAAATAAATAAATAAATAAATAAATATTGTACAGAAAAAGTTTATGGATACAAATTCTTAAAACTAAAGTTCACAAAGAGATTAACCACAGTAAATAAGATAGACTGTAATAAAGATGATATCAGAAATTAGTATATTCAGTACAGATAATGAATATTTGAAATCAAAGGAACATGTAATCAAAAAGTATCGAATGTATGTGATCATGCTTCTCAAAGACAAAATTTAATAAAATGAAGAGAAACTACTTAGAGATGAAGCTTAAGATTTTTTTCTTTTTTTCTTTTTTTTTGTTTTTTTATTCTTTGTTTACATTCCAAAGGCTTTCCCCTTTCCCAGTTCCCACCTCACCATATGTCCCATAAGTCCTCTTTCCCCTCCCCTCCTGCCTATTCCCCAATCACTGACCCCCCTTTTCTCTGTTCTGGTACTCTCCTACAAAACAGGATCCGGTCTTTTCAGCACCAAGGTACTCTCCTTCCTTCTTCTTGGGAGTCTTTTGACTTGTTAATTGTGCCTTGAGTACTCAGAGCTTCTGGGCTCATTAATATCCACTTATGATCCACATGATTGCATTTCATGTGTATTCTTTTGTGATTGGGTTAACTCAGTTAGAATGATATTTTCCAGATCCAAACATTTGCCTACAAATTGCATGAATTCATTAGTTTTTTCTTTCTTTCTTTTATTGGATATATTCTCCATTTACATTTCATTTCCCTTTTTCTGGTTCCCTGCCCCCAAAAGGTCCCTCATGCCCTTTTCCCTCCCCGTGTTCCCCCCTCCCCCCTTTCCCACTTACCTGCTCTGGTATTCCTTTACACTGATGCTTTGTGACTTTCCAGAACCAGGGTCCACTCCTTCCTTCTTGTTGGACATCATTTGGTATGTGGATTGTGTCTTTGGTGTCCCAGGATTCTAGGCTAATATCCACTTATCAGTGACTACATACCATGGGTGTTCTTCTGAGATTGTGTTACCTCACTTAGTATGATGTTCTCCAGCTCCATCCATTTCTCTAAGAATTTAATGAATTCATTTTTTCGAATGGCTGAGTAGTACTCCATTGTGTATATATACCACATTTTTTGTATCTATTCCTCTGTTGAGGGACATCTGGGTTCTTTCCAGCTTCTGGCTATTATAAATAAGGCTGCTATGAACATAGTGGAGCATGTATCCTTATTGTATACTGAGGAATCTTCTGGGTATATGCCCAGGAGTGGTATGGCTGGGTCCTCCGGAAGTATCATGTCCAGGTTTCTGAGGAACCACCAGACTGATTCCCACAGTGGTTGTACCAGCTTGCAGTCCCACCAGCAGTGGAGGAGTGTTCCTCTTTCTCCACATCCTCGCCAACACCTGTTGTTTCCTGAGTTTTTAATCCTAGCCATTCTGACAGGTGTGAGGTGAAATATCAGGGTTGTTTTGATTTGCATTTCTCTAATGACTAATGATGTTGAACATTTTTTAAGGTGTTTCTCAGCCATTCGAATTTCTTCAGGTGAAAAGTCTTTGTTTAGCTCTGTACCCCACTTTTGGATAGGGTTATTTGGTTTTCTGGGGTCTAACTTCTTGAGTTATTTGTATACATTGGATATAAGCCCTCTGTCAGATGTAGGGTTGGTGAAGATCTTTTCCTAATTTGCTGGTTGCCGATTTGTCCTTTTGACAGTGTCTTTTGCCTTACAGAAACTTTGTAATTTTATTAGGTCCCATTTGTCATTTCTTGATCTTAGAGCATAAGCGATTGGTGTTCTGTTCAGGAACTTTCCCCCTGAGCCAATGTCCTCAAGGGTCTTCCCCAGTTTCTTTTCTATTAGTTTCAGTGTGTCTGATTTTATGTGGAGGTCCTTGATCCACTTGGAGTTGAGCTTAGTACAAGGAGATAAGAGTGGATCAACTCTCATTCTTCTGCATGTTGACCTCCAGTTGAGCCAGCACCATTTGTTGAAAAGGCTATCTTTTTTCCACTGGATGTTTTCAGCTCCTTTGTCGAAGATCAATTGGCCATAGATGTGTGGGTTCAATTCTGGGTCTTCAATCTTATTCCATTGATCCACCTCTCTGTCACTGTACCAATACTATGCAGTTTTCAACACTACTGCTCTGTTGTATTGCTTGAGGTCTGGGATATTGATTCCCCCAGAAGATCTTTTACAGTTGATGATAGTTTTAGCTATCCTGGGTTTTTTGTTATTCCAGATGAATTTGAGAATTGCTCTTTCTAGCTCTATGAAGAACTGAGTAGGGATTTTGATGGTGATTGCGTTGAATCTGTATATTGCTTTTGGCAAGATTGCCATTTTAACTATATTTATCCTGCCAACCCACGAGCATGGAAAAATTTTCCATTTTCTGAGGTCTTCTTCCATTTCCTTCTTCAGAGACCTGAAGTTTTAGTCATACAAATCTTTCACTTGTTTGGTTAGAGTCACACCAAGATACTTTATATTGTTTGTGGCTATTGTGAAGGGTGTCATTTCCATTATGTTGATGGATTTCCGTATATTTAACCATCCCTGCATCCCTGGGATGAAGTCAACTTGATCATGGTGAATGATCGTTTTGATGTGTACTTGGATTCAGTTGGCAAGAATTTTGTTGAGTATATTTGTGTCCATGTTCATAATGGAGATTGGTCTGAAGTTCTCTTTCTTTGTTGGATCTGTGTGGTTTTGGTATCAGGATAATTGTGGCTTCATAGAATGAGATGGGTAGTGTTCCTTTGTGGAATAATTTGAAGAGTATTAGTATTAGGTCTTCTTTGAATGTCTGATAGAATTCTGCACTAAAACCTTCTGGTCCTGTGATTTTTTTGGTTGGAAGACTTTCTATGACCCCTTCTATTACTTTGGGGGTTATGGGACTGTTTAGACGATCTATTTGAACCTGATTTAATTTTGGTATTTGGTTATCTATCTAGGAAATTGCCCATTTTTTCCAGATTTTCCAGTTGTGTTGAGTATAGGCTTTTGTAGTAGGATCTGATGATTTTTTAAATTTCCCCAGTTTCTGTTGTTATATCTCCCTTTGCGTTTCTTTCTTTTTTTGGATATATTCTATATTTACATTTCATTTTTCTTTTTTTTTGTTTCTCTACCCCCCCCAAGGTCCCACATGCCCTTTTCCCTACCCCTGCTCCCTCATCCACCCCTTCTCACTTCCCTGTTCTGGTATTCCCCTACACTGATGCTTTGATCCTTTCCAGCACTAGTGTCCATTCCTTTCTTCTTGTCAGACATCATTTGGTATGTGAACTGTGTCTTTGGTTTCCCAAGATTCTAGGCTAATATCCACTTATCAGTGACTGCATACCATGGGTATTCTTTTGAGACTGGGTTACCTCACTTAGTATGATGTTCTCCAGCTCCATCCATTTCTCTAAGAATTTCATGAATTCATTGTTTCTAATGGCTGAATAGTACTCCATTGTGTATATATAGCACATTTTTTTTGTATCCATTCCTCCGTTGAGGGAAATCTGGGTTCTTTCCAGCTTCTGGCTATTATAAATAAGGCTGCTATGAACATAGTGGAGCATGTATCCTTATTGTATGCTGAGGAATCTTCTGGGTATATGCCCAGGAGTGGTATGGCTGGGTCCTCCGGAAGTATCATGTCCAGGTTTCTGAGGAACCACCAGACTGATTCCCACAGTGGTTGTACCAGCTTGCAGTCCCACCAGCAGTGGAGGAGTGTTCCTCTTTCTTCACATCCTCACCAACACCTGTTGTTTCCTGAGTTTTTAATCCTAGCCATTCTGACAGGTGTGAGGTGAAATATCAGGGTTGTTTTGATTTGCATTTCTCTAATGACTAATGATGTTGAACATTTTTTAAGGTGTTTCTCAGCCATTCAAATTTCTTCAGGTGAAAAGTCTTTGTTTAGCTCTGTACCCCACTTTTGGATAAGGTTATTTGGTTTTCTGGGGTCTAACTTCTTGAGTTATTTGTATACATTGGATATAAGCCCTCTGTCAGATGTGGGGTTGGTGAAGATTTTTTCCCAATTTGCTGGTTGCCGATTTGTCCTTTTGACAGTGGCTTTTGCCTTACAGAAACTTTGTAACTTTATGAGGTCCCATTTGTCTATTCTTGATCTTAGAGCATAAGCGATTGGTGTTCTGTTCAGGAATTTTCCCCCTGAGCCAATGTCCTCAAGGGTCTTCCCCAGTTTCTTTTCTATTAGTTTTAGTGTGTCTGGTTTTATGTGGAGGTCCTTGATCCACTTGGAGTTGAACTTAGTACAAGGAGATAAGCGTGGATCAATTCTCATTCTTCTGCATGTTGACCTCCAGTTGAGCCAGCACCATTTGTTGAAAAGGCTATCTTTTTTCCACTGGATGTTTTCAGCTCCTTTGTCAAATATCAATTAGTCATATATGTGTGGGTTCAATTCTGAGTGTTCAGTCCTATTCCATTGATCTTCTTCCCTGTCACTGTACCAATACCATGCAGTTTTTAACACTACTGCTCTGTAGTATTGCTTGAGGTCCGGGATATTGATTCCCCCAGAAGTTCGTTTACTTGATGATAGTTTTAGCTATCCTGGGTTTTTTGTTGATAAATTTGAGAATTGCTCTTTCTAACTCTATAAAGAACTGAGTTGGGATTTTGATGGGGATTGCATTGAATCTGTATATTGCTTTTGGCAAGATTGCCATTTTAACTATATTAATCCTGCCAACCCATGAGCATGGAAGATTTTTCCATTTTCTGAGGTCTTCGTCAATTAATTTCTTCAGAGACCTGAAGTTTTTGTCATATAAATCTTTCACTTGTTTGGTTAGAGTCACACCAAGATACTTTATATTGTTTGTGGCTATTGTGAAGGGTATCATTTCCCTAATTTCTTTCTCAGCCTGCTTATCCTTTGTGTATAGGAAGGCTACTGATTTGCTTGAGTTGACTTTATAACCAGCCACTTTGCTGAAGTTGTTTATCAGCTGTAGGAGTTCTCTGGTGGAGTTTTTTGGGTCACTTAAGTATATTATCATATCATCTGCGAATAGTGATAGTTTGACTTCTTCCTTTCCAATTTGTATCCCTTTGACTTTCTTATGTTGTCGAATTGCTCTAGCTAGTACCTCAAGTATTATATTGAAGAGATATGGTGAGAGGGGGCAGCCTTGTCTAGTCCCTGATTTCAGTGGGACTGCTTTAAGTTTCTCTCCATTTACTTTGATGTTGGATACCAGTCTGCTGTAAATTGCTTTTACTATGTTTAGATATGGGCCTTGAATTCCTGTTCTTTCCAAGACTTTTAGCATGAAAGGATGCTGAACTTTGTCAAATGCTTTTTCAGCATCCAATGAGATGACCATGTGGTTTTTTTCTTTGAGTTTGTTTATGTAGTGGATTACATTAATGGATTACCGTATATTGAACCATCCCTATATCCCTGGGATGAAGCCAACTTGATCATGGTGAATGATCATTTTGATGTGTTCTTGGATTCAGTTGGCAAGTATTTTATTTAGTATTTTTGCATCAATATTCATAAGGGAGATTGGCCTGTAGTTCTCTTTCTTAGTTGGATCTTTCTGTGGTTTTGGTATCAGGGCAATTGTGGCTTCATAGAATAAGATGGGTAGTGTTCCTTCTGTTTCTATTTTGTGGAATAGTGTGAAGAGTATTGGTATTAGGACTTCTTTGAAGGTCTGATAGAATTCTGCACTAAAACCATCTGGTACCGTGCTTTTTTTGGTCTTCTACTCCTCCTGGGTGAAATAGCTTCTTTTTGTTCTAGGACTTTCAGGTACGCCATTAAGTTGCTAGTGTATGCTCTCTCCTTTTTCTTTTTGGAGACACTCAGGGCTATGAATTTTCCTCTTAACACTGCTTTCATTGTGTCCCACAGATTTGGGTATGTTGTACTTTCATTTTCATTAAATTCTAAAAAGTCTTTGATTTCTTTCTTTATTTTTTCCTTGACTAAGGTATCATTGAGTAGAATATTGTTCAGCCTCCATGTGTATGTGGATTTTCTGTTGTTTTTGTTGCTAATGAAGAACACTCTTACTCCATGGTGATCTGATAGGAGGCATGGGATTAGTTCGATCTTTTTATATTTGTTGAGGTCTGTCTTGTGACCAATTATATGGTCGATTTTGGAGAAGGTACCATGAGGCGCTGAGAAAAAGGTATAGTCTTTTGCTTTAGGATGAAATGTTTTATATATATATATATATATATATATATATATATATATATATATGTTAAATCCAATTGGTCCAACGTTTCAATTAGTTTCCCTGTGTCTCTGTTTAGTTTCTGTTTTCCTGATTGGTCCATTGAGGATAGTGGAGTGTTGAGGTCCCCTACAATTATTGTGTTAGGTGCAATGAGTGCTTTGAGCTTTAGTAAAGTTTCTTTTACAAATGAGGGTGCCCTTGCATTTGGAGCGTAGATGTTTAGAATTGTGAGTTCTTCTTGGTGAATTCTTCCTTTGACTAGCAAGAAGTGACCTTCTGTGTCTCTTTTGATGACTTTGGGTTGAAAATCAATTATATCTGATATTAGAATGGCTATTCCAGCTCGCTTCCTGCGACCATTTGCTTGCAAGATTGTCCTCCAGCCTTTTACTCTAAGGTAGTGTTTGTCTTTAACTCTGAGGTGTGTTTCCTGTATGCAGCAAAATGTAGGGTCCTGTTTCTGTATCCAGTCTGTTAGTCTATGTCTTTTTATTGGGGAATTGAGTCCATTGATGTTAAGGGATATTAAGGAATAGTGATTATTTGTTCCTGTCATTTTTTATGTTATTTTTGTTTTTGAGTAGTTATCTTCCTTTGAGTTTGATGGAAGCAGGTTACTATCTTGCTTTTTCTTGGGTGCAGTTTCCCTCCTTGTCTTGGAGATTTCCTCCTATTATCCTTTGTAGAGCTGGGTTAGTGGAAAGATATTGTGTAAATTTGGTCCTGTCATGGAATATTTTGATTTCTCCATCTATGTTGATTGAAAGTTTTGCTGGGTATAGTAATCTTGGATGGCATTTGTGTTCTCTTAGGGTCTGCATGAGATCTGCCCAGGATCTTCTATCTTGTTTATTTTCTCAAAGAACCAGCTCCTGGTTTGTTGATACTTTGAATGGTTCTTTTTGTTTCAACTTGCTTGATTTCAGCCCTGAGTTTGATGATTTCCTGTCTTCTACTACTCCTGGGTGAAATAGCTTCTTTTTGTTCCAGAGCTTTCAGCTGTGCCGTTAAGTTGCTAGTATATGCTCTCTCCTGTTTCTTTTTGGAGACACTCAGGGCTATGAGTTTTCCTCTTAGCACTGCTTTCATTGTGTTCCACAGATTTGGGTATGTTGTGCCTGCATTTTCATTAAATTCTAGAAAGTCTTTGATTTCTTTCTTTATTTCTTCCTTGACTAAGGTATCATTGAGTAGAATATTGTTCATCCTCCATGTGTATGAGGATTTTCTGTTGTTTTTGTTGTTATTGAAGACCATTCTTACTCCATGGTGATCAGATAGGAGGCTTGGTATTAGTTCGATCTTCTTATATTTGTTGAGGTATGATTTGTGACCAATTACATGGTTAGTTTTGAAGAAGGTACCATGAGGTGCTGGGAAAAAGGTATAATCTTTTGCTTTAGGATGAAATGTTCTATATATAGCTGTTAAATCCAATTGGTCCAAAGTTTCAATGAGTTTCCCTGTGTCCCTGTTTAGTTTCTGTTTTCCTGATCAGTCCATTGAGGATAGTGGAGTGTTGAGGTCCCCCACAATTATTATGTTAGGTGCAATGTATGTTTTGAGCTTTAGTAAAGTTTCTTTTACAAATGAGTGTGCTCTTGCATTTGGAGCATACATGTTTAGAATTGTGAGTTCTTCTTGGTGGATTTTTCCTTTGACCAGCAAGAAGTGACCTTCTGTGTCTCTTTTGATGACTTTAGGTTGAAAGTCAATTTTATCTGATATTAGAATGGCTATTCCAGTTCGCTTCCTGAGAATTATACATTTGCTTGTATAATTGTCTTCCAGCCTTTTACTCTATGGTAGTGTTTTTCTTTGACCCTGAGGTGTGTTTCCTGTATCCAGCAAAATGTAGGGTCCTGTTTCCGCATCCAGGCTGTTAGTCTATGTCTTTTTATTGGGTAATTGAGTCCATTGATGTTAAGAGATATTAAGGAATAGTGGTTATTTCTTCCTGTCATTTTTAATGTTATTTTTGTTTTTGAGTGGTTATCTTCTTTTGTGTTTGATGGAAGAAGGTTACTATTTTGCTTTTTCCAGGGTGTAGTTTCCCTCCTTGTATTGGAGTTTTCCTCCTATTATCCTTTGTAGAGCTGGGTTAGTGGAAAGATATTGTGTAAATTTTGTCTTGTCATGGAATATTTTGATTTCTCCATTTATGTTGATTGAGAGTTTTGCTGGGTATAGTAGTCTTGGTTGACATTTGTGTTCTCTTAGGGTCTGCATGAGATCCGCCCAGGATTTTCTAGCTTTCATGTTCTCTGGTGAGAAGTCTGGTATGATTCTGATAGTTCTTCCTTTATATGTTACTTGGCCTTTTTCTCCTACTGTCTTTAATATTCTTTGTTTAGTACGTTTGGGGTTTTCATTATTATGTGGCTGGAGGTGTTTCTGTTCTGGTCCAGTCTGTTTGGAGTTCTGTAAGCTTTTTGTATATTCATGGGCATCTCTCTCTCTTTAGGTTAGGGAAGTTTTCTTCCATAATTTTTTTGAAGATATTTGCTGGCCCTTTAAACTGTAGATCTTCACTCTCATCTATTTCTATAATCCTTAGGTTTGGTCTTCTCATTGTGTCCTGGATTTTCTGGATGGTTTGGGTTACAAGCCTTTTGCATTTTGCATTTTCTTTGACTGTGGAGTCAATGGTTCCTATGATATCTTCAGCATCTGAGATTCTTACTTTGATCTCTTGTATTCTGTTGTTGATATTTGCATCTACGACCCCTGATTTCTTCCCAATGTTTTCTATCTCTAAAGTTATCTCCCTTTGTGATTTCTTAGTTGTTTCTACCTCTGTGTTTAGATCTTGGATGGTTTTGCTCAGTTCCTTCACTTGTTTGTTTATGTTTTCTTGCAATTCTTTAAGAGATTTTTATGTTTCCTCTTTCATGACTACTGCCTGTTGACTCAATTTCTCCTGCATTTCTTTAAGTGATTTTTTCATTTCCTCTTTATTGGCTTCTGTCTGGTGACCCATTTTCTCCTGTTATTCTTTAAGTGATTTTTGTGTTTCCATTGTAAAGGCTTCTACCCTATTGATGTTCCCCTGCATTTCCTTAAGAAATTTGTTTATGTCTTTTTTGTGTTCCTCTAGCAGCATCAGGACCAGTGTTTTTAAATCCAGTTCTTGTTTTTCTGGTGTGCTGGGGTATCCAGGACTTGCTGCGGTTGGAGAATTATGTTCAGATGCTGCCATATTGCCTTGATTTCTGTTAGTAATGTTCCTACGTTTGCCTTTTGCCATGTTATCTCTGAAGTTAGTTGGTCTTGTTACTGGTTGGTGTTTGAAGCTCCTGTGAGCCTGGGGTTTAGTGCTTCTGTCATAGAGAGCGTCTGTGCTCCTGAGGTGGAGACCAGAAGGTTTCTGCTTCTGGGCTCTGAAATAACCTCCTCAGCTTTGGATGAGCCTAGATGGTGGCGCTCCCAGTCCACAGGGATCTGTCTGGTTAGCTGTCTGTGGTGACCTGAGGCAAGATATCGACCTCCAGCTGTACTCCAGGCACAGACCCCTTAGCAAGTTGGTGCCTGCCCAGGTCGGCGCAGAGACCGCCCGCCTAGCTGATCTGGCTCTGGGTGCACCCTCGAGCTGTCTGTGCACAGACCTCCCACCACCGCTGAACAGCTCTAGCTCTTGGTGCTGGCAAGGGTCTGACGGGGTAGTCGATGGTAGATTAAGAGTCTGTCCACGCACCTGGTTAGAGCTTCCAGCCGCCTGCAGTGCCCCGAGGGAAGATGGTGCCCTCCTCTGCAATCCGATTGGGCTGGACCCCAGCAGTCGGGGCGCCAAGCTGTTGGTGCACAGACCCCCCCCCTGCCACCCCTTACCCCCCCCCCCCGCCGCTGCTGAGCTGCTCTGGTTCTGTCGAAGCTTAAGATTTTTACAGTTCATTAAAAGCATCGATCCTTGTCTTTGAGATTCATAAATTATCCTTATACAAATAAAAATGAAAATGAAATCAATGCTTTAATACATCTTGGTTTTGCAACACAATACCAAAGGAAAGAGATATTTAAAAACCACAGAGAAATAAATTGACACACCAATAAAATCAGTAGTAATATGCTTATAGCAAGGAGTGAAAAATAACCTGATGTTTTTACCACTCTTCATAAGTGAGCACAAATATTCCAAGTTCATGTAACAAACATGGAACAGATATATACAATTGGAAATAATTGTTTTCCTACACAGAGTATGAAATATAATTAAATGAAGAGTAAAAGGACTTTGTATGTAAACATTCAAGTAAATATAAGCAAGAGCACTGTCCACATTTATGAAAAACATAAAATGATGTTTATATATTTTATTTTTAAAAGATTTATTTATTTATTTATTTATTTATTATATGTAAGTACACTGTAGATGTCTTCAGACACCCGAGAAGAAGGCGTCAGATCTCTTTATCAATGGTTGAGAGCCACCATGTGGGTACTGAGATTTGATCTTGTGACCTTCAAAAGAGCAGTCAGTGCTGTTACCTGCTGAGCCATCTCTCCATCCCCTGATGTTTGCATTTTGAAATAAACTGCTGAGCTATGAAATTCTACTCAGCACAGGTGTGAAGTATGGAATGAGACCCAGAGACAAGAGTTGCAAACTCTCTTATTGCAAAAGCAGGTACAGAAAGACATTTCTTCTTTTTTTCTTTGTTTACTTTTTTCTTTTTTATTGGATATTTTCCTTATTTACATTTTAAATGTTATCCCCTTTCCCGGTTTCCCACCCCTCCTGGAAATGCCCCATCCTCTCTTACCCTGCTTCTATGAGGGTGTTCCTCCACCCACCCCACTCCCACCTCCCCACCCTCAAGTCCCCTACTCTGGGAAATTGAGCATATGCAGCTGGAGCCATGTGTACCCCTTGGTTGATGGTTTAATCCCTGGGAGCTTGGGGGGGCGCGTCTGGTTGGTTGATATTGTTGTTCCTCCTATGAGGTTGCAAACCCCTTCAGCTCCTTCAGTCCTTTCTCTAGTCCTCCATTGGGGGCCCTGAGTTCAGTCCAGTGGTTGGCTGTGAGCATCTGCCTCTGCATTTGCAGGGCTCTGGCAGGGCCTCTCAGGAGACAGCCATGTCAGGCTCTTGTCAGCAAGCATTACTTGGCTCAGAGGTTAAGAGCACAGACTGCTCTTCCAGAGGTCCTGAGTTCAATTCCCAGCAACCACATCTGTAATGGGATCAGATACACTCTTGTGGTGTGTTGGAAAACAGCTGCAGTGTACTAACATAAACTAAATAAAGAAAGCACTTTCTAACTTGGCATTTTAATATTAATTTTTTTCTCGTTCATACTTATTAGATATATTCTTTATTTACATTTCCCTGAAATCCTTCATGTCTGTCTGTAGCTCCTGGATTTTATTTCTCACTGTCCCAAATTGGTTGATGTAGAAACAGTATTCTTCTTGAAGGAACAGGCAAAGGCCATCTCTTTAGCTGTCAAGGTATCTAGGCCCCGTCAGTTCCGAAGCACCACGGCTGCCAAAGAATGTTTCTGAATAGTAAGCACAGTTTCAGTCACTCCATGGAGATCACTTTTTGACTGTTGTGTCAGTGCTTTCTATGGTATCTTCTGCACCTGAGATTCTTTCTTCTATCTCTTGTATTGTGTTGGTGATGCTTGCATCAATGATTCCTGATCTCTTTCCTAGGTTTCCTATCTCCAGGATTGTCTCCCTTTGTGATTTCTTTATTGTTTCTACTGTTTGTGTTTTCCCGTAATTCTTTAAGGGTTTTTTTTTTTTTTTTTTTTTTTTTGTTTCCTCTTTAAGGGTTTCTACCTGTTTATCTGTTTTTCTTTAAGGGAGTTATTTATGTTATTCTTAAAGTCCTCTATCAGCATCATAAGATGTGATTTTAAATTCAAATCTTGCATTTCTGGTGTGTTAGGGTATCCAGGGCTTGCTGTTGAGGGAGAACCGGTTTCCGATGATACCAAGTAACTTTGTTTTCTGTTGGTAAGGTTTTTGTGCTTGCCTTTTTCCATCTGGTTATCTCTGATGTTAGTTGGTCTTGCTGTCTCTGGTTGGAGCTTGTCCCTCCTGTGGGCCTATAATCCTGTGTCAGCACTTCTGGGAGATCAGCTCTCTTCTGCTGAGACCTATGTACAGAGTGCTGTGGAATAACCCCAGCTCCTGGTTGCAGTTGGACACTGAAAGGATCCTGTCCAAGCTGCTGCACTGTTCCAGTGTCCTGTGTGCTTCGGGCTGGTCCCACTTTGGACAGTTATTGGAGAGAAAATGGTGACCTCACCTCTGGGTCCAGGAGAGATTACACTCCTAGGAGACTAGTTTTCTCCTGGCTGGACTTGTGTACACAGGCTGTGGAAAAGTCTTAGCTCCCAGGTGCAGATGACAAGCAGAAGAGCTAATAATAAAGTTTTTAGGGTAGCCATACATGAAAATATAGAAATTATATCAATACTCTTTAAAAGCATAAGACAAGGAAATAAAATGAGAAAAATGTACATAACCTCATGATTTGCCTTTATACCTTTGTTAAAGGAAATGGATTCATAAATTTAGACATAGTAAGCTGAAAATAAAATGGCTGAAATCTCCTACTGAATCAGAGTGAATAGAATGTATATTATAACAGTAGATAACATAGACTTGTAATTTTGCACAATTATAAATAAGTAACATTAAATTGAGAAAACATCAGCTATATGCAATATATGGTCAGAAGCTATGATAAAAAGGATGACAAATAAATATTTACTGAACAGATATTAACCAGAATAAACCTCATTTCCATGATCTAATAAACGTAAGGTAAATAAATAAGATTAAAAGGGACTATTACGTAAAGACTAAGTACTTGCTTAATCAAATAACCATACCTCCTTTGCCTATTGTCTCATGAGCGGTTGGCAATTGATGTGGTCTTGTTTATTTCCTCTTGTGTAGTTGGTCTTCTCACTGAGTGAAGAATAAGTTATGCTTTACTTCTAATAGTAATCCTATATATTAAAGCCTTATACATATTTTGTTCTGAACATTTTTTACCCCTTTAAATGTTTGCATTATCCTCAAGGATTGGTGTAGACTTTTTTCTGGATGGGAATGAGGACAGCATTCGTCATGACACAGTATTCCCGAGCAGGTTAGCACACCTCCCATCTACAGATGAGGGCAATGATGTGTTCAGTGAACGAACAGCACCCTTTGAAGTATTTCCAAGATGAGTGATTGCTGTGTTTGACTCTTGTGGCTACAAAGATTCCAAAGCCCCTGAGGGAGTTGCTCCTTAATACGAGGAGCTGGGTGGGGGTGGGGTAGGGGCAGGGGGGGTCAGATGGACAATGAGATCTCGGATCTTCAGACTTCGAAGAAACATTTGAAAAATCCAGAATTTTTTAATGATAATGTAAAGCTCTCTGCCCCTTAAAATTTTGAAGGTCTCTGGCAGTGTCTCCAAAAAAGCAGAAACAAAATGTATTTATATCGATTGCAGAAGGTAATTTCACAGCCTCACTATCCTGTGTGAATGGGGAAAATCCATTAGGAAGGATTGGGACCCTGATGTTCAAAGTAGTAGTGTTTGGGAGGGTGTAGACTGTTTTTAGTGAATTTTTGAAGAACTCCGCATCTATGCAGTTTGTCCTTCTTTCCATGTCAGAGGAGCTTAGCCTGTGGAAGTCTTCTTAGCAACATTCCCTGGTACGATTGCCTTATAAGATGACTATTTATAAGATTTACACCAAACATAATAATCATTGTCAATTTTCAGAATATTCTAGAAAGATGTATATGAAATGACTATAATAGAATGAAATTCTATTCCAAAATGAACTTTTAAATGTGTATGAACTTTTAGAGCAGAATACATTGATTTAGGTGAACCTATTAGAAAGGTTGAATCTGATGTGCTACTTTGGTAGAAAGAGCACACCTAACACACACATGAACACTTGCTCCTTGGTTGGTGGTTTGTGGAGTTATGAAAGCTTTAGGAGGTGACTCCTGCTGGAGCAAGTATGATTCCAGGTGCAAGCATTGAATTATTTTTATTATTTAATTTTAAGTGTATGGGTATTCTGTCTGCCTGTATATTCGTGGTATCATGTGTGTGTGTGTGTGTTGCCTGCAGAAGTTTGAAGAGGGTGTTAGATCCCCTAGAACAAGAATTTAAAATGGTAGGGCATTACCATGCAGGTGCCAGGAATTGAAACTGCATTCTAGATATGAGCAGTCAGTGTGTTTAACTACTGAGATATTTCTCCAGCACCTCACTAAAGGGTGAAAAAGTTTTGAGATTTCTGAATTTGCAACTTCCTTACCTCTGCATTAATGTCTGCATAGGAAGGCATGTTCTCTCAGCTTCTTGCTCCTGCAGACATATTTGTCATTTCCTTCTGTGCCTTCCCTGCCTCTGATACCATGCACCTAAGTAAACACTTCTTTAGTTTAGAACATAATTGAAAGACAACCAATACAGTGAAATACTCACATCAGCAAGGCTGTGGGGGACTAATTTTAGGAAAGATTTCTGCTATTAATATGCTTTTCCCATTATTATTATACATATATAATAATAAGTAATAGCACACCTCTTTGGAGCAGATCTCTGCAGATCCATGAAGATGTACTGTCTTACAGTGATGCTATGTAGACAAATAGATGACTTAAGTTTTAATGATGATTCTATAAAAACTTCTAAAATTATGTTTGTGATTATTAAGCTCTTTTATCATGGGACTGCTACTAGGTCCTTTTCTGATAGTCAAAACTGCAATGAGAACTCTGCCAGTCTCCCAAGTGTCACAAGTTAATTGCTCTTAGATGGCAACCAGACTTTCTCCTACTCAGAGCACAATCCAAGAGGTTGTAAAGCAATTAACCAAAGGTCATAAAAAGGGAACTAGGATTTATTATAGGTGCTAGGACAGCAGATAAAATATTGACTGGGTTTATCTATACAAAACTTCACTTATAACTTAGTTATGATTTTAAACTTTCTACAAACCTGTAGAGAAGACAAGTGATAGATGTTACTATCTAGATAATTACTCCTAATGGATATGCATGTAAACATTCTCTTTGTAAACTTCTATTTCAATATATCGTTTTATTTCTGTGTGAACTGGTGATGAACTTTGTAATGTGATCATGTATTCTGAAAGATGTATAAGCACTGAAGACAAACAAGAAAGGGCACTGCTTCTCTCTTCTCTCCTTTTCACTCCTTTCTCTCTTTTCCCTCGCCTGCTCTTTTCCTCCTTCTCTCTCCTGCTCTCTCTCACTTTTTACCTTTCCCCACTTAGAAGAATTTTTCCCTTTCTCCACTTAGGATCTTTCTGCTTTTCCCTCTTAGATAGTAATAAACTCATTAACCACTTTTTTAAGTGTCTTATTTTTCTCCCTGTGACTTCTGACTAGCAGGCTGAGAGAGCCCAGCAGTTCCTGCTGAGATAGAAGCAAGACCACATTGCTTAATCCTCTGCTGTTAGGTACAGGTGTTAATCATCTAAGCCAGCAGTCTCACCCTCCCGAAAGAGCAAGAAAGTTTCTAGGACATTTTACAAGTTATCATCAGCATTTCAGTACCGTTAGAAAGTCCTGAGACCCTCAGACTTCAAAGCCATCATCACCAGAGTCCTACTCTGTGACTCTACCATTACCTTCACCTGGCCAGGAGGCTCCTGGCCTTTAGCAAGGGAGTTCATAGTTATATATATATATATATATATATATATATATATATATATATATATATATATATATATATATATATACACATATATATACATATATATAATATTTGGGTGGTTTGACTGCATGCACATCTGTGAGCCACATGTAGGCATTGCACAGAGGCCTGAAGAGTCTCTCAGTTACCATAAGATTGGAGTTACAAACACTTAAGAACCACCATGTGGGTGTTGGGAGTTGACTTCCTTTTTCATCCATCCCCTCTTCTCTGACTCCTGGCTGTGACAACTTGTTTCCTCTTTATCATGATGATCAGCTACCTCTCATATCCAAATCAATGGAGCCATAATCAGGGAATTACAGGGGATGTTTGATTAATACTTATAGTAACAACATCTATTTAGTATGTCATATGTGAATGTTCACATACAACTCTATGATATATAGCAGAGAATTATGCCCAAAGTTTTAAGGAAAAACTTATAAAGAGTTGGACAACAAAAATTAATATACTTGAATCTTTGATTTTGGAATTGATAGAGTTAGCATTTAAACCAAAATATTTTAGCTCAGATTTCATCTTCTAGAGGACTATTTGCTCTTTGTAGATATATGTTATCAGTAGCTTACATAGAACAATAAAAGTCTTGGGACTCACCACAAGTAACTAACATTGTCATATAGTAGATGCATATTTTCATCAAGGAGATTGTACAATTGTTTGACGTATAGTCATCATGGAAAATATTCTGTATATGAGATGCATGCTATAAAAAATGTCACCTAGTTAGGTGTATGGTTCTTGGGCTTATTAAAATCTTCTGTCTTGAGATCTTTTACCCTGTATCTTCAACTGTTAGCCCTGTATGCTGGATACTCATCACATACATCTGCACTGTGATTTCTATAGCTAAGACTCTGGGAAATGATGGAACAAGGGGCAAAAAGATTATAAGAGCTGGAAGACAAGGACATCTGTTGTGAAATGAACTCCTTACAATATGGTTGCCTGAACAAGATCCTCATAGCAACACTACCAGTTGACTACCAATATGGATTGGAGGAAATCAACGATGTTCTGCACTTAGATGAAGAGACAACGCCTGCAGAGAGGGAGAGTCAATTTCCTAAAGAGACAAGCTCCCAAATGGGCTTTCCATCACAAGTGTCCAACCCTGGACACAGGTTCATATAAGTAATGCAAACTGGAATCAAGTGTGTATTACCAGGGTTCTCTAAAATACAAAAGCTAAGAGATTAAAGGAGATTTATTAGACTGACCCATAGGATATAATCTGTGTAATGCAGCAATGGCTGTACCACAATGGAAGGTCTAAGAATCCAGTTATTCAGACCATGAGATTGGATGTTTCTGGAGTCTCACCAGTGCTGGAGCCTGGGACATTCCTCAATTGCTGCTGCTTTTCAGTCTCTATTGGAATTCTGAAAACCTTGGATATAACAGGGCAAATGAAATTGCTAGTGAGAGTGAGGGCAAGCAGGTAAAGAGAAAGCTTCCTTCATCCATGTACATTTCTTTCTGTCTTTCTTTCTTTTTAATTAGGTATATTCTTTATTTACACTTCAAATGTTGTTTCCTTTCCTGGTTCCCCCCTCCCCCGAAAATCCCATAAGCCATCTCCTCTTCCCCAATCAACCCATCCCCACTTTCCTGTCCTGGTATTCCTCTACACTACTGCATCAAGTCTTTCCAGGACCAAGGCCTCTCCCCCATTTGGTGTCCAACAAGAGCATACTCTGCTGCCGATGTGTCTGGGGCTATGGGTAACTCCAAGTGTACTCTTTAGTTGATGGTTTTATCCCTGGGAGTTCTGGGAGTACTTGGTGACTCATATTGTTGTTCCTCCTATGGTGCTGCAAACCCCTTCAGCTCCTTTGTTCCATTCTCTATCTCATCCATTGGGGATCCTGTGCTCAGTTCAATGGCTGACTGAGAGTTTCCCCCTCTGTATTTGTCATGCACTAGCAGAGCCTCCCAGGTGACAGCTATATCTGGCTTTTCTGAGCAAGAACTTGTGGGCATCCACAATAGTGTCTGGGTTTTTTTAATTGTATATGGGATATATTCCTAGGTGGGGTAGTATCTGGATGGTCTTTCTTTCAGACTCTGCTCCAGCCTTTGTCTCTGTATCTTCTTCTGTGGGTATTTTGTTCCTCCTTCTAAGAAGGACTAGAGTGTCCATTCTTCATTCTTCCTCCTTCTTGGGCATCAGATCTAAACAAAGAATTTTCACCTGAGGAATATCGAATGGCTGAGAAGCACCTAAAGAAATGTTTAACATCTTTAGTCCTCAGAAAAATGCAAATCAAAACAACCCTGAGATTTCACCTCATACCAGTCAGAATGGCTAAGATAAAGAACTCAGGAGAAGGCAGGTGCTAGAGAGGTTGAGGAGAAAGAGGAACACTCCTCCACTGCTGGTGGGATTGCAAGCTGCTAAAACCACTCTGGAAATCAGTCTGGAGGTTCCTGAGAAAACTGGACATAATACTAGTTGAGGACCCTGCCATACCACTCCTGGGCATATACCCAGAGGATTCTCCCGCATGTATTAAGGACACATGCTCCACTATGTTCATAGCAGCCCTATTTATAATAGCCAGAAGATAGAAAGAACCTAGATGTCCCTCAATGGACGAATGGATACAGAAAATGTGGTATATATACACAATGGAGCCATTAAAAACAATGAATTCATGAAATTCTTAGACAAATGGATGGAACTGGAGAATATCATCCTGAGTGAGGTAACCTAATCACAAAAGAACACTCATGGTATGCACTCACTGATAAGTGGATATTAGCCTAGAAGCTTGGAATGCCCAAGACACAATTCACATATATATCAAATGATATCGATGTACTTTTCTTTGGTCTTCCCTCGAAAGTGTGGTTCAGACTAAGGCACCACAAATAATCCTATTAAGACAATCTCTCTAATCAAGAGATAGGTACCACTTACTAAAGTTAAATCATAAACAAATAAACAATTTAAATAGTCTTATAACCCTGATGAAATAGAAGCTGTCATTAAAGTCTCCCAACCAAAAACAAACAAACAAACAACAAAACAAAACAAAACAAAAACTCAAACAAATGAAGAAAACCAGGGCCAGAACAGAGTTATGTTTTAGCATAGAATTCTTCTAGACTTTCAAAGAAAATGTAATGGCAATATTCCTCAAATTATTCCCCAAGACAGAAACAGAAGGAATATTGCCAAATGCATTTTATGATGCCACAGTCACCCTGATATGCAAATCACATAAACACCTAGCAAAGAGGATTATAGATCAATTTCACTCATGTAAAACTATTCAATAAAATACTTGCAAAGTAACTCCAAGAATACATCCAAAAGATATCCACCATTATCAAATGGTCTTCACCCCAGAGGTTCAAGAATTATTCAATATACGAAAATAAACACACATAATTCACATATAAACAAACTGAAAGAAAAAGCCACATGATCATCTCATTCAGTACAGAAAAGGCCCCTGACAAATCCAACACATCTTCAAGATAAAATTCCTGGAGAGATTAAAGATAAAAGAAAAATACCGCAACATAATAAAGATGGTTTGCAACAATCCCATATCATCTTAAATGGGGAGACACTCCAAGCAATTTCACTAAAACCAGGGACAGCACCAGGTGCCTCACTCTCTCCATATCTATTTAATAGAGTATTTGAAGTTTTAGCTAGAGCAATAAAACAACTGAATGAGATCAAAGAGATACAAAGTGGAGAGAAATCAACATATCCTTATTTGCAGATGATAAGATACTATATATGTGACACTAAAAATTCCACCATGGAACTCTTACAGCTGATAATCACTTAAAGCAAAGTGGCTGAATACAAGATTAACTAAAAACTCAGTAGCCTTCCAATATACATTGACAAACAGATTGAGAAAATATCAGGGAAACAACGTACTTTGCAGTAGCCATAAATAATATCTTCATTTAACTCTGAGCAAGTAAAACAAATTCTATGATTAAAACTTCGAGTTATTGAAAAAGATATCAGAAAATGGAAAGTCTTACATGCTCACAATCTGTAGGATTAACAAAGAAAAATTACAATCCTGCCAAAAGCAATCTAGAAATTCAATTCCCATCAAAATTCCAATACAGTTCTTCATGGATCTTGAAAGGAATAGCTTAGCTTCATATGGAAAAACAACAACAAATAAGATAAAATAACTAAAACAACCCTAAACAATAAAAGAACTGCTCATCATTCCTGATTTCAAGCTGCATTATAAAGGTATAATAATAAAAACATCATGGTATTGGCATAAAAACAGACAAATTGATCAACGGAATCAAACTGAAGATCCACATATAAAATCTAGTTTTTTCCTATAAGGAGGCCAGAAATACACTCTAGCAAAAAAGAAAGTTTCTTCAACAAATGATGGTGGTCAAACTGGAAGTCTGCATGTAGGTGAATGCAAATAAATCCATGTGAATCATGCTGTGCAAAGCTCATGTCCAAGTGGATTAAATACCTTACCATAAAAGAAGATACACGGAACCACTGTGAAACAGTCTTGAACTCATTGACAGAGAAGAAAATTTCCTGAGCAGACCACTGATACCACAGTTACTACGATTAACACTGAATTAACTCATGAAACTGAAAGGCTTCACAAGACAACACAGGAAGAAACTGAAGCCTGCAAAATGAGAAAATATTTCTACCATTCAATGTCTGATTTAATCTAAAGCCCACTCCACAAAATGAACACATACCTGATACTGCCTGAGTCACCAAGAAATGGATATAGGTATGGATGACACCTGGAGAACAAGGTCCCCTAAGTCAACGGAGCTTATATGAGGTCATGGTGACTTTGGCTAGAACAGGACAGACATGGGTCTGCACCGGAGTCCTCTGAATATATACTATAACTTTCAGTTTACTATTCCTTTCTTTCTTTTTTTAAAGATTTATTTATTATATGTGAGTACTGTAGCTGTCTTCAGACACTCCAGCAGAGGGCATCAGATCTCATTACGGATGGTTGTGAGCCACCATGTGGTTGGTAAAATTTGAACTCCGGACATTCAGAAGAGCAGTCAGTGCTCTTAACCAGTGAGCCATCTCTTCAGCCCCAGTTTACTATTGTAAGTTACACTCGACTGTGTGCATGAGTGGGCCTCTGATTCTTGTGACTTCTCTTGGGGCTCTTTTCATATGTTGGGTTGCCTTGTCCAGTTTCACTGTGATAATTTTTGTTTTGACATATTTTGTTTTGTTATATTTGATTTTTATCTCTTAGATTAAACACTGTTCTTTCCTAGTGAAAGATATTAAGGGAGCAAATCCAGATGGGAAGGGAGGTGGGAAGGGACTGTGAGGAATAGACAGAGGGGATTCTGTTATCAGGAGATATTGTATGAGAAAAGAATCTATTTTTAATAAAAGGGCAAAAAATAAAGGAAGGAAGGAAGGAAGGAAGGAAGGAAGGAAGGAAGGATGAAGAAAGAGGAAGAAAGAAAGAAGGAAATAAATAAATGAAGAAAGAAGGAAGGAAGGAAGGAAGGAAAGGAAGGAAGGAAGGAAGGAAGGAAGGAAGGAAGGAAGGAAGGAAGGAAAGAAAGAAATCTCTCACAGGAGTCCCAGTAGCTTAAACTTCAGTTGGTTGCAGGTGTAGTCACTTTGATGACTACAATTAGCCATCTATAAAACTGGGCGGGGGTGAGGCCACGTGGAGTGGAGAAGTGGGTCGGAGTGACACAGATGCATCACTCAGGTGTGAATTTCTCTAAATGAAAATTATTAAGCAAATAAGTTAATAACACAATCTGCAGGAGATTGAAAAAATGGGATGAGTTATTTTTTCTTCTCTTCATCTTCTTTCAGAACATGCAATAACATTGTACAAAATCTATTTATCTATCTATCTATCTATCTATCTATCTATCTAACATTACATCAAATATTGGATGTCCTACAGGGAAATCTGTCTTCCGTTCTGGCATAGGAAATGGAATGCCTTGAAGCATGCCCTCTTCCTTATGATCACTGTAGGCAGATTAATGATCCAGAGTATCCTGGGCACTCAAGGTATACCTGAGATTTATATTATGAATTGGTTTAATGAGATGAATATTAGTGTAAAAATCAAATTCAAACACTAAATTTTAGTTTCTTTAAAATAACCATTCTTTTACATTTTTCAAATTATGTTTTTTATTGAAATACATTCCATGAAAATTTTAAAAGAAATCATTATTTTTCTTATCACTTGCATGGTAATTGCTTAAAATTTAGTAATTTTAAATATATGCTTTCTTGCTTAAAATAGTGGAAAAATAACAATTTTACTTAATGAGAATAACATTGTTATTTCTGGAACACATAATGCCCTAGGGTGGTTATGTGGTCATCCAGGTTCACTCAGATCAAATATTTGTGGTCAGTGCCTTTTCTACCATATAATTAATGAAAAATAAATTGTAAATTAATAGTGAATTATTGTTTAACGTTTTGGTTTTGTTATCTGTTTCCGTCCTTGCTGTCTAAACATCTTAAGCTTAAAGCTACATTCCCTCAGAAGTGAGAATACCTCCACCCACTAATAAAACTAAATGCGGCTTTTATTTGGTATGATGGCAGTGTTACCAGTCAGGATAATGGTTGTCTATCACTGCTGCTGAAAGAATGACCTGCTGATGCTGAAGAGGGAGCATCCTGGCAGGAAGCAGAGGAGCAGACCCCCGGTTCCCCCAGCAGACATGGCAAGCGAAGCTCCTAAACGAAGATAAGACAAGACACGGCACCTACGGAGGCAGGGGCGTGGGCTCCCAGCACAGCCCGCTACACAAACGAAGAGCAGCAGCCGGAGCCGAAGACTCGGATAACGAGGGTCTGAGACGTGGGGACAGCGTTTCCAGGAAAAACATTTAAGAGAAATGCTGTAAAGTCCTTAAAATGGGATGTAGCTTGGTATTCAGTATAAGTAAACTTCAGAGATATCTCAAATGGCTTTGTAAAGACAGTGTGAATAGTTTTAAAATTTCAAAACAGGCAACTTTGCTTGTAGTTCTGATATTAATATTTCACCCACAGATTTTAATACAAGTTAGAAAATTTCTGTTTAAGATACACATTTATAATATTTCCTCTGTTATATTCTTTATTGCTGTTGTATTCCAAACACTTATTGAATGTCTACTATGTGCATCCAAGCTGCTGAGAGCATGTTTCTAAATCTGCCTGACTACAAGATTTAGCAATGATACGCTGAAAGTATAAATTCATGTGCTTTAGTCATGGGGAAAGAATCATAGATTTGAGGATAGAGACTTATTTAACTATGTCATAAATATTGCAGGTGAGTTTATAATCTAGTAGTCCCGGGAGACATGGTCTCTAAAATTCCCCAGCTTTCTTTAGAGTACCTGGAGGGCTTTAGAAATCAAAAGTGCCTTCGGCCCAGCCCCCTTGTGATCACTCCAGCTGAGAGAGCACTGACTTCAGGTGTGCCTTTGCATTTGGTTTTACTTTAATTCATGTATTTCAGAGATAGGAGAAGGTTTCGGGACTACTTTTCTATGCTGTTCACTGTGAAATTCAAGAAAATAGCATGAAGAAAATACCATCCAAAAATTTACATTAATACATATTAAAAATCTGCCATATTACAAGTATTTCTTAGTTTATCAAACTGATTAGATTATTATTTATATTTTATCGATGTAAGTTTTGAAATATAAGAAATGTGCTTAGACTCATAGGACTTGAAAAGTATACAAATACTGAAACTATATTTGATCCGTGTGTTAGTACACAGCTATAATGTCAGTACTGGGGGATGGAGCCAGCAGGATAAGAAACGCAAGGTTATCCTCGCTTACACAGAAGTTTGAAGCCAGCAGCCTAGCTTGCTTGAATGTGAAATCTACGCCTGTGTTATTTTGGTGACTCACTTTGGACTGTCGCGTGCCTGCAGAGACTATGAATTGTTACACAGAGTCACCTAAATGTGTGAAGGGGGCACGGGAAAACTACGGTGACATTTTTTCTACATAGAGGAATGGAATGAAGAACAGAAGGGCAAGAGGTAAAAATCTGGGCCGTGAGGTAGACAAGAGGCGCATGCGTACAAGTAGAGAGAACTAACTCCGGGGACTGAGGCTGTGGAGCCTCAGCCGTCTGAGCACCGAGGTGAACAGGTCAAGCAGACCAGGGCCCTTTTAGAATGGAAAGCCTTACCTATGGAAGACATGAAAGAAAACCACCTTGGATTGAAGAACCAGAGCTTAAATATTTACCTAGGCTTTGGAGGTTAAACTTTTTTCCATTTTCATCTTGCTCGTTTCTGTTAATATATTACCCTAAATTATATAGGGCGTATTGAGGCCAATACCATAATTCCCAAGGAGTCCTGAAACTGCTGAACAGTCATTGTGCTGGGACTTTAAGAGTACAGGGCAATGTTTGTTTTTCCCAGCAAGTGAAATTCCAGAGCTTCTTGACTAGACAAACAGTGCAAACATTTATCCTCAAAAAAAAAAAAAAAAAAAAAAAAAAAAAAGCTTCAACAGACATTGCATCTAGAATCTTAGTTCAGCAACACAATTTTAGCACTTTTTTTAACAACCAGAGAATATAGTTGGGTCCTGGCTGCCTAAAAATAGCTTGTCTCTCTTATTACATGAAGGAGTTATCCTTATTATCAAAGCTTTTCTAAACGGAGCAGCCATTAGAAAATAGAGAGTATTTGAGAACATAAAGAGGGAGTCATGAAAGCCTTGCCTCTCGAAACATTGTCTGTGGTGAGTTACTGAACACAGAGCCTGAGATGTAACTGTCACTTAGATTATGTTTCTACACAGCATATAGTTTATCATATCCACAATCACTAAACTGTGTTAAACATTAAGGACATTATTTTTCATGTGATTGAATGAAAATACCCATAATAAAATTTCAACATTTATCAATATATTGTGAAGTTAAGAATTCCTTTGTCCTTTTAATTATTGTTTAAGCATCAAATGTGCTCAGTGTGTATAATGTGCAAAAGTGCCTTGTGTGCTTATGATACAGTGTGAGCAAGGTACTCAAGCAATAATCACACAGGCATGTAAATGGTATGTGTGAAATGATATCTACTCAGTTATATAATAAATACACCAGTGTGTCTGCTAAGAAGTCCTCAGTTTTGAGGAGGAATGTTTTAGTTAAACAAATTTTTATGGACACGAAAAGAAGATAAATAATTAAGTTTATTTAAATTCAAATCTATGTGAATCTATGTGGGGAAGTTCATTTATAACCGTAGAATTGTATCGTAGCAGAAAAATAAATGCTAGCTTATATAGTAAATATTGTACATGTGAATATCCATTTAATTTTTTATAAAGTATTAGAAAACTATTGATGAATACGCACACACATACACTCATACACACATGTATATTCTTTATTAGAACTTTATTGGTGTGAAGAGGCACCATAACCAAGAAGCTCTTCTAGAAGAAAACATTTACCTGTGGCTGGTTTACAGTTTCAGAGGTTTGGTCCATTACACTATTGTCACGGTGGGGCACGCGGCAGCACGCGGCGGAGGCAGTGCTGGGGAAGCAGCCGAGAGTTGTACATCTGGAGAGCAGTCGTAGGAAGTGATGCTACAGTGGACATGGCTTGAGCAGCCGAAGCCTCACCCGGTGTCACCCCAAGTGACACACTTTCTCTCTGGAAAGTCACACTTACTCCAACAGGCAGAGGTGCCATTCTGTCTACTCTCTGTATGAAATCTGAAGTATAAGTAATCTGCACTTGGAAATTGTATATGAAATATTAGCACACTTAAGATTTGTGCATGGAGTAAGACAATTGCCTACCTGGACAGAGGGGGAAAGGTTATTATTTCATCTCGGTGTCTGGCAAAGCTTCAGTGGCTCAGCAGAGGAGGACACAATAGGAATAATGGGTTGTCAAGACTTTATGTCAATTTCTCCATTAAACTGTCAGTTCTGCACAGAATACGAGACATTTTATAATGTTAAATATATACATTTAATAAATGACAGAAAGTTAATACTAAATGGACTTGTTGTTTGGAAAAATGGGAATAGCTTGGTTATTCTAAGGAAGTTTGTAAAATTATTAATTTTTAAAATGCCAATAAATGTATCTCTTTAACCTAATAAGTAAAAATAGTTGGTGTAATTAAAATTGAAAAGCTCCTTGGATAAGACAGTATTTGTTTGTTACTCAGAACCTGAGTATATTCAACCTAGTGACCCACAGAACTACATTTATTCACCTAAGTGTCTATAAAGTTATAGCAGAAAGCTATTTTTTTAATCAGGCTTTACTGTGGATTGCAAGGGAGTTTCCACAAAGCAATCTCCCATACAGATCTGTCAGGCAGATACTTGCTTAATGTCATACTCAGTAACTGAATCTTTATCCAGCATGGAGATGAAACTGTTTCTCATCTAGTATTACCTCAGCAAAAGCAAGTCATAGGCCAGTAAGAGGAGTTAAATCGGATCAGCTAGCTACAGCAAGCCAAAGTGTGCGTGAGCGTTTATGCTCACACACAGCTGTATGACGCTGAAACCCAGTCTATAGTCTCAGCAAGTTCTTAATAATAGCCTCAGCTGAAGCTAATAAACAGTGATATTGCTGTTTCAAATATGTTCTAGTATAATGTTATAGTGTAATGCGTTTGTATAATGTAAGATAACAGGACATTTCAAGTATTTGTGTGTGTCAAAAAGATTATTCTAATCACTGAATTATTGAATTGACTAGATCAAAAGAAAAGGATTTAAGGACCAGTAGAAATACAACAGAACTAATGAAAATAATTAAACTTTGAAGGAGTGGTTCTCTGAAGTGCATGAGGATATCATCATTCTGTCTACCTCTTTTAAGATCATTTAACTTTAAAGGATGTTATAAATTTTCTCATGATTAAATTCACATAACCTAATTAAGTGTAAAAGTAAAAGGGATAGAATTTTGTTAGTTTTTCATAGTAGGACTTAGAAATATTATGAGATTGCTACATGTTCCTTAGAGAACTCTGAGATCTGCAGGTAGAATTTATTCTGAAAAACCTCACTTCTACAGCTGGTGTGGTGACGCATTCTTGCACTAGGGTGACTAGAGCCAGGGGATCCTGAGCTCTAGGCTGACTTTGGCTATGCAGTGAGTTCAAGGCCATCCTTAAACAGTGAAAGCTCCTGCCAGAAAAAACGTCAAAGCGCAGAAGAAAACTAAAAATCTGAGCCAGACTGTAGGAGCTGAGAGCGGACTTCTGAGCAGAAAGCAGACGGTTGAATACTCCAGGTGCTCGGAGGAGCTCAGATCTTCCGCTGCCATCGGTCTGTGTTTCAGAGAATCCAGACATCCTGGCGGTCCTGACTTGACCAGATTTTTACTTCCATAGTAATGCACCTCAGCTATTCCTTAGCTCAGGATTCGGAGTTTAAAAAGGTTTCTAGGAAAGACTCCGGGCCTGTGGTAGCTTAGGCAAGCCTAGTATGATTCAGATCCAGTGTGTGAAATGACAAGCGTTTTGCATTGTCCTCATTTTAGGAAGTCTATGCCACAAATGAGTTTCCATTCCGGAACCCTGGGCTGTGGGACTCCAGGTGGCAGCCCGCACTGGAAGTATAAGCAATTCTGGCTCCCTCTCCTAGCAGTTAACTAGTGACAGACGCATTTTACTAAGCACACCGTGCTTAATTTACAGACACATAAATCACTGGCATGTTACTTTGGCATTTCAACATGAGAGAGACAAAGCTTTCTCGAAGGTCTTTATGGATATCATTTCCATTCTGAGAATGAATTAGGGGTCTTCTGAAAGGCCTAGAAATGCCTATTGTAAAAAATTGCCAAGCAAGGAGCAAGACCTTGCTAACTATATTTGTATAACAATTCAAGATTATTTCAAAGGGTACAAGCTCTGGATTGGATTGTATTCACAAAATTTGATAATTAGCTTTATTATTAATAGTCATGAATATGTTTACCCACCTATTTCACTCCCACACATCCCCCTGATCCAAATTCTGTGAGCACTCATATGCCTTGTGTAGAAATATATATGTTTATCCAGTTGGTTCACAATTACACAGTGAATGCCAACCTGGAGCTATATATAAAACAGCAGGGAAAGGGAAAGAAAATACACAGGTAGAAGTTACAGAAACTGAGGATTTACTGGTGGACAGATCCACCATAGAGTCAGCACTGAAGCAGCATGCAGAAGGTTGTCAACGTAGGCTGATGTGGAAAATGACGTACATTCTTGAGCAGAAGCCTGAAAGTCCTGAGGAAGGCAGGGGCGGTTCCCTGGGGGCGGTTCCCAGTCCTCGCCTGGTCAGTTGTAGCTGCTTGGATTTCAGGCCAGTGGATGCTTTGAGGTGGTGCCTGTGAAGGTCTCAGAAAGAAGAGAGTGCTGGGCACCTCTTCCTCCTCTCACTGGTTGGCACTCTACCCAAGTGAGTTTTTCATAGAGGGCTGTGTGGGGCGTTGTCCACTCATAACATCATCCAGATATCTGTAAGGTTGTAGGCTCAACTACTTCAGACACTGATTTGGGGTCATGATTAAGGACTATACATGTTAACAGTCATGTAAAAAAAAAAACAGAAAGAGAAAAGGGAAAGGACTACGGATAGATAAAAAATATTGAATTATTTTCCTTTTTCTCTTGATGTCCTCTGAACCAGCAAATTTGTTCACATTTCTCTTTATTAGCCTTGGGAAGCAATGTTTCTGAGATGGATTGTGTCGTAGTACATAATCTAGTCCTAGCCTAGTTAAAGCATTAAAGTCAGGCACTAGCCTGCCAAGCCACCCTGAATTCTGAGTTCCTCGGAGGAATATTGTAGCCTGTGGTGCTCCACCATCTCTTAGACCACATTGTCCTCCACACTGTGCCTTATTCACAAAGCAGAGGGAAGAGTCAAACACCAGCTTATGTTTCTGTTTGGATCCCAGAAAGGATTGCTTTCTGATGGGTTTTCATCCAGTGAATTCAGGCCCATCTGGTCCAGAAGATAAAGCCTTTCTTGAATCACATAAAGGACACGCATGGTTTCCAGTCCAGAAACACTTACTAAAAGGCGTCTCCGTGTTGGTGCTCAGTGTTATTCAAAGGGCGTCACTATCCTCTGCCTCCTTAGAGAATTCACTTACAACCTGAGAACTACAATGAGCGGTGTTAAATTAGCACCTTTGTGCGATTTTTTTCTTAGACTTGTCAAAAGGAAGATTAATGTGCAGGTTTTCTGTACTCAACTATAGCTTTTCTTAGAGGAATGTGGTGTCTGCATCAAAATCCCATTTAGATGCAGAGCGACTCACTGGCGAGCAAAGATGATCTTCTCACCTTTCCTCTAGTTTCCTATTCTTATTTTTTCCGAGCAAGCAAACATTTACTCGTGTTTAGGTCTCCTTCAGCACCTTCACAAACCTCTGATGCTATGTATTATTATCTGAGTCTCACTTTGTCAGTTGGAAAAAAAATGAGAGTTCAGCAAAGGTGGAAACAATGAGAGAAAAACCTGTGGGGTCATTTTACAAATGGTCTCGCTAAATAGCAGTGCTTCTTGCTGGGTAATAGCATAGAACCTTTAAATCACAGAGATTAGCGACAGGAGGTCTGGCAGGTCACCTTGTCCAGCAGCTTTATGCATTTCCCGTGAAATGCCATGAGTCCTGAAGCATTTACAGCAGCCCTGCGGGGCAGGGGTGGGGGAATTGCTCCTGGATAATACATCTCCCTGTTGAGAAAATTTCCCAGCAAACTGGCAAGCCTTTCTTTTGTTTAATGTCACATTGTTCTGCATCTTTTCAGCCTTTGAAAATGCAATTATACTTATTCTGGTTCCTCCATCTTTAAAACCAACAATCTTGAGATATTGTGGCATTATTCGTGTCTCCTAGTCTTAATTATCTGAGCCTATTGTTACCAATTTGTGCCTTATAATGGTGCCCTTACAAATTAGACCTTAGTGCTGAGCCTAAAGCCTTGCCAAAGAGTCCTTCACTGTACTTCCATTCATTCTGAGTGGCAGATGTGGCCTGTTCTTCACTTGTGTGTCTATTCCCTTCTATGGAAATGAAGGTGGTATTAGAACCAGTGACTGGACATCATGATTTCAATAAGATGAAGATCATTCCTACAGCTAGGTTTTATTTTGCTAGTGACACAACTCACTGAGACACCTTAGGTTCACTGTCTCATGGACCTAAATGCTCTCTGGCGTGCCTGACTATTGAGGTAGCACTGACTCTGAGTGTTTCAAAGCCTGTGCAGAGTCTGGCAATGTGGCTGTCCCTTATGAACACATTATTCTATCTTTAAGTATTTCAAATGCTTCCTATTACAGCATCTTCAGAAAATAAGCCCCATATTTTGAAGTTAAACACACATTTCCTCTGGATTACAAATGAATGTGGAATTTCCACTTAGGAGTTTTGCTGGGCAAAAGTCAGGTGGATTTTATAGACCAGACTTCAATTATATATGCTCTGACTTGTTCAATGGAAAGACGTTTGCAATCATCGCCACTATGTGGCCTCTGGTGATATACTCTTCATCACTTAACACCCCCACTAAGCATTGGTGTAAAGTTTTCCCCGTAATACACCAGCACTAAGTTACAACATTTAGAAAATACTGTAGGGAAGACGTTGGGGCAACACAAAGGCCATGCATACAGTTTACCATGTAAGTTATAGCTTGAATTCTTGGAATTCTAAGTCTCATTAAATATTTTTTGATGTGTGTATATGAGTGCATGCTTGCCTGCCTGCCTATCTGTCTGTCTGTCTGTCTGTCTGTCTGCCTGCCTGTCTGTCTGTCTATGTGCATGTTTTTATGTGTGCAGTTGCACGAGTGTATGTGGGTGTACATGTGGAGACCAGAGGAAAATCTTGAGTGTTACTCTAAAGTGCATCTACCACTATTGAGAGTAGATACAGAATCTTTCATCGGTTGGGAAAACATAAATTACATTAAACTGACTGACCAGTGAGACCCAGGGATCCACCTGTCCCTGTTCCCAGCTTTCGGATTCCAAAAGCAAACCGCCACGGCAGGCTTCTTATGTTTATGGTGGGCCCTCAGGTCCTCGGGCTCGCAAGACTATCAGTTTATGGTCAAGTTACCTCTACATGTCCACAAGTGCTAAACTGCCCCACCTCTCCACTCAGCGGGATTTTCTTTTCTTCATGCAATTGCTCAAAGACACAGGCATTCTGGTGCACCAACGACAAGACTCATCCGACTCTACGGAGGTGCAGAGGGAGAATATTTATTTGTCCTTCCTTCTGAAGAGTCTGCTGAAGATTGGAGATACTGATGTTCCTGTAAAACAACTAAACAATGGGGAATATTTTTATGATTTTTTTTCATGAAAGTCAGAATTTACTTTGGGGTAAAACCAAATATTCCCCCATCCAACCAAAATGATCTTGTCTCAAGCTTTACTACTGTAGAAAGAAGACTCGGGGGCAGTAAAAGGAGTGGGAGTCAGAGACAGACGCTGGGAGTAGGTGGAAGGCAGTGGACAGAGGGCGCTCCCCGGGTATCACACATTATCTGTCTACTTATCACCTAGACGCTTTCCAGGTCGGTCTGTGTGCGTCCTGAGCTCACAGGCTTCCGCCCACGTGCACTGCTCCATTTTTCAAAGACATGTGGATTAATGAGACAATAATGTTGGTAAAGTGTTCTAATTTCCTTTGAGAAAAAAGCTATAAAACTTTATTGTTATTGTTGCTCCCAGTACCTAAGCCCAGCGGGTGCTGTAGCGGTGCCACTTATGTAACTAATATTACTCCCATTTATTTCATTTAGGGAAATAAAGTCTAAAAATACAAATGAGCAGATTTATTGGGTTTTGGATTTAGCAACTTTGCACATGGAGATATCGACATGGAAATTTGCAACTAAGATCTTGAGGCCAATAGTATGAACCTAAATCCAGTATATTCCCTTTCTAATGCTTGGTGATTTGATGGGTGAGAAATGAGAAGAGACTCGATATGCCAATCTCCTCCAGTCTCTCATTGTCAAACATACAAGGTAGCAACAATTCCCCCAGTTCTTGTGGAAATAATAGTAGATAAAATACAAAATATTTATTTCTCTGAGAAAACAGGGCTTCCTCTCCTGCATATGTAAAAGTCAGGAAAACTACAAAAAGAATGTAGAGTCATGAATAAAGCCATGTGCAAACAAGAACCCTAGCACTACAGGTTCCAGTGCTACCATTGTGGGAAGCTGTGTTTATGCTCATCTACTCCACTGAACAAGGAAGGAGTAGAAGAATGAGAACCTAGGATACTAGGTGGCAATTACATGCTAATTAGCACTTGACTGAGCTTGAGTTTGGTTCCAACTTATTCGCAATTGGGACAGTTGTGTGCTTTGTTCAGTCAGGACCTATGTTTGAAGTAGAAAGGAACATTTATGTGACATTGTTAGCAAAACCTTTGCTGCCAATGTACATGCACATCTTAAGCTGTGCCAATAGTGTCTTGCACTTGGAGCTTGGTCTGAGGCAAAGTGCACTAAAATATTATTCTGTGCTGTTTGCTACAAAATTCCACACACAAATCTTTCTAATAATTGATTTTTACCATGTATTTCTCCACCTTTTGTTGAAAAAAAGATAAATAAATAATTCTCTCAGGAAGGGTGAAGTAAAAACACCCTGAGTCTTTGTGGATTTTTTATAAATTATTCCCATGAATGTGCTGCTCATGTGTAATTAATCAAAACGAAGTTGATGTTTTACACTAAGGTGCACATATGCCTGGGACAAAATTTTCATTGGGTGATATAAAATAGGCCAGAACAAATTATTCCTTCACCAGAGTAAGGAAAGAATTCCCCATCTCAACCCAAAATTCCTGCTGCCCCTCACACAGGTGACTAGAAAACAGAGAAAACACGGGGAGTGACCAGAGACCAGGGCATGCAGGCTACTACTTATAGAACTGAATATTTCAGCTTAGGAATAGCTTCTCAACCTCACATCTCCTGTTTTTAAACTCTTTTCCATGTTTTCAATTGAAAATCCTCATTATCACCTCTTGTGCATACTCTGAGAAGTTCTCTGGGTATCTTTGTTTGCTTTAACCAAACTATTTTCATAATTAAAAGAAGAGAAAAATGAGGAGACACTCAAAGCAACTCCACTAAAACTAATACAATACTTAACAGATAGTGCATGTTGAGTGTATTGGTTAAGTGGATTCATTGATTAAACACAGGCTTAACAACATTCCCTGGGTAGCTCTAGGTAGCTACTCTATGAGGAAACCGAAGACAGGTACTGTAACAAAATAACTCACAATAGTGTAGTGGAAAGGAACATGGGATAGTGCCATAGCAGTGTGTGTCGACAATGCCATTTAGAGGCAGAGCAGAGAACTGTGGAATCATTGACTGGGAAGAAGCAATTCATCAGGGAAGGAGTGAGGAGAGCTTACAGCACCGTCGTGACAGTTGGGTCTTGAAGGATACGTGAAACCATCCCACATTCATCAAAGACAGTTTCCATGTCCACTGGAAGGCAGAAGTAAGGGGAACCCAGCAGAGAGGCTGGACTTTTCACGTCTAGTTTGTCAAAACTAAAAAGAAATGGTGTAAGCTGGATCTTGAATCTGGAAACTCTAGTATATAATCTTAGGATAGCACATAGGGTGCTATTCTCTGGGTGTGGGTTAAAATGGTGGCCTGGGCTTGGAATGAGGAAAGTTTGACTGCTCTCCTGGTGTGCACCAGGCTGTGTGAAGCTGCAGGATGCCTTCCCCCACCCCTGCCCCTCCGATGGTGGGGAAGTACAGACTGAGGTCCCTGGGGAACCAGCAGAAGCCACTCGGGCTCCTGGGTCCCCGGGTTGCACGGAGGCCTGGGACAACCATGTTCTCAGTCTTAGGCAGCTGCTGGATGCCGAAGAGCTGAGAATGTAGGTGGGTCCTGCAGGCTAGATCTAGCGTGGGGCCAAAGGGGAAAAGGGTGAGGAGGAGAGCTCTGGCCAGTTCTCTCGGGGAGGAGTGTCGTGGTTTGCTCAGTTGGCTGCTTGGACTAAGGTATCATTGAGTACAATATTGTTCACCTCCACGTGTATGAGGGTTTTCTGTTGTTTTTGTTGCTATTGAAGAACACTCTTACTCCATGGTGATCTGATAAGAGGCATGGGATTAGTTCGATCTTTTTATATTTGTTGAGGTCTGTCTTGTCGATTGTCTATTGTGAGGTCGATTTTGGAGAAGGTACCGTGAGGAGCTGAGAAAAAGGTATAGTCTTTTGCTTTAGGGTGAAATATTCTATACATATCTGTTAAATCCAATTGGTCCAAAGTTTCGATGAGTTTCTCCATGTCCCTGTTTAGTTTCTGTTTTCCTGATAGGTCCACTGAGGATAGTGGAGTATTGAGGTCCCCCACAATTATTGTGTTAGGTGCAATGTGTGCTTTGAGCTCAAAACAACCCTGAGATTTCACCTCACACCAGTCAGAATGGGTAAGATTAAAAACTCAGAAGACATCAGGTGTTGGCGAGGATGTGGAGAAAGAGGAACACTCCTCCACTGCTGGTGGGAATGCAAGCTGGTACAACCACTCTGGAAATCAGTATGGCAGTTCCTCAGAAAACTGGACGTGATACTTCTGGAGGACCCAGCCATACCACTCCTGGGAATATACCCAGAAGATTTCCCAGCATGCAATAAGGATACATGCTCCACTATGTTCATAGCAGCCTTATATATAATAGCCAGAAGCTGGAAAGAACCCAGATGTCCCTCAACGGAGGAATGGATACAAAAAATGTGGTATATATACACAATGGAGTACTATTCAGCCATTAGAAACAATGAATTCATGAAATTCTTAGAGAAATGGATGGAGCTGGAGAACATCATACTAAGTGAGGTGACCAAGTCTCAAAAGAATACCCATGGTATACAGTCACTGATAAGTGGATATTAGCCTAGAATCTTGGAACACCAAAGACATAAATCACATACCAAGTGATGTCTGACAAGAAGAAAGAAGTGGACACTGGTGCTAGAATAGACCAAAGCATCATTGTGGGGGAGTACAAGAACAGGGAGGTGGGAGGGGTGGATGAGGGAGCAGGGGGAGAGAAAAGGGCATGTGGGACCTTTGGGGGTGGGGAACCAGAAAAAGGGAAATGAATTGTAAATATAGAATATATCCAATAAAAAATAGATTCAGTTTTAATTACTGTTGGGGTGGAGAGGGTTGGCATATAATTGGGCTCTTATAATGTTATACCATTAAGATGAAAGTACAGGAGTCAGGTAACATTTTGAGTTGTCAAGAATACCTTTCCTTAAGAGTCAAGAATTCACTTAATATATCAAGAATCATGGGGATATGTGAGAGAGTAGAAGCCCTTACAGAGTGCCTTACAGAGGACTGGAATTTGTTTCCCAGAACCCCCATGATGGCGTCTACAATGTTAGTGACAGAGGACCCAGGACTTCCTTCTGGCTCTGGGTCACCAAGCACACAGGTGGTACACATACATATCTGAAAAAATACATGCATATACATAAAATGTAAACAAGTAAAGCTTAAAATCACTACGTAGCTCTACAGGCTACATACCCTTGATCTTAGCCAAAAGGCTGAGAAGTGACTCTGCAGGCTATAACAAGTGATAAAGATATCTACCTTTATATTGGAGCTATATGGTGTCAAAGTATATTGTCCTAATGGACAATAAAATCTTTTTTGACTTAGTGGCTAAGAAATAAAGAAAAGACACAGGTACACATGAAATCAGCACGTATTTAAATCAGTGGATATGCATATTAGAACAAGGTTGTTTGATCCAAAATGATTAGACAGTTCTAACTCAAAACCCTGTCATATACATAGTGTGCAAAGAAAAGAGTGGGCAGAGCCACAGGGTATACAGACAATAGAGCATGGACTGCAAATACTGAGGTGAGGCAGGGTGTCTGGAAAGAGGGCAAGATGGCGGAGCATGGCATGTGCTTTATAGGATTCATATAGGACCACAATAGATGACGAGAGGTAGCATTGGAAGGCTGCTTCTGGGTTTGATGAGAAAAACGTATTATTGATGGTGTTGAGGCTAGTCCCTTCATATCCACCTTTCGCCCCTGCAACCTTCCCACCAAAGAAAGCCAAAAATAAAAATAAAATAAGCAATAACCAAAGCAACCAACCAAACAAATAACCAAAAACCAACCCCCTGCCCCAAATTCCTGCCGGGAAAATTGTCATGTGTTGCACAGTATACTCTTTGCCCAAACAACTTTATGGCAAATGTCCATTGCAATGAGTGTGTGCCTGGTTCCAGGCTCTGGCTCCCACGGCTCTGTCTGTCTGAGTATTGTAAATCTAGATAGGTTCACAAGCAGCAACTGTTTCATGGGCTCTTTGCTTGGCTCATGTGATGTAACCACCTTTGAAACAAATTTACTGAAATGAATGGCATAGTTTGCAATGAAACAGCTCTGTCTACACTCTACGGTAATCATTGGGGGGGGTAAATTGAAAGAAACTGGGAAAAATGTCACGAGTAGCAAATAGAATGAATGAATGGGAGTCAGGAGGAGGCAGGAGAAGAAGGGAGAGAAAAGGAAGAACAGGAAACAGTGGAGGAAGCAGAGTAAGACCCCTTTGTTACAGCTGGCCACGGGGCCACATGGTTGCATAAACACTATGTAATTTGTCATTCCTGTCGTAACTTATAACGCATGAGGTGTTAGTAAGCCACAGAGTAAAATTCAAGACGTAAAACGTGATGGACTTTTCTTTCCCAGTGATGTCTTTTGTTTCTTACAGAGTACTTATCTCATTAATTGCTTTAGGACAGTCAAAACAAAACCTCAGAAAATTCTTACCAATCTGTGATAGTACACTAAGAGGTTTCACTGAGAAACATGGCAAAGAAGGAAAAATATCTTGTTTTATTTATTTATTTTTAATAGGGATCAGCTTGGACCTTGTCAAGCACATTCCTGAGCTGAATTTACAGACAGAAAGGATGATGTGTATGGACTATGGAAACCTGAGAGCTTCTCGTGGAGTCTGACATGTCCACATGACCTGGAGCAGGCACGAAGAACACTGTCGATAACCCATCTGCCAGCCTGGCTGGGTTAGTGGTGACAGAGGTAGGCCTTGTGATAGCCAGCTTCTACTCACAGATGGTGGGAAGGAGAGCAAGGGTGCCTCTGATGGTGCCTTAAGGAGGGCTTTCTGTCAAGAGCAAAGGAAGACCTTTCATGAACCTAGACACGATTTTCTTGATGTAGAGGGCTGAAGGAAGCAGGGCTGTTGGAAGTCAGTAGGCAGCCGGCATTCCACAATCTAGAAAGGTATAGTCTTCAGAGCTCTCAACCAAAACAGTTATAGCTGAGAAATCCATGAAAGAGCTAGTGGGCAGATCCGAAGGCTGCTGACTCTTAGAACACTTTCTGCCCCCAACTACTCCATGTCACCCCAATTTTCTCATTCTGAGAAGGTCAGAAAGGAGAGCAGGTGGAGGGAAAAAAACCAACATCTCCTACCAGGTGAGGAGGAAAAATGATTTGAATTCTCAGAAAATTGTGGGGTTTTGATGTTGTTGTTTTTTGTTTTGTTTTTGTTTTTTGTGTTTTTTTTCTAGACTTGATGGTTACTTGCCTTATTCCACAGCCAGTGTTAACAAGAAAAAAAGAAATTTAATCATGATTATAAGATGTCAAGTCAGTATTTGCTTATCTCAGTATGTTGCCTTAAAAAGTAATGCAATGGGAACAAAAGTATGGAAAAATTGAGATATGAACATTAGCTCTCTTTGTAAGCTCTACTTCTCAGAATTTTCTCAACTGGAAACATTTATGTTTTCTAATGAACTGCATTTCTTCATTGTATTTAGTTTCTACATGCAACCATCAACTATTTCTTTTAGTTCTTTCTCCCCTTTTAGCTTTCCCATTTTTAAAAAATGTGTATGACAGTATACATGTGTGTGAGTGTGTGTGTGCATGTGTATGTGTGAGTGCAAGTGTGTGAGTGTGAGTGTGTGTGTGAGTGTATGTGTGTGTATGCGTGTATGTGTTCCCATGTGTGCATTCATGTGAAGATTGACAGCAGATACCTTTTTCAATCACTGTCCATCTTATTTTTGAGACAGGATCTCTCATTGAATCTGGAGCTCATGACTCAGCTGGACTTGTGGGTCAGGAAGCTGGATCATCCCACCTGTCTGCACACTGCTGTAACTACAAACTAACATTACATCCAGAATCTTAGCTGGGCCCTGTGGACACGAAACCAGGTTCACATGCTTATATTGCAAGTATTTTACAGACTGCAGCAATTTCCTGGCCCCAAGTTCGTAATTTTTAACTACAGAAAGTCCTCCACTTACCAGAGACTTTCCTGATGATGACAGTGACACCTATTACATTTCTTTTTGTCAATCTAGTTTCTATCTGTGTATATTAAAGCATAATAACATGTAAACTACTCTCATCCATCTATCCATCCCTACCCACCTCTCTCCTCTCTCCATCTCTGCTTTCTCCACCCTTTCTCTTTCTGCTGCTGAAGACTCTTAACCTCTTCACTATACAATATCACTCCCACAAACAAAAACAAGATGCTATTTTGAAAGGTGCCATTTTGAAAGGCGCCATTTTGCTTTCTGCTGCCTGCTCTTTGTCTACTCCTTCCACCATTTCCCTCTCATCTCTTTTGATGGTTTATAACATACCTATCCACTTTTCTCACGATGTCCCTTCCCTTGTTACCCACACTATTTTGTAATCCATGTGTCTATTCTCTAGACTGTCCTGAAATTTCTACACTGCACATCCAATCCTATTATCTTCTGACTTAAAACCTTCATGTTATTCTACCATCTAGAGAAACAAACCATTTCCAGCATTGAACATAGAGTGGTGCTTAAGAATGAGTATAAGGTGACTCGGTTTGGCTTACCCATTACCTTCCCTCTTCTCCAGATTCTGTCAGAATGCTCGGTTCTATTTATTCTTTCTCAATAACAAGCTATGTAGCATTAGCTCTCTACCTTGTACTGAACTGTTCCTTCTATTTCAGTGGCCATTTCCTTTCTTCTCATATTCTTTTCCTTACCTTCTTCTCAGCTGTCAAATACCCATCTCTGTACAAATTTCCTTAGAATATTGAACAAAATCAAGCATGAACATTGTACATTTATCTACTTCCTTTATTCTGTTTTTTCTTTGGTTTGCAATTTCTGAACTTCCCCAGTAATAACTGACATTCTTCACCCTGCTATACTCTTGTGGATAAAGTTAATTCTATGGGTTACTTAGTAAAATAGCTAGTGGACTTTTAAAGACTAAAGCTAATTCAGTGCTTGCACATATCACACTTTAACATACTGTTACCCAACTTAACCCCAACAACATTAAACTGAAAGTTTTGTTTCTTAAGGAAGAGATTTAATTTGATCATTATAGTTTCCTGGAGCCTATGACTATGCCAGGACCCTGGAAAAGTGCAAGAAGTCTGTTTTAGAATGGAATGAATTATTGAATGGCAAATATCTCTAAGAAAAATGGCCTACCATAATTTCCATAGGAGTAAAGAAGGCATGGAAGTGGTGATGTGACTTGATTATTACACATAAAACATATAGTAGTTGAAATAAATGAGCTCACACCTTACTCAGTGCCTACTATATTTTAATGAGATATTGTTCTACCCAGTTAGTCATGAGAATGACTGTCATTTTAGAAATAACTATTCAAAATCTGGAAGCAGAGGAACCAGTCTATACAAAAAACACAACAAACAAACATCCATGAGAACAATAACTAAAACATTTAGCAAGAACTCTGTGGTTTGAAATGAAATGTAAGTGCTCCAAGGAATTTCAAATGCATTTAATGAATACCCATAGAAAGTGATTTTTAGGCACTAAAGAAATGGCTTAGCACTGAAAGGCAAGGGCTCCTTTTCCAGAGGACCTGTGTTCAATTCCAGCACCCTCATGGTAGCCCACAACCATCTGTAACTCCAGTTGCAGGGGAATCTGATGCCCTCTTTTGGCATCCACAAATGTGCAAAGGATGCTCAGGCATACATGCAGAGAAAACATCCATACATGTAAAAGGAAATACATTAAAATGTATTTAAGAAAAAGAAAATGAAATTTAGAACAGTACGTGCAATTTCACACAGAATGGTACTCATAATTCTGAGCACTTGAATAGAGACTTTGTCTGGTGAGAGCTGGATTTCATCTTGGAAGCAGTTATCATTCTCTTCCTATTATTGAATATTTTACTCTGTTTTCTTTGTCACAGAATATGGTGACCACAGACAGAAAAAGTGGCTAAAAGGTTATATATTTTATATAAAATTAAAAAGTAGTCGGGCAGTGGTAGCACACACCTTTAATCCTAGCCACTTGGGAGGCAGAGGCAGGAATATTTCTGAGTTTGAGGCCAGCTTGGTATACAGAGTGAGTTCCAGGACACCCAGGGCTACACAGAGAAACCCTCCCTATCTTAAAAAATGAAAGAATCTGTTTTGATTATCTGGGATCTCTAAAGTCTCATAGCTGAAGGCTATCACAGAAATATTTACTTTAACTTGTAAAGAAAAATGCCATTAAAAGCTAAGTTGGTTATCAGGAAACTGCTGTCTGTGTGAAGCTCTTGAAAATTTCCCATCGTTACTAGACCTGATGAATGTTTTGAGAAGGATGCATTTCCTCAGTCTCTATCTTTTCTATAGTCTTGATGCAATAGAAGTGTGACTAGGAGCACCGCTCTATGGAGTGTTGGTGAGGGAGGCCCCAGAGATCCCCAGAGCATACCAGTCTATTTCCATGGCCTTCTTGTCTACCAGCACAATGTGGGCAGGAAGAACAGCTGGTATAGGCACCACACACTTGGATGAATGATCAAGAAAAAAGTCAAGCTGACGCTTCTTCTCTGCTGGTCAGCATTCGCAGTACCAGAAGATGCTCTCTAGGAAGATTGCTAACGGGGAGCACACTCACCATTGATCTTACCCAGCTGGAGACCACGTGTACAATTCTACAGACCTATCAGTCAAGATACACCTACTGGAACAGTAAAGACAAGGCTGTTGGCGGTTAACCATTGCCTTCAATTTTGACTTCAGGCCTGCTGCATGGCAGGTGACATATACTCGACACTGTAACCATGCTTAAAAGGGTGTGGCTGGGGAGGCCAGACGCCCCAGGAGGAGCATAGTACTAATGTGCTAAGTGGGCATGTACTCAAGGCATATTTTGAAATTTAGTGTTTATTCTCACAAACCGATGCTGCTCCAGAGCTGGGTAAGAGACGCTGCTTTGTGCAGTGGGCATCAGCGAATGCGGAGATGCCACAGTGTTGAGAACAGTGACTGCTGAGTGCTCAGCCCCCAAAGATGCATCTATATCATCCCATCAGGGGCACGGAGAATGCTACGGAAGGAGAAACAGGCAAAAAATAGACTAAAATCAACTAAAATCGATAAAAATCGGAGGAAGATTAGCTGGCAAGAAAGGGTATGAAAGAATGGAAAGTGATAAGAATTGATGATAAATATGATCAGAATCCATTAAACACATGTATAAAATTGTCAAAAATAAAAGTAATAGGACAGCCCTAGGTCAATACTGTTTTGGTTTACGTTTTGGTTTGGCTGCTGAATACCTGCAAATGTCTCACATGACCAGCTGAATGCCCTGTGCCTCGGTTTATTCATTGTATGTAGCAATATATATATATATATATATATATATATATATATATATATATATATAATCTCATGATGTTGTGAGGAAGCAATATGTCTGATTTCAAAGGCCTGTCACAAGATATCAGGTACTAAGGTTAGATTTTATTGTTTGTAATGTCTGTGGAGACAAGCTAGCACAAAATATAAACGGGATTCTTGAGACTCTCCAAATTTCAGTGTCTGGTTTCCCTGACTGAGAATTGTTTAATTATTAATAAGTGAGATAGTTGTGCAAGCAAGGTAACATGGGAAACAGGAGCACGCAGAACTGAATGAAGAATGGTCCTGTCCTTCAGTGACAAGCCGTATAGACACGCCACACCTGTGATACATGAGCACTCACAGCAACTGGATTTGCAATTGTTCATAAAAGCCTCATGAAACTCTATCTGCTGACATGGAAATAGCGGTCCATTAATTCTGATAGATTTGAAACGCCCCCTCCCATGCCAGCAGGCAGCTGGAGAAAGAAAATGCACTTACCTCTGCTACAGGCATTGCCCCTTTAATTCCCAATGCTGGCAAGAAGGGCACTTCCCCAACACTCTGAATAACAACTCAGATACTGCTTATGAAATAGTCTTCAACAGAAACCAAAACTATTCTCAAGTCACCAGTGAGGGGAGCACCATGATGCTCCCCACCAGTGCTCCCCACCAGTGCTCCCAGTCTTGATATTTAATCCCAGAAGTCTCAGTGTATGTTACTGGGAAGTTCTGCAGTCAGCTGTTCAGTGTGACAAGATTCCAGTCGAGTAAACACACCACTCCTAGGACTGCCACCCTACAAAATGAGACTAGCTTTCCAAGGTATTGCTGTCTGTCCAAGGATGAACAGAGTTTACTAGACAGCAGAGAAGGAAGGAGAATTTGCAGTTTAAGGTTCAGACTACCTGGTGTGTCTGTGACCAGCCATCTAGAGAGCTTTTTTTGGTTTGATCATGGATTGAACTGATTGACTCCTAATGATTCAATCCTTGTTCCCATGATAGTCTTTAAAAATTATGCTATCTGTATTTTCCACATAATTAAGGCTCTGGGTGTTTAAAAGTGTATTTCCCTAGATGCTAGTTTCAACTCACTGACCAACATGACAACCATTTTTGGATTAACTTGAGTGTTGTTCGCTCAAGCCAAGTTACTCAAGTGTTGCTACCCAGAGCTGGGTAGCTTGTCTTTTTGTTTCGTAGGAAAGAGTGATGCTAAATAAACTAAGAAGAACTAACATTTTCTTCAGACCAAAATGAATGTAATCACCACCAATTCTCCATGACGCGTCATTCAGCTGAGAGGACAAAGTCTCATATTTCACAATTTAGTCACCGCTGAGAAAATGCTAAAAGCTTTTTCTCAGACAGTTATTCCCACAAATGTCAGGCTCACAGACATGACATGCTCCAGAAACTCACTTTAATTTGAGTAACAACTAAGTGCCTGTCACATGCCAAGTCATCGGAACTATTTACAGCTCATTTGTGCCATAAGGACCCAGCAAGCTGTCCGCAAGCCTCCTTAAGTGGCTTCTTTACCTCCTCCAGCAGCACACACCATTTCCCATCACAGAAAGATCTTAGTACAGTTTAGGTTCCTGTGGTGTGGAATGCATCTCTTTATTCAAGGTATGAGAGGCTGCTGCCTTCTTTAACTTCTTATTAGAAACATACTTCTGTGCCTTTCTGTTAAGAATGTATGACATTACTGTATTAAGATTTGTTCTACAAAGAAAATAAGATACATAGACACCCCGCTGAGCATCAGAAGTGGATCACGTGGAAAAGCTCATGTGCTTGTTCCAAAATTCTCGGAATATCTCTGATTTCTTATGATGAACTTAGGGAGATGTTCTGAAGAGTAGGTGCTGATGTTTCTCCTTTGTCCTTGAGATGAGAACTAAATTAAAGAAATGCCTTGAATTTGTGTGGTTGAAAATTGAGTATGGTCAATGCTACAGCACATCTGTCCCAGCGACACAGGTATCAATATGTGTGGCTTTATTAGTAGCTTGTCTCTAGGAATATATCTTGGCACTGAATCTCCACTATGGCTAAAATGCCTCCACTGTAGTGCATGATGACTGGTTAAGGAACTTCTGCTACTCCAGCCAATACTGAATCTTTGAGAAATACAAGTAATACAGATGGGCATACATCGATGACAGAGCATATTCAGAAAAAAAAATGGAGGAAGGATCTGGTCCTGGGAAACGGGATATTTTTACTCAGCAATGTGAATCCGGAATGGATGAAGTAAAGAATCTGAGCAGGGAGGACATCATTCCCTGAGGAGTGGCCACAGCATCTTGGCAACGGTGCCTGCAGGTTCTGTAAGGTGCAGTGCCTAGTGCGTGCTGAGAGAGGTGGCCCTGGCCATGTCAGGAGTATCCAGACTGGGATAGTGTGGAGCATCTTCAGCATGCTTTACTTCTCCACTTGGAACTTCATCCATCCCATGAATTCAGACAGCCAGTGGATGCTTGTGATTCATCCATCTTCTGTTAAGGTAGTATTACAGCACATTCAAGCAGATATCTGCAAGTCAAGGTAGTTCTTAAACTCTAAGTCTCATTATACTATATTCTGACCATTTCATAAAATAAGGAACAAAATTAGAAAAAAATAATGTATATAAGATGCAAACTCTATTTTTAAATTAATTAATTAATTTTTAATTGGAAATAGATTATTCTCTCACACAATACATGCTGACTACTTTCCTCTCCATCTACTCTTCCCAGATTCCACCAATCTCTACCCTCCCCAAGATTCACTTCATTGCCATTTCCTTTAAGAAAAAAAAGAGGCCTCCAGGAGACAATAGTCATACAGAATAAACAAGAAACCAAAAGACAAGACAAAAGCCCTTATATCAAAACTGGACAAAGCAAATCAACAGAAGGAAAAGATCCCAAGAACAAACAAAAAAGTCAGAGATACACCCACACGAAGTGTATGAGTCCCACAAAAACACCAAGATGACAGCCATAACACATACACAGAGAGGCTAGTATAGAGCCATACAAGCTGTATAGAGTTAGAAAGAGCAATTCTCAAATTCATCTGGAATAACGAAAATCCCAGGATAGCTAAAAACTACTCTCAACAGTAAAAGAACTTCTGTGGGAATCAGTACCCCAGACCTCAAGCAGTACTACAGAGCAATAGTGTTAAAATCTGCATGGTATTTGTGCAGTGACAGGCAGGTAGATCAATGGAATTGAATTGAAGACCCAAAAATGAACCCACACACCTATTGTCACTTGATCTTTGACAAAGGAGCTAAAACCATCCAGTAGAAAAAAGCCTTTTCAAGAAATGGTGCTGGCTTAACTGACAGTTAGCATACAGAAGAATGTGAATTGATACATTCTTTTCTCCTTGTACAAAGCTCAAGTCCAAGTGGATCAAAGACCTCCACATAAAACCAGACACACTGAAATGACTAGAAAAGAAACTGGGGAAGAGTCTTGAGCACATGGGCACAGGGGAAAATTTCCTAAACAGAACACCAATAGCTTATGCTCTAAGATCAAGAATTGATAAATGAGACCTCATAAAGTTAAAAAGTTTCTGTAAGGCAAAGAACACTCTCAGTAGGACAAAATGGCAACCAACAAATTGGCAAATGATCTTTACCAACCCTACATCTGACAGAGGGCTAATATCCAACATATACAATGAACTCAAGAAGTTAGACTCCAGAGAACCAAATAACCCTCTTAAAAAGGGTACAGAGCTAAACAAAGAATTCTAAACTGAGAAATATCGAATGGCTGAGAAGCACCTAAGAAATGTTCAACATCATTAGTCAGGAAATGGAAATCAAAACAACCCTGAGATTCCACCTCACACTAGTGAGAATGGCTGAGATAAAAAACTCAGGAGACAGCAGGTGTTTGTGAGGATGTGGAGAAAAAGGAACAGTCCTCCAGTGCTGGTGGGCCTTAAAGCTGGTACAACCACTCTGGAAATCCATCTGGCGGTTCCTCAGAAAATTGGCCATAATACCATTGGAGAACCCTGTTGTAACACCACTGGGCATATACCCAGAGAATTCTCCAGCATGTAATAAGGGCAAATGCTCCACTATGTTCATAGCAGCCTTATTTATAATAGCAAGAATCCTGAAATTCCTCTGTCTCTCAACAGAGGAATGGATACAGAAAATGTGGTATATTTACACAATGGAATACTACTCAGCTATTAAAAACAATGAATTTATGAAAATCCTTAGGCAAATGGATGGAACTAGAAAATATCATCCTGAGTGAGGTAACCCAATCACAAAAGAACACACATGTTGTGCACTCACTGATAAGTGGATATTAGCCCAGAAGTTTGGAATACCCAAGATACAATTCACAGATCAAATGAAGCTCAAGAAGAAGGAAGGACAAAGTATGGATACTCTGGTCCTTCTTAGAAGGGGAACAAAATACCCACAGGAGGAGATACAGAGACAAAGTGTGGAGCAGAGACTGAGGGAAAGACCATCCAGAGACTGTCCCACCTTGGGATCCATCCCATACACAGTTACAAAACCCAGACACTATTGTGAATGCCAGTAAATGCCTGCTGACCGGAGCCTGGTATAGCTGTCACCTGGGAGCCTCTGCTAATGCATGACAAATATAACGGGCAACACTCTCAGCCAATCATTGAACTGAGCACAGGGTCCCCAGTGGAGGAGCTAGAGAAAGGACCCCAGGAGCTGATGGAGTTTGCAGCCCCACAGGAGGAACAACAATATAAGCCACCCAGTACTCCCAGAGCTCCCAGCAACTAGTCCACCAACAAAAGAGTACACATGGAGGGACCCATGGCTCCAGATGCATGGGTAGCAGAGGATGGCCTTGTTGGATATCAAAGGGAGGAGAGGCCCTTGGTCCTGAGAAGGCTAGATTTGTCAGTATAGGTGAATGCCAGGAGAGAGAAGTGAGAGTGGTTGGATTGGTGAACGGGGGATGGGGGTGGTTTAGGGAGTTTTCAGAGGGAAAACCAGAAATGTAAATAAAGAATATATCTAATAAAAAGGCATTTCAAAAATACCCCCCAAAACAAAAAAGAAAAACAAACAAATATTAAAACAAAGGGAGTAGAAAGCATTAGATGAATGGGGACACAGAGAGACCCCTGAGTGCTGGAGGTACATATAGTACATCATGTGAAAAGTCAAAGAGGTACAAACATGAGATAAAAAAAGAAATAGAAGAAAGCAACGTTGATTCAGATTCACACATTACAAAGATTATTTCAAAATAGGCATCAACTTAAATGAAATGAAAATTGTGAAAGTTTAGATAAGGGACTCTCAACCTGTTGGTCATGCCCCCTGGGGGTTGCATATCAGATATCCTGCATACCAGATATCCTGTATATCAGATATTATTTTATGATTCATGACTGTACCAAACTACAGTTCTGAAGTACCAATGTACATAATTGTATAACTGGGGGGTCACTACAACATGAGGAACTGTATTAAAGAGCAGCAGCCTTAAGAAAGTTGAGGAACCACTGACTCAGAAGAAAATATGTAACATTGGTAATGAGATTTTAGACACAACAAAATCACAAATGATGACAGTAGGATAAGATAGAAGCCAAAAATTGAAATAGAGACTCACTCTTAAAATATGGAAAAGATACGCTGGAGACAGAGAATATGTTTGCGAGACACATTCTTTAAAACTGTATTCAATCCAGAAGAACACCCGGACTCCATCAAGAAAAGAAACAACCTAATTTTTAAAAATGGGTTCAAAGAGCTTAACAGATATCTTATCAGTTGGTTCAAAAGCTGATGCAGAGATGCTGATGCCAAATAAAATTAGAGAAGCACAATGTGAAATCACAATGAGAGGTCCCTGTATTCCTAGAGGAAAGCTAAAGCCTTAAGTAGTCAGCACCACAAATTGCTGGCAATGGTATGAAGAATTAGGAACCGGCCTTGGGACAGCAAGAGGGTTCAAACAATATAAAAGACATATTGGTAGACTAATCATAATTCTTCATAATTCTAGACTAATAACTAATTCTTCATGAATGATTAGTTACCATGACCACATTCTCAGGTATTTATGAAGTGATAGGAAAATTTGTAGCCATCCAGAACTGTGCCTAAACCTGTTTATAGAAGCTTTATGCAAAATGGCCTCAAATTGGATTTAGTGCCATGCCCTATCCCATGAAAACAGTTAAACTACGCGTTACATGTGTGGAACTCAACATTACCCATTTTTAAAAAGGAATGAATTGCAAACCATGTTTTAAAAAACAGATGAGTATTAAATGAGTGATATTTTAAAGATGTCAGTCTGATTAGACTACACAAAGGCATAGTTTTATTTATATAAAATTATAAATTAGCCAAAATAACAGACCCAAAATGAAGTTCAGCATGAGATCATACTTTATAATTTTGTAACCTAGGTTACAAAACCCTGTCTATGTTCTGAAACCCTCAGAGCATTACAGCAAAGGGTAACATTCGTGGGTGAAAACTGAAAACCTTTCAAAAGATGGAGGATCCTAAGATATAAGGGAAAACATCAACAAAGACCTCCACTATAGGATAAACTCGTCGCATTTTTGTCAGTGAATAGTTAAAATGTTCCCGAGAAGAAACTTGATAAACTCAAAGGGAAAATAAACCACATTGAGCATTAGGAAAGGCCACTTTTAAAAACAACACAAAGGGATGGTCCTGAAAATGTGTCACTTATTCTGAATGTTAACTCATTTAAGTGGATAGTTGGGTGTATCTATAGGAAAAACATTACAGACAACAAGAGGAAAATTGAGATAGATAGCCCTCGAGGGAATGGACTATAACCACAGAAACAGTAGAGACTCAGTTATATGAAAACAGGCCCAGGTTGTTAGTGTCTTAGTTCATCCATAAACTGTATAGTGGAGAAATGTATTGCTTGCAGTTCTGCAGACTAGCAAGTAAAAACACAAGGCAGGAGCAGTTTTGGTTTCTGGTGACTTGTTGCTAAATTCTCAGGTGGCCGGAGTGATGGAGCCTAGTGGGGTTCTTGAAACAAGGGCAGTAATGCTATTTAACTGGCCTCTCACCATGTGATAGACTCGCCTCCCAAGTTTCTACCTCCTAGTATTAGCACACTGGTGCTGACTTACAACACATGAGAAGATGTGCATATTCACGTTCTAGAATCATATGCAGAAATATTCATAGATAGTATAGAAATGAATTACTACCTGTATACATATGATGCATATAATCCCTATTCTTCAACCTGTGTGGGTCTGAAAAAATAACTGATACAATGACCATCCCTGGGGCCTGCATCTGGCTTTATATTATCCTTCAACAAAAAAGTTCTGTGGCACATTAGAGATGTGACTAGTTTTGAGAAAGGGTGGGGCCTGTGAGACCTGAGTCAGCTGGAAGAGTCTCGGTAGCCACAGTTGGAAGTGTGTGAATAGAAATAACACTAGAATACTACCCAAACCACCATGCATAATGGAAGAAATTAATAAATGGACAGAATAGACAACTCTCTGTACAGAATTACTCCAGGTAATTTAGGAGAGCTTTGACCTCCTTTAGGATGAAATGTCCTTTCCTTCTCTCTAGGTGGGAAAGGGCTCCAATGGTTGTCTGTCTGTCTGTCATGTGAAGTGGTAAGCATATGCCAGAAGAAGAAAGTATGAAGAACTATGCTGCCTTCAAGAGGAAATGAGAGAGGCATGATGGATAAAGGCACTGTCATATGCTGGGAAATAAAAGACAGGCAGACCATGTAAGAAAATGTAAACGAGCTATGAACTGCAGTTAATAACCAAGTACCTTGTTACAATAACTGTAATGCTAAGTTGCCCATGCTAAGGCTTGAATTTAACAGTAGGGAAACTAGATCCAAAATCATGGTTCATAATTTTTAAAACCAAAATCCTTGTAAGATTTGAAGTAATTTTATTTAATGGCAGCGTAATTTATCATCTTAATTTATCTTATTTTGTTTACATGTTTGAGAGTATGTGTGTATGTGGAGGTATGCATCATCATGTTTTACTCAAAATCCATATATACATATGAACATCATGTGTCAAATCCTCTTCATCATGGCTTACCTGTAAAACCATCATTTCCAGTATTAGGTTGCTTTCATGATACTCTGATTCACAGGCAGCCGTGCTGGCCTGTAGCAGGCTTTCCAGCATTCACACATGGCCATGCGCTCTTAGAATCCTCCCTTGCTCAAGTAGCAGACATCAGAGACCACTGAAAAGACAGATGGGGAGCCAGTTTAGAATTCTTCCCATTTATTTATTTAGAGAGCATTACCTTTCTGAACTGTAAAATATTTGGAACCCTGGAACCCAGTTTTCTTCAAATATTTCATTCAGGAATTGTTGATTATTAGGTTCTAGAGTTTTGTGAGAATTTCATGAAGGAAAATTTACATATCAGATAACCAGGACATGGCTTATTATAAATAGCCTATTTATAAGGAATACCAGTTATGCTTCTTATTCTTCTATGAATCAAACAATTTTGCTCTACATAGTTTGGAACTGCAGGAGATTATAGCTATTTGGGGAAGATTGAAAGAATTCTAGTACTACAAATTAAGAGTGGTGTTTTTTTCTGTGCTGAGATGACTCATGTCCCCAAGTATGTGTTTTGTAGTCATGGAAGACATTGGCTTGCAATTAAAGCATTTAACCGCTCAGGGTATCGACTGGGCATGTGCCATAATGTGAGTATCTTCACTGAGCAGAACTGCAGGATGACCTGGATCTCTGGCTTACACTGTTCTACTTCACAAGCAGAAAGCATACTTTGATCCTCTTACCGACCTCTGACCTGTCACGGACATCCCTAGGATCACTGCTCATTTTTAAAATGGTGAAATTGTTCACTTACAACTTTTCTCCCAACCCCCTGCCAGCCAAGACTCTCAGTGCATTAAAAGAGAAATGTATTCTTTTATCTAGGTCTAGTGTTGATCTAAGTGACACTGGCTTTATTTTTCATTTAGAAATGATAATCACACAGCCAGGACATCTGCACTGTGATTCTTCCTTGGAACAACCTAACTCAGCTGCTTCCTTCTTCCTGTTTATAAGCCCTGGTGTTAGTGTTCAGGACTCCTTTGACGCCGATTCCCCTTCCAGGACTGGCCTGCTGAGGGCACATACTTTCCACATCTCTTTACTGAGATGGCTGTCCTGACCCTGTCATTCTTCCTGCCTTAAAAACAAAATTCCATTGTGATTTTTCCTTCATTTGTGTCCATTGCACTCCTACTCTTTTCATTGGGATTTTGCTACCTTCCTCTTGTCATTACACAGCTGATGTCCAGGAAACTTTCACTTGAGAACAATCCAGTACTTCTTCTGAAACCAGCTCTTGCTAGTTTCTTTGGAGAAATCACCTTCAAAGGTATAAGTTGACCCTGACCTTTTCTAAGAGGGCGTAATTAGGAAAAATTACATTTGCCTTTTGTGAGCCTCTGTCCTTCATGCTATTGAAATTCGTAAACCACAGAACTGGATTGGCTAAAAGTCACTATGGCAGTGAGTTGGTGAAAATAAATTGTATGGCCGTGTGTGAAACTGGCTCAGTAGCATGTGGTTAGCGCCATCTTGGATGACTGGATATGGAAACAGGGGAAAGTACAGGAATTAACTTCAACCCAGCGACTTCAGTTCTCAGCTTCTTCTGTGTGCCTGTGTGACCACCTTTCCTGGTAACCGAGAGCCTGGGATTCTGCCCAGAAAAGCAAGGTTTAAAGAGTAAGTGAAAAAAGCAGAGGAGCACATGAGGAGGAGCTAAGGTGGAGAGGTGGCGTCAGGGGGAGAGGAAATCCGAGGATGTCTACACCCTCTTTCTCAACACCTCACTCTGCTCTTCCTCCAGAAGTCACCTCTCCTGAAGCATCCTTCCTCATCCTCATCTTAGCTGCACTTGACAACACAAAGGAAGGATCCAGTTCTTGTAGATTATTTCTTACAAAGGGAGAAATTAATTTACTCATTTATAAGCAGAAAGGATTATTTACTTTTCTTTTCTCTTTTTTTCTTTGTTTTATTTTTAAAGACAAGATCCTGTTACATAGCTTGACTGGCCTAGAACTCAGTGTAGACTAAACTGACTTGAAAGGTGTGAGTGGTTTTCCTGCTTCAGCCTCCCAAGTGCTAGGATTGCAGGCCTGTGAAATCATGTTCTTTTGGCATGACAGCTTTCAACGAATTGATACTGTTTCAATTTTAATCTACCTTATACTCCAGTGTGAATCACAGAAAAACAAACAGTCAAAGAAGCAAACACTGTGGAAGAAATATTATCCCTGATGTATGATTAATAAAAAAAATATTATCCCTGATGTATGATTAATTAAAAAAATATTATCCCTGATGTATGATTAATAAAAAAAGTCTGACTGTTTGGATCCATGTTAAGATATAATAATAGCCATATTCTTTAATTTCTCACATAAATTACTATAATACATAGTTCTTTGTTTTCAAAAACATTTCCTGTCAAAACTTCTAGACTTAAAAGCTATACTTTAAACCACATGACTCATTAGATTTGACGATTTAATATTTTGATATATTACTATACAGGAAAATCTGCTTAATGGCAAGAGAAGTTAAGGGCAGAGCGGCAGGAGCTGGGGCGGGGCAGGAGCAAGTGCTGCCAGCCACAGGCCCATGCAGCTGGTCATCTTTCTTCTCGTCGGTTCCAAGAAGGCCATCATTTCCTTTTCGGTGAAAATTCCCGGGGGCTCTGAAAAGATACCCATTTCCCCAATTTGTCATGAATACTCTGAGGTACAAATAATAATTGCTTCACAATGTAAATACCATGCAAGACTGCAAGGGGACTTTCTTGGAGACTCTGTGAACTTTAATGTAAGATTCAAAATGGCGTGGAAAAGAAATAAATAGATAAATAAATAAATAATAAATAAGTAGGGGAAGGCTTTCGCAGAGATGGAGAGAGGGAGGCGGCAGTCCCACCCACTCTGCTGCCACTCATTGGTCCCCCAAAGCAATGGCTCACATGTCCCAACCTCTTCACTGTGACTTACTTGTAAAACGCATCATTTCCAGTATTGCATTGCATTCATATTATTATTATTATTATTATTATTATTATTATTACATCATTTTTTACAATCTAGTCTTTATTCCCCTCTTGGTCTGCCGTCCAACAGTTACTCATTCCTCCTCCCTCATCTCCAAGAGACGGCTCCACTGCACCCCACCTCCCACCCCACCAGACCTCTAACTCCCTGGGGAGTCTCTTGAGGATTAGGTATATCTTCTCTGAATGAACCCAGAGCCAGCAGTCCTCTGCTCAATATTTGTTGGTGTATACCAGCTGGTGTGTGCTGCCTGGTTGGTGGTCCGGTGTCTGAGCGATCTCGGGGGTCCAAGTTAACCGGGACTGCTGGTCCTCCTACAGGGTCGCCCTGCTCCTCAGCTTCTTCCAGCCTCCTCCAGTCCAACCACAGGGTCCCTGGCTCCTTTCCTGGGCTGGGTGTAAGTATTTGCAACTGACTCAGCTGCTGACTGGGCCTCTCTGAGGGCAGCCATGCTAGGCTCCTGCCTGTAAGCGCACCCTAATATCAGTAATAGCGTCAGGCCTTGGAGACTCCCCTTAATCTGGATTCCAATTTGGGCCTGTCACTGGACCCCTTTCCCTCAGTCTTGTCTCCATTTTTGTCCCATCAGTTCTTTTAGACAGGGACAGAGTTTTGATGACTGTGGGATGACAACTCTATTCCTCCACTGGATGCCCTGTCTATCTGCTGGAGGTGGACTCTACAAGTTCCCTCTCCTCACTTTTGGGCATTTCACCTAAGGTCCCACCCTCTGAGTCCTGAGAGTCTCTCACCTCCCAGGTCTCTGCTACATTCTAGAGTGTCCCCCCGACCTCCTGCCCCTAGAGGTTGCCTGTTTCCATTCTTTCTGCTAGCTTTCAGGGCTTCACTCCTGTTCCCCCACCCAATACCTGATCATGTCCCCCCTTTCCCCTTTCTGTCCCCTCTCCCCCTCATGTCCTCCCTTCCTCTCTCCCTCCCCTGATTGCTTTCTTCTCTCTCCCAAGTGCAGCTGAGGCATCCTCACTTGGGCCCTTCAGCTTGTTAGCCTTCTTGAGTCCTGTGGATTGTATCCTGGGTATTCTGTGTTCTTTTGGCTAATATCCACTTATTAGTGAGTACTTGCCATGCATATCCTTTTGCATATGTTACCTCACTCAGAATGATACTTTCTAGTTCCATCCCTTTGCCTGAAAAACTCATGACATCCTTGTTCTTTTTTTTTTAAATTAGATATAATCTTTATTTACATTTCAAATGTTGTCCCCTTTCCTGGTTACCCCCTCCCCTGAAAATCCTATAAGCCATCTCCCCTTCCCCAATCAACCCACACCCGCTTTCCTGTCCTGGTATTCCTCTACACTATGGCATCAAGTCTTTTCAGGACCAAGGGCCTCTTCTCCCTTTGGTGTCTAACAAGACCATCCTCTGCTGTCGATGTGTCTGGAGCCATGGGTAACTCCATGTGTACTCTTTAATTGATGGTTTTGTCCCTGGAAGCTCTGGGAGTACTGGGTGACTCATATTGTTGTTCCTCCTATGGCATTGCAAACCCCTTCAACTCCTTGGGTCTTGGGTCGTCTCTCTAGCTCCTCCATTGGGGATCCTATGCTCAGTTCAATGGCTGGCTGAGAGTGTCCCCCTCTGTATTTTTCATGCACTAGCAGAGCCTCCCAGGTGATAGCTATATCCAGCTCCAGTCAGCAAGCACTTGTGGGCATTGATAATAGATATCCTCCTTCTTAATAGCTGAATAGCATTCCATTGTGTAAATGAACCACATTTTTTTGTATCGATTCTTCCATTATCAGACATCTGTTGTTTCTAACTTCTGGCTATCACAAATAAGGCCACTATGAACATAGTGGAGTATGTGCAGTGGGGCATATTTTGGGTGTATGCTCAAGAGTGGCATATCACCACTGTGTACCCACCTTTCTTGGTAACTTATGCACAGGGAGACTTTTCCAATAGTTGCAGAAGTAGGTTTTCAAACATGCACACATGGCCACACACTCTTAGAATTCTCCCTTGGCACTTGCAGTACACATTAGAGAAGACTGAAAAGACAAAGGGAAAGACAGGTTAGGATTTTTCCCATTCATTCATTCATTCATTCATTCACTTTATATCCAGATCTCAGCTGCCCCTCTCCTCCCAGTCGCCCCTCACAAGACCCCTTCTCCCCCCTTCCCTCCCTTTCATCTCTGAGAAGAGTATGGTCTCCACTCCCCCACCCCCTTTCAGGTACTACCTCACCCTGACACCTTATGTCACTGCAGGGCTAGGCACATCCTCTCCCACTGAGTCCAGCCAAGACAGCCCAGGTAGGGCAGGCATCAGCGTGAGGCTGAGCCCTGGCTCCAGGTGCTGCAGATCAAGCTGCATGCTGGCTGCATATGCGTAGGGTGGGGGTGGGGATAGGTCCAGCTGGAGAGATGACTCAGAGATTAAGAACACTGGTCACTGTTCCAGAAGTCCTGAATTCAATGTCCAGCACCCACATCTTGGTTCACGACCATCTATAGAGGGACCCGATGTCCTCTTCTGGAAGGCATCACTTTACTATTTCTCAACAAGCTAGCAAGAACCAACAGAAATCCTTTAGTCTCCAACCTGCGGATCACAACCTCTTCAGCAAACCTCTATTTCCAAAAATATTTACATTTCAATTCATAACACTACCAAATTGCAGTCAATTAAGCAGCAACAAAAATAATTTTATGGTTGGGGTCATCACAACCGGAGGAAGTGTATTAAAGCAGTTTTAGGAAGGTTGGGAACCAACCATAGCATTGTGTGAGTCAGAAGCCTGGAATTTAGTAACTGCAGTCTTGGAAATAACTTTTCAACCCTAATTGAGCCAGGAATCCCTAGGTCCTCACCCTAACCCAACGGCTTTGTATATAAATAGCCTCACTACTAAACACTGTAACGATGAGTACACTCAGTTCTTGCCTTTGAGCTGTTCAGAGTTTGTTTCTTAAACAGTATTTCGTATACCCATCAATCTGTGCTGCTACTGCAGCTATTAAAAATATAAGCAGCCACCAGGCAAACTACAAACAATAAGCAAAAATCAACCAGATGGCAAATTTCTGACTCATCTGAAAATAGCTACTAGAAAGAACTATTAAATTAGGTCCCTGCATGCCATGTATTTTTAGGTTATTTTTGTCTCTTGTTTTATTAACTTTTTTTAACAGAAACAATTTTATTTTAGTTGAATTTGTTATTGTTCAGAATATTAGGATGAAGAACGCATTCCTAATTTTCTTATTTGTCCTTATTAATTGCAGAGTTTTGTTCTTTTTAAAAATGGCTTTCCAGGCTTTCATAGGTGCTATTGAACATATGTATTTTTATAATATGTTAGCAATGCTAATAACTGCTCTTAGTTCTCAAGATAACCTCCCTCCTCTCCTACACTTCACACACAAAACTGGTTGTACCAAAAATAATCATTTTCTATTTCATTCCCTTAAAACTAGAGGCAAAATAATGTAGAGTGTTAGCTTCATGGTAGGATGACATTACCTCTTAGGGTATATTTTAATTATTTCAATAATTACCTTCATGTATTTTATAAAATCTGCCTTATACCAAAGTCATCACTTCAGAGGTCACATCAGGAAACATGATGTATAAGGTTTCTCATCTATCCTTTGTGATTTTCTCCTTGACTCTTGCCTTCCTTCTTGCATTTTGGCAATGTTACAGAAATGTGTCTAGGGGTTCATGTACGTGTGTCGGTACTCATTAATAACACCTGTGGCTCTGCCTAAGTCGAGCTTTCTTTTTTAAATCGATATACTTATAAGGCGTGTGGGTGTTTCCTTATCGTGTACATCTGTGCACCGTGTGTGTTTAGTGCCCATGAAGGCCAGATGGCATTGGATCCCATATATTAAACATAAATTTACAGATGGTTGTGAGCTTATTGTGAGCACTGGGATTGAACTCAGGTCCTCTGGAAGAGCAATCAGTGCTCTTAACAACTGAACCACCTTTTCAGCCCCGAGTTGTGGGTGTTACGCCCACATGCGGTTACTTAGCTGAAAGTAGGAATTACAAAAAAAGTGGCAGTTACAAGATTTTTATTCACAACAATCAATATGAATTTAAATCAAGTATATGATGAATTTGAGGAGCTTGGGGAGGAGGGCTGGCCTGTGCTACATTCCACAACTTCGTTACAGCCTCTGAGCACATAACAGGCACATATTGTACAGGACATGTGATCACGTCATGTAAAGTCAACCAGTGTGGCCTGAAACATCTTGACAGTTTCAAGACTATCACACCAGGAACCACAGTGTATTTACCTTGCCTTCAAAGGTTTTTGTTCTTATATATGATGACTTAATCATGTCTTATAGTATAATGACTTAATTATGACAGCAATTATAAATGTTCCTGCCACCATTCTTCATTATGAAAGTAACAAATTAGTATGCGTTTGGATTTTATTTGGTAGGGTATTTCATCTTAAAATTTATTTGCTGGGGCCAGAGAGAGAGATGTCAGCTATGTGCACTCGGTGCTCTTGCAGAGGACATGTTTTTAGCTTCTAGCAATCAGATGGTGGCTCACAGCCATCATAACCCCTGGTCCTGTGGAACACAATAATTATATTATATGTGTGTATATGTATGTATATGCATTCACATACTATTGACCATGTGTGATAGGTGACAGTCAGAGGACAACTTGTGGGAATTGGTACTTGCTTCAACTGTGTGTGTTTTGAGGATCTAGCTCAGGTTATCAGATATGGTGGAAAGTGACTTTATCTTCTGAGCGATATTGCCAGGCTTCATTTTCATTTTCCAAAAAAAAAAAAAAATCCCTAATGATAATTGACCTGATATTTGCACAATAAAATGGACTAAATACACTTCTACAATTTTTTTCAAAAATATGCTTGCCAAAATTTCTACAACATTGATAAATACAAATTTAAAATATCACTAGAAGATCCATTCTATCCTTCAGTATCACACATGAACCCAACATTTAGTTTTTATGTAAAAATGCACAAGCACATTCATCTCTCAGGCATTCAGCTGTGTTCATTGTTATTAAATGCTACAGCTGGATGTATTCAAAAGACTTATGTTAAAACCAATTCATTGAGGTTCATTGTCAATAAATGTCTTACTTTTCTACTTACTTTATGAACCTATGTACCCAAAGTCATGTAAATGTCACAAGTGTGAAAATCTTTGCCCCATGGGATGATTATCTATCTATCTATCTATCTATCTATCTATCTATCTATCTATCTATCATCTATTAATCTACCTATCAATCAGCTTCTCTGTACGTATATACATGTACATATTTTTGAGCATCTCTGCCAGTCAGAGAATAGCTTATAAGAATTGGTTCTTGCTTTCTTCATTTCTTGGGAAACACCTCAGCTCTTTGATCTGCAGGCTACATTTATGATAGATTTATTAAGAACAGCAACCTCCCACCTGCCAATCCATCCATCTTTCTCTGTGCTACGCCCTCTCCTTCGGGCTTCCCATCACATGCTCCTCAGGTCTGTTGCTCTGTCTCCTGTCTTCCCTCTTAAATTGCAGCTGATGGGACATGATGAGTTGTGTGACACGATTCTTTGTCCTAATCTTTGGAAAATCTAAACAGCTTAGTTATCTAAACCATCCATTACTTCATTTAAAGCATAACATTTTGAAAACCAGGACTATATTGTCTCAGTTTTATGAAGTCATATTGGAAAACTCTGCCTGCAGTATGTCCTATTTGGAGTATTTGAGTGTCTCTTCTGCAGTGCTGATTCAATAAAAGATGGATCTCTCTCTCTCTCTCTCTCTCTCTCTCTCTCTCTCTCTCTCTCTCTCTCACACACACACACACACACACACACACACACACACACACACCACAACTTTATTGGACATGTTCTTAGCTACAGTTAACAACCAAACCTGAACGGTCATTGAAGGTCACTGTGGGGCATGAACTGCAACCTTTGCACCGTGGTTCCTGTGTGAATGAATGCTACTCTTTCTTCAGCAATGGCTATGGTTAGACTATTGAGATGGTTCAGTAGGGTAAGGCCCTCGCCAAGCAAAGGCCAGAGTTCTGATCACATAAAGGACAAGCCAGTGTGGCAGTCGCCTGTAATCCCAGCACTTAGAAGGAGGAGGTGGGCACCTGGGGCAGCCGGCTGTGAGCTGAGTTAGCAAGGTCTGCATTAAATGGGAGCGAATAAAATGAAGAGTGGAGAAGAAAATGTGATTGTGGCTTCTGGCCCTCACACAAGGACATGTGAACAGGTATGGGCTTACATACTGTGAGCATGCACACACCCACCACACACAAGTGTAGCAGCATGCACACACACACCACACACAAGTGCAGCAATAGAAGTTGATAGAAGGCATTTTAAAACTTAATTAGGTTTGTTCTTTGATAATGTCATGCATACACATAATACATTCTGAGTACTTTTACTTCCCATTCCCGTATATTCTTCCCAGCCCTTCAATCACTCTGTCCTCTAAAGGTTCTGTTCCCATGTGAATGAATATTTGTTTTGTATTGTGACACACTGAGTTTAATGAGAGATATCTATATAAAGTCGTCTTTTAGCTTTACTTCACTTAAGCTTTATTTCTTTATTTATAGTAGCAAAGATACATCTCTTCTCTTCCTGTTCATCTGTGGACCTTTGCTATGGTAGCTGACTACAACAAAGTATGACTACACTGATAAAATTGTAACTGTGATTTTATGTAAATAAAAATGAACTAGAAAAATTACAGATAAAAATTCAGATACAAAACCCGCAACTACTTATATGTAAAGAAATTAACTGTGGAGCTGAGCCACAAAGGCGGAGTGCCTTCTCTGCAGACAAGCAGAAAGCCAAGGCCTAGAAAGCCAGTCCAGTGCAGGCAAATAAAGACGCCAAGGTTTTCTATAACATATCCAAGCAAGACAGTAATTTTAAATCAGAAGACCTTAAGAGGGACTGTGGTGCTCCCAGCTTAGTAGACAGACTTGGCTTTGGGATGCTAACCATGTACCATTATATTTATAACTTGCGTTTTAAGTTAAGACTATAGATCTTGACTATAGATGTTGACATAGATTAAAGCAACTTTCAAATCAGATGCCTAAAATAGAGAAATGTGTGCATGTGCATGAGTGCATGCATGTATGCATTCTTGTGTGTGTGTGTGTGTGTGTGTGTGTGTGTGTGTGTGTAGGAATGAATGAAAAGTTAAATGTATTCAAAATCCTGGTAGACATTTAAAAAAGAGTATACATTTATTGTTAATGACCTTCATGGTCAAATATATGGATTCTTTAAAAGTAATCTAGCCTGTGATGAATACATTCTTAAACAGAGCTCTGCTCTTTATAGTTCTAGCCACATTATACCTTTTCTGCTTAGAAATAGTATCAGAAAATATATCTCTCCATCTCTCTATGCTGTTTCATAAGTGCTGTGAAACACACAGAGAAACCGAAAAGTGGCCTCTGACCTCTTCAGTGATCATGAATTGGTTTTCTCATCTTAACAACCTTTTGAAAAAAAGGTGAGTATTCTGGTCAGAGAATATTTCAAAAAATCAACGATGTTGACACATTTGCATTATTGTATTCATTACCAACAGTCAAGCTCCTGCCTCTAATCCTTTAGGGTGGAAATACTTTTGATATTGTCTCTCTTCTGCACACATCTTCCTATGTACGGTCTTATTGCTGAGAAGTGGGTCTATTGCCTGACAACTCAATATTGTCTTGAAAGGAGATCAAGCAATTGATCATCATATTGCTTAATGGGATTGTGTTCATGCATCTGAGTATTGCACGCACTGCAGCTTTTTTAAGTTGCTGGTCCATCTTGCAGGAAGCAATGAGATGATGGTATCTAATAGAGTAGTCCTTTGTTAGCTTCTTAAGCAAGTCACTCATTTCCTTACCATTAGTTTAATCCTATCAAAGGTTAACTAGGAACCATTTTTCCTCCCTAATACCCCAAGACACATGGCAAATCAATACTGGTGAATGAATAAGCATGGTACTGCATTTTGATCATAGTCTATGGTGATTTTTACAGAAGTCACTGTTGACTGTTTGGCTTTATAAACTCTATTTTCCTCTGGAATGTCGGTACAGCCCCATGACAAAGAGCTTAAAATGAATATTTGTTTTGTTTTCTTGTTTTTGTTTTTGTTTTTGGTTTTTTTTTTTTTGTTCTTTTTTGTTTTTTGTTTTTGTTTTTTTTTTTTCGACACAGGGTTCCTCTGTGTAGCCCTGGCTGTTCTGAAACTCACTCTGTAGACCAGGCTGACCTCCAACTCAGAAATCCACCTGCCTCTGCCTCCCAAGTGCTGGGACTAAAGGCATCTGGCTTTGTTTTGTTTTTTAAATTACTTTGTTTTCGTGGGGCTAAATTACTAGCTTGGCTACTTGTTTAGTTCTAGTTGGGTCTTTTCATCATGAATTTAAATCTGGAGCAGCGGCAGTGAAGGCCGACGCTAACTCAGCATGAAAACACTTACAAAGAGGAATACAGGTCCACACTGTACATTCGGCTTGTTAACGGTGATTGAAGGAAAAGACAATGACATCTTTATAAAACAAGAATGTGTAACTGTCTTCCTTACTGAAGAAATGGCTTAAGATACGTGCTGCAAATGTCCCTGCAGTGCAGTTTAGGGTTCAATTCCTCTGGAGCAAAGATCAAGGAATTAATTATGAAATTTCTATTACAGTGATTAGGATTGGGTGACCCAGAGCTAGCTGAGGGGAAGTGTCCCCTTTCTGTGATGCCTGAAGGGCATGCTAGCCTGGAGAATGTGGCTGTGTGGGGGTCACCCTTACCTAGCTTGTACCTGGAAACAAACCCACTGTTCCCCTACTTTGGCTCCAATGTCTTCTGTGGTTAGAGATACAGTTCACAAGCTGACTCTTGTGGAGTCTAATCTCAGGCTAACAGGAGATGGATTTTCTCCTTATCCAGAAATAATTATAAGAAAAATTGAGAGAAATATCAGAGGATGTGAATCCTTTAGTCAAGGTCTCCAGAGATGTCTACAAGTATCTGGGCACAATTGACTCTTAGGGTTGGGACATGGAGTAGGTGGAATTTTTCACTGTGGTTTATAAGTCTCCCTAATAAAGCTTGTTACTTAACTCACCGCAAATGGCACAGGTGGACCATTTCCATGTCCAGCAGTAAATTTCCTCAATGCACTACCTGAATTCTCCCACTGTCCCATGGACAGTGTTTGTGACGTGAAAAGAAAAAAGTTTCTTGGCTTTGGAAGTGATGAGGAAAGCAGGAATTTTTCCAGATCTCCAAGCTATTTATTTTTATCAGTCTTTCACTTCCAAAACCTGACTCTTCGTTATTAGTTTTCATATGAACAAAGGAGATATCAGATGTTAGATGATGATGAAACGATGAAGAAATAATAAAAAAGTAAAAAGAAGGATGGAGCAGCTATACTTTCCAGAAACTACAGTGGATGTCAGTTTAAAATCTGATATATATATTTCATAATTGTTCTATGTCTGCATGTAGGACAATTGGAACATTAAGGAAGACAGTGTAAGAAAATTAACCCAAGTGATAAGTGCCCATATATGAGAAATGGGATGGTGGTGCATTTCTGTGATGTGCGTTTTGCTACATATTCCTTGACATGAGAACTGAACACAATGGGAAAAGATAGGAATAAAAAGATAGGAATGGAAAAAATAGGAAGTATATCTTGTTTTTCCTTTTTTCCAGTGAACCAAGCAAGAGTGTAACAATAACAAGTCGGCCTTAAACACGTGATTCCAGTTGAATGCCGCAGAACAATTTATAACTTCTTCAGCCACAGCAGCATAGGTGGAGTAGAGGGGCCAGACTCCCACAGTCCTCCTCAAGGTGAAGAACGACTTTCCCTCGATTGTGTCAGAAGTGAGTTATCTGTTCTTACCATACAGTCGACAATGAAGCATCTTTATTCACTCTGCCTCTAGAGAAGACAGACAGCCTGACCTTCTCTCTATACTCAGGCAGCAAAACAGACAATTCATTTTCCTGCTGGGCTGAATGGAAGGCGGCCTCATGCAAAGGGAGGATTTTCACTGAAGCAAGGAAGCCACGTCTTGCACAGTCAGAGATGGCAGCAGGAACCAGGAAGCCTGAACCTGCCAAGCTTGATAACAGTATCAAGATGTCTATAAGTGGGTCTCATAACCAGGTCTTAATTCTGTTTGCTACTAAAGAAACACAATTTGAGAAAACAAACCCTGTGAGGTAGCTTTCAATGCACATGGATGGAATGTTTAAAGCATTATAGCTATTATCAGGTTCTATAAAGCATTAGAGGAAATGAGGAGATAAAGTAGAGAAGTATTCTAAGTTGCTGCAGGCTATACGGGCACATGTCAAGATGGATATACTGTGAACAAAGGCTGGCCACGATGGAAAGAAACTCATTTATTTCTGGTTGGAGCATAAACATAGCACAGATTCTATGGAAAGGAACCTGACAGTTTTTTATCATGCTGCATAACAATCTCATCTTTCAAGACAACCCAAATAAGTTTAAACGATCTCCCTGAGAACATGAAGACCTGGATGTTAGTCTCCCTTTCAACTGTTACACTTCCAACATGGGAACAGCATGGCTCATATATTGGAAAATGATTAAGTGCTGCAGAATTTTAAAACACTTTAATATGGCCAGTTATTAAGTGAGGATTATTATTTGTATTTGTGACAACTTGCATCTCTCTTAAATGTCTCAAAATGTGAAGCATGTGGGTCATATCTGACATTATTCTATTTATATAACATCACAAAATAGCCACGTTTTAGAGATAGTAGCTGTTAGAAACAGAATAAAGAGGGGAGTGACTACAGACAGGCAAAACAAAAAATGTTTATGGGAATTATTGTAGTGGACCATGGCAACACAGGCTCAGAGTCGAATGCTTGGCACTCGTTAGAGGAGTATTAGAAACCAGGAGATGGCACCTTGATGGCGGAAGCATAGCACTTGGGGAATGCTCTGAAGAGCATTTGTCACAGTCAGCTCACTTCCTGTTTCTTGTCTGCTGTGGAGTAAAGCAGCTCCTCCACATGCTCCTTCTGCCAGAATGTTCTAGTCAAGCATATGAGTAAAGGCAACCAAGGATGACCCTGTGAAAAGGAACAAAACAAACCTTTCCTCTTTTTAAATAGTTTCTTTCATGGATTGGGTAGCAGTGATATGGAAGTCACAGATGGTAATGAAATAGTTGTGTAGCTTGAATGAAGTCAGGCGGGCTACAAGGAAGATAACTTGTGATTTTATCTGGAACAGAAGTATATAAACATTGATCTATTTTTTAAATCAATCATTATATCCTGTACCAATATGTTCAAGGCTATTTCCCAGTTTCTCTTCTACAATGTTCAGTGTATCTGGTTTTATGTTGAGTACCTTGAATCACTTGGACTTGATTTTTTACAAGGTGATACATATAGATCTATTTGAATTTCTCAACATGCAGATATCCAGTTACATAGGAACCATTTGTTGAAGATGCTGTCTTTTCCCTACTATATGGCTTTGCCCTCTTTGCCAAAATCAAGTGTCTATAGGTGTGTGGGTTTATTTCTGGCTGTTTGATTTGATTCTATTGATCAACCTGTCTGTTTCTGTACTAATACCATTCAGTTTTTTTTTTATCACTATTGCTTTGTAGCACAGCTTGAGGTCAGGGATGGTGATTCCTCCAGACATTCTTTTATTGTACAGGATAGATTTAGCTATACTGGATTTTTGTTTTTCCATATGGAGTTGAGAATTGCTTTTTCAAGGTCTGTAAAGAGTTGTGTTGAAATTTTGAAGGAATTGCATTTAATCTGTAGATTGCTTTTGGTAAGATGGACATTTTAAACTACATCAATCCTACCTATCCATGAGATAGATCTCCATGGGAGATCTTTCCATCTTCTAATAACTTTTCCAAGTTCTTTCTTCAGGGACTTCAAGTTCTTGTCATACAGATCTTTCACTTTCTTGGTTAGAGTTACACCAGGATATTTTATATTATTTGTGGCTATTATGAAGGGTATTGTTTCTTTAATTTCTTTCTCTGCCCATTTATCATTTGTATAAAGGAAGTCTGCTGATTTATTTGAGTCAATTTTATACCCAGACACTATGCTGAAGTTGTTTATTAGCTGGAAAGGATCTCTGGTAGAATTTTGTGGTCACTTATGAATACTAAATTATCTTCCTCAAATAGTGATACCTTAACTTTTTCTTTTCCAATTTGTATGCTCTTGTTCTCCTTTTGTTGTCTAATCGCTCCAGCTAGAACTTCAAGTACTACATTGACTAGGTAAGGAGAGAGTTTGCAGCCTTGTCATGTTCTTATTTTTATTGGGATTTCTTCAAGTTTCTTTCCATTTAATTTGATTTGGTTTGCCGTATATTGCTTTTATTGTGGATAGGTAGGTGCTTTGTATCCCTGATCTCTCTAAGACTTTTAACATAAAGGGGTTGTTAGATTTTGTCAAAGGCTTTCTTAGCATCTAATGGGATGATCAATTTCCTAAACAGAATACCAAGGGCTCATGCTCTAAGATCAACAATTGATAAATGTCACTTCAAAATTCTGAAAAGCATCTGTAAGGCAAAGGACACTGTTAATAGGACAAAGTGGCAGCCTACAGATTGGGAAAAGATCTTCATCTACACCTGACAGATGGCTAATATCCATAATATATCAAGAACTCATAAGTTAGACTCCAAAAAGCCAAATAACCCAATTAAAAAAGGGATACAGAACTAAGCAGATTATTCTCAACAGAAGGATCTTGAATGGTCAAGAAACAATTAAAGACATCAACATACTTAGTCATCAGGGGTAATGCAAATCAAAACAAACCTGAGATCCCCCTTATACTAAATAAAAGCTCAAGTGATAATACATGCTGGCAAGGGTGAGAAGAAAGGAGAACATTCCTCCATTGTTGGTGGGATTACAAACTTGTCCAATCCCTCTCAAAATCAATCTGGCAATTTTTCAGAAAATTAGAAACAGGCCTATGTAAAGACCTAGCTACAATGCTCCTAAGCATATACCCAAAAGATGCTCTACCATACCACATGGACACGTGTTCAACTATGCTAATAGCAGCTTAATTTGTAATAGTCAGAAAATGGAAACAACCCAGATGTCCCTCAAATAAATAATAGATACAGAAAATGTGGTTCATTAAACAATGGGATAATATTCAGCTATTAAAAACAGGAAATCATGAATTTTGCAGATAAATGGATAGAACTATAAAGTAGGTATGTACTCACTGATAAGTAGATATTAGCCATAAAGTAAAGAATACCCATGATGCACTCCACAGATTCAAAGAAGTTATAAACAAGAATGCAGAGGGCGGGGAATGGAGGGAAGGATTAGGTACAGAGACAGGAGAAAGACCCAGAGTGCCAGGGAATGAATGGAAATATGCAGATGCTGGGGTTGGGGTTGGGGGTGGGTCGATGGTGGTAATCATTAGAAAGTCCCAGAGCCCTAAGATGGAGGAGGCTCTCAGGAGTCAGTGTGAGTGATCGTAGCCAAGATGCCTAATAGTGGGGACATGGAACCTGAAGAGACCTACTCCAGCAGCCAGACAAGATAGCAAGTGGAAGGATTAGGTCAAAAAAACAATACACAAAACTTTTGACTCAAAAATGTATCTTGTCAAAAGAAATGCAGAAACAAAGATGGAGCACAGACTGAGGGAATGGTCAACTAATAAATGGCCCAACTTGAAACCCATCCCATAGGAAAACAACAGTTCCTGACATTATTAAGGGTACTCTGTTATGCTTTGCGGATAGGAGCCTAGCATAGCTGTCTAGCTGTCCTCTGAGAGGTTCTACACAACAGCTTCTGGAAATTGGTGCAAATACCCACCACCAAACTTTGGATGGAGGTGGAGGACTCTCACAGAAGAGTTGGGGGAAGGACTGAAGGCCCTGAAGAGGATAGGAATCCCACTGGAGGACCAAAAAGTCAACTAACCTCTGAGAGCTCTCATAGACTGAGTCACAAACCAAAGAACACACTGATTAGAACGAGGCTCTGGGAGGGGCAGGGTCTGATGTAAATTAATTAAAAAATTATACCATATATTTTGTATCCATTCCTCCATTGAGGGACATATGGGTTCTTTCCAGCTTATGGCTATTATAAATAGGGCTGCTATGAACATAGTGGAACATGTGTCCTTATTACATGCCCAGGAGTGGTATAGTTGGGTCCTCTGGAAGTGTCGTGCCCAGTTTTCTGAGGAACCGCCATACTGATTTCCAGAGTGGTTGTACCAACTTGCAGTCCCACCAGCAGTGGAGGAGAGTTCCTCTTTCTCCACATCCTCACCAACACCTGCTGTCTCCTAAGTTTTTAATCTTAGCCATTCTGACTGGTGTAAGGTGAAATCTCAAGGTTGTTTTGATATGCATTTCTCTAATGACTAATGATGTTGAACATTTTTTTAAGGTGCTTCTCAGCCATCTGAAATTCTTCAGGTGAAAAGTCTTTGTTTAGCTCTATAGCCCTGTGATTTTTAGCCAAGTAATTTCCTCCTCTTTGCTCACCTGTAATCTGAAATAACAGTGTAACAACTAAAACCTATGTACTGATTAAATGAGGTAATATCTTATTGGCATAGCAAAACCTGCTTCACATTGCAAATCTTCAATATGTGTTTGCTCCACCATTTTATTTTGCTTATTTGTTGAGTTTAATTGAAAAATACACCAAACTTTTAGATATGTACAATTTAGTGAGTTCAGACCTGAAAATGTCCATAACGCTGTCATTGTAATTCTAGTAATAGTTATAGCTGTCACCCTCAAAGAGTCCTTATGTCCTTGTCTTTTATTTTGTTAGCTCATTTAGTTTTGAACTGAGAACAGTTGATCAATGCACCTACTCTACAAGATCTAGAAATTCTTCACCCATTCCTTTATCATTCAAATGTCAAATGAGTTGACATCAGGATATTGGAGTTATTATATACTCTCACAGTTACTGCTGGATTATTCACAAGATAAAGAATTGTCCTACCAATTACTTACAGATGAATGAAAAAATAAATAGCATAATAAATAACATATTATATAATAGAATATCACTTGATAGTAGAATATAACCTGACAGTTGAGGCAATATAAGTGAATCTAAAGGCATTCTACTATGGATATTTAGTACAGTATTTCTGTACTGAAGTAGCCAGAAAAGTGAAATAATATTCAGCCTAATTATATGAGGTCTCTATGAACTCAAACTAATCAAAGCAGAGAACACAATGGTATATATTAGGCTCAGGTAAAGACTTTAATAGATAAAAGTTTTAGTTAATCATGATGAATATATTTTAAGGATTTTTCTTTACAGCATAGTTCCCATGGTTCACAATACTATATCCTTCTCATTATAATTAAAAAACAAAACAAAAAATTCTTGTAATCATCTTTAAAATGGAAGCCACAGTTAAAACTACAAGCACAAAATATTTTTTTCAAAAGGCCGAAGACTAATGGGAGCTAGTTCTAGAACACTTTATAAGGTCATTTCTAAATGTGAAAGCCTCGGGGAATTTAATGAAATCCTAATACATGAAATAATAGACTTTGATTGCTTTTTACAATTGACCAAATAAACCGACAGCTATCCACTACAACTGGGAGCAGCCCAAAACACACCCCAAGAACAATTCTGTTTTGAAAAAATTGAGTTCACAGGATTCTTTCTTATCTTCTTGGTTTGTTCTCACAAGCACTCAGAATTCTCCTCACAGGACTCCATCCTTAGAACATGTTCTGACATACATGTGTTATCATTTAATTTTAGTTTTGTTTGTCCTTTCTGTTGGGGAAAATGCTAACATGAGTGTAGATGTACTGATGGAAAAATCTTGATTTTGACTAATTTTTATATACTAAGAAGTTGAATTGATGGTTATAATCACTATTTAATTTTCTAGAAGAAATTTCATATTATTTTCCATAATAATTATCTCAATTTACATTTTCACCAAGCATACATAAATGTTTTCCATTTTCACATCCTGTTTATCACTTTATATGTGTGTATGTTTATGTTTTAATCTTAGCCATCCTATTTAATAGAATGATGTTTTGATTTGAATTTCTAGAAATGAAAGCTAAGAGTTTACTTTCAAAAGAAAAAATAACATTATAGACAATTGACTCACTATCTTAAGAAATGTCACAGGAAAATTATAAATATAAGACATTATATCTGATTCTAAAAAAGATAAAAAATAAAAAAGAAAGATAAAGAATCATAATAGACTATTAAGTATAATACAGTGGACCATGAGCAACATCAGAGAGATAGATCAATTCCTACAACTAGGTTATTAGGATTGACCTATTTAAAACTGGAACATGTGACCCATAACTACTGGGAATGTATCAGCAATAAAAAAATCTCTGAGAAAAAATGTTTGAACATGATGTATTAATTTATAAATGTACCTAGTATTTAACTATAAATACAGTATTAGTAAATATTTTCAAGTTTTAGTTTTCTTCATTGAGTAGATTCCCTTTTTATGCCTGTTGACCACGTATAGATTAATATTTGATTAACTGCAGTCTGAAGCCTATTCCAATTGGCACAGCAAAGTCACCAACAGAGTTCACCAATCATTTTGCACCAATACATACATCCTTAACTCCTATGTTAACTCTAAATAAGTCTAGAAACAAAATTAAAATTCCACTTACCATGGTCTTACTATTCTATTAACATATTAAAAGATACTTAGTACATCATCAGAACAGGATTCATAGTTCCCAGATGATATTTTCTTTGCTGATAAGTTTATGTGAAGTAATTAACTTAAGGTGGAAGACAAGACAGTGAGATTGCACAACCAAAGTATTCCATGTAAAAAGCTTGAATCTGAAAGGTCCTACCAAACAAGGGTCATCAACCTGCCTGCTTCCAGTTGGTGTTATTTGATAAGAGAGGTGGAAACTTTAGGTAGCACACTTAGTTGGGAAAAATTGGTCATTAGCCTGCTTTGGAGGCCATAGGTCAGTCAATTCTGGCCTAAGTTCTCTGTTTTCTAGTCAATAACTATATGAAAATTTTCAACCACATTCTGCTGTCTGTTACTTTGTCACAAGAGTAATAGAAATCATTAATACATGAAATGGTTAGTAAGAAATGGAGTTATTTAATATGATAATATGATCAGGCTATAAGTAGAGACAGGAATTGGTCACTTTGTGCAAAGATGTAATAATTTAAAGTCATGGGAAACAGAATCTCTCGGATGCTTTATACAGGACATCATAGACAATTCTGGCCATGAATACCAGTCAGTAAGAATGTGTTCATGATGCTTTAGAGAGAAACAAGGACTTAATTTGGAAGTAGTCAAGGTGTCAAATATATTATATTTTGACACAACAGTTACTATATTACACCTATATCCTGAATATCATAGTGAGATTGGATTAAAAAATGGTGGACTGCTCCGTGTGGCAGAAGAAAGCTCAAGGCTGCACAGCAGTCAGACTGTGGCACTGTTGCTGCTTGCTGCATTTAACCAGAATTTCAGTGAGATCAAAAGTTAAGCAGAATGATGGGAAAAATATGTAGTTTGTCAAGAAATGCCTGAGCCCAGCTGAAGCTGTGAAGAAGGCTTCAGGCTCTGGGTGCAGCTGGGATCCAGCTGTAACTCCTGAATAGTTGGTAACTTTACAGTGGGGCAGGAGAAGAGTGCCTTAAAGACTCGAAGGTATGAAACTGAAAACTCACTAGATAAGCAATATTCAATAAAATCATAGTGCTTCAACAAAGTGTTATTGAGACTCCCTGAATAAAATGACCTCTAGAGAAGTCCTTTCCCAAGTTTAGAAGCCCAGGTACACACAAGCCACTGTAGCTCTTGAAGAATGTGGTCAGGACACATTGTAAGCCTATAGCAGAACAAGGAAGCAGCGTCCAAACTGTACTGCCTTAGAGTCATGAAAAGGGTAGAAGTTGTGGAGTCAGGAGAGTTTGCATCAGATTTCCAGAAAAGTTGCTGACGAGTATAATTAATCTATACCATTCCTTAAGATAGTCTCTAAGAGGCCGAGTGAAGGAACAGTAAGACCAAAGCCTGCATTTCAACAGAGACCCCAGGATGCTGAAAATGCTAGAAACACAGGATGCTTGATAGAAGTTATTAAACATACAGAGCCAGGCCCAGAGAGACAAATGATGCTTCAGGCAGTAGGGTATGTAGATACAACACTTAAGCTTGTTGAAACCTTAATGATGCCACTCAGTCCTGGGCTTGGAGACGTAAGAGTTAGTGATTGCCTCATTGTGTTTCAGTCTTTCTTTGGTCTCTTCATTCCTTATAATACCAGTTTTTCCATCCTTTTGAAATGGAAATGTTTAATTCTGACTACATATTGTAAATATTTAGCTTTTTTCCCCATAGGTTTACACAGCTAAGCACCACTCTGGAAATCAGTCTGGAGGTTCCTCAGAAAACTGGGCATGACACTTCTGGAGGACCCTGCCATACCACTCCTGGGTATAAACCCAGAGGATTCCCCAGCATGCAATAAGGACGCATGCTCCACTATGTTCATAGTAGCCTTATTTATAATAGCCAGAAGCTGGAAGGAGCCCAGATGTCCCTCAATAGAGGAATGGTTACAGAAAATGTATATTTACACAATGGAATACTACTCAGCAATTAAAAACAACGAATTCATGAAATTCTTAGGCAAATAGTTGCATCTGGAAGATATCATCCTAAGTGAGTCAACCCAATCACAAAAGAACACACATTGAATGCAATCACTAATAAGTGGATATTAGCCCAGAAGCTCTGAATACCCAAGACACAATTCACATATCAAATGATTCCCAAGAAGGAAGGAAGGAGAGGGCCCTGATCCTGGAAAGGCTTGATGCAGCAATGTAGGGGATTACCAGGACAGAGAAGTGGGAGGGGGTTGATTGGAGAATGGGCGGAGGGAAGAGGGCTTATGGGACTTATGGTGTGGGGGAAACTGGGAAAGGGAAAATAATTTGGAATGTAAACAAGGAATATAGAAAATTAAAAAAAGAAAGAAAAAAAGAATTTTGAAAATATTGGAACTGTTATAATAATGGAGACTTTTAAATTTGCATTGAATTTACTGTTTTTTATGAATGTCGTGGGCTTGTGGCAGCCATTGACAAAATGCTTCGGTTTGAGTGTGAAATGCCCTCTACAGGCTCAGGTGTTTAATACATGGTATCTGACCGGTGGCTCACAGTATGGAGGCTGTAGAATTTCAGGCCTAGTGAGCGTGTCAATGGGTGCAGGCTTTTACACTTATAACCTCCTGCTTCATACATCCAGTCTGACTTCTGATTTATGATATGTGGAGATATGAGGAGTCTCATCTGTAAGCTACTAACACTAGAGCCCTTTTACCTTGATGTATGTACATTATCAAACTGTGAGACAAAAAAAAATCCCTTTTCTGGCAAATAACTTCTATTGGGTATTTTGTCACAGTGATGAGAAAATAAACTAATATATTAATTTAAGTGGGCAGTATCATAGAAAGTGTGTATATATGATGTAAACATACCTATATCTCCGCGCTTGACTGTATAGAATGAGAATGTCTTAAGGGCTATGTGTGATGTTTTATGGTGTTGACCCTGGCTCCAATGCCTGCGCTTGAAGCGTGACAGAGTTTTAACCATCTCTTATGTACTGGTTCAGCTTTATTTGCGCTCTCTTCATAGGCTTTTTCTTGTGTTTTAAACTTATAAATTACAGTTGTAATTATAAAAATAATAAACTTTAATAAGTAAGAATGTGTACTATATCATTTTGCATTGAAGCTTTGCACTGTTCCCGATCGTGTGCATATGGTATGGGGAGGGGCAAGTTGCTATCAGCAAATATTATCCTGTATAAAGGGTTTCTGACAGTACTATATAGACTAAATAAATGCTGTCTGTTAAAAAAAATACGTAAGTGTATTTAAATAAAACAAAGAAGCAAATTTTATAATTATTACACTCCCGATTTTTGCAAGTGGTCACATAGTTAAGACCTTTCATTTGTAACAACGATATAACAAAATATTTTTTCTGGGGTCTTTATATTTGCAATTTTAAATCAGGCTGGGCCTCATGAAACTCATCAAATGGACACACACACTCACACAGAAAGAGAGAGAGAGAGAGGGAGAGAGAGAGAGAGAGAGAGAGAGAACATGCAATATGTCCTATCAGAATATGAGTCCGAATAGGGTTTTCAAAACAGTAAAATGCTTTTCTCAAACTGCAAGCTTTGACATCAGCTGTAATGGAAGGTTTTTCAGTTCCTGTGGGAAGCGTTTCCTAACCTTTAAAACACGGGAGGAGGGAGAGGCAAAACTCCCCCTCACCAAATCACACCCTCCAGGACTGTTATGTCTCAGTCTGGACACTGACTGAAGGGCTATGCTTCTCTGTTCTGCCTAAACAAATTAGATTTCTGTTTACCAGAAGTAGAAGATTTCCACCAATAAGAATTTAATAAACTGTTTCTTTTCCAGAACACAACTAATTTCGGAGGCTGTAGGTCTCTTGGAATTAGATTATTCTGATATTCGTCTGACTCTGATAGTCATTATAGTAACTGTATACATCTTTCCTTAATGAGCACATAACAGCTCTCAGCTCCTGGTACCACGTCATTTCACTTCCCTTTTAACTTACAGTTGCTGCTATAATTTCAGTTATTGAGAAGAAAAAACAGAAATCACCTGATGATGCTGGGATGTTCTTTGTGTTTTAAAAAGATATATCACGATTTTTTTCATAAAGGTTGGCATAAAAGCTATGTTTTCTATACTGTCCTGATTGGATGACCAGGCCTTACATGGCAATAAATTCATTCTAGTTTCATATTTTTCAGGCACTTTACTTTGTAGGATAAGGGTAATGCTGTCATTCCAAATTAATTGAGTATAAATCTCATCTATGTGCTATCTCAGTCAGCAAATCAAATAAGTTACCAGAATGCTTTAAAGGCCATCAATATTGGTGAGGTCATATAAAACAGCCTTAAACTTCATATTCCTTCTACCATTTGCCATATTCCTAAAATCTTCCTCTAGTCCCATTTTCAATGTTCTAATGTATATATTGGAGAGACCATGATTGTTTTCTCTTTGTAGGTTTCATTTTATACTGTATACACAGAGGTCTACTGGGAGTTCAGCCTCCTTAAAAGCCTTGAAGCACTGCAGGTGCTAAAATCTAATTAATTCAGGAGATATTCTTCAGGATCTCCTAAAGAAGAGAGGGATCATGAAGCTGGATTCTCTAGAAGAATACATACCTTGCCCTGGAAGGCAATTACTTTCAAGAAACTCAGGGATAAACTCATTAGGCAGAGGTAGGATGTACCTTGTCATATTACTCAGAAAACTTGATGGCATTTAAGAGTTCAGTATCTCTATAGTCATTGCATGTATGTCCTCATGCCTGTTTCAGACCACTTATGTTCAGTATATTCTATTGTGTAAATTAATTTAAAATGTTTATAGTCTAATGTTAAATGAGACCAGGATAGGTTGAGGAGGCTGAATTGAAGGCTCATATAAATATCTTTTCTACGTGAATATATCTGTGAAGGATCAACAGGCTCATTTTCACTATATAACTTGAGTTAATTTATTCATTCATGACATTATAAACCATCCTTTCATAAGTTTCTCCAGAGCAGGTTGAGATAGAACCCTTTTTGCCTGAAAAGATGACAATGTCATTTGCTATAGGAGCTATCCCAGTGGCTGGATGTGAACTATTACACGAAGTCTAGAGACACACTTGGGAGGGAGGGATTGCATGTCTGATCCTTCCTCACATCAAAATACCTCTGCTGAACTGGAGTGATCTGGCTCAGGTTCCCTGGTAAGGAGGGGCATTTAAAAAACTCATCCAAGGAGGTCCCTTCCAGGGAATCAGACGTCACAGTGGGTGACTCGAGCATAACACAAAGATTGATGTGATCCCTTCCAGGGACTGATTCTGCCAGCGCTCCCAGCAGCTCTAAGGATGCTTTACAGGTGTACCCTTGCATCTCAGTAATGACTGGGAAAAGTGTCTGATATCCATCCATGCATGCGCACACACAAGCATGTGCATGTGAACACACAGACATACACACACACACACACACACACACACACACACACACAGACACACAGACACACGCACATGCATACACGAACATAAATATGTATATAAACGTGTATAGAACACATACATATACATACAAAAATCCAGTATTCATTGATCATAGGAAAGAAAACTCTACAAGGTAAATAAAATACTAAATGGTACTTATGATAGTGGTTTTGTTGAATCCAGCTTTATTTTTTTTAAAAAATAAGGTATTCTTTATCATATTGATGTTAAATTCAACATTATTTGTATAATAATTTAGTGCTAGAAATATGAAATATATTTTCTGTCCTTAATTCACAAAAGGATATGCATTAATTTGACTATGTTTGAAATTATTATATCTTGGCACATAATTACTTAGAATTGTCTCTAGACTTTAGCTGCAGCATATATTAAAATGAAACACTAATTTCCTGGAACATTTTTGTTAAATTGACAGATAATTTCTTCCTCATCAGAAGATATATTAGCCTGACATATTCTGACTTTGCACATCTCTGTACTTTCAGAAATGAGTTGTCTGAGAGATTACTTGGTTACGCTGCCCTACGTGTAATTCTGTTTCCCACCCTACTTCTCAGCTCTGGAAGGTGGGTTCAGGTAGGTCCTTCCAATGATTTCACTCTCCATGTGGCCGATAGGAGTTGCTATGGCTTTGATAATTGTTCTTTTAAGACAAATGTGATTTAAATATCTGTGCTCCAGCCTGTCTTGGGGGCTGTAGATCTCTGATGAGATTGGACGGAAGGGACCGAAGAACAGTTAGGTTATTTGGTATTTCCAATGAAGAGGGCATAGAGCTGTGCTATTTTCTCCTTCTTGCTTATGTGTCCTGAGTGCCACATGGTGACCAGATTCTTACAGTCCTGCCATGTAATGAGGTCACCTGGCCACAACTAATAAACCAAAACTGAGACCAAAGAAGTTTTTCTTCTTTTAAGCTTATAATTCAAGCATTTTGTTATAGAAACACAACGTAGACTGGCTCCCTGCAAGAGTGATTTAGTAGGAATCTAGAATATACCTAGAAGTTTTAGCCCCACAACAACAACCAATTGGTTTCTAAGAACAGCCTAAATGAGCTTGAAAGAAAACCTCATGTGTCAAAGGAGCCTCAGTTCAGCCGGCACATTGATTTCATTCTTGTGACACACCCACCAAAAAGCCTGCAGAGTCTTGTGGACATTGGAACTGTGGACCTTTGAAATGATGAAGAGAATGCACGAAGCTAAGTTTATAGTGGCCCACTCTATAGTGACAGAACACTGCAGCAATGCTCCCGACAGCCTTCCCTGGTTTAACGGAAGGGACATAGGTATAGGGAATTGCTTTTTTTTTTTTAATTCAATATATTCTTTATTTACATTTCAAGTGATTTTTCCCTTTCCTGGAAGCCCCCTCCACCAAAGTCCCATAAACCCTCTTTCCTCCCCCTGCTCCCCAATCCACCCCTTCCCACTTCCTTGTTCTGGTATTCCCCTACATTGCTGCACTGAGCCTTTCCAGGACCAGGGGCCACTCCTTCCTTCTTCTTGGGCATCATTTGATATGTGAATTGTGTCTTGGGTATTCCAACCTTCTAGGCTAATATCTGCTTATCAGTGAGTGCATACCATGGGTGTTCTTTTGAGACTGGGTTACCTCACTTAGGATGAGGTAACCATCCATTTGTCCAGCTCCATCCATTTGTCTAAGAATTCATTCTTTCTAATGAATGAATAGTACTCCATTGTGTATATATACCACATTTTCTGTATCCATTCCTCCATTGAGGGACATCTGGGTTCTTTCCAGCTTCTGGCTATTATAAATAGGGCTGCTATGAACATAGTGGAGCATGTATCCTTATTACATGCTGGGGAATCCTCTGGGTATATGCTCAGGAGTAGTATAATCAAGTCCTCCAGAAGTATCATTCCCAGTTTTCTGAGGAACTGCCAGACTGATTTTCAGAGTGGTTGTACCATCTTGCAACCCCACCAGCAGTGGAGGAGTGTTCCTCTTTCTCCACATCCTCACCAGCACCTGTTGTCTCCTGAGTTTTTGATCTTAGCCATTCTGACCGGTGTGAGGTGGAATCTCAGGGTTGTTTGGATTTGCATTTCCCATTCTAATGCTTGCCTAATTAGGACCTCCAAAGCAGGCTTCCAGATGCTAAGGGTCCCCGCCCCACCCCGAGATGGCTTTGATTGGAGATAAAGAATTGCTATACAGCCAATGGCTGAGCAGGGAGGCAGAGGCAGGGCTTTTAGACTGAGGGAGAAGAGATTTGCCACAGAGGGGAGCAAGGAGAAAAGGAGAAGAGACTTAAAGACCATCCAACCAGTAAGACTCAGGGAAAGTGACCCCAGGGGCCATCCCTCCATTAGGTCTGGGGTGGCAGAGATGGAACATAGATTTTAAAAGATGTCAACTCAGGGCTACCAGAGAGGACTGTGGGGGAATGTGCCCAGCCATTGCGGTAACCACGGCATATTAGCTGGTGTGTGTGTGTGTGTGTGTGTGTGTGTGTGTCCTTCATTAGTGAATCCAGACCTTCTGGGTGGGCACAGCGCATGGGTGACCTGCTGAGAGCGAAAGCGGTTTGCTAAGTCAACACTACACAGAGTGGTGATTCAGCTATGTGTTTGTGATTTTATATGACTTATTTCTTTAACAGAAGGCTGAACAACACACACATCCACACTGATAGTTATAATTTGAAAGATTTTAGGTGTTATCCAATATAGTCTACAGCACTTTAATATGTAAAACATGAGTTTCAGGATAGTTAAAATTTTAAAATTTAATTCAGTTATTTACTTATTCACTTATGTCCTGCTCACTGCTCCCCTCCAGGTCACCTCCTCCCATAATCCTTTGCCAGCCCTTCCCCTAGTCCCTGAGTTGGTGGGGTAAAAATTCATTTACTAAAGTTAATGGAACTGTGGGCAATGACTGTCATTGCTACTGTGATCTATAGCCCCGAGGCCCTTTAGGGATAGAGATCTTGTTTCTCTAACTGCTGGAAGGTTTGTCATTAGACAGCCTTCAGCTGTCATCCCTGTCACTAGAATTTGTCTGGGCTGGAGATTGCTGTCCTGGCCAGAGCACATGCCTAACATCCGTAGACTGATAAAATAAAGAGAAGGCTTCTTCCCACAGCTTGCGGCGACCCTGCAGGGCTGGCCTGCCCTGGAATTCCCCCTGGAGCCCGCTGGAGTTCTCAGACATTGCGCAGAGCTGTTGTATCTCTGCCTAGTTTTACTTCCTCCTTTCCCAAGTGTTGGTTCCGTGAGAGAACCAAACACGCCGCCCCTAGTACACTTCTTGGTGTATTTCAAGATGATTATTTTTTTAAAATGCAGACTTTCACAGCTACAGGAGCGACTGCAAAGCTGTCCTCTCAGTCACCTGCCTAAGTCGGTGACGAGCAGACGCAGGTGAAGCCTGCGCTGTGGACACCCCACTTCCTCTGTAGACACCAGCCGGACGTGTGGGATAAATGGCAATGACCTCAGGTGTACCTTACCTGGAAGACCGCACGGCACAAATGACATCGACTTCAAGAGTGTATCGTCCCTCACCTTCTATGGCCTGATGACCCACCTCCCCCACAGCTGCCAAGGCCCCACCCCTTCCTTTAGAACGGAAGAGGACCAGCCCTTGTGCTGTGCGCCGACACATCTATTGTACAGGTGTGGTTCCTCGCCTCAGGCCTCTACCCACCGTATCTGGTCCCCTCTCACTGTCTATGGAAAGTTTATTCCAGAAACTAATATTCTGACACTTCGGCAGGCAGATCGGGAAAGTAAGTTATAAACTCTGCCATTCCGTGTGTGTGTGTGTGTGTGTGTGTGTGTGTGTACGTGTGTACATTTTAGTGAGTTAGTAAAGTTCGTGCCCTGTAAGCATGGGGGGCCTGAGTTTGATCTCCAACACCCACAAAAAGCCAGGTGGAACTTAGAGCGCCGACACTGAGAAAACAGACAGGAGGATTCCTAAGCTCCACTATCCATCTAGTCTAGCTTTGTTCATGAGCACCAGGTCCCCTGAATGTTCCCATCTGATAAATAAAAAGTATCCTGTGGTATATTTCCATCCACTTTTTATTTATCAGATGGGAACATTCAGGGGACCTGGTGCTCATGGACAAAGCTAGACTAGAGGAATACAGAAATGTGGTACATTTACACAATGGAATACTACTCAGCAATTAAAAACAATGAGTTCATAAAATTCTTAGGTAGATGGTTGGAACTGGAAAATATCATCCTAAGTGAGGTAACTCATTCACAAAAGAACACACATGCAATGCAGTCACTGATAAGTGGATATTAGCCCAGAAGCTCAGAATACCCAAGACACAACTCACATATCAATCATTCCCAAGAGGAAGGAAGGAGAGGGCCCTGGTCCTGGAAAGGCTTGATGCACCAATGTAGAGGATTGCCAGGACAGGGGATTGATTGGGGAATGGGTGGAGGGAAGAGGACTTATGGGACTTAGAGGGAGGGAGGAACCCGGAAAGGGAAAATAATTTGGAATGTAAACAAAGAATATAGAAAAATTTAAAAAAGTGGTTGGATAGCTTCAGAGGGTGATAGCTGATTAACTTTGGGTTTCTATAAACATGTGCTTATGTGAGCATACACACCTGCAGAGAGAGAGAGAGAGAGAGAGAGAGAGAGAGAGAGAGAGAGAGGAGAGGGAGAGAGAGAGAGAGAGAGAGGAGAGGGAGAGAGGGAGATGGGGAGGGAGGGAGAGAACGAACGTGCTCACTTGACAGTCTCAGCAGCAGCTCCGCTGGATGTGATGATGTAATAACACTGCTCTCTGTTTCACGGTCAGCGTTTCAGTGGGCTGATCCGCCTCACATAGATGTAATTACATCCCTGTAAAATCAGTAATATGAGATATGAGAATTAACTAAAATAATGCATTGCAAATCAATTTATTTTTTAGAAAAATCTCAAAAATGAGCATTGTTATATTAATTTACATGTATTATCAATTGTTAAAATTATAAATCAAGAAAATAAATTTTGAACTCTTGTTTGGTTTAGACCTAGATTATGATGATTGAGAACAGAATTGGGTTATGGATCTCAAAATAAGACTTCACGGAATTTATTCAATTACTTTTAAAGATGGTTATTTAAAAATTTATTTTTTATTTTTATTGAAATAGATTATTCTGTCATAAATATATCCCAGCCATAGTTTCCCACTGACTCCTTTCAACTCCCCCCACCATCTCCTCTTTCGTCCAGATCCACTCCCCCCTACGTCCTTCCAAAAGACAGCAACCAAATAAAACAAAGCAAGAGACAGTAAGACAACGTACACCACCTTATCAAGGCTGGACAAGACAACCCAAGAGGAGAGAAAGGGGGTCTAGAGCAGGCACAAGAGGCAGAGGTGCACCGCTTACTTCGTCAGAAGTCCCCCAAACACCAAGGCAGTGGCCGTAGTATACACACAGAGGAACCACGATGCCTCAGGCCTTGCCGTTCAGACCTCCGTGAGCCTGTGTGCGTCCTGTTTGGTTGACCCAGGGGTCCACAGTCTCCTGGCAGTCTCCATCCCTTCTGACTCCTACGATCTTTCCTCCCTACTGTCTTCAAATCATAATAATTGAAAATGGCTTCAAGGTGCCATTTACAAGTGTGTACCAAGACCCTGAAGCTGCTCTTCCGTCCTTACAGAAGTGTGCTTACTGTGGGAAGCTGGGTAACTCTCCACTGGCTGTGCACGCGCCTGACACCTGTCGTTCTACACTTGCTGTGCACGCGCCTAACACCTGTCGTTCAAGCATCCCATACGGTTTAACATCTCTTCTTGATAGTTCATATATCAAAGAAAATATTTTGTTAATGATTTCCTTAAAAGAATTGAGGAAAACTTCTCATAGTCCTATATGAAACTCATTTAATGAACAGTTTTCAAATTAAGACAGTTAAATCCCAAACTACAATACGCTATTTCCCTTTCATGTACCATTCTTTGGTGCATTGCAACTGTTTTCTGATAAAAATGCTTTATATGGTGTATGCATATAACAATGTACATTTACTATAAGAACACACTATCATATACTTCAGTTTGGGTAAACCTTAAGAGTCCCATGCAAATAAAGTTGTTTTTTACATTAACTAAAATGTAAAGTTAAATTAATAAGACATTACATTCTAAAAAGACTAAGCAATTGAAAGTTTCAGTATTTTGCACTTAAGAATTACAGATTTGAATATTATAAACAGTTTTGTTTTAAAAATAATCAAAAAGATGCACTTCAAAAACATTCTTCACAAGTACATAGAAATGTCAAAATAAAACATGTGCTATTAGGAACATGTATTAATTATATAAATATACTGCAAGGGCAGTCATTCTTTTTTTGTGTTTTTAAAAAATAGTTTATATAATACTGAACTATTCACTCATAACCAGAACAGCCATGTTGCTTTGTAATAAAAAGTATTATTTTAAAAATATTTATAGTCCTTCTATAGGTCCTAAATTGCATGTCAGCAGACACGTGATTTCAAAATGTTGAAAATTATAGTTATTATCTGCCCATTTTTTAATCTCAAAAGTATCCTAATTTGGACATCATGGAACCCCTGCTTAGTTACAAATAGGAAATCACATTGCAGTGTCGCACTAGGCTGATGCAGGAGGAAAGCACCCACTGGCCGCTGAAGATGGTAGGTAATGGGATGCTTGGGGGAAAGTAGATGATTTCATCACGATGGTAAGAAGAGGAAGAGTTATCAAAGGAAGGAAATAGGAAATATATTTCAGGAGGCAGAAGAATATTAAGCAGCACAGGACTGTCTCAGACACAGTCAGATCTCATCCACAAGAGAAGCAATGTCTTTAGAGATACATAAAATTATTGAAACCTTAGTCGCAGTTAATGGTGAAGCCATTACAGTGTTTCTTCTCGGGTACCTGCTGAATGTGATTTGCGGATGGGTGTGTGGAAGGAAGGCTGCTTTCCAAGCACATGGCTCCCTGCTCATCTTATTGTGACTGTGCACTTCCTGCTCCAGCTCGATTCTCAGGCTTGTGCTTCATTCACCCACGTGACTCTCCTAGGCTCAGGCATGTCAAAGTGCAACCCAAGTGATAAAGAAAAGCTCTACTAATTCCCACGCAGCCTCTCTGTAGAAGACTGCAGATGTAAACTATCATGTCCATCCATTGTGGCTTGATTACCTAAAGTGCTGAGAGAATTCCTCCCCACAGAGACCTAATCATGTCTATTCCCTCTCAACACGGTCTCAAAGACAAACCAAATCAATTCCACCAAAGGCCATCCCAGAGTTTGCTTATAGTGCATGGGTGAAAGGTTTCTGGTAGAAGGACTGAGAAATCGTCACCAAATGTGGGTGGGGCCCCTTTTAGGTAGCACACCCCAGCTTATGCTCTCTAACAGTTTCCCAAAACCCCAAGGGTACCTGAAACTAGGGTTGAGTTACATATCTATGAGGGTAGGCATGACTGGCCACTCAGTGAAATTCTAGGACCCTCCCTACGCCCTAACTCTACTAAAGAATTTCAGCAGGTATAGATCCAATAGTGGCTGAGCAGGCACAGAGGATCTGGAAAAGACATTCAGAAGACCTATCTCAGTGACAGCAAGGCTGAGATAAGTTACACAGTTTGGCATGACCCTAAGCGTGACAAGATGGCAGGATAGTTATAAACAACAAAAGGATGAGTGTTTTTGTAGGTGCTAAGTTGTCAGCTCTGGACAAAAGGCATTGTTCCTTAACAGATAGCAGCATAGCAATTAGTGCACATCAGCTTGCAAAACAGAATAATACCAGGGATCTGCACATCATTTATTTATTTGTTTTATGAATGGAGAAACTGAATAAAAAAGTTTATTCTTGATTTCCAAAGCAACAGAATAACAAAAGAACGAGTGTGGGTAAAATCATCTTTTTAACATTTGAGTAAATGAAGAGGAGGAGGATTAAGGAGACATTGTCAGAACAACAAGGTGTGGGGTCCATCCCAGGAGCTGGCACCCAACGCTGACACTATTACAAATGCCATGTTGTATTTGCAGACAGGAGCCTGGCATGGCTGTCCTCTGAGAGGTTGTACTGCCAGCTGACTGAGACAGATGCAGATACTTAGACAACCATTGGACTGAGGTTAGGAGCAATATGGAAGGTTAGGGGAAGGGCTGAAGGAGCGGAAGGAGATGGCAACCCCACAGGAAGAACAGTCTCAGCTAGCCGGGACCACTCAGGGCCACCAAGCAGAGAGCACACATGGATGCTCCTTCACTACACGTGGAGCAGAGGACTGCTGTGTCTGGCCTCGGGGGGAAAGATGCACTTAATCCTGTAGAAACATGCCCAGGGAAGGGGCATGATAGCAGTGTGAGGTGGGAGTGGGTGTGTGTATGAGGGAGCACCCTCTCAGAATGAAGGCGAGAGGGCATGGGGTGAAGAAGGCATGGAGGGGTGACCAGCAAGGGGGCAACATTTGGAACATAAATAAATAAATACTTTCTAATAAAGTATTGATTAAAAAATAATTATATTTGTTACACGCCATCTAGTTCATTCTTTTCTACCTCAGCCCACTAGTCAAAAGCCACCATCTGTTAATTTTACTCTGGACCATTGTTACCTTCATCACTACCTATACTTGATGCTACCAATCCTGCTTCTACCAACTGTACACATATTGCTTAAGCGATGTCGTATGATCAACTGTAATCAGTACTACCAAGTCCCCTTCCCCGCTGTCCCCACGCCTCAGCATCAAGCCTTCACTCCTCAGCAAGGCATTCTGGTGCCATTCGATGAGCCACTCCCCTCTAATCCGCTGGCATTTCTGTTCTCACTGTCCTTTCTCAGTTCCACCCGTCGTCATCCTCAGTAGGCGCCCTCTCTCGATCACACATGTGGGCCTTCACTGACAATGCAATTGATCACAGGGGCTGCTCACTAGCGCTTAGAGCAGAGTGAACAACTCCTAGTCAGTGAGAGTCCCTCCACAGAACATTTTACACTGTTTTATAATCCTCCGTTTATTGGTCCAGTTTTCACATTAATGGAGCTAAGCTCAGAGGGCTCGTCTTCAGAGTGTGATAGAGAGTGGTAATTAGGTGACTGTTGGTTGAATAAAAGATCAGCTTACACATGTGACCCAATCAACTCACTTTAGGAAAAAGGAAACTGAGGTTCCAGGAGGAGAGCCATTTATTTATTTATTTATTTATTTATTTATTTATTTTTGATCCTTTCTTTAGTATCCAGTTCATCCTATGAATTTTATTTAATATACTGTGATATGCCAAACAACATTATTTATGGATCTTGGAACTCTTTTTAATGTGCCACAGAAGATACATTCTTATTTATTGATCATCTACTTGTACTAGATGTTCAGGACAGAAGAAAAGGAGGTAAATATTACTCACGCACTACATGAACATGGAGGATGCTACCAAAAGTTTCACAGAGTAGACGTTTATAAACTTGGATGTTCAGGGACAGTGGCCTCATTATACTCTTGTCTTCCTGGGACAGCCTCTGTTCCCCATTGATGCTGGTTGTCAGCCACTGTGTTGTGGTCACATACCCTTTAGTGGACTATCAAAAGACTTCATTCTGAAATCTGAGACAACAGAGTTAACTAAGTCCATTTATAAGCTGAGAATCTTGGGTAACAAATTATTATAATAAACATTGGAACATGTTCTAGACACATCAAAAAAGAGAATTATTAAATTTCTGAGTTTTTTTAAAATTTAAAAAAGACTTGTCTCATATAATATATTCTGAGTATGTTTTTTCCTCCCCAACCCATCCATATTCACACCCCTTTTTTCTCTCTTTTATTACAGTATAATAAAAATAGGCAACTGAAAAATGATAATAAAATAAGATAAAATGAAAAACACAGCACTCAAACAAACAGGAAAGGAGCTGAAGAAAAAGAGTAAGAAACACATACAGATACTGAGACACACACACACACACAGAGAGAGAGAGAGAGAGAGAGAGAGAGAGAGAGAGAAAACAAATGAAAACAAAGTCAGAAACCATAATACATATGCAAAACATCTGCAAGGTAATAAACAAACCAACCAACAAAGAAATAAAAATAAAAATTGCAGACAAAGCCCTGTGAGACAGAAAAACCTGCAAAATACCACCGAGTTCTACTGCTGGGCATCGGACCTGTCCTTAAAGCATGATTTTTGTATCCATTAGACTTCATTGGAGAAAAATTAAGTATTCTTTACAAGCTGCTATTGATTGGAGGAGGTAGCCTCTAGGTTAGGAATGGGAGCTTGTGTCTACTTCTAGCCTGGGACGTCATGTGGCTTAGACATGATCAGGTCCTGTCCATGCTGCCATGTTTTCTTTGAGCACCTGTATGTCAGTCCTGTTGTTGAGAAAAGGCCTTGTTTTCTTTCTGTTCTTCATCCCATCCCTCAATTTTTCTACCTACTTTTCTGCAGAGATCTGGGAGTCTTCAGGGTAGGGTTTGATATCTCCAGTACCCAAACCAAATAACTGCACAACAGAAAAAGCACTGCAGGCCAACACCCAGCTGGTCCTCAAAGCTTTCTGCCTCCTTCCAAAGGGTTCCCTAAGCACTGAGGGAGAGATTTTATAGAAACATCCCATTCAGGACTGCGTGTTCCAAGATCTCACACTTTGCACCTTGTCCACATTGTGTCTCTGTATTTTTTCTTATCTACTCTAGGAGGAAGCCTCTCTTGATGGCCACAGGGCAATACACTGACCGATGGTTATACAAAATTTCATCAGGGGTCATTTTAGTGCTATGTTTCATTAGTAAAACAGTAGTAGCCTTGAGCTTTTTCTATAGGTTCACCAACTAGTGTTAGGCATGGGTGCCAATTCATGGCGTGGGTGGGCCTTACTTATAATCAGTGTGACAGATCAAAGGGTTTGCATCTGAGATGATTTTTACCTCTCTCCTCTGGTAGAATGAACACTAGCCAGTAGGGTGAAGGCTGTAAGTAGGCACAAGTGTGACTTTCCTGTACTCAGTGAGTTCTATAAGCGTCCTCAGCAGGAGAGCCTTGCTGTCCATTTGTGGAGAAAAAATGTATTGCATTGGAAATATATTGGTTTGTTAGGGGAGTTTCCATGGGGTGCCTTTGACTAATAACTAGACCGGATGTAATCTATTCCGGAAACTGAAGGTTTCTTTTGGTGGCAAGAGTTGGTTCTTTGTCCAACCCATTATTTAGTGATTCCAATTTAGATTTATTATATATTCGTATGTATTTTTAAGTTTTTCTTCCATATTAGGTTTACATATAAACTTTCAAATGACCCCTGGCGTTAGCGGGTCCTCCTTGTCTTCCCTTCTTTCTCTCTGCTTCCAACCATCTCCCTGTCTTATCCTTGCATCTCTGTCCTCCCTCTTCCTAATCCATCCATAACTATTTGTTCTAGTTTCCTTTCCTAGGGAGACCTTCCATACCCCCAGCCTAGTCCCTTAGTCTATGCCTCATCTCTGCAGTTATAAAGATTTAACCTGCTTATCGAAGACTCAATAGCTCACATCCACATAGAATCAAATATTTGTCTTTTGGAGTCTGAGCTACCTCACTCAAGAATTTTTTAATAGCTCCACCTGTTTACCTGTGAATTTCATGTTTTTGTTTTGTTTGTAAATAAGTGAGTTATAGTCCATTTTCTAAAGGTATTACATTATCTTTATCTATTCATTAATTCTAGTTTCTTTCTAATTTCTGGCTATTATGAATAGAGCAGCAATGAACATAAATAGCAAGTGTCTAATTTAATCTATAGTAGAATGTAGAGTTCTTTGGGTATATGCCAAAGAGTGGTATAACTAGATCTTGAGATAGATTAATTCCCAGGCTCCCAGTGAACTGTTACATGGCTCTTCATGGTGTCTGTACAAGTTTGCAACCCCATTAGTAATGGGTGAGTGTTCCCTTTAGCCCACATCCTGTCTAGCATGAGCTGCAATTTTTTTTTATCTTTGCAATTCTGACTGGTGTAAAATGAAATCTCAAAGTTGTTTGCATTTGCACATTGCAGTTATTTTAAGACACCTGATTGTAGAACTCAGTTAGCTGTTGCAATGCTGACCCCTAATACAGCATATAGTAAAGGTCTATTACCCACAGAGAACACTGATACAAGCCACAACATAAACAAATCTCAAAAACAGCCCAAAAGAAATCAGACACAAACGAATGCATATTGTGTGGTTTCTTTTTTCTTTATTTTTCCTTCCTTCCTTCCTTCCTTCCTTCCTTCCTTCCTTCCTTCCTTCCTTCATTCCTTCCTTCCTTTTTTCCTTCCTTCCTTCGTTCTTTTTTCTTTATTTACAAATTTCAATATAAGTCAATTTTTAGAGTCAGAAGTGAGATTTTTATAATGTAGGCTGGCAAGGGATTGAGAAATGAATAGACATACAGTTTTTGGGGGGGCTTATGTAGATGTTTCAAAATTCTTAGGAAGATGATATTGTGACTGTAATAAAAGTTGAATTGTAAATTTTAATTTAATCTTAAGGTTTTTCTTTCTTTGATTTTCTTTGAAACAGGGTCTTACTATGTAGCCCTAGATGGCCTAGAAAATACTTTGAAGACCAGACTTTGTAGATCAGTCTGATTTTGACATGCAGACATACTTGCCTCTGCCCCTTAAGTGCTGGGATCAAAGGTAAGAATGTGAATTAGATATTAACAAATCTACTTTAAATTGGAATTACTGAACACATCATGATTATATTAGAATAACCAGTGCAAAAGAGCTCATGATGTTGTTTATATATTCATTATCTCACAGATCATAGATCTAGCTAAGTTTATAGTACCTGGCATGAATTATTTCCAGTTGAGTGGGTCTTAAGTCAAATGAGACAGTGTGCTTGCCTCCAGAATATAAATGCCATTACTGTACCTTTGGGGCCATCTTGTGAATATGTTTGGCCAAAAGGAAGTGGCACTTTTAGGAGGTGTGACATTAGTGGAAGAGATATGTCCTTGTTAGAGGAAGTGTGTCCCTGTGAGGGTGGGCATTGATGTCTCTGTGCTCAAGCTCTGCCCAGTATGGAAGGAGCGCCCCCTTCTGGCTGCCTGCAGAAGCCAGCCTCCTCCTCAAGGGATGCCTTTAGATCAAGATGTAGAATCTCTCTTGGCTCCTCCCATACCATTTCTTCCTGCACTAACCCTGCATTTCTTCCTAAACCTCTGAAACTGTAAGGAAGGACCGATTGAATATTTGCCTGTATAAGAATTGCCTTGGTCATATTGTCATTAGCAATGCAAGCCTAAGACAACCCATTTGGTTATATAAGCAAGCAAGCAAACAAACAAAAAAACCAGAAGAAATCTGTGAGTCTGTATTGGAGATGTGGAGGTCAACTATGTGGAGGGAAGGTGGAATAGAGAGCAAGGAGCCCAGGCTCCTGTGACTCCTCATCACACAGGGCATTAGACCTAAGGCAGGTCCTGGCTGAACACTGGTGAGATAACAAATAGGAACGGAGACCAGGGTGGTATCTGCTTTCTCCTTCTTCAAGGAATCCCAGATGAGTGATGATCCCCCTCCAAGTGTGCATAGAGAAGAATCAGCAGAGGACCTAGGAGCATGGGATTAGCTCGGATACTGTATATAAGCTTACGGGCTGCACTCAGATCTACACCTTTCATGGTCTCTGGAGACTGATTTTCAAAATTCGTGAAGTAACTCCATCATCTCTTGATTCCCATCCTAGGTCCTGTTTCCAAAGTCTGCCCTCACTGTAACCACCCCTTCTTATATAGTCTGTGTCCTTGTTGTTCTGTTTAAACAATTACATTTAATTCTGTAGATTTATCTTTCCACTTACTCAGCTTAATTCAGGCTCTCACTTTTTATTCAAAAAATTGTTGTATTTTCTAAGTCTGCCTCTCAGACTAATTCCAACAACTGTTAAGTAACCTTTTAAAGTCAGATGTATCAAGCATTATGGTCTCCTTTTGAAGTCCTTCAGAAAAATGTTTTATAAACATCTAATCTTAAAATAACATAAAACTTTGAACTTGAGTGAAGTTTTAGTTTTCCAAGATCAACACAGAAATGAGACAATCGGGCAAAATAATTCAGTTACAGAAAAAAAACTTTCACAGCCTACCAGCATGCAATAATATCTTAATGCATATGAGTCTTTACGTTTTCCATGCATTAAATGAAATGCTCTTTCCTTCAATGTTCCTGAGGCTAAATTTAAGTCATTCCTTATAATTCAGGTGAAGTTTCAGCTCTATAATAAGAAATCCATAAACAAAGAAAGAGAACTTCAGACCAATTTCCCTTATGAATATACATGCAAAATACTCAATAAAATTCTTGCCAACTAAATCCAAGAACACATCAAAACAATCATTTACCATGATCAAGTAGGCTTCATCCCAGGGATTCAGGGATCGTTCAATATACAGAAATCCATCAATGTAACCCACTACATAAACAAACTCGAAGAAAAATAATGGTCATTTCATTAGATGCTGAAAAAGCATTTGATAAAATTCAGCATCATGTTTAAAGTCTTAGAAAGAACAGGAATTCAAGGCCCATACCTAAACATAATAAAAGCAATATACAGCAAACAAGTAACCAGCATCAAACTAAATGGAGACAAACTTGAAACAATCCCACTAAAATCAGGGACTAGACAAGGAACAAAATAGCCACAGAAGGAGATACAGAGACAAAGTGTGGAGCACAATCTGAGGGAAAGACCATCCAGAGACTGCCCCACCTAGGGATCCATCCCATATACAGTTACAAAACCCACACACTATTATTGATGCCCACAGTACTTGCTGACTGGAGCTGGGTATAGCTGCCACCTGGGAGACCCTGCTAGTGCATGAAAAATACAGAGGGGCGCACTCTCAGCCAGCCACTGAACTGAGCACAGGGTCCCCAATGGAGGAGCTAGAGAAAGGACCCAAGGAGCTGAAGGGGTTTGCAATGCCATAGGAGGAGCAACAATATGAGCCACCCAGCACTCTTCCTTCTTCTTTCTCCCTCCCATGCCCTCCCTCTACCTCCTGTGATTATTTTGTTCCACCTTCTATGGAGCGTAAGAAGAAGGAAGACCAAAGTGTGGATGTTGTTATATTTAATTCACAATTTTTGGATCATCAATGCCACTCTTTTATATTTGTAATTAAAACAAGATAGCTGCTCTGGAAATATCTATTGAAAAAAATATAGGAAGTAATGGTATATATCAAGACTGTATTATGTATGTTTTTAGTTTTTATTAATTAATTTTGCTAATTGATAATTTTATATTTATTGTATTATTATCTCCCACATCTTATTATAAAGTGTAGGGATACTTTCAAAGACATTACCTATGACATGATTATGTCCTTAGGTCCATTTATGTACAGTATTACATTTTTGGATGTGCATGTATCGAACCACCTTCCACTCCTAAGTGAAGCCATGTAGATCATAGCACATAATGATTTGGAAGTACTGCTGAATTTGGTTCTCATGTATTTTACTGAAAATTTCATCGCCCATGTTTAGTTGAACTAGTAGTCTATAATTTTTATTTTTATTCGTCTTTATTTAGTTTAAAGATCAAGCTAACAACAGGTCATAAAATGAGCTTGCCAGAATTACTTCTCTATTTTGTGGAGCTCTTTGGGGATTATCACATTTATTTCACCATTAAATATCTGGTAGAATTTGGTGCTTGAATTCATCTAGTCCTGAACTCTCATTATTTGGGAGAAATTCCAATATGCATCAATAGTAGTGCTTGCTATGGGTTTGTTTAAGCTGTTTTTTCCACTAGGTTTAAATTTAGTAGGTCATATGTCTCTACAAATAAATTTACTTTTTAATAATTTTCCATTTTTTAAAGATTTATTTATTATATGTAAGTACACTGTAGCTGTCTTCAGACACCCCAGAAGAGGGCGCCAGATCTCATTACTGGTGGTTGTGAGCCACCATGTGGTTGCTGGGAATTGAACTCAGGACCTTCAGAAGAGCAGTCAGTGCTCTTAACTACTGAGCCTTCGCTCCAGCCATAATTTTCCAATTTTGAAAATAAAAATTTAAACTACTCCTTAATGATAATTTGCATATGTTTGAAATCTGTTGTACTTTTTCCTCTATATCTCCAAGGCTTTGCCCTTTCTGTATTTTGCTTGACTAAGGAGTACCAAGTACTAAGTACTAAGTACCCAATCCTAAGAGAAAAGTTCACAACTGTGGGTGATTACCTTGCACACATAGAGAAGTCTGAAAGAATTCATGGTTGCTCATGTTATTTGCACAGCTATTGGTTTTCTTTAATAATATTCCAAGTTACTTGATAATGTATAGGAATGTAATCTGAGCCCCCATCATATTTAGTGAAACTTTACCAATGGCCTAAAAATGTAGTCAATTTAGAGAAAGTTCTGTGAGTTGCTGGATAAAATGCATATTATCAATTCTCTAAGTGGAATATTCTATAGATGCCAGTTAAGTCTATTTGACCATTGACATAGTATAAGCATAATACTTCTTTGCTTGAAGAGAAAGGAGATGATCTGGAGACCTTTTCCATTGCTGAATGAGCACTGAACTCCGTAATCTGACTGTATGTCACTCTGGCTATCACCCTCATTATCTGCAATTTCTTCATGCTTGCCCCATCATTTAAAATATTTAATAATCTAAACTGTTAATATGCATGGCCTAATTTTTATTTTTAAACAAGAATTATGTTAAATACATAATTTTACAAATGGTATATAATATATATTATATACCATTTGTGTATATATATACATATATGTATGTGTATATATATATATATATATATATATGTTTTCTACTTGGTTTGAAAATTTGGTCAACATTTTATCTGGCCATATGTATATCAGAGGAAGTTAGTAGGCATACTGGATATATATTTATATATAATCCATGGCTGGGATATTAAAAATATATGGATGTCTGGCTATCATTATATAGTATAGGTTGGTCAATGCAAAATTTCTACATAGGTAGAAATTCTTAAACATTCAGCTTCCTTCTATTCTTTAAAATATATATTCTTATAGTGTGTTTTTTAAATTGTTTAATGCTTTATGTTTATCTCTTTATTCTTTCTTTTTTCTCAAAATAGTTTTGTTTTTATTGACTTTTTGCACGAATTTTAAATTATGGTTCATGATTAGATGTGCTATATTTTAATTTAAATTTAGCTATCTTTCTTTTAAAGAGTAATTGCAGAACAATATCAATTTTACCAAACTAGCTTTTATTTGCAAATACATCTCTTCATTTATTTTATTGTTTAATTGTCCTTAGAGGGGTGTGTGTGTGTGTGTGTGTGTGTGTGTGGTGTAGAGTTTGGTCATCATAATAATAATCAGTGGAATTTTGTATATAAACCTTGAGATTAGTGAGACAAATGAATTCTCCCACCTTATTAAAACATTTATAAAAAATACTTGTATTTAGTCAAAAGATTCCCAAGAAGAAGGAAGAAGAGGACCCTGGCCCTGAAAGGACTGGATCCAGTGTTGTAGGAGAGTATAGAGCAGAGAAATGGTGGGGTGGTGATTGGGGAATAGGCGGGGGGTGGGGTAGGGTGGAAGAGGACATATGGGACATATGGTGAGGGGGGAACAGGGAAAGGGGAAAGCCTTCGGAATGTAAACAAAGAATATAGAAAATAAAAAATTGTAAAAAAAATACTTGGATTTTATGTATGTAATCATACAATTGTCAAATAATGAAACCTTTTCTCTCTAGTGATTATTTAATAATTAATGCCTTCATGGATTGTGCTTAACTTTTACAAAGCAATTATGAATATTTCAGTGATTAGATATGAATATTGAAAGAAATGGTAAAAAGAGAGAGAATGTACTTCTAGAAGAGTAAAATAAGGGCCTTTGTAATCAGGGTGCAGAATAAGCCTAGTAAGGCCAACATGACTGCAGCAGGAGCAGAGCTGGGCGCTCCGTTGTCACGAAGGGGAGGCGTGCGAGCTGCTGAGACAGTCCTACAGTCCAGAGTTACACCAGCCTTTCTGAGAGGTCTGTTGGACAGGGTGGCTCTTGTCGATCATTTTGAAAACCATTCTAGAAAACTGACTAGGACAAACAGCAGCTGCAAATCCACAAACTCCTGAAAAACATTAGAGAAGGGTCAAAGTTGAGAAAAATATTTCAGATTTTTCAGAGTATTAATTTCATAGAATATAGTAGATCAGGTTGAAAAGGTGAATTGCTTATTGAATTATCAGTGAACAAGATCATTTTTGAAACAATGATGAAGCTGATATCAAAACATAAAACAAGTAGCTAATCCTGACCTCTCCTCCCCAAGAAGATGGAAACAATCCAACATGTTCATGGGAAAGATGTCTACAGGCATGGAAGTCAGAAACCGAAGAGGAATTGAGGAATCCATGTGGAGGCTAAGAAAAGCATTAGAATCGTTGTCAGGAACTAAGAGTGCCTGAGAAATTTTCCTTCACAGCAAGGGAGATAGTTCAGTGATGAGAATGCTTTGAAAGCATATGAACCTTAGTTTGAACCTTAGAACTCAGGTAAAACAAAACAAAACAATGGTGTGCATTTGTAATTCTAATAGAGGTGAGGCAAAAATAGGTGGGTCCCTGGGCCAGCCAGCCCAGGCATTCGTAAGTTCTGTCTCATCCAATGTGAAGTGCTGTATCAACAAAGTTGGTTCTTGAGAAATTATGCTGAAAGTTGTTTTATGGTCTTCTCATGCATGCAATTACACACACAACTGCAACCGTAGAAACAGACACACAGATGTGCATGCAGATGTGCACAGTGTACACACACACACACACACACACACACAGAGAGAGAGAGAGAGAGAGAGAGAGAGAGAGAGAGACAGAGAGACAGAGAGACAGAGAGAGACAGAGAGACAGAGAGACAGAGAGAGACAGAGACAGAGAGCAAGAGAGAGACAGAGAGACAGAGTTGGAGACACAGAAACACACACACACAGAATCTTTCAATGTAGCTTGGGAGAGGCAACACTAAATATAGCTAAACACTTGAATAAAGCCCAATTCCTTCAGCATCACTCTAGGGGTCTTGTGAGCACAGGATGGCCTAAAACCTCAACAAACTTGAGTATAGATCTCATGGAAAATGAAAATGAAATGGTTGGCGAGTAGCACTGAAGAGCACGGGGCCAATGCATTGGCAAAGGAATTTTCCGTTTGTAAACATTATATTGAATGGTCTCAAAACATGTAACTAGAAGACAAGTATCACCCAACAACACCAATATCAACAAACTACCTCACCTAAGTTGAGTCCACAAGCCCCTTCTGCAGGGAATGGTGAGGGTGGCTCAGCCTTGGAGAATTACCAGCAGCATTCATGGATTTGGCTATACAAGGATGCTAGTATCCCTGTATAGAATTTCTCCTCCACATTTCTCTTGGTCTCCATGAACCAATCATTAACCAACAAGAGTAAGATTCACACATGGAAGAAATCAAGACTTGATTAATAGGTTCAAAGTCAGTCCATGTGTGTGGGAGAGACTTGTCCAAAGAGTTTAGTGTCAAAAAAAAAAAAAAAGTTCATCCAGGGCACATGAAAAACAAAAGAATAAGCCAATATTAGATAATCTGAATAGAAAAGTCAAACAGAAGAAAAATATATTTAATGAATATAAGAGCTGTTAGTAACTGGAGTTTACATAAGAGGAGTAGTTCATGATAATCAGTTGGTGATATCTTAGCAGGAAGGCAGAAACCTAGCATGCTCTTCACAGGGCATCTTCTTAGAGTGGAAAGGCAATGCTATGACCACTCCCGTTTTTAACCATACAATACAGGTTTGCTGAGCTCTTTTGGATTCACAGGTGAAGCGGGAAAATTTTGTGAGTTCTACGGCCCAAGAACTGTTCCTAGGTAGGAGAAGACAGACAAGCTGTTTTCTGTCTGTCTATAGGAATCTATGTCCTACAGAAGTTTGGTTGTTTTTAAACAGAAAAGAGCCTTGAATGGCAGTTGATTATAGTAGAAAAAAATTGTAAAGCAGGAAGATTTAAAAAAAAATGGGTAAATTTATTCAACTAATTCTGCCTAAGAAACTTTATAGTGTTTGAAGCAGGCTCATACTTGGAAATTGAGTAAGTTTCTTAGTTTTATATTCTGATTACAACAGAGTAATAGTTAACCATCTTATAAGGATCACAATATAACTTTGTAAGATCTTCAGTAATGATAAAAAGGAAATGTGCATTAAAGAAATAGGAAAATTAATGTACATAAAGGATATTGCTGAAATTGGAGGGGACCCTGTCTCTAACTCTGTTGTCTGCCATTAGATCCCCTTCCCCTAGCTGGATTGCCTGAATGGGCCTCAGTGGGAGATGACGCCTTTTGTCCCGCTAAGACTGGATGTCCCAGGATAGGGTGGTACTGAAGGGGGCTTCTCATTTTCTGAGGAGAAAGCAAGAGGGTAATAGGAAGGACTTTAAAGGGTAGGACTGGGATTAGGGAAGGGAGATCATGGGGTCAAGTTAATAAATAAACTAATTAGTCATAAAATGTTGCTGACTACCATTACTGCCATACATTAAAAGAGCAATGTATGTGGATAAACATGAAAGGACAGGGCATTTACCGCTGCTGAAGCACTGTCTTCTTATTTGGGTGGTTATTGTATGGTTTTCGCAGTTCTAGTTTTGAAGTAATTTATATTGACATTTCAACAACACAATTTACAAGTTAAGCAGTGCATCCTAGGTTAGCTTTCCTCGGGCAGTGTAGCTCCCACTCTTGCCTCGATGTTCCGGTGTAAGGAGAAGTGCAAAGGTAGGCCGTCTCCCCTAAACATTCCAGCTGCTCGGCTCCTCTTCACAAAGTTGTCGTGAGTCGGAACCATGTCCACATGTGACCTCGTCTCATATCAGAGTGAAAGCATTGAAGAGCTCTTCTCAAATCTGTAAGCAGCCCTAGGATTTGATATCATAAAACTCACCGATGGACTTGGCAAAAATGTTATCGACGTAGACGGAATTGGAGGCATGCAGACCTGTGCACAAATTCTGCAAGTGTTTTACTATGGATCACCGAGCAACTGGCAGTAACAGTTTGGGATCATGAGATCAAGACATTTTATTTTTTAAAGAAAATACAAATGTATGTTTTAACTGATAGAAAAGATCCAGCAGGGAAGGCATAATTGAGAGTACTCTGGGACAGAAGCAGCCCTGCTCTCGAGCAGGCAGCAGACGGCAGTCTGGGTAAGGGCGTGCCAGCTGAGGTGCCTTCAGGACACCGATTTACTGCCAACGGCAGGACCCTTTATTTTGTGAACAGTCACTTACTCAGTGATGAGCTTGGCTTTTGTTTTTAAAATACAATTTAATTACATAAGACACACAAATGTCCAATGATAAAATTCAGTTATTAAATTTGGTATCGATGCTACCAGTTACAGCTAAGGGATCTGAAACGAAACTGTGGCGGTCTCCGTGGAAAGGTAGAACACTGTCATGCTTTGAGAAGGGAAATCATCCAATACAAGGTGAGCGCCGGCTCTTTCCTGAGCGGCAGTACTCACTGGAGTAGTGCTTCCAGGTCACTTTGGCTGCAGACAGGAGTTTGAATCAATCTCACCAGTGCGTCCGCTTCTGCACCAAAGGGTGGGTGGGGTTAGCCTTGTGTTTTCTATTGCTAATGCCATAAAGGCGAAGCTGATAGTAACAGAGATCTTGTTTTATTTGCTTGTTTACTTGTTTTGGTTTTTTTCTTTTTATTAGATATTTTCTTTATTTACATTTCAAATATTATACCCGTTCCTCATTTGGACAGATCATGGGAACAGAAACTAAACATAGAAACAGGGAAACTAGTAGAAGTTATGAACCAAATGGATTTAACAGATATCTATCGAACATCCTAAATCAAAAGAATATACCTCCATCTCTGCAATTCACAATACCTTCTCCAAAACTGACCATATAATCGGTCACAAAATAGGTCTCAGCAGATATAAGAAGATTGGAATAACCCCATGCATCTGATCAGATCTCCACGGGCTAAGGCTGGTCTTCAATAGCAACAAAAACAACAGCAAGTCCACATACACATGGAAGCTGATCAACACCTTACTCAATGATAACTTGGTCAAGGAAGAAATAAAGAAAGAAATTGAAGACTTTTTAGAGATCTTGTTTTTAACAAAGCTAGAAATATTAAGTATCTGACCTTTTATAGAAAAGCTTATAGATCTTCGCTTAATTTTTTTACTCAATTGAAGCACTCTCAAACTTTAAGATGAAAATAAAAATGGTTCCCTTAAATGTGTAGGTTTCTTATGAATTAAGAATAAAAATAAATTGTTTTATTACTTCCATGAATATGCACAGTTGCATACATTTGTGGTCACTTCATGTGTGGAGGAGCTGGGCAGGACAGAGGAGGAAATCAGATAACCTGGGTCTAGAGTCACAGCCACCATGTGTGTCCTCTGACCTGAACACAGAGCCTTTGTAAGAGCAGCCAATGCTCTTAATCGCCGAGTCTTTGCCCTTAATCAACATTTTGTTAAAAATGAACATTAAGATAATTTTGAAAGGCAGGAGGTACTGTTTTAGTTTAGTTTTAGATTTTAGTTCCCTTATTATTTCAGTGTTGGTAAATGATAAAAACAAGCCACACTATTCATAGCTTTTTATAGTCATCTCAGGGTGTATTTCAGCGCTTCTATGTGCCGTGTTTTAAGTGTCTTTGATTTAGCTTTTATTTGTTTTGGTGACATGGCACTGATTTGAATTTGCTGGAATAAAGTTTTGGGCACTAAATAAAAACAGTTTCCAGATGGTGGTGTAGCAAGGAGTAATGACACATTACTGTTCCTTTTGTTTTCTTCCTTATTTTTATTTTATTTTATTTTTGATGCAGAAAATATATTATAGAAGGATCCTTACTACATGGTTCTAAATATCGTTGAATGTATAAAATCTCTTTGTGTGCATATATGGCCACATAAAAGAACAGAAAACATGAGGAGGGCTGCGTGTTACATCAGGAATAAATGATGGAGATAGGATTGGGAGTGTCACTCAAAGGGACAGACTTTGTCTCTGCCTTAGTCAGTGTTCTATTGCTTTGAAGAGACACCATAACCATGGCGACTTTCATGAAAGAGAACATTTAATCGGGGCTTTCTTACAGTTTTAAAACCTCAGTCTGTTATTGTGGTGAGAAGCATGGCGGCACACAGGAAGTCACAGAGCTACAGAGCTACAGAGCTACAGAGAGGTTGGCGTCTGGACCCACAGGCAACAGGAACGGGAAGACACTGGGACTGGCTTGGGAACTCAGAGCCCACTCCAGTGTGTTTAGAGGAAATGGCAGCAGAAAGTGCAGTTCCCGAGAGCTCTGGTGCGCAGACTCTGAAGGTTCTCCACAATCAAGAGTCCTAATGAATTGCAGTGGTGCAACTGTTCCCATCGTGGACCTGAACTGCCGCGGCAGCACAGTGTTACACCAAAAGCCTGTAGATGACTCTGGGGCTTGTTCTTGCTGCTGCACACCCTATTGTGAGAGAATACTGACATATAATTGTCATTATCCTAACCATCCTGCAGAATAGATTGCTGCATCAAAACCCCTGGACTGACTTATCCCCCGCCCCCACAGCACCCCCTGTCAGATTATCATGCAGTTAGAGTCAAACACTACATAACCTTTTCAGATAATTTCTTTTTTTTTAAATTTTCAGCATGCATCTGAGTTTCTCTATGTCTTCCCATGGCTTGAGAACTCATTTCATTTTGTGTGTTTGTGTATGTGTGCTCGTGTGTGTGGCACTATGCGTGTGTATATGGGTAGATGCACAAATCCACCTGTGAAGACAGAGGCCAGAGAACGATCTCATCACAGTTCCTCCGACGCTGCCACCATCTTCTTTCTGGAGACTAAGGCTCTCACTGGATGAGAACCCACGACAGAGGCTGGGCCGGCTGGTCAGCAAACGCAGACACATCTGTCCGTCTCCATTTCCCAGCACTGGGACTGCTTGCTCACAGCTCCTTGCATTTTTATAATTATGCTCTGTGACGATTGAACTCACGTCAAAGATATGTGTCTAGAGTCAAACTGGAGTTTGGTTCACTTTAGCGATGAATGATGTACTTTTACTGAATGCACGACAATTGATAAATACATCCAACAAAATACATCTTCATTGATTTAAGTTTGAACAGAGCTTCTGGTTTAATTTCCATAATTTCATCTACTCTGACTTTCTTTTTGTGTGAGCTTGAGAGATGTTGTCTTTGAGGAATTTATACATCCCTTCAAGATTATCATATAGCTTCAGCTATCTGCTTGCTACTCTACATGTATATGTAAATATGTACAATGTAAATGATATGCATATAATGTGTATGCATAATAGATGTGTGTGCAACTCAATGTATGTGAGTACAGTTATGCCCATGTAGCAAAAATTTCCCCTGATTGATTAAATAATAAAGTCAACAAGAAGCCAATCCCTGGGTGAGAAGAAGGTGGGTTTTGTTGGTCTGAGAGAGGAAGACGAAAGGCAGGAGAAGGGGGACTTCCTTTTGGATCATGAGAGCAAGGTAGAAAAGATGTAGGCTGAGTGCTGTTAGTTCGGGTGGCAGAATCCACCCGAATAGAGTAGTTGGTGAATTTAGGATTCTGCACCCAGCGATGGTGTCATCTGTTAATTCTAAATGAAGATTGTCTGTGCTTTCCATTTTGCAGCTACTCAACTGAGCTCCAGGGAAAGGTGACTACAGCGGAGCTCTGGGCTGGCGAGCGTGCGCCCCGCCTAGCTGCGGAAACTTGGGAGTGCTGACCGAGTTTGGCATCAGCCAACCATGGGAGGAGAGAGTGATTTCGGAGCTCTGGAGAGGCAGAGACAGCTTGGTGGGACAAGCTTTGGCAAAGGGAAATATGCAGTCTTAGGCTACTTGCCAGGCTGGGAACAGACTGAAACTGCCGGCTGGTGCCTAGCTGGCAATGGCGAGGGCTGATTTTTAATATTACACACCACATGCTCATGCCAAGATCTGTGTTTGGAGATCAGGAGACAATCATGAGTGTCATTCTTTCTTGTTGAAAACAGTTCCCTTTCTGGTTCACTCCTGTGTGCATGAGGTAGACGGCCTATGAGCTTGTAGGGATTCTGTGTTCAAGTCCCATCCTTCTGCAGGCACACTGAGAGCGCTGCTGTGGTGGGTGGCTGGGTTTACATTCTGGGCATATAAACTAAAGTCCTCGTTTAAGGTGCTTATATGGTAAGTGGTTTGCCCAATGGGTCATTCCTACAGCTCTTATTGTCCTTTCAATGCTCAGAAATTAGCCTTATTTTTTGTTTATAACTCTAATAATTTGTTCCTTACCCAGGGTTTTTCAGGTGGTCAGTCTAAGAACTTAAGAGTTCATCACCTTTCTCTCAACCACACTTTTGCTTCACTGATTTCCTCCTGATTTTCTGTGCTCGACTTAACTGATATCTGCCCAGTTTTTATTATATATCTTACTATTCAATTTTGGGTAAAATTTATTGTTCCTTTTTTAGTTTTTAAGGTAGAATATTACATTATTTTATTTTCTAGTACTACTAAATGTACTTCCCTTTAAGCACTGCTAATGCTGAAATCAAACATTTTGATAAGTTGCACTTCATTTGTATTTATTACAAGTATTTAAATTTCTCTTTCAGTGTTTTAGTGAATGTGATGTTTAGAAATATGCTTTTCCATCTCAAAATATTTGGGGATTTCCAGCTACTATTTTGCTATTGATTTCTCCTCTAAACCCGTAACAAAGGACTCGCTCTATCAGGTATAAATTCCCTCTCTTTCTCCTAAAATTATGGAGGGCATTGTGAGAAGCACGACTTCCGCTTTTGCTCATTGTATGGATTGAGAAAGTTGGTTTGCTTGATGGCTGAGGGCTCTTTTCAAAATGGTAAAATGAAAACATGAGTGTGAACTCCGTGCCCCCTTAGGGAGAGCTTCGCATACTTGCAGCCAAGCTGATTTTTCTTCCATCTTCTGTATGGCCAAGTGAAGATGAGATGGGGTGCTTTCTGCCTGATTCAGCCTCCATGGCTGAGAAAAGCTATTCTAGGGGTGACTTGGAAGATCAACCACTCTATCTTAGAGAACAGGAGGCATTCAAGGGTCTTGATCTGAATACACCTTGTCTATTATAACAGATTCTTCTAATTGCCTCACCCTGAAAAAGAAGAAACATCTACTCCGAGGTAACAATGATTTTTCCGTGTCTAAGGGGAGGCTGTAGATGTCTTCAGTGAATCATCAGCTGTGGAAAATGGAGTTCCTCTGTCAGAGACCATTAGGCTTCCTTGGGCTGAGTTGAGGGGTCAGTTAGCCAGCAAGCGATTAGCTTTAGAGAGCTTTTCCATTAGCTGCTGGTGCCAACAGTGGAAAGGCAAGGGCCATTTCTGAACACAGTCTTTATTTTGGAAAAGTAAACTTGTCAGTTATGCATGTAGATGGCATAATTAACCACCGAGAAAATGATTCAGAGAATGAGTCAGACACATAGCACAATGATCTATTCCCTTTCTGGACATGAAAAGTTCTTGCGTGCACTATGAACAGTCACAGTTGTCATCCCAGACTCCACCCTCCAACTTTGAATGACTCCTAATTTCCTCCAGCATTTGAGAGCATAGTTTATATTTATATTTTCTCAAACTTAATAACACCTAAAAATACTACCTTTGGAAAATAAAATGAGGTCTCTAAATTTTGTTTAACATATGAAGTAGAAATGTGCTTTTATGGTATAGTTGTTGTGCTGCTATCCTCAGTTGAGAATTCTTTATATGGGTCTGTACTCCAATTTTAATAGAATTATTTGATTCTCTGGAGTCTTTGTATAAATTAGATGTTAGCCCTGTATTGGATATAGGATTGGTAAAAATCTTTTCCCAATCTGTAGGTGCCATTTTGTCCTGATGATAGTGTCCCTTGCCTTAGAGAAGCTTTGCAGTTTTATGATATCCCATTTGTCTATAGTGGATCTTAGAGCCTGGGCCACTGATGTTCCCCTGTGCCAATGTGTTTGAGGCTCTTTTCCACTTTCACTTCTATTAGATTCAGTGTGTCTGGCTTCATGTGGAGGCCTTGATCCACTTGGACTTGAGCTTTGTACAGTGAGATAAGAATAGACCAATTTGCATTCTCCTACATGCTGACCACCACTTGAGCCAGCATAATTTGTTGAATATGCTATATTTTTTCCGCTGGATGGTTTTGGCTTCTTTGTCAAAGATCAGGTGACCATAGGTATGTGGGTTTATTTCTGGATCTTCAATTCTATTTCATTGATCTAGCTGCTTGTTTCTGTGCCAATACCATGCAGTTTTTACCACTATTGCTCTGTAGTAGAGCTTGAGGTCAGGGACGGCGGTTCCACCCAGATGTTCTCTTATTGTTGAGAATAGTTTTTAGTATTCTGGGTTTTTTGTTGTTCCAAATGAATTTGAGATTTGCCATTCTATTTCTGTGAAGAATTGAGTTGGTATTTTGATGGGGATTGCATTGAATCTATAGATTGATTTTGGGTAGGATAAGCATTTTTACTATGTTAATCCTGATAATCCATGAGCATGGGAGATCTTTCTATCTTCTAAGGTCTTCTTCAATTTCTTTTTTCAGAGACGTGAAGTTCTTGTCCTACAGTTCTTTCACTTGCTTGGTTAGAGTCATACCAATTTGTGGCTATTGTGAATGGTGTCATTTCCCTAATTTCATTCTCATCTAGCTTGTCCTTTGATTAGACAAGGGCTACTGATATCTTTGAGATAATTTTATAACCAGTCACTTTACTGAAGTTGTTTATCAGCTGAATTAATCCTCTGGTGGAAATTTTGGGATCTCTTAAGGATGCTATAACATCATCTGCAAATAGTGATATTTGTCTTCTTTCTTTCCAATTTGTATGCCTTTGACCAGCTTTTGTTGTCTAATTGCTCTGACTAGAACTTGGAGTACTATATTCAATGGATAGGGAAAGAGTTGGCAGCCTTGTCTAGTCCCTAATTTTAATAGGTTTGCTTCAAGGTTCTCTCCATTTAATTTGATGCTGGCTACTGGTTTGCTGTCTATTGCTTTTACTATGTTTAGGTATGGGCCTTGAATTCCTGGCATAATACTACCTGAGAGCCCAGCTATACTCCTGGGCATAAACCTAAAAGAAGCTCCTAAATAAAACAAGGATGCATGTTCCACTATGCTCATAACAGCCTTATTTATAATAGCCAGAAGCTGATAAGAACCCAGATGTTCCTCAACAGAGGAATGGATAAAGAAAATGTGGTACATTTACACAATGGAGTATTACTCAGCTATTAAAAACAATTACTTCATGAAATTCAAAGACAAATGGATGGACCTAAAAAATATCATCCTGAGTGAGATAACCCAGTCATAAGAGAACATACATGGTATATACCCACTGAAAAGTGGATATTAGGAAAAAAGTTTGGAATACCCATGATACAACTCACAGACCTTATTTATCCCAAGAAGAAGGAAGACCAAAGTGTGGATACTTCAGTCCTACTTAGAAAGGGGAACCAAATAATCACAGGAGGTAGAGGGTGGGAGGGTTTTGAGAGGAAGCAAGAAGGGGGAGGGGGAAAGGGAGAACAGGATCGGGTATGGGAGGAGACAGGGGATATGTACGAAGGGTTAGAAAACTGAATAGAGGTATATAGTGGGGGATAAGGGAACTGGAAGGAGCCATCATCAAGTCCAGATGCCAGGCAAGCAAGAGGCTCCCAGGACCCAATGAGAATATCATTAGCCAAAATACCCAACAAAGGGAGAGAGAACCTGTAGAGACCCTATCCAGAGGTTAGGCATGGCCATTGGTGGAAGGATGGAGCCATTCACTCATCTCAAAGATTTTAACCCAGAATTGATCTTGTATAAAGGAAATATAGGGACAAAGAGTGGAACAGAGATTGACAGAAAGGCCATCCAGAAACTGCATGACCTGAGGATCCATCCCATATGCAGCCACCAAACATAGACACTATTGCTGATGGCAAGATGTGCTTGGTCACAGGAGCCTGATATAACTATCTCCTTGGAGGTTCTGCCAGAGCCTGACCAATACAAATGAAGATGTTGTAGTCAATCATTTTACTGAGCATGGGGACCCCAATGGAGGAGTTAGAGCAAGGACTGAAGGAGCTAAAGGGGTTTGCAACCCTTGTAGGAAGAATAACAGTATCAACCAAACAGACCCCCCACCAGAGCTCTCATGAACTAAACTACCAACCAAAGAGTACACATGGAGGAACCTATGGCTCCAGCCACATATGTAGCAGAGGTTGGCCTTGTCTGACATCAATGGGAGGAGAGGCCCTTGGTCCTGTGAAGGCTTGATGCCCCAGTGTAGGGGAATGTCAGTGTGGGGAGGCAAGAGTGGGTAGGTTGGTGGGGGAACACTCATAGAAAGAGGGGATGGGGAGAGAAGGCTTGTGGAGGGAAAATTGTGAAAGGGGATAACATTTGAAATGTAAATAAGTAAAATAACCAATAAAAAAGATTTACAAAAACTGTTCTGAAAAATATTCACATCTAGGTATTCTTCATGTTGGTACCTTCCCAGTATAATAATGTGTTTCTAAACAGGAGACATTTCAGACAAACACTTCAGCTCAGTCATAATTTTAAGAACCCATACGAACACATACCTCTAGATATATGTGAGCTGTAATAGCAGGAGTAAATCCTAGTGTCATTTTTAAAGGATTTCTTAATGAAGGTTTTGCAGCTGGAAATGTTTTTGATAAGAAATTTAAATGCTTTTCTCACAATTTTTGATGCTGAAATTTAATGGCTGAATTAAATTACTAATATAGCAAATTTCTGAATAAGTGAATTTGTTATAATTGAAATTTAACACAGGAACTTTAAAACCTCTAGATTTCCCCTTTTAGTCTTGAGGGGCACATTTCTACATTGACAATGGATAACTGAATCTTACACCCTATAATCATACTATTTTTCCTTTATGAACTTACAAACGAGAAAGTTAAGTGGATAAATTAGGTACAGAATGCGATGAACAATAGTAACTGTTCCTTTGAACATATATTACAGGTATTAGCTTCATATTTATTGTGAGATTCCTGAGTGTGAGAAGAAGTTGGGTTCTGGTTCTTGTGCCTGCTTTTAGACCTCTTCTCTTGCTGTTGGCTGACATATCCAATTTTGATATGATAGATTTAGCTTCATCTTATTTTGTCCTGTTTGATTGCTATCTCTTAGAAGCCTGCTCTTTTCTTCTGAAAGACAGAAAAGGCACAAATATGGTGGAAGAGCTGGTGGGGAGGAACTAAGAGGGAGAAGAAACTATAATTCTCAAATGTTTGAAATATTTTGACATAGAAATATATGAATTGTAATTGTGCTACTAAGCACATTTTCATAAAGTAGACACATTTAACACCCATCACAGTTTCCTTTGGCATAGCTGACTGGCTAGGGTTAGGGTTATGGTTTGGGATAGAGTTAGGGTTGGGCAGGGGTAGTGTGGTAGGACTAGTGTCTTTGATGTCGACATCTAGAATATTGCTCCCCTTGAGAAGAATGTCTTCACAGGGTAGCGAATTCCTAGAGAGCTGATAATGATCCAGCTGGAGACACATGATTCCTATTATCCCTCAGCTTTCACATATTTGTGGCATCTCTTGTCTCTGAGTATGTTCTTCATTCTTCACTCTGTTGTGTGGAAGCCATGTCCACTGCTCACAGTGTTCTGCATGCTGGATATGAGGAGGAATTTCTGTCCTCAAGTAGCCTCCCGTCCCACCAACTTGGCAAAGTTTATTGGTGGACTGAGTATCTGTCAATATACAAAGACCACAAAATTTCAAAATATGCCCTGTTCATACAATTTCTAGATGTTCTTATTTTCTCAACTCAAATTAGTAATTCTGATTGAGAATTAAAACACTTTTAAATGTATGATTATGAATCTGAATTGGATTTTAACAGTGTATTGGTCTTATAAAATTTTAGGCTGCTTCTCCTGGATTAAGTAAGATCTTTGAGGATACATATGTCATATATATATATATATATATATATATATATATATATATATATATCAGTGTATCAGATTTGGATTAAGAACGGAGCTTGGAATACTGCATTGTACTGTGGAACAATGAACCCTGATAGGGTGCAGGCTTTACATAATTAAGGGAAAAAATAAAGAAATGAGTGTTTGAAAGATGGGCCTGGAAAATCAGAGATTGCACAAACAAATCTTAAGTGATGCCATGTGCAGATGAGTCAGGAATTGTGGGAAGTTTGGGAAGCCAGGCTACTTAACTGCAGGAGCTATTGCTGGAGAATGACGGAGGCTGCGGTCTCAGCTCACTCGTGACTGACCTGGAAATTCTCTGCAAGAAATCAAGGGGGAAAATATGAGCAAAGCTGAGCAAGGGTAAGAACCTGCAAGTCTCGTTCCATCAGACTTTCTCAGCAGCCAATCACAAATCCCTTCAGAAATAGTGACCCCAGCTTCCTCTTTCCTTGAAATTACGTGTTAATATAAGCCAACTGCACCTCAGAAGCATACAAAGAAAGGACGTCTAACATTAGAGTTAGGTAGCATTGTCTACCCAAACAATCACAGTACAACCTAGTTCTCAGCGAACATGGCCTAAAATTAGCAGGCATTATTTCTGCTCAGAAGCCAGTAGACTGAACTAATTATAAGAGTTTATCTAACTTTAAGGACCTAACAAATATGGAAAGGTACATGCATGATCTTTAAGTGAGGATTAAATGCCTCTAAAACATTCATTTTGTTAGGATGAAATATTTATAGGCCTTTATACACAAAAATTAGTACAAAGGATCAACTTGAACTCAAAACAAAAGATTTCAATTGCAGTTGATTTGATAAAATTTTAAACTAATATTAAAACTCTGTCATTTCATCTTGTCTGAATAATTGAAACCCTATTTATCACTCTAAGTCCTCTCATGGAAATCTTTATGGCAGAGTAATCTTTGTTTTTTTGTCCTAGCTGATGCTTTCCATGGTCAACTTTCAGTATGAGCATCACTAGTGATGAAGGAAGAGAAATTGAGAATCCCAGGAACTTTTCCAGAACATGAATCCAGTGATGCAACTTCTTTCTACCGGGTCCTGTTTCAATTAAAGCTAATTAAAATTTAAAGAAATAAAGGCCATAACCTTGAGCGGGCAGTGCATTAGAAAAAAGTGAGAAAATAATGCAATTGTATTTTGATTTCAAAAAATAAAAATAATATTATTTTTTAAAAGTTTATAAAACTTTACAATAGCACCACTGGCTGGAGCCTAGCCTTTTGCACATGTGACCTTGGAGAGCAATTATAGAAACTAGATTAAAGGTCAAAATTGTTAAGTAACACAGATAGTGAAATATTAAGGTCACAAAGGCTTCCTCCTGTTGAATGTTGTAGCATGACATTATGTCCATGTATTTTTCAAATTTTTCAAATCATTGCATTTACATTTACTGTGGCCATATGACTGATTCTGTCCAATGGGATACACACAAAATGGTGTTATTTTATTTCTCTAAAGTGTGTGTGTGTGTGTGTGTGTGTGTGTGTGTTAGGTTTTGGCTGATCTTTTCTATTAGTTGTGACAGTAGAAAAAAATCGCAGATCTTCATAACTTTTTGTATACTTTCTTGCTCCTATAATAGTTTTGGTTACTTCAGCTGGCTTAGTAGCATGCATGTGCATATGTATGTGTGTGTATGCATGTGTGTGTGTGTGTGTGAGTGTGTGTGAATGCCACAGGTTACTATTAACTCACGGTTACTATTAAATCAGGGTTTAGTTCTGCAGAAAGAAATACCTGTCAATCACTCCTTTTGTGGATTCTTATGTCTCTTATTCAAGGACAATAGTAATAAAGATCCTGTATGGAAAACTGCCACAAGAGTCATCATGGTGAAAGACAGAAAGCTCTTTCTGTGGGTTTAGAAACAAGACAAAGATGACCACAATCACACTATTTATTAAATACCCTACCAAAAGAATTAGGCAGTGAATAGGATGAATCCAATTAATTAGAAACTAATCTAAATTAATTAGAAAGAAAATTGATGGATTCCAAATAATTGTGCCTATAGATAAACATAATTCTTACCCATCATCAAAGTAGCATCTTTCTTCCCAAAAATGGAGGCTGCTGCGTGGATGCATACCTGGTGACAGTGCCAAGAATGACTGGCTCCAGGAAGCCCATCCTCAACTGATGTGTCCATGATGCAGTCCCTATACATAAGGAGTGAAGGAGCGTGTGTGTGTGTGTGTGTGTGTGTGTGTGTGTGTGTGTGAGAGAGAGAGAGAGAGAGAGAGAGAGAGAGAGAGAGAGAGAGAGGTCTGTCTTTTAGACATGGCAGGGATTTCATACCTATAAAACTTCAATACATTTGTCTAATCAAGAACTGAACACCAACACTACCATCACCACCACCACCACTAGACTTATTACATAGGTTTTGAGAACTGAACTCAGGTCCTCTACAAGAGCAGCACTCATCAGTCTGATCCAGAAGCTCTGTCTTCACTAGAACCTCTCTTCTCCTGCCTGGTTAGCCAGCATACAAAAGCATTCTCCCGTACACTGAACAAACCACCCACATCTGTAATAGGATTAATGCATATAGCACAAGGACATTTACTCTTCTTACCCTTAAACTCCAAAATGGAGTAACACAATACATACAGCCATTGAAACTTGTTATTCTCAGACCTGGTTGTAAACCTCTGGCCCTGATAAATAAGTTTTAAAAATTTTATGTAAGTTGCCTAATTAAAACAGTTAGCATCAGTAACTTAAAATGCAATGCATCTTATATTAAAATCTCTGAAGAATACATATCCCTATTCTTTTTGGGCATCTATGTTAATGAAGAATAAAAACAAATATGTTGATATGAAAAACGATATTCGACACCTATCACACACACACTGTTACATTTGGGTGGGGAAGAGGTCAGAATTCCACCTGTGAACAAGCCTGAGTTTTATTTCATTTTTTTTTATATTCCTTCTTTTTTATTTATTTATTTTTTTAACATTCCAGATGTTATTCCCTTCCTGGTCCACCCTCTGACCATTCCACATTCCATACCTCCTCCCCATCCTCATCTCCATAAGGATGTCCTATTCCCCACCCCACCCCCACCTCCCACCCCACCCCACCTCTAAACTCCCTGGGGCCTCTAGTCCCTTGAGAGTTAGGCACATCATCTCTGACTGAACCCAGACCCGGCAGTCCTCTGCTGTATATGTGTTGGGGGCCTCATACCAGCTGGTGTGTGATGCCTGGTTGGTGGTCCAATGTCTGAGAGATCTCAGTGGTCCAGATTAATTGAGATTGCTGGTCCTCTTACAAGGTCACCACCCTCCTCCTCAGCTTCTTCCAGCTTTTCCCTAATTTAACCAGAGGGGTCAGCAGCTTCTGTCCATTGTAAAAATCTCCATCTGACTCTTTCAGCTGCTTGTTGGGTCTGTCAGAGGGCAGTCATGATAGGCCCCCTTTTTTGCGTGCTCCATAGCCTCAGTAATAGTGTCAGGCTTTGGGGTCTCCCCTTGTGCTGGATCCCACTTTGGGCCCGTCGCTGAAACTCCATTTCCTCAGGAGTTTCTCCATTTTTGTCCCTGCAGTTCTTTCAGACAGAACACTTATGTCTCAGAGTTGTGACTGTGGGATGGCAACCCCATCCCTCACTTGATGCCCTGTCTTCCTGCTGGAGGCGGGCTCTATAAGTTCCCTCTCCCCACTATAGGGCATTTCATCTAAGGCCCCTCCCTTTGAATCCTGAGAATCTCTCACCTCCCAGGTCTCTGGTACATTCTGGAGGGTCCCCCCCAACCTTCTACCTCCACAGCTTACCTATTTTCATTCTCTCTGCTGGCCCTCAGGGCTTCAGTACTTTTTCCTCACCCAATTCCTGATCATGTTCCCCTCTTCCCCTCACTGTCCTCTTTCCCACCCAACACCTCCTCCCACACCCCTGCTGTGATTGGTTTCTTCTCCTTCACAAGTTGGACTGAGGCATCCTCACTTGGGTCCTTGATCTTGTTGACCTTTTTGAGTTCTGTGGGCTGAATCTTGAGTATTCTGTACATTTTTTGGCTATTATCTGCTTATTAATGAGTACATACCATGCATGTCCTTTTGGGTCTGAATTAACTCACTCAGGATGATATTGTCTAGTTCTATTTATTTGCCTGCAAAACTCAGGATGTCCTCATTTTTAATAGCTGAGCAATATTCCATTGTATAAATGAACATTTTCTGTATCCATTCTTCTGTCATGGGACATCGGGGTTGTTCCCAGCTTCTGGCTATCACAAATAAGGCTGCTATGGACATAGTGGAACATGTGCCCCTGTGGCATGGTGGGGCATCTTTTGGGTATATTCCCCAAAGTGGTATTGCTGGGTCTTCAGGTAGATATATTTCCAATTTTTTTATGAAACTCCAGATTGATTGGTTGTACCAGTTTGCAATCCCACCAGCAATGGAGGAGCGTTCCTCTTTCTCCACATCCACACCAACTTGTGCTGTCACCTGAGGTTTTTATCTTATCCATTCTGATTGGTGTGATGTGGAAGCTCAGGGTCATTTTGATTTGCATTTCTGGGATCACTAAGGACTTTGAACATTTCTTTAGGTGCTTCTCAGCCATTTGAGATTCCTCATTGTGAATTCTTGGTTTAGTTCTATACCCCATTTTTTGATTGGGTTGTTTGGTTTTTGTGTGGTTAGCTTCCTGAATTCTTTATATATTTTGGATATAAGCCCTCTATCATGTGGGGTTAGTGAAGTTTTTATTTTCACAGTCAGTAGGTTGCCAATTTGTCCTATTGACAGTGTCCTTTTCCTTACAGAAGCTTTCCAGTTTCATGAGGTCCCACTTTCAATTCTTGATCTTAGAGCATGAGTCACTGGAGTTCTGTTTAGGAAATTTCCCTCTGTACCAATGAGTTCAAGGCTCATTCCCACTTTCTTTTCTATTAGATTCAGTGTATCTGGTTTTATATTGAGGTTCTTGATCTACTTGGACTTAAGCTTTGTGTGAGGTGACAAATATGGTTCTACTTTCATTTTTCTACAAACAGACTGCCAGTTAGACCAGCACCATTTATTGAAGATGTTTTCTTTTTTCCATTTTCCCTTGGCCTCTTTGTCAAAGATCAAGTGTGCATTAGTGGGTGGTTTTATTTCTGGGTCCTCAATTCTATTCCACTGATCATTGTGTCTGTATCTGTATCAATACCATGCAGTTTTTATCACTATTGCTCTGTAGTAAAGCTTGAGGTCAGGAATGGTGATTTTTCCCCCAGTGGTTCTTTTATTGTTAAGAATTGTTTTGTTAACAATTCTGCATTGTTGGACATCAAAGGGAGGAGAGGCCCTTGATCCTGAGAAGGTTCAATGCCCTAGTATAGGGGAATGCCAAGACAGGGAAGCTGGAATGGGTGGAATGGTGAGCAGGGGAAGGGGTTATGGGTTAGGGAGTATTGGGGGGGGACCAGGAAAGGGGACAACATTTGAAATGTAAATAAAGAATATATCTAATTAAAAAGGAAATACATGTAAAAAAAGAAAATAAAGTAATACTCAAGCAAAAAAGAATTGTTTCCTGTTTTTTTGTTTTTTGTTTTCCTTTCCAGATGAATTTGAGAATTGCTCTTTCCATGTCTATGAAGAATTGTGTTTGGATTTTGATTGGGGATTGTAATGAATCTGAAGATTTCCTCTGGTAGGATGGCCATTTTTACTATGTTAATTCTGCCAATCCAGGAGCATGAGAGATCTGTCCATTTTCTGAGATCCTCTTTGATTTCTTTCTTGAGATATTTGAAGTTATTGTCATACAGATCTTTCACTTATTTAGTTAGAGTTACCCCAAGATATTTCATATTATTTGTGGTAATTGTAAAGGTAGTTGTTTCCCTAATTTCTTTCTCAGCCTATTTTTTATTTATAGAAAAGAAGGCTACTGATTTATTTGAGTTAATTTTTTTCCGGTCACTTTGCTGAAGTTGTTTATCAACTGGAGAAGTTCTCTGGTAGAATTTTTGGGGTTGCTTATGTATACTATCATATCATCTGCAAATCATGATACCTTTATTTCTTCTTTGCCAATGTATCCCCTTTATGTCTTTTTGTTTTCTTATTGTTCTAGCTAGCACTTCGGACTATGTTTAGTAGATATGGGGAGAGTGGGCATCCTTGAGTTTTTCTAATAACAATAAAACTGCAGGAAACAAGGTGATAAGGAACAATGGTCCTCTGTCACTAATTTCCATTCGGGTGTTATTATGCATTTGTCGCATCAGCTTCTTAAAAACTCCAATCATTTTCAAAATCCATAGACCATGTATATCTTATTACTTGATTATTTACAATTATTCATATAAAAACTTTGAAATGCTACAATTCCTGTACAGCATTCGCTGATTTCTTAACCTACTATTTAATTTCAGGACTCCACAAAAATGGTATTAGATTTCTTGATTGTGTGTGGAAAGCAGATGAAATCCTGGGTAAATATGGGGTCTTGTAAATGTGTCCATCTCAAACCCTTCAGTGTCTCAGACTATGGAAATGGGGCCTTCTCAAGGTCAGACTCAGGGAACCAGCAAAGCTTCCCTTCTGTGGGTGTGTGGATGCTGAGTGTGTGATCAGAGGATGTGGAGCACAGCTTCTTCTTCTTGGCTGTCTACCTCCTAAAACTGCTCCCTACAGAGACACCCTAAGCAGATTATCTGGACTTGCTCCTCCTAAACTGCATAAAATAACCCTACCCCTCAACTCAGATTTAAAATGTAAGCATCTCCATCAGAGCACATGGCTACCTAGTTACTGGTTTTCTGTGTATGTTTCAGTATGTCTGTCCTTTTTACATTCCTTTACAGCTACATTTATGCATCTCTAAAGCCATGCAAGGACAGAACAGCTCAGAATCAATGTGTGTTGTAAACACACAAATGATTAATTCTCGTAAGATGGTTGGACACACATAAGTATTTAGGCTCCAGTCCTTATATTTTCCAGGCAATAGAACACACCTGAATTTGAGTTCGCATTTCCCAATCATTTATCTTTCACATGGAAGCTTATTTTAATCAATGAGCTGCTTTGAGGTTTGGATGGAACAGTGCTTTTGTGTAGCTAGGAAAATTATTCTTTTATGTCAATAGGGTCCCATTTCATGAAACACTTGCTGTTATTATAAACAATTATTAATTAAAATTCCAACAAATAGTAATAGGTTTTGGCTGTTTAGGGTTTCTTAGCATTCTTATTGCAGAAAATAGCTTGTTTCTAATCACTGTCTCTTGTTTTATCCAGAGCAGGACATGTAAGCAAAATTTCATAAAAACAGTATTTTCATTTAGGCCTCATTTCAAACCATGGTTGTGCTTGGCCACACTCAGGTCAATTTTGATTCACTAACCCAGGGTAAGACTTTGAAGCATACAATTCCAGAATATTCCAAAACCATTAAGGTGTGCCTCTTTACTTAGCAACAGCTAAACGAAGTCAGGAAAGAAAGAGGTCCTATGCCTTTAATTCACCAGGCTTCTCTACATTTTTCCTAATTTTTCAGGCATTTACTCAGTTTCCTGAGATAAGAGTAGAATTTTAATGAAAGCTGTATTTCCATGGGAACAGGAAAGCTAGGACTTTCTTTTATGACCACAAAAATCTGTGAAGAGGTATCTTATTGTTTCTGACTGACTGCTGCATTACAGTGAACACTGGTGGAAGTAATTTGCATTTTCCTGCTATCAATAATAGGCTACAGCCTACACATTCACAGTGTCAGAGAAAGGTGCGTCCATGGATAAACTTTCCCACCTTTGTGGATTATGCTCAGGACAAAGATTTTTAGGACAAATATCCACACCTGTGATTTCACAATTAATTGAAACTACTTGGGTAAGGACTTTGCTCATGATTGGAGATCTGAGTGAATTCTTTTCTTATTTCATGCTATATGCAACTAGCTCCTATTATTTTTTTAATAAATAAATAAATAAATACAAACATTTTCAGGAAGTAACAAACAGAAACATTGTCAAATCTCAGTATAACTATACATAAATTTAGAGGATCCTAGATATCTGCTATAGGCTAAAATTCATGGTACCTCTTAGTTATTTGCTTTTGGGGTCGACCTGTCCTTACCCTCTAGGATGTGGATTGAGAGGCACTCACTGGTTCTACTCAGTTTCCTTTTAGCACAACAAAGCCTCTCATCATCACTGTTCATTCTCAACAGAAGAGGAAAAGAAACTTAGTTTCTATTATTATTTTGCTTCTCATGCATATATGAAACACATAAAACACTCATAAAATGATAAATGAAATCCTTTTAGAACCTAATTTGTATCTGTTTAGTTTTCTCAGGTATTTAAACAAAATGCTTGTTAGGCATTATATATGAAGACGAAGAACATAAATGGTGATGTCTTCTCTTCTTTTCTACTTATTCTTTTCACTTAGAAAATTGCTACTATTGAAAACTTCACTCATTTGTCCTATGTTTACTTTCCTTCAGCAGAAATAATTGCACAGTGTAGTAAAATATGCCTCAGTATGAGTACATTCTTCGAATGTAGCAAGTATATAACCATGTAGGACCTACCAGTTTGGTTTAAAATACAAAACAAAGATTTGTGAAATCTAGAAGGGGTCCCATATTTCACTGTATGGGAAGGTATATTGAAGATCAGATAAGTCAAACAAATTACCAGAGTCATACAATAAGTTATACCCAATTCTGGAACTCAAACCCAGACCCCACCAACTCTCACTTTGTTATTTGAGAGGATTGCTCTCTTGTCCTGTACCATGATATGGATGATTCAGACTGGTATGTACATTGACCATGACACTTTGAATGGTTTCCTTTCTGGAGTTGTGTGATCTATGCATTAGTTCTAGACACCATGTGGGGAACAAACACAAGTATTCATTTTTAAACTTTTGTTTTATTAAGTTCTCACCAGATAACACATGGTAGTCAGTTTCTCAACTGAATATCATCTTAATTACATTTTCACATAAGACTGTGCTCTCCCTAAATTCACAAGGATGTTATGACTCAGAACAAGAAAAGTCAACAGAGTGTATAGAGGGAGTGAACAGGAGGGTGTGCTGGAAACATAGTTCTTATTCACCACATATGAATTCATTCACCAAATGGCAGACCTGGGCCCCATGTGATGACCAAGTCTCCATTCATTTGTGGGCAGGAATTTCCTCTCCTCTCACTGCAGACCTGATGACAGGTCTGGAAATTAGAGAGTCATCAAAGCAGTCCAAAGCCTCTGGAAGACGTTTAGAACACTTTAGTATAGTTAGTCATGCCTGTTGGGCAGGGTTTTGAACTCCTTCCATTTCATCTTCATGTTCATAATGCCTTTAGCTTTTTCCAAATGGGACTGGTCCGGGCCAAGAGGATCTGGTGTACAGGGCACATGTTCAGTCCAGCAGTACTCTAATCCATGCTCTGATCCTAAGAGGGCACCTCCCCATGTGTGTCCTGCTTGGCTGCAGCAGAGTGACTGTGAGGGACAGGCTGCTTTCTCTATGGTGACTTTACTGACATGGCCATCAAATGCTTTCTGTTTCAAGAGCCTGAGTGAGCTGTGCCACAGATAGTCTGTTTACCTATAATCAGGCAAGCAAGCTTCTGCATATTTTATATATGTTATCTTATTTAATTCCGAAAAAGTGTAAGCACTGTCTTCAGTCAATAGAAACATGGGAGTGTTATACACTTTGCTCTCAGTATCAAAGCATTGGTCAGAAATAGACATTGAAATCTGAAGTTCTGTCCTGCAAGTCACATATATTCTCATATATCAATTCACCTCCACAAGTGGAGATGTAATAAAAATGATTAGGTCATTTTGTGACACGTTCATCTTGTGTTTCTGAAAGTTTGCTAGCAAATTTCTACTAAATACTTATTAGATAATCTTACATGGTTTATACTTCTTAATGATGTGAAACTTTCCACAGGAGTCATTTATTATCTGCACCCCAAAAGTTTGTCAGTGAAAATAATACTTAAATGATAAACATGAAGCATAGACATAAGCTTGAATTTTCAAGAACACCAGCATGTGTCACCTGACCATTAAGGTCTGGTGCCTTTCACATTTGTGTCTTTCTACCTGATATTCTAACTCACCTTACATGGTCTGTCCTCATGAAGATTCTGTAATGGCAGATACAGTTGGGAATTAAATTCTTTGCATTTATTTCCCAAGTCTTTGTATATACTGTTTGTGGCATTTGTAAGGAAGAAATACATCTTAGCTTTTTACTGGCAAAGGAGAGAATGATGTACCTCGTACAGAAGTTAAGTTTTTGAGGAAAAATTTGGGGGAAAGAAATCAAGATTATTCCCCCATTTTCCCTTCTGTCAGGTTCAGGGTAACTGGAATCATGTTGGGCTTTGCCTGAGTGTTTGATTTTTAAAAAGGAAGGAAGAACGTATGGAGTTGGGTTGGAGGGTGGAGGAGATCTCTGTGGAATTGCTGGAGTTGAGCATATTGTGACCAGCATATATTGTGTGAATAAGTTCTTTCAATTAAAAAAAAGAGAGAGAAAGAAACTAAGGTTAAAACTTGTTAGTTTATAAGAGGATAAACAATAAAACTACATCAACATGACCCAGCGATACCATCCATTCCTTCCAATTAAATCAACATTCATTAAATTCTACAGGGGATTACAAAATGGTAAAACCGCTCTGGAAATCAGTTTGGCAGTTCCTCAGAAAATTGGGCATGTCACTTCCAGAGGACCCTGGCATACCACTCCTGGGCATATACCCAGAGGATTCCCCTGCATACAATAAAGACACATGCTCCACTATGTTTATAGCACCCTTGTTTATAATAGCCAGAAGTTGGAAGGAGCCCAAATATCCCTCAAAGGAGGAATGGATACAGAAAATGTGGTATATTTATACAATGGAATACTACTCAGCAATAATGAATTCATGCAATTTGTAGGTAAATGGTTAGATCTGGAAAATATCATCCTAAGTGAGTTAACCCAATCACAAAAGAATACACATGAAATGCAATCACTGATAAGTGGATATTAATGAGCCCAGAAGCCCTAAATATTCAAGGCACAATTAGCAAGTCAAATGATTCCCAAGAAGAAGAAAGGAGAGGACCCTGGGCCTGAAAAGATTGGATCCAGTTTTGTAGACCCAGAACAGAGAAATCGTGGGGGGGGGGATGATTGGGAAATAGTTGGGGGGAGAGGAATTATGGGATGTATGGTGGGGGGAACTGGGAAAGGGGAAAGCCTTTGGAATGTAAACATAGAATATAGAAAATAAAAATTTAAATAAAAAAAAACATAAAAAAAACCCTCAACCCCCCCAAAAAAATTTTGGTGTGGTAAAAGATGAGGATCAGAGCAGAATTATATTTACAATCTTATAAATTTTATGAAAATCATCCCACCACTATGGTCAGAATATATTAAACAAAGACTTAACTATGTTGCAATTTTCCCAGTTATTAAACACAGTGATTATAAAATCACAGTTTCACACCAACAGTCAGAGCAGATCCAATCCTCAAATCTGCTCCTTTTCTCATATGTGGTTTTGACAAACAGAAAATTAAGTGGAAATCAGAAAGGAGAGAGCACCTAATGTAAAACTCATTTCTTTCTCTTTATTTAAACCATAAGGATCCATGAGCCTTCCTCAGACAGAATAAAAAACTGACACATTTTCTGGTTTTCATAACAAATAGATGGTTATTTCTGGAATATGCATGCAGGTTTTCAATCTGCACAACTACAGTTTTTCTGGAAGTGGTGCTATTCAAGTTAAATACGACTTTAAAGTCATATTTCATTTTATTCATTTAGAATTATTTCAGCTAAACAGAGCTTGGCCCTGGCATAAAACACATGGCAGTTGAATAGAATAGAGGACCTAATAATAACTAGACAAAGTTATATCCACCTCAATCTTGTCAAAATACATACTAGATAAAAGATAGTTCATTCAACAAATGGCACTGATAAAATTAGATATTCACTAGTGAAAGATGAACTAAATTTATGTATGTTATCTTGAAAAAATTTAACCCCAAATGAATCAAAGATAGCAATTTAAAACTGAAAATATTGAAACCTCTAAATAAGCACTTTTCAACCTGTGGGTCATGCCCATGTTGGGGAGGGGTCATATATCAGATATTCTGCACATTGGGTATTATTTATATTATGATTCAGAGCAATAACAATTTTAGGTATGAAGTAGGAACAAAATAATCTTATGGACTGGGGTTGTTACAACCTGAGGAACTGTATTAAAGGGTGGCAACCTGATAAATGCTGAGGACCTCTGCTTAGACAAAGGCATAGGGAGTCCTCTAGCTGACAGCGGGGTACATGGGTACATGAACAAGTTTGGAATGGATACCAACTGCACAGGAAGTAGACCCAGATATCAAGGATAGGCCCATGTGACATTAAAAAGTCTCTGCACAGCAAAGGAAACTATCAGCAGATCACATAGACAGCTCAGATTAGAAAATCTTTACTATTTTATACCTTAGACAAGACTCTAATATCCAAAATTTTCAAACAACTACAGAAATTAAGACCAGTGAAATAATAATACTAATACATATATGGGTTAATGAATGGGATAGATAGTTTTCAAATAGAGAAATATAAATAGCCAACAACTATTTTAAAATGTGTTCAACTTCCCTCATGAAAATGTTAGCTAAAACTATTTTGGGGATACCACCCTTGCTTAGAGTGCCTCTAATCAGGAATTATGAAGACAGTTGTGGAGAAAAATGAGCCCTATGCACTGATGATGAAATAAGCCATAGGATAAACCATAAAGATATTAGCACCCCCTTCATGTTTATTGCTGTTTTCATAATTTTAGCAGGGAAATGGAACCAACTTAGTTGGCCATTACCAGATGGGTGGATAATGAAAATCTAGCACATATATAAAATCAAATTCTACTTATCTCTAAGAAAAAATTAAATTACAAGTTTGTAAGAAATTGTATTGACTTAAAATGCATAATATAAGGCTGGGTATGATGACACATGATTTTAATCCCAACTCTCTGGGCCAGGGCCAGGGCTGAGGCAGAGGCATGGGCAGGGGCAAAGGCACTGAGTTCTCTGTGAGTCAAGTCCGGACTAATAATCTACACAGTGAGTTCCAAAATAGCTATAGCTACATAATAGACTGAGTAACAAAACTACAAATAGAAGCCCAACATAATGTGAAGTCACATTATGAAAAAACTCACATTCTCCCTCATGTCTGTGTCCTGGACTACATAGCATATATATAGGTAAACAAATATGTATATATGTGCTACGCATAAACCCTACTACAGGAAGCCATAAATGTTCCTTTGGCACCTTTTCTAACCTGTTTATTTCTGGTAGCCATGACCATGTGAATTTAAGAAAAATATTTCATAGCTCTCATAATATGCTATAATTCAGATCCTGCCTAGTCCTCGAGCTTGTTGTATATCTACATATGAAGTAGTTCCTAAGCCCAGACTTCCTCAAAAACAGCTTACTGAGCTGCCATCCTTTGTCTTGCTAAGCCAATGTATTCACCGGCTATTCAGACACCTCTAGCCCTCGGTCCCAGGTGAGACTCATGAATTATTAATGAGGCTAAGTGGAAAACAAGTCCAGGCTTACCTAACATAGGAGACTGTAAGGTATGGTCATGTAAATTATCCCTGCTTAGCTAGCTACATCCTTTACTATGTTAATGTCAAGCAATTGTCTACTGAGAGCAGAGATTTCCTCTGAGCAGACAAAACATAAGACTTAGAAGAGAGTTAGTTAGTGGAAAAATGAGTTAGTCTAGAAAGCAAAGCTCCCAGGGCCAGGCAATATGCCTGGCTCTGAAGAGAGCTTGTTAGTTGGGGAACATGAGCTAGTTAGTGAGAGAATGATTTAGTCTAGAGAGCAAGATTCTCAGGGCCAGGCAAGATGCCTGGCTCTGAGGAAAGCTTGCTAGTGGGAGAATGGGTTAGTCTAGAGAGAAAAGATTTCCGGAGTGAGGCAAGATGCCTGGCTCTGAGGAAAGCTTGTTAGTTCAGAGAAGAATCTTGCTAACTTAGGCAAGATCTCTAGCTTAGACAGAAATGGCTTAAGATGTTTTAGCTTATAACCTAAGGGCACTACCTATGTTAGCTAGAGTGCCTCATTTTTACTATGTAATTGTCAGAACCTGATGCTCTGAGTAGGGAGCTATAAAACAGGGCTCCTCATTAGAGAAAATATAGATTTTTCTATAATATAAAGTATCCTGCGTCTGTGTCGTCATTCTCGCCGATTCGTGCCTTCCTGACCCCGGGATCTTGGTCTCCCCTGCAACCGAACTCCCACGAGGAGCTACGGCTTGCAGAAGGCTGCAACCAAAGCTGCCATGAGCAGCCGCGGTCCGCAGCATATATGTATGAGTGTGTCTACATGTATGTGTATGTGTTCGTGTATGTGCATGTGCATGGGTGTCATATAACATGCAGAGAGATAAACAATAAAAAAGACAAATGCTCACTACTGTGTTCCCATGTATTGAATTCTTTGTGTAACCACTTAGAATATATTCTCAAGTACAACACACTTTCAATCAAAATAAATCCTTAAATTGGCAATGTGTGTGATGCTTCTTATTGAGGGGCCTGGATTTTAAATTATGATTTTCAATGAATATTGTATGATGAACTACTTTGTGAGTATTACTGAACTTAAGGCATTTTATTCATTTCACAAGAATGTTAGCACTGATGATGTGTTTTTGAAGATAGCTGGGACTGTCCTTAAATTATCGTAGTTGTTGAGCATACTTGCAAATGTGGAGGGAGTCTCAGAACACTTGGAGAAACCTGTTTGCCTTTTTCTCCATAGGTGACATTTCAAAATAGTAACATTGTTGATAAAAATTTAAAAGAAATAGAATTATTTCCTTCATCTGTCAGGGAGGTGTTACCACGTAAAAGGAGAGTAAACCACTAGAGCCATCTAAATCCTATGAGCAGAGTTTCTGGCTTATCCTACTTTTCAGATGAGAACGGAACAAAAACAACCTTTCGGAAAGGAGGAAGTACCGCCCATGGTTTAAATAGCCATAAAGACAGTGATGTAACAGCCTGTGCATTTTTGTTTTCTGTGTGAATTAATTGTAGCTAAGTTACGTGAGTAATTCCACAGAACACTGCAAAGATTGAAAGTTCTCATTCATTACCATGTTTCTTTAAAAAAATCTTTCTTTTATAAAGCCATTTTGTTGATGATTTTTATAATATGTGACAGACTAATATGGATGTAATGCTTATTAAGATGCAACATGCAATTAAAACTACTTTGAGATTTCTTCCTACCCCAGGTAAAATTGCCAAGATTAATAAAATAAATGACAGCCCATATAGGTCAGGATGTGGAGAATGATTAAGTGGAACATTTATTCATTGTTGCTAGGTGTGCAAATTTATAAAGCCACTATAGAAATCAGTGTGGTGGTTTCTTAAAATATTAGAAATGGATCTATCTCAAGATCCAGGCACACTGCTTTTGGGCATATACCCAATGCACTCTACATTTCGATACAAGGACACTTGCTTACCCACGTTCATTGTTGCTCTATTTATAATAACCAGAAACTGGTCAGATACTAGATATCCACCAGTGGATGAACAAAAATCAAAATGGGGTGCATTTACACAATGGAATTTTATTCAGCTGTTAAAAAAAAGAAATTATGAAATTTGCAGGTAAATGGATGGTACTAGAAAACGTCTACCTAAGTGAACCAACTCCCCCAAAGACAACTATTGTATGGTTTCTTAGATGAAGACGTTAACTTCACAGCTTTTGATCTGTGTGCTCCAGTCCAAATAATCATAGAGGATAGATAACCAGTAAGGGAGCAATGAGACGAAGGTGTTATTTAAGGAAAAAGAAATAGGGTGTAGAGTCATAAGGAGATAAAGAAAATTAGAATAGGGAAACTGAATTGGAAGGATGATGGAGGTGAAAGTGAGCGGGAATATGTGGAGAAACAGTGTCTTAGTCAGGGTTTTCCTGCTGTGAACAGACACCATGACCAATGCAAGTTCTATAAAAGACAAAATTTAATTGGGGCTGGCTTACAGGTCCAGATGTTCAGTCCGTTGTCAACAATGCAAAAACATGGCAGCATCCTGGCAGGCACAGTGCAGGAGGAGCTGAGGGTTCTACATCTTTATCCCAAGGAAGGCAGGAACAGACTGGGCATGCTCAGGTATCTAGGAGGACGATCTCCAAGCCTACCCCACAGTGACACACTTCCTCCAACAGAGCCACACCTTCTAATAGTGCCACTCCTTGGGACAAGCGTATACATACCATCACAGACAGCTACCACTAAAGGCCTGTTGGAGAAGCTTCCTAGAATATGTACCCATGTGAAAGTAATTTAAATGGAATCAATAGTGCCAAAAACAGACTTTGCCCACCAACAAGTAAAACAAACAGTTCAGGGAATGGGTTACATCCTGCTGAGTCCTTGACCAAAGGTGGCCCTATAGTCAACCCTTAAACTTCACAGCCTAGCGTCAAAGCTATCGGCTACTCTCTATTGTTTAATTGTAAAGCTCTATTGCTGGAGACACAACTTACTTACGTTATTGTGTATGGAGAAATCAAGCCGGTGCCCAGTTAGAAGCTTTGTTCTTATTGGCTGGCATTCGTTATGCTGTGCTCGACATGCTACCAGAGGAAAAAAGTGTCACCAGTGTCACCAAGGTACAAACTCTGAAACCTACAACAGTAAACTGCCTACAAGATTTACTGGTGAAACTGTGGCACAAATGTAAAAGAACATCTAATCACGGTATGTTTGGATTTAAGGCAAACTCCACAAAATGAAACCCATTTCAGGCACTGGTCAAGTGGCCAAAAGAACCCTGAGACTAGGCTTGACATCAGCCTAGAGGAAAGCTTACTAATGTGATTCTGCTAAAGAAACAAATAAAATGGCTGCTAAGGACATATATTGCTTTAACTAGGTAAGGCATACCCAACCACCACTAGACCCTCAACAGAGAAGGTTCCTGTTAAAGTACAGACCCACAACTGAACAATGTGCAGAGATTGGGAGCCTTCGGAACACTCAGTCCAAAATATGATGTCTTTGTCAAACTTTCCCCCTCAAGACTGAGGAGTCTTGTCCATGGAGGAGTCTCCATGGACAAAGGAGACAGAAAAGTTGTAAGAGGCAGAGGTGGGGGATGAGTCCAAGGAAACCGCATCTCTCAGACACGCTAGGGCTGCAGTACATATGAACTCTCAGAGACTGTGACCGCATGCACAAGACCTGCAGGGGTGCAAAAAATATAAACTCCCATCCCCGAGAAGAAGTGGACAGACAGTTCCACCCTTTTCCAAGAAGGCATTTGCAGTTGATACCTTGTGGGCAGGGAACATCAGTTTTCTCCCGTGGAGTGTCACTGAGAATGTCAGCCACACTCGTGGGCGGGGCCACAGGGTAGTGGGTCAATGGAAAGCTGACTGCTTTAGTGTTTTAGTGGTTGTTTTGTTTTGTTTTTAATCTTTCTTTTTAACTCTCATTTTGTGAATTTATTGTCAGCTGTTTGATGGGGGCATTAAGTTGAGTGGGTATAAAGGTCTGGAGGATTTGGAAGGAAAAAGAATATTACTGAAATGTGAGCATGAGACAGCAAATATAAAAATAATTTTAAAAATAAAAAACTAGAAAAGAAAAAGACACTGATAGTTTTGAAAGGTACAAGCTATACATAGTAAAATTGATAGTTTAAGGTCGCCAACTCCAGGGGAGTTTCAGGCTTCCTCCGTCAGTCCCTTTCCCCTTTCCCCTTCCCCCCTTTAAAATTTATTTTTCTATTTTATAATTTTTATTTTATGAAATTAAACTGTAATCACCTCATTTTTCATCTTTGTACCCCTCCAGTGGACTTCCCTCTCAAACTTATGGCCTTTATATTTTTATTGTAAAAATTGTTTTTATATAAACATATTTTATATTTATTACATTTACATATTTCTAAATATATAAATATGACCCATTTAGTGTATATAATATTACTTGTATGTGTATAATGTTAGAGATGACCATTTGGTATTAGATAACCAATGAGGAAAGCTTATCTCTGAGGAAGAAAAATTTTCTTACTCTTAGCATTCCTTAGATATCTATAGTTCAGGTACATAAGGATGCAGTAATGATACACACACCTTTAGATCAATCGATACGGGATAATAAATGCCTGGCAGGTGAAACCTACGCAGTTACCCAGAGAGAACCAAGAACTGCTACTTAACTAAACCAGCACACTCCCTTTCTACATTCTAAGTATTTATTCTTATACCCACAAATAAGTGTAGTTCTCACCTCTGACTGATGAAACTTTTTGAAATAGAAGATCATTGTGGCCGGTGGTGGTGCACGCCTGTAATCCCAGCACTTGGGAGGCAGAGGCAGGCGGATTTCTGAGTTCGAGGCCAGACTGGTCTACAGAGTGAGTTCTAAGACAGCCAGGGCTATACAGAGAAACCCTGTTTTGGAAAAAAAAAAAACAAATCCAAAAAACAAACAAACAAAAAAGGAGATCATTACTGAAAATCATAGCTGATCTAAATATAAAGAATGAATGACTGTCTTGTCCATTCCCAACAAATAAGTCTACAGCACAACTCCTGCCCCAAGGCTTAGGGTCATCAGTGAAAAAGTGTGCAACCGTTGTATGAGCCATCAGAACAAGGTTCGCTGTGAGATTGCAGTCTCCTAGAAGTGCCCGAGATACTGCACCCACAAAGTCTTATCAACATGGCCAGACTTGAGCAAGGATCAAAACAATAAAAATTAGACTTGAACAGGATGAAAACAATAGAAATTCTAATGTGGAAGGGAGAGATAGTCCTTTGCCACGGACCGACACAGTTGGGACACACGTGGGGGAATCAGGGTCTTTGGTATGCAGGAAGGCACTGGTCGCGGCGTGAAATGACAGACAGACACACACAAGATCTGAATGCGTCTGAATGCACTTTACTGTTCTGAGGCAGGAACTTTTATACACACAAGTTGGTATTACAATACTGAAGAAAAAAATGTATCCAGTGAAATGTTTACAAAGAATGGTTACCATGAGTATCTGGCACAAGGAAATACAAAATCAATCAGGTATGAACTTTAGAGAATACATACAAAGTCATCATGTCCCTCTGTAGTTAATGATAAACTAGTAGTTCAAGAGTCCTTGGAAACACTATGTTACAGCACTAGGTGTATTGTTAGTGTAGTCTTTGTTTAATATCTTGCTTTCTTCTTGTAAGACTCCCTCAGGTTTACTTTGAAACTTTACTTAACTGATGCTTTCCATGTCACAGTGTCAAAGCCACCCAACTATACAAATAATATATATTGTTGGGAGGTTAATTCTTTAATGTATCTAGGTAATAACTGTGCAGCTGATCAAAAGCAAAGCAATGGATCTCTAGAAGATAAATCATGGCCAGTGCTATAGCTCAAAGAATAAACTCTCAGTGAACCATCACGCCTGGATGCTCGCACCTCCGGCTAGCAGGGACATCTTGTAAGTAAAGGAACAAGTCAGAAACAAGGGTCACACAGCTTGCCATGAGAAATTCAGCTCAGCCCTATCTCCGGCCAAGGAGGCCCACAGTGACATTCATCTTGGACAGCCCTGCCATACAAGACTTTTCCCAGTAAATATCACACAGCTTCCGCCGGGATTACAGCTTGGCTGCGTGAAATTACGGTGTCCAAGAGACGCGTGTGATAGTCCTTTTTATTTTTCAGAGTCTCAGATGGCATCTGTCCTCTAACTTGCTATGTAAGGTAGGAGAGCCTTGAAAACCTGATCCTCCTGACCCCGTGTCCCAAGCTCTGGAGTTATAGTCTTGTATCAGTTTTGAGTGTCTGCTCACCCTCCCTTTCCCCTCTTTTCCTTCCTTCACCCCTTCATCCCTCCCTCCCTTTCCCCTCATTAGACAGCACATTACTAGCCGTGTAGGGACTGCTGAGTCAGTTTTGTTAATAGCAGAATCTTTCTAAATCTGTTTAGTTGCGTATTATGGATAATTCACATGGTGAAATATTTAGAATAGTATATCTTAAGAGTTTATTGGTTAAAAATCAGATAGATACCACTAAGGAAAGTTGCGTTCCCAAATATTCTAATTAGCACAGTAGAGAAACCTAACATGTACCAAAATCTGGTAGCAGAATCAATATAAGAAAATAAAATATAATGTTATTTCTCACTGATTTAGGTTAAAAATATGTCAGTATACATGATGAGAACGAAATGAAGACAGACAAACCTTGGGATATCTTCTGAAGAAATTAACTTGATTGTTGTTTAGTTATTTTAAAATTGTGACTAGAATCACAAATACAAATTTGAGTTTTCTTTCATTGGCTTAAAAGTATAAAGTAGCTTGTATGCACATAGAGTTGACCCCAGAAGATTTCATTTGCAAAAGAAATTGTAAAATCTTACAAAAAATTAGAAAAATTTAGTAATGCTTACTGCTTCTATTTAGGAAGCTAGAAGTAACGTATATAAGCCTATTTTTTAGACATGTTTTTCACTCTAAATGAGGTACCTGTGTTACTTTACAAAGGTGGCTTTAAAGCATCCTATGGTGGTTCTTGGATTTGATCCTGAATCAGAGGTGCTTCGAGATAACAAAGAAACAGATTGTGTAGTTCTAGGCGGAGTCAGGGTTTTCACATCTAATGAGGCTGTGAGTATTGCTTAGGAGGAGGGATACAGCTGAGTATGAAATGAGCTAGCATCTTCTCCGCTCATCACTCCCATTATTGTTTTACAGTAGAGAAAACTAACGGTGCTAGCAGCTACAACTTAGTTCAGTATGTTGTTTTCTAATCTTCCTGTAGTCCTTGAATGTGTAACACCTTATCACTTAAATGCATCTTTCACCTTTGATAAAGGAATTAAATTCTCCTAGAGGGTAGGTTCTCAGAATCTAATTGAGCACAATGTCCACATATAACCGTTCTGTCCATGAAATGGCTGATGAAAACAGATGCCAAGCAGCTCCCGACAGCAGTTTTCATCGTCCTCTGTGCTTCAAAGGTCATACACTTGTGATAACTAGAAATGCTTCTTAATGCCTGCTTTCTATGTGTAACTCAAATGCTTAGAGACATGTGATTTTTGCATTAATCAAGGAAAACATAAACATATGTAAACTTAGGTAGAGAAAGATGTACATGTTGGCTCTGGTGAGAGGAAACTTGATCTAATGCCTTGATCGAGTGCTTCTCACTGGGCATATTTACATCATTTTTCAATGGATATAGTACTGTTGGCTTTAATGGCATGGAAATACCATTAAATTGGAAATATCATTGATGACTGCTTAAGTAAAAGTTTTCCCTTGACATGAATATTTACTTTTTCTGAGATCAGCAGACTGACAGTGTATATATCAGTCACCATCACCTGCTCCTTTACAGAATGCAGAAGGAATAATTGATGAACAGATTTCACAGTGATGTATTAATATTAAATTTCCAAATCGTTTACTGTGTGCACACTCAAGATTTCTGATGCAAAGGGAGAATGGCCCCATTCTGCCGCTTCTCAGGAGATAGTGCTCAGTAAATGGAACCTCAAGGAGACCTTCGATCACAGAAGACATTCATGAATCATCCACATCGTCTGAATATTTTAAATTCTGAAAGTTTATTCAGCCCATAAAAAATGAAAACATTAAGCTGAATCTTCCTAGAGAAAATACTCAAATTAAGTAAAGATATTAAAATATTTAGCATCCTAACTCAGTAGGGACATGAACATTAAAACTACAATATAATATTCAAATACACACATCTAAAAATCTGTCAAACAAGAGCATAGGAAGCACCTGCAGTTGTACAGAATCTGAATAATGGAGCTATTTTGGAGCTATCCAAACAGACTTATTATATAAATAGACATAGAGACTCATAGTTTTAAGTATACTTGCCATAGATTGAGCCATCTCAGTCTCTCCTATATATTTATCCAAATGAAAAGAAAAGGTGTGCTCACACGCAAGCTATCTCTGAACGCATGTTCAAAAGCTATCTCTGCATGCATGTTCACATGGTTTTGACTTTAATTGTTGCCAACGGTCACCCAAAGATCTTCCTCTAAGAGATGCTGGATAGCTTATATACCCAGAAAATCTTATATATTCACACAAAAGACTACCACTAAGTAGAGTGTAAATGCTGCCACATGTGACAGTATGAATGGTTCTTAAAGTAAAAAAATGAAAGGTGCAGAATCAAAAAGGCTACATGCTGTGACTACTCTTACATAATACCCTTGGAAAACCACAATGCTGTAGGAGTTAGAGGGAAGGTAGGAAAATGGAGCTGATGTCTGTTTATGAAAATTAAAATTTTAAATTAAAGAAGATTGAACAAATCAAAAGTATAAGTAAACAGATGAGTGATTGAAAGATACTTGGGGTCAATGCTATCATTGATCACAGAGGATCATTGATAACTATTTATTTTCATCATGAAAGAGTTAATCTACATAGTTGTCCCCTGATTCCTACAATAAAAGGATTCAAGACTCCCCCAAAACACCAAATTCACAGATCCTTAAACCCTGATGTGAAATGATCTAGTATTCATATATTACTTATATTCTTATTCATATGTACATCAAGTTATGTTCAGATTGACTACAATCTTTAGTAGAGGGTGAATACTATTAACCTAATCATGATATTATATTGATTAGGGTATCATGCAAAAAATAGTCTGTACATTGTCAGTATAGATGCAGCTTAAAAGTGATTCAGGCCTATAGTTGCTTAAACCTTCCGACTTGGACAGTGTGTACATGGATACTGACTGTTTTGATTATGATTGGAACTAGATGTTAGCACATCAAGACCTGTGTTGCTAAAACATTAAAATTTTACTGTGTGGAAATAAAATATTAGAATTTGGTTTTTAATTAATATATTTAAGTAGTAAAATAAGAACAAAGAGCATGATCAAATAGCCCTTTGCATCCTAAATGACTGTGACTCAGGAAACAAGAGTCGCTTTAGCTTATCACCCTGATGCTCTGCACTCACTTGCTTCTGCCCCAGACATGTGCTCTGCCTAGTACTGAGTCATTTATGTGTATGTGCGCATTCAGGCTCTCTGACCCTGTGCTTAAATAGAGACATGGGTCAGTGCTGAGAAGTGTCACATTAGTGATCCCTTTCACGTATTACACACCAACTGAACACATGATAAGCACAGGCAGAGGCTAAGCTGTGGGCTCACTGGCTTAAACACTATCAATTATCATCCTCTCTAAATGAGAAACACTACAGTACAGCACCTCCATTCTCCTGCCACCTCTCTGCCCAACTTCATTGGATCTGAGGCTCCTAAACCATGCAGAACTGCGGGTCCTGAACTATACAGCCAAGAATACTCATCAGAGGCCTAACATCCCAGAACCATCAAGGTTCAACCCCTGCCAATACCTACTGCAACAAGAACATCCAGGGACCAGAATTCCATGCAGATGGCTAAAGGCCCCTGAACGAACACAAGAAAAGATAGATACTTTCAGCCCACCATTGGACTGAGCACAGGATCCCCAATGGAGGAGTTAGAGAAAGAACTCAAGGAGCTGATGGGGCATGCAGCCCCATAGAAGGAACAACCATATGAACCAACAAGTACCCCCAGAGCTCCCAGGGATTAAACCACCAACCAAATAGTGCACATGGAGGAACCAATGGCTCTAGATGCATAGGCAGCAGAGGATGGCCTTGTTGGACATCAAAGGGAGGAGAGGCCCTTGGTCCTGGGAAGGCTCAATGCTGCAGTGTAGAGGAATACCAGGACAGGGAAGGGGGAAGAGGTAGTTTGGGAGGTTTATTTACATTTGAAATATAAATAAAAATATCTAATAAACATGGAAAAAGAAACAAAGAAACAAACAAGCCATGGCAATCTGACACCTCTAAAGCACAGATACCCTACTAGAGCAAGCCCTATGTATGTGTCAGACTCTGTCAGAGCCTCTCAGGAGACACCGCTATCAGGCTCCTGTCAGCAAGCACTTGTTGGCATCCACAATAGTGTCTGGGGTTGGTGTCTGCATGTGGGATGGATCCTCAGGTGGGGCAGTCTCAGGATGGCCTTCCCTTCAGTCTCTGCTCCACATTTCATCCAGTATTTTCAGGAACCATTCTGGGTTTAAAATTTGAAGATGAGTGTGTGGCTCCCTCCCCCAACAGGGGACCTGGCAAACAAGTCTTACACTGCTCTTTGTAGGCCTACTTTTCTGTGTTTATGACTATAGTTCTCAAAGCACAAACTTGTGGAGCAATCATTTCGAGAATCTGGATGTGTTCTGTGATCCTCTGTTAGGAACTCACTATCACCATGGATAGCAAGTGTGTGAGCCGGATTCTAAAGATGCGCAGACAGTGTCATCCTGTGCAGCGTGCACCACATGGCTGCCACTCTCATCGCTCACTCCCCACACAGTTCCTGCTGATTCCTCAAGGCACAGTATAGCAGATACACTGAAAGGCGTCAGTATCCTGGATATGTGGTTACCAAAGATCTGGGTTCATTTAAGGATGCTTTAGATAAAGTGGGTGAATGAGGAAGGAAATCTGTCCCAGGTCAGGCATATTTTGAGGATGGTCTGGGTTGTATCATTTAGTTATCACAATGGTCCGTGGGAAAGGCTTGTGATATTCGGATGTTGTATATGGGCCATCCCATGTGACTGAAGAAGGACTGTGCAGATATGTGAAAGGTGCGTACAAGAATCAGGAAAGCTTCTTTGGCAAACCCTGTCTCATCCCTCTCTTGTTAGCTGCTTGCTTGAAATTCTCAACTTCAGAATCTGGAGTCCAGACAGACTGATTTCTTTGTGTTTAAAGTGTCGTTTAAGGTTACACATTCAGAACATAGGGATTAGCATGGCCTTTAGTATTTGCAAAACATACAGACTCTGTAGCTTTTGTGTTTTCTTATTGCTACGGCTTTTGAGAAAGAAACTAAAATTTTCATTAGAACTTCATTTTTATGTCATTTTACTAGTGTGTTTTAAATAAACCAAAGTAGTAAAAAAAATGGGTATTTTTTGTGGTGTGGTTATACTAAAATTTCTTGTGAAATTCTATATATCAAAAGCATGAAATATTTTCCTGTAAATGAGACAGTCTTTTGAGAGTGTACATCAAAATTTGATATTTGAGCAAAAAATAAACACCAAACAAAATTTAAAAATTAAAAGCATTGTACTATATATATTACAAGTTCAAAGATTGCCATTCTGAAAATATTATTTTAAAGTATACAAAATCCCGAGTGAGCTGAGGGTCCAGGTCCTTGTTCTTTGATGAATATTCCATATGAAGAGAGTTCTTATTTATTTAGGTTGATGTGTCCATACAGGGTTTAAGATAGCTCCCAGTGAGGCATTAGGACATATCTTGCTTTATATTAGATGTTTATCTTTCACTAAGGCATATGCCTTAATTTTTGTCCTCCATTTATCTCACTTTCATAAGTTTTAGTTAAAATCCATAGTAATTGCATAAGTTCACATTCACCCCTTTGAACATTTGAATGACCCTTTCACAGAGATTGCCTAAGAGCATCAGAAAACCCAGATATTATCATTATTATCCATAACAGTAGCAAAATTACAGATATGAAGTAACAACAAAAATAATTGCATGGCTGGTGGTCATTAAAATATGAGGAAAAGTAGGAAGGCTGACCACCACTGACCTATATCAAGTATTCACATATACACAAATAACACGAAGTAGTATTAAATAGTATAAATATATACAAATAACAGGAAGTATTATTGAATAGTATAAATTAACACAGTGTCTTCATTTCATAGAAAGATTATTATCTATGTAGTATGTGTGCTGGGAAGTGGAAAGTTTTATCCATACTTGTAACTTCTAAGACATCAATAGTTTACATATAATAGATTACACATAAACACCTGATAATAATTACTTTAAGAATGGCCAGCTCTTAGCAGCTTGTCTATCATATCACTCCATCATCAAAATAAGACAGCAGATGAAAGCAAGCCCTGCCTGAGGAAGGTTCCCTGCAGAGCTGGCTGAAATCTCCTTCATTTGTCTGTCCTGGATGCCAGAATCGTCACCTGAACCTTCTGCTTTGTCTATCAACTATTTCCTAACCTTTTATATTTCAGTCAATGTTGTTTTCCTTTTGTTTTGTTTTTTTTTTTTAAACTAAGATAGGTTCTCCTTTGACTGTTGGGATTTTCTTTTTGAATAATTGAAGTAGCTTTCCCCATATTCCTGTTTTTTTCAGTATAGCTGGTATTAGAAGAAACCATGCATGTGTTCTGAGAAATGTCAAGAAGGAATTTTCCCATGGAGTGTTGTAAATGAACAAATTTTTATTTTCTTATATCTTGTCATCAAAGGTCATAAAAGACCAAGTTTAGGAGATGTTCCTAAACAGGAAATGAGATGTTTACTTAACAGTAAATAAATTGTGTGTGTGTGTGTGTGTGTGTGTGTGTGTATGGTATATGGTATGTGTTTGTGTTTGTGTGGTGTGAATGTGTATTGTATGTGTGTGTGGTGTGTAAATGTGGTATATATGTGTGTACATATCTGTGTGTGAGTATGTGTGTGGTATATGTGGTGTATGTGTATGTGTAGTATATGTGTATATGTGTGTATTTGTGGTGTGTATGTATGTATGTGTGCATGGACACATTTGAATGTGTACCTCTGAAGTCCAGAGGTTAAACCTGCATGTCTTCCTAACATTTTTTTAAAGACACAGTCTCTCACTAATATGGAACCTGTCAATTCAGGTAAACTGGCTGTCCTGTAAGCCCTAGTGATCCTCCTGTTTCAGCCTTCTGCCATGTATAACGCTGGGATCTCATGCCCTCCAACTTATACAACCAACACTTGACTGGTTGAACCATCTCTCCAGCTACCATGTATCTGTTCATCAAGTGCCCTGAATTACCTCTGTTATAAATGGAGGATGGCTCTAGTGCCTTTTTATGTGTGCTATAGGTAAAAGTCCAAATACTTCTAGGTGCAGTGAAACAATAAGTTCTTATTAATCACTTCCGCTCCATTAAGACTATATTGTACAAGAGCCCAAATTGTCCTGAGTGTTGACGATAGAGCTGAAAGAGAAAGTTTTAGGCGAACACCCTAGGTAACAATGCTGAGAGTTAAATCTATTCAGTAACAAAATGAAGAAGAAAAGAAGCTTCAGTGAGGAAGAAGACAGCTTTATCAACCAGATGCTCCATTTATGTGGTGCTAAATTTTTTTCTAGGTATTTATTAAAAGGAAACAGGGCAGTGAGGATATGAGGGGAGAGATTCGGAGTCGGGGATTAAACACATCTGCTGGGGTTGGCAACAGAACTGTTTATGGAGAGGAGCAGTGGGTGGGAAGGACACAGGAGTCTGCTCTGTGGCGAGGCTGCCACTATGAGGGCATCAACTTAGACAGACTCTAGAGTAGGAGAAAACACTGAAGAGGAATAGACTCAGAAATAAACTTTTCTAGCAACACCAAAAATACAACTGGTCTAAATGGACCAGGCTTTTTTTCATGATATTCAAGTGGTAGGCTTCAGGGCAGCAGCAGTAGCAACGTCTCTTGAGACCAGAATATGACAGACCAGACTGACTAGCATCTGCATTGTAATAAGCAGACAACTGTCACATTCATTGGAATGAGAAGTAGGAGATGAGGCTTTGGATAGTCAATTGATAACGAGCTAAAGGTATGTTAAAGGCCAGACTCTTAGGGTCATTCCCAGAGATTCTGACTCAACAAATCAAACCCTGTGATAACTTTCTAACGGGCTCAAAAACAGATATAAATGTTGCTGGGCCAGAGGTTACTTTTAGAAACCACTAGTCTAGGCAATACAAATGTTCTTATATTCTTTTAGTTTCTATATTCTTTGAAAAAAAGGAAAAGAGAAGAAAAAAGATCAGATTCTGTAGTTCATCTAGTTTTGATATATTATTAGACACTCAGTAATGTGTCTCTCTGCCAGTCTATAATTGAGATTACATTATTCCATAAAGCTAATTTCTGTGATGGAATTTCCACTTGCAAATTCCTTATTGACAAATTTCATCTATCCTGTAACACTTTGAACACAGAGATCTGTGCTGTCTTATATCACCCTCTATGGTAGGACAAACTGGATTAGCACAGGCTGTATTGCTCAAAAACATCGGGCTATCATTTTATTCATGGTCTTAGCTGCCAGGGGAGACACAGTGAATAGTATTATCTGAGAAATGAGCGTGGTGTGGCTAACATATTAAATGTATTGTCATATAAACTTTAAGAACTGAGCTAGCTAAATAAGGATGAAAGTTTTTCCTTTTTGAGATCGTAAAAGAACAGGTTCAAGTACCTAACTTGAAATTGTTCTTGGAGAAAGGATGGAAGATATAACTTTAAATTATTAATCCATACAAAGTTTCCAGATGCTTACCAATGATGCTTTTCTAAAATAACTATGTAAGTGTGAACTTAATTTAGAAACTCTATTTGTGAACTATCCCACCCACACTGACTGTTCCATATACACGATTTTACAAATCTCAATGTGGTAAGAACATAATGCAGGAATTATCTGAATACAACCGGAGTTTTGATGGCTACAGTGTGTGCTGGTCACTAGTATAGTTAGTGACAGATGTATGGCATGTCATTTTCTTACAGGACTAGGCTAGCATTGTCTTGTTTGAATGGTATATCAACCTGGATACTTGGGGAAAAGGCATATACACTCAGAACAGTTATTGTTTACTAAAAATAAAAGCTGAGTTTTGGAAGAACTTAAGGAACCCAACAAGATCAGTGCCATAGCAACCAGCTCCCAGGCCTGAAGGGCCTAGAGAGGGAGTGATTATAGAAATTATATACTTCAGGGAGAGTAGCTGGACCAGACACACTAAAATTAATAGAAAAGAAAGTGGGGAAGACCCTTGAGGACATTGGCTCAGGGGGAAAATTCCTGAACAGAACACCAATTGCTTATGCTCTAAGATCAAGAGTAGACAAATGGGACCTCATAAACGTACAAAGTTTCTGTAAGGCAAAAGACACTGTCAAAAGGACAAATCAGCAACCAACAAATTGGGAAAAGATCTTCACCAACCCTACATCTGACAGAGGGCTAATATCCAATGTATACAAAGAACTCAAGAAGTTAGACCCCAGAAAACCAAATAACCCTATCCAAAAATGGGGTACAGAGCTAAACAAAGACTTTTCACCTGAAGAAATTCGGATGGCTGAGAAACACCTTAAAAAATGTTCAACATCATTAGTCATTAGGGAAATGCAAATCAAAATAACCCTGAGATTTCACCTCATACCAGTCAGAATGGCTAAGATTAAAAACTCAGGAAAAAGCAGGTGTTGGCGAGGATGTGGAGAAAGAGTCACATTCCTCCACTGCTGGTGGGACTGCAAGCTGGTACAACCACTCTGGAAATCAGTCTGGCGGTTCCTTAGAAAACTGGACATGATAATTCTGGAGGACCCAGACATACCACTCCCGGGCATATACCCAGAAGATTCCCCAGCATGCAATAAGGATACATGCTCCACTATGTTCATAGCAGCCTTATTTATAATAGCCAGAAGCTGGAAAGAACCCACATGTCCCTCAATGGAAGAATAGATACAAAGAATGTGGTATATATACACAATGGAGTACTATTCAGCCATTTGAAACAATGAATTCATGAAATTTTAGAGAAATGGATAGAGCTGGAGAACATCATACTAAGTGAGGTAACCCAGTCTCAAAAGAATACGTATGGTATGCACTCACTGATAAGTGGATATTAGCCTAGAATCTTGGGAAACCAAAGACATAATCCACATACCAAATGATGTCCAACAAGAAGGAAGGAGTAGACCCTGGTTCTGGAAAAGCTCAAAGCATCAGTGTAGGGGATTACCAGAACAGGGAAGTGGGAAGGGGTGGATGGGGGAATACGGGGAGGGAAAATGGCATGTGGGACCTTTGGGGGGCAGGGAACCAGAAAAAGGGAAATGAAATGTAAATATAGTATATATCCAATAAAAAATATTAAAAAAGTAAAAAAAAAGAAATAAATATGGGATATAACTGGCATTTGAAATAGAAAAAGAGAAATACAAGGACAGCGTCTGAAAGTAAACAACTAAGTTGCAAGTAGGGATTAATACTCTGGAATTTTACTGATAATGCTTTGTAAGAGGCAGGTGTTTCTCTTCCATAACATGGTGAGTAATACTGTGACATGCTTTGATAAAAGTCAATTAGAATTTAGTCCCATGGCAAGGTTCAAATGTGGGGATCACCACCACAGCCATTGTAAACTCTCATAAAAAGATGAAGTATTTTAGAGGACTGGCATAGGTAAAGATGTGGTGTCAAGGAAACTGTTCAACTAAACACAATAGATGAGCAAAAGGAAATGAAGCAAAAGGCTTCCCAGCCAATATTTACATTTGAAAGGTCAATCCTGCGCAACTAAGTCAAGAAAGCAAAGGTGTCCATGAGCTCTGAGGCAAAAGAGGAAAATAACAAATCTAAACAAGCATATCTAGAAAATAGCTATGGGTATGATGATTTGCATATGGATAGCCAATTCAAAGAATACAGCATTTTCCGTATTTTACTACCAAACCAGCCACAAGTTTAAACAAACACTCCTGTGGTAACTGAGAATGTGGTTGTGGTTATGTCAACCTTTCACCACTGACTACTGGGTGGGAGATATCAAGGCAACTGGTTCACTTGTCTTGTGCACTGGTCACCAAAAGTTCATTTGCCTTCAGACTTATTCAATATGGAGGTTTGAATATGCTTGGACATGAGGAGTGGCACTATGAGGTGGTAAGTCCTTGTTGGAGATGCTGTGGCCTTGTTGGAGGAAGTGTGTCACTATGGGGATGGGCTTGGAGGTCTCTTCCTATGCTCAGGTTCTGCCCAATGTGGAAGACAGCCTCCTCTGGCTGCTTGTAGGAAACAAGAGTCTTTTTCTGGCTGCCTTCAGATCAGATGCAGAACTCTCAGCTCCTTCTCTAGCATCATGCCTTCCGTGCTTCCTACCATGATGATAATGAACTAAAACTCTGAAGCTATAAGACAGACCCTTAAATGTTGTCCCTTACAAGAGTTGTTTTGGTCATGGTCGCTCTTCATAGCAATAAAACTCTAAGACACTCAGTGTGAACAAACTGAGCATAACTCATTGATCAAAAAGAGGAACAGATAGCATCAGAGACACCAGGCTGGTTTTTACCAAGATTGCACATTGCCTTGAACTTGCTTCCCAGAGTCAAAGAGGGACTATCCTTTTCCCAGAGGTGGAGAGGGATTTGGTAGGCAACAAGATGAATTCTGGATATTCTTCAATGATACTTAGGTAAAACATGTCCTGCTCCCTTTCCTATGATCACTCAGTGTCTGGAACTGACATCATGCCTGCAGCTACAGGACACCATGTGACTAGTTCTGGTTAGTGAACAGTAAGGGAAAATGACCTATGAGATGTTGACCAGCAATTCTCTAGAGCTCTTTAATGTTTACCATATTTTAGGTCTTTTCTTTCAGGAGCCAGAGTAAGGTCAACCCAGAAGATAAAACCTCTTTGATTCACCCAAGCTACAGATGAGAATATATCTCAATTTGATCTGATTGCCTAAAGCTTGGGAGATGATACATATTATAGTATAATTTGTATCCAGACTAGTAAAAATATATATTGAATTTTGTGGGCAGGTAGGCTTGAAGTAGAATATTCTTTGCAGAAAAAGGGTTCTTTTTGCTACTGTTATGGTTTGGATGAAAATAGGTCTGTAGGCTAATATGTTTAAACAATTGGTCCCTTGTTAGGGGAGCTGTTTGGGGAGGATTTGAGAAAACTGCCATTGGGGTAAATATGAGAGATGAATTATAACATGAAATAAAATAAAATATTATGATCCAGTGAAGTTCTAAATTGAAGCTGTTGTTTCTGTCATTAAGTGAGTATAAAGTAAAGAGGTATGTGAATTTGTAAATAATTCACATATGAACCCCACAGCTGTCAGGGTCTCATAGCTTTCATGTTGCTCTTAACGATGTTGTCATTTGGTGAAACAATTGATTAGGCTTTGGGACTCTCCCGTGAGCAATGCTTTTCATTTAAAGGACTAAAGCATTTAAATGTGACACTTTTTTTTGTCTACACTGAAGGGTATGACTTAAGTTCTTTCTTTCTTTCTTTCTTTCTTTCTTTCTTTCTTTCTTTCTTCCTTCCTTCCTTCCTTCCTTCCTTTCTCTTTCTTTCTCTCTATCTCTTTTTCTTTCTTTCTTTCTTTCTTTCTTTCTTTCTTTCTTTTCCTTTCTTCCTTCCTTCCTTCCTTCCTTCCTTCCTTCCTTCCTTTCTCTTTCTTTCTCTCTATCTCTTTTTCTTTCTTTCTTTCTTTCTTTCTTTCTTTCTTTCTTTCTTTCTTTCTTTTCCTTCCTTCCTTCCTTCCTTCCTTCCTTCCTTTCTTTCTTTCTTTCTTTCTTTCTTTCTTTTTCCTTCCTTCCTTCCTTCCTTCCTTCCTTCCTTCCTTCCTTCCTTCCTTCCTCCCTCCCTCCCTCCTTGCTAGTGGCTCACTCCAAGAGTGATGTTTTCCTACAGAGTCACAATGAAAGCATTTCTCAAAGCTAAAGTATACATTCTCCTCAGCTAGAATACAGATAAAAATGATCTCTGTCCTACACCAGTGATCTCTGGAAGCTGGGCAGCTGCTTCATCTCTATTCATGAGAACTTGAAGAGACAAGTTCTGGAAAGGATATGATTCTCTTAGTTCTGTCTTCTTTCAGCTTCAAGGACTCATTGGAATTCAGGGCACAACAAATAGCATTTCAAATACTGCATCTGAGAGTAGGACACAGAAATGCTTAATTTCAGCCTGAATTGTCAAAGGAGGAAAGGAAGCATGCTGCAAACTTATCTGCTACAAAACCATAACAAAGGCAAAATAAGAAACCATTTTTCTAGGCTTTATCATTGTAATTCTTCAATAAATGCGGTCACCAACATCCACATAAACATGACATAATTAGTCCAGATATTTGAAAAGGGGTGGGATTATTTTGAGGAGATTGTCATGGGTAGCACTTTGAAATAATTAGCTGTTATCTTTCTTTCCTTTCCTTTCCTTTCCTTTCCTTTCCTTTCCTTTCCTTTCCTTTCCTTTCCTTTCCTTTCCTTTCCTTTCCTTTCCTTTCCCTTCCCTTCCCTTCCCTTCCCTTCCTTTCCTTTCCTTTCCTTTCCTCTTTTCTTTTCTTTTCTTTTCTTTTCTTTTCTTTTCTTTTCTTTTCTTTTCTTTTCTTTTCTTTTCTTTTCTTTGAGTTTCTTAGAGTTTCTCAGTCAGTTCATGCCAAACATTTTAAATTCTGTAAAACCGAAAGGAGTTAATATAATGTGGCTATAAGTTTAGACATGAAATTTTGCAAGCAGCAGATACTAATTAATCTGTGCAATTATATTCCAATTATTTTTAAGATCACTACATTTTACCAATGTTTTCATACTAAGATATTGAACCTTGTATGTAGTGATTGAAAGATATTAAATACTCACAAAGGAGTGTTGTATTTGATTTCTATGTGAAAACACTGAATATTATTAACAATTATTTCTTTCAGCATTATAGGCCTATAATTATATAGTCTTCAACATAGAATTATACTAAATTAAAACACATCCAAATAATGAAAGACATTTAATTTTACTAAAGTGGAAAAGATCTAGCATATGTTCTTAAATTTAAAATCAAATTTAAGGTTATTAAATATATTATAAAGAAATTTTCATAAAAATTCTGTATAAAAGGATGTGGAATATCAAAAATGCAGATGACTTGCACTATGTTCTCCCCGTCAGGGACAAGTGACAGCTACCCTGGCAGCAGCAATCGGGAATGTGTGAAAAGATGCCCCTTAAAAACTGACTTTGTTATTATTTGTATGTGTTTTTGTCTGTGTGTATATATGCCTGTCTGTCTAGTATGAGCGGAACTCAGAAGGCATCAGATTTCTCAGAACCAGTGTTACAAATGGCTGTAACTATCATGTGGGTTCTGGGAATTGAACTGAATTCCTTTGGGAGAGCACCCAGTGCTCTTAGCCATGAATCCGTTGCTCCAGACCCCAGGCTGACTTTTAAAATGCTTCTTGAAGTGATACATATTACCATGGCATATCATATCTTTGTAATTAAAATAAGTAACAACTATAAATAAATGCTAAAGATAGCAGCACTATAAAGTATCAATGGAGAGACCAGACATGTCTTACTATGTTTGTGTTTGGTAAGGAATGTCCATTTCTTTTTATTTTTTTCTAAATAGGCATCATTAAAGTCATTATCAATATTATCACCTTAAAGTTAATCCCTAAAAGAGTCTCTAAACTCTTCTTTGTTATTCAAAATGAACACACTAACATTCCATATAGAATAGGAGTTCATGTTTCAAATCACTTAAAGTTTAGCGATGTTTCACAATGTTTAATTATACAGAGATTGTTTTTCTTTGATCACTTAACCTTTGCTAAAAGTTTTATTCAGCTTAGCCTCTCTAAACCATGAATGATCTTCACTTTTGCCCTTTAGAACAGTGTGTGTTATGAATTTTTAGAACATGATTCAGCTATTTGAATAGAAATAATGGATTCTCTTAAGTAATGTTTCTCTGAGCCCAGAGGCACATTTAATTTGTGGATTAGGACTTTGAATAGCGCAACTGCCAGCATGATTATAGACTGCTTTGGGAATTACGAGCAAGACAAAGAACAAGGTCAGTACAAATGCTCTAGAAGCACCAGAGAAGGTGTGGAGAACAGATAGTCCCTATTTGTGACAGGTTACAGTTGCTCTCCCATCAGTTTTGTATGCATTTATTTGCATTGTGTATTATTTTTAAAAATTAAGCGTACTGTGTTCTAAATGGTGCCTGTTCTCTTTGTCTTATATGTTTAAACCAATGCCGACTGTTACTGGCTCACGGAGACTTTAAGGATGAAGTAAATATTAGATTTCTTTCAACTCACCACTGTTTAACTAATATTCCTAATTTTCTGATGCGATTAAGCTGTAAAAATTGTTGTCTCCAGGTCCAATCTGTCCAGAATGCAGGACAAGTGTGTTCGCTGCTGTGCTCGCTTCCCTTCTTCTCCATCCACTTACAGATTGAGTTTGTTGTTGATCCCAGCGCTGCCAATTTTACTTATTTCTGTAAATCGTGCAGGTAACTGCTATTATAATTACCTAATAGAATGAACAATAGCTTCAAGAACAAAAGTAGTATGAATATATAACAAATTAATTCTTCATAGTAATAGGCCTATAAGAATACTTCAGAAATTTTTATTTGAAACTTTGCCTAGATATAAAGTTATAAATTGGGATTTAATGAGGTGTCCTTGGGGTATATGCCCAGGAGTGGTATAGCTGGGTCTTGAGGTAGATTGATTTCCAATTTTCTGAGAAACTGCCATATTGACTTCCAAAGTGTAAGTTTGCACTCTTATGACCGTGTTCAATTATATTCATAGCAGTTTGTTCGTAATAGTGAGAAACTAGAAAGAACCTAGATGTCCTGCAACCAAAGGATGGGTAAAGAAAATGTTCACAATGGAGTATTACTCAGAAGATGTTAAAACAATGGAATCCTGCAATTTACAAGCAAATAGATGGAACTAAAAACAATCATCTGGGGGAGGTAGGTAACCCAGACCTAGGAATACAAACATGGTATGTGATCACTCATGGGTATATATAGTGCAGGTAATCACTATTATAATTACCTAATAGAATGAACAAGAACAAGAGTAGTATGAATATATAACAAATTAATTCTTCATAGTCATAGGTCTATAAGAATACTTCAGAAAATTTTATTTGAAACTTTGCCTAGATATAAAGTTATAAATTGGGATTTAATGAGGTATCCTTGGAGTATATGCTCAGGAGTGGTATAGCTGGGTCTTGAGGTAACTTGATTTCCTGTAAAACGAAAAACAATTGTTCATCGGTCCACAGTCCCAGAGAGGCTAAGTAACAAGAGAAATAGCAGCTCATGGATCTCCATGAGAAGGGAAAATAGGATAGGTTTTTCAAGAGGAGTGGGATCAGAGCAGGTTGTGAACAGGAAGAATAAAGTACGGGGGAGGGAGGGAGAGATAATGGGAGAAACTACTGGAATTAGAGGCCATGTCAGGGGCAGATAGAAACATAGTGCATTGAAAATTCCATGGAATCTATATGATTAAACCTAGCAAAGACATCTACACCTATACTTTGTCCTGCCTGTAGAGTCTGCTGAGTCTAGCAGAATCATCATCAAAGAGACCACAGACATTTTATCCAGCAAATTGATGGGAACATATACGTAGTATCACAGTCAACCATTAGGGAGAGCTTGGCCAGTCCTGCTGAGGTGCAGTGCAGGGAAGGATTGGAGGAACCAGAGGGGTCAAGGATACACCAGGAGAACATGGCCCACAGAACAAACTGACTGGGACTCGTGATAATCTAAGTGATCAGGGAACCTGTAGGGATCTGACCTAGGTCCTTTCCTTAAATGTTATGGCTGAGCACCTTGGTGTTCTCGTGGAAATCCTAACAGTGGGGAAGATGCCTGTCCCTGATTCTTTTGACTCCTGTGGGACCCTTATCTCACTTCTAGGTTGCCTTGTTCATCCTTGATGTAATGGTGTGTACCTGGACTTATTATGACTTGTTATGCTATGTTTCCTTGATGGTTCTGAGAGGCCTGCTCTTCCCTGAGGGAAGAGATATTGGGGATGGTATTTGGGGGAGAGGGATTTTTCCTTACTCTTTCAGCATTCAATACTCTAGGTAAGAAATTTGGCTACTGATATTTTCATAAGCCTTTACCTAACGAAATTGTTATTGATTGTGGACTACTTTTGGGGATTGGTTTGATCTGTCCAATTTTATGTCAGTCTCGGGATTAGAACCCATCCTAAGCAGCTTTATGCACTGAGCCATCTTGCTGACACCAGAAATATTTTATGAAGAAAGTTCATTTTACGTGTCACATTGATTTAAGGATATCCAGATGCTGGTAGAATAGTTTTTCTAGATACAGTTTTGATAATTTTTCTGAAAGGGTTAAGCCTTTTATTAATAGACCAAGTAAATATCTATCACTATTTCTGTGAACGAATGTCATACTGAGGACTACGAGAACAACATATTTCCCCATAGTTCCTCACCAGAGCACCTTGAGGCTTCAGGTTCTTGACCTAACACCTGGGCCACCCTATCCTAAAGGAATCAGACATTGTTGAATTTCAGCAATGGTCCTCCTAGTTCTCCACTTTGTTGACTATAGATTGTAAAATCTCTCAGCCTTCAAACCACAGTGAGCTAACTCCTTCTAAGGTTTGTCTTCTAGTTATTTCTATACTATTGCTTGTATTCCTTTAAGGAACCTAACTAATGTACTTGTATTCTCTTGGTAAAGATTTTAAAATAATGTACCTTGGTGTGGATATTTTTAGTTCTTATTCTAAATATATCATGGGCCACAATGCTGAAATTTTTGTCTTTGAGTTCTAAAACCATTATGCTTTACACATTTCTTTCCTTTACCTTTTGGATTAGTGTTGATCACAAAAATTGAGTCATTTCATTTGATCCAATTCTCCCCCCACCACAGATAATTATTTTCCATGATTTCATTATCTTTCATGTATTTTAAATTCCAGAAGCCTTGCCTTGTTATTTAACTATGTTTTAAATGTGGAGTACATATATTTCTGTGTTCTAAGAAGTATCCTATGCCTATTTTGTCTGTAAGGTTAATTAGATTCTACTTCCTTCCTTGTCTCTTTTCTCCCATCTCATTTTTGTTCTGAAGTTATCTTCTGCTCTGGGCACCAACATAATTTAGGCCCATGCATTGTTCCTGTTGTTAGTTAAAGACTTTATAGCTGTACAGTGTTTCCTGTCAGTGGACTGATTTATAATTAACATAAGCACTTACAAATTAGATGTCCTTTTTTGGTGATCCTTTGCCCTGTGGACTGATGCTCTGTACTACAGCCCCCAAATCCTCCATTGAGTGAATGCAAGTCTTCATTGTCTGTCTTCATGGGTGTAGTTAACTTCCGTAGGTTTCCATTTTTCTTCCAGAAACTTAGGTAGGGCTTGATTTGTAGATTGATATTGTTTTCATTTGACTTTATCATAGAATATCTTATTTTCTCCATCTATGGTAATTGAAAGTTTTTCTGGGTATAATAATTTGGGCTGGCATCTCTGGTCCTTTAGAATCTGTAGCACATATTGTCAGTCCCTTCTGGCTTTTAGAGTCTGCTTTGAAACATCAGGTATAATCCTCATAGGGCTTCATTCATGTGAAACCTGGAATTTTTCCCTTGCAGCATTTAATATTTGTGGTGGTTTGAATAAGAGTAGCTCACAGTGGCTCAGCGATGTGAATCAAGAGGAAGTGGAACTATTAAGATATGTGGCTTTATTGGAGTATTTATGACCTTTCTGAAGGAAGTGTTTAACTGGATGTGGGATTTTGGTTTTCAAATACTCAAGCCAGGCTCACTGTCTCTATTTCTTACAGATGCCTGAGGATCTCTCAGTAACCTCTTGAGAACTCTCCGTAACCTCTTGAGCACCAGGTCTTCATATGTTCTGCAATTCTTTACATCATGATGAGAGTGGACTAAACATGAAATGCAAGCCAGCACCAATTAAATGATTTTTTATAAGAGCTGCTGTGCTCACCATGTAACTACACAGCAATAGAAACCCTAATAAAGACTGTATTAAGTTCTGTACATATGGTGTCTTGATTATTATGTGCCAAGGGGACTTTCTTTTCTGGTCCATTTTATTTGGTATACTGTATCCTTGTACATCTATAGGCATAGCCTTGTTTAGGTTAGGAAAATTTTCTTCTATGATTTTGTTGAAAGCTATTTCAGAGCTGGGATTCTTCTTCCTTCCTACATTATTATTGTTCTTATGCTTGATCTTAACCATAATGTCCCAGATTTCCTGCATGTTTTCTGTCAGAAATTCTTCACATCTAACATTTTTTTGATGTATCCATTTCTTCTACAGTACCTTAAAGGCCTGAGAGTCCCTCTTCCATCTCTTGTATTCTGTTTTGAAAAGTTTGCCTCTAGAGTTCCTCTTCAAATTCCTATAAATTTCATTTCTGAAATTCTCCCAGTTGGTGGTTGCTATTATTGTTGTTATTGATGATGATGATGTTCTTCTTTTATATTAATTCTATTTCCCTTTTCAGGTTTTGAATAGTTTTATTAATTTTCTTCCATTGTTTGTGTTTCCATAAATTTCTTTAAGAGATTTGTTCATTTCTTCTTTTAGGACCTCTATCATCTTCATATAGTTGGTTCTTGGCCCTTGCTTGTATTTCAGCTATGTTAGGTTATTTGGGGAGGGCTGTGGTAGGATAGCTGGGCTCTCCTGGAGACATACTGCCCTAGATGGCACTGATTGTGTTTTTGTGCTAGCATCTGGGCATTTGGGTTTGTAATGACATACGTCAAGGTGATCATTTCTGTACTTGCCTTTGTTAGGTCAGAGTTTTGTTCCTTAATTTCTAATTCCTTTCTGGATTTTCAGAGTGTGTGATAGCTAAACATTTCCTATCAGGAAGGTTTCTTTGGCCTGGCAATTGTGGTCACTGAGTGTTAAAGGATAAATATGCTTCTGTGTATTGGAAATGGGGATAGGTTCAGGATAATAGGGCGTCCATAGGAGGAAGAAGAGCAATGCTCGACAAGGGTATCCTTACTTCTTCCCTTCGGAATGGATTATATAGTGAAGAGAGGCATGGTGAAAAGCATACCCTGGCCTGCTCAGCTGGTGTATTCACAGGGAATGGCTACTGAGGATAAAGGCTGGGATAGCTGCATGAGCTAGGAAGGGATGCTTGGATATCTTTGTGATCTGTTGGGGGAAATGGAGTCAGAGAAGAAAAGGAGACTGCAGCAGGTTTTCTGCTATAGACTCTGGGGAATTGGACCTGGAGGACCAGCGTTGATCTGCCTTCTCTTTATGGTCTGTTGGCCTTATACTGGACGTTCTGGTATAAACCTGTCTTTGACAAGTAGTAGAGGAGTTTATGAGCCAGAGTAGTTAAGAAGCAGATTTTTCAGGTACTCTCTGCTTTATTAACATAGTGAGTTTATGTCTCTGAAACTGGTGGGCCTGAATGGTAAGCTCTCTACACCAACTTCTGAAGCAATCAAAGAATTTCTCCTGTCCTAGAGTGATGACTGCTTGATACTCCCAGAGGGGTATTTGAACCATTGTGACTACTAAGCATGCTTGGATTTCTGTACTGTTTTTACATTAAATATAATATATTTTATGATTGTGTTTTCAGAAAGGCAAATACAGTCTAAAAAGATGATGATTGGTTTTATTATTATTATTATTATTATTATTATTATTATTATTATTATATCTGACTGTGAAATAATTTCAAACACTTTTGAGCAGCCCTAAATGTATCAGAGACCTTCATCCCTGTGTCCCTCTACCTAATGCCTTTGGCCTAGCTCCCCCGCCTTCTATAGATGAGGAAGGCATTTGGGCTCTGGCTGTTTCCCTTTTTCTCCCGGTCCTCCTTCACTTGCCATTGCCCTCTCAGCACGCTGGTGCCATCATATCAATCCGACCTTCAGAAATGCACTGGTGTTCTTCCTGCTGGCTTAACCGTTAGACTGTGTACTGTTCATTCTCAGCTCTTGTAAACACTGACCTCTTTCTCTTGCCTTTCATATATCTAGCATTTGTTAATGTGTGCCAACTGCTGTCACCATGTCTTCTGGCATGTTTTTGGTGGTATTGTTCATATTCTTTAGTTATAGACACGGAGGGCAGCGGTGAATGCTTTTGCAGAGTCTCACCCCTTTCCCTGAGGTGCCTGCAGGGAAACACCAGCACCTTCTGAGCTTCCCTGCAAAGCTGTACAACAGGATTTTCAAGAACGGCGAACTGCTCTAGATAGACGAGGCAAGAACTGTGTGTTCACATTCTCAGTCTCTTCTGTGCTCTCACACCACTTATTATTTCCATTTTCTACCAATAACAGGACTTCTGGCGGGTTTGAAGGATGAGTCATCCCCATCTATGTCATGAACAGCATCGGTTGTCACTCTCCTAGAAATCAGAAAAAAAAAGCCACTAAAAGGCTAGGTTCTTATGCTTTTTTTTTTTTTTAGTTATTTTTATTTTCTATATTCTATGTTTACATTTCAAAGGCTTTCCCCTTTCCCAGTTGCCACCCACCATAGTTCCCATAGTTCTTCTCCCCCCCAACTATTCCCCAATCATTCCCCCTCCCCCCTCGGTTTCTTTACTAAACTGGATGCAATCTTTACATGCCCAGGGTCCTCTCCTTTCTTCTTCTTGGGAATCATTTGACTTGCTATTTGTGTCTTGAGTATTTAGGGCTTCTGGGCTCATTAATATCCACTTATCAGTGATTGCATTTCATGTGCATTCTTTTGTGATTGGGTTAGCTCACTCAGGATGATATTTTCCAGGTCTAACCATTTACCTACAAATTGCATGAATTCATTTTTTTTTATTGCTGAGTAGTATTCCATTGCATAAATATACCACATTTTCTGTATCCATTCCTCCTTTGAGGGATATTTGGGCTCCTTCCAATTTCTGGCTATTATAAACAAGGCTGCTATAAACATAGTGGAACATGTGTCTTTATTGCATGTAGGGGAATCCTCTGGGTATATGCCCAGGAGTGGTATGCCAGGGTCCTCTGGAAGTGCCATGCCCAATTTTCTGAGGAACCGCCAAACTGATTTCCAGAGTGGTTTTACCATTTTGCAATCCCACCAACAGTGGAGGAGTGTTCCTCTTTCTCCACATCCTCGCCAGCACTTGTTGTCTCTTGAGTTTTTAATCTTAGCCATTCTGACTGGTGTGAGGTGGAATCTCAGGGTTGTTTTGATTTGCATTTCCCTGATGACTAATGATGTTGAACATCTCTTAAGGTGTTTCTCGGCCATCCGAATTTCTTCTGGTGAAAATTCTTTTTTTAGCTCTGTGCCCCATTTTTTGATAGGGTTATTTGTTTCTTTGCGGTCTAACTTCTTGAGTTCTTTGTATATATTGGATATTAGCCCTCTGTCGGATGTGGGGTTGGTAAAGATCTTTTCCCACTTTGTTGGTTGCCGTTTTGTCCTTCTGACAGTGTCCTTTGCTTTGCAGAAACTTTGTAATTTTATGAGGTCCCATTTGTCGATTCTTGATCTTAGTGCGTACGCTATTGGTGTTCTGTTCAGGAACTTTTCCCCTGTGCCCAAGTCCTCCAGGGTCTTCCCAAGTTTCTTTTCTAATAGTTTCAGTGTGTCTGGTTTTATGTGGAGGTCCTTGATCCACTTGGAGTTGATCTTAGAGCAAAGAGATAAGAGTTGGTCAATTTGCATTCTTCTGCATGTTGACCTCCAGTTGAACCAGCACCATTTGTTGAAAAGGCTATCTTTATTCCATCGGATGGTTGTGGCTCCTTTATCAAAGATCAAGTGACCATAAGTCTGTGGGTTAATTTCAGGGTCTTCAATCCTGTTCCATTGATCTGTTTGCCTGTTGCTATACCAATACCATGCAGTTTTTAACACAATTGCTCTGTAGTACTGCTTGAAGTCAGGGATATTGATTCCCCCAGAAGTCCTTTTATTGTTGAGAATAGTTTTAGCTATCCTGGGTTTTTTGTTGCTCCAGATGAATTTGAGAATTGCTCTTTCTAGATCTATGAAGAATTGAGTTGGGATTTTGATGGGGATTGCATTGAATCTGTATATTGCTTTTGGCAAGATGGCCATTTTTACTATATTGACCCTGCCAATCCAGGAGCAAGAAATATTTTTCCATCTTCTGAGGTCTTCTTCGATTTCTTTCTTCAAGGACTTGAAGTTCCTGTTGTACAGATCTTTCGCTTGTTTAGTTAGAGTTACGCCAAGATACTTTATGTTGTTTGTGGCTATTGTGAAGGGTGTTATTTCCCTAATTTCTTTCTCAGCCTGCTTGTCCTTTGAGTACAAGAAGGCCACTGACTTGCTTGAGTTGATTTTATAACCTGCCACTTTGGTGAAGTTGTTTATCAGCTGTAGAAGTTCTCTGGTGGAGTTTTTTGGGTCGCTTAGGTAAACTATCATATCGTCTGCAAATAATGATAGTTTCACTTCTTCCTTTCCAATTTGTATCCCTTTGACTTTATTATGTTGTCTAATTGCTCTTGCTAGAACTTCAAGTACTATATTGAAAAGATATGGAGAGAGAGGGCTGCATACAGGAAACACATCTCAGTGTTAAAGACAAACACTACCTTAGAGTAAAAGGCTGGAGGACAATTTTACAAGCAAATGGTCTCAGGAAACAAGCTGGAGTAGCCATTCTAATATCAGATAAAATTGACTTTCAACCTAAAATCATCCAAAGAGACTCAGAAGGTCACTTCTTGCTGGCCAAAGGGAAAATCCACCAGGAAGAGCTCTCAATACTGAACATCTATGCTCCAAATGCAAGGGCACCCTCATTCGTAAAAGAAACCTTACTAAAGCTTAAAGCACACATTACACCTAACACAATAATTGTGGGTGACTTCAACACCCCACTCTCCTCAATGGACCGATCAGGAAAGCAGAAACTAAACAGGGACACAGTGAAACTAATTGAAACTCTGGAACAAATGGATTTAACAGATATATATAGAACATTTCATCCTAAAGCTAAAGAATATACCTTTTTCTCAGCACCGCATGGTACCTTCTCCAAAATAGACCATATAATCGGTCACAAGACAGATGTCAACAAATACAAGAAGATCGAGCTAATCCCATGCCTCTTATCAGATCACCATGGAGTAAGAGTGGTCTTCAATAGCAACAAAAACAACAGAAAGCCCACATACACATGGAAACTGAACAATACTCTACTCAATGACACCTTGGTCAAGGAAGAAATAAAAAAAGAAATCAAAGACTTTTTAGAATTCAATGAAAATGAAGGTACAACCTACCCAAATCTATGGGACACAATGAAAGCAGTGCTAAGAGGAAAACTCATAGCTCTAAGTGCATCCAAAAAGAAACTGGAGAGAGCATACACTAGCAGCTTAACGGCACACCTTAAAGCCCTGGAAGAAAAAGAAGTTAATTCACCCAGGAGGAGTAGAAGACAAGAAATCATCAAACTCAGGGCTGAAATCAATCAAATAGAAACAAAGTGAACCATACAAAGAATCAACAAGACCAGGAGCTGGTTCTTTGAGAAAATCAACAAGATAGATAAACCCTTAGCCAGACTAACCAAAGGACACAGAGACAGTATACAAATTAACAAAATTAGAAATGAAAAGGGAGACATAACAACAGAAACTGAGGAAATTCAAAAGATCATCAGATCCTACTACAAAGGTCTATACTCAAAACAACTGGAGAATCTGGAGGAAATGGACAATTTCCTAGACAGATATCAAATACCAAAATTAAATCAGCATCAAGTAGACCAGCTAAATAGTCCCATAACCCCTAAAGAAATAGAAGGGGTTATAGAAAGCCTCCCAACCAAAAAAAGTACGGGACCAGATGGTTTTAGTGCAGAATTCTACCAGACCTTCAAAGAAGACTTAACACCAATACTCTCCAAACTATTCCACAAAATAGAAACAGAAGGGACACTGCCCAACTCATTCTTCGAAGCCACAATTATGCTAATTCCTAAACCACAAAAAGATCCAACAAAGAAAGAGAACTTCAGGCCAATTTCTCTGATGAATATAGATGCAAAAATACTAAATAAAATTCTTGCTAACCGAATCCAAGAGCACATCAAAACGATCATCCACCATGATCAAGTAGGCTTCATCCCAGGGATGCAGGGATGGTTCAATATACAGAAATCCATCAATGTAATCCACTACATAAACAAACTGAAAGAAAAAAACCACATGGTCATCTCATTAGATGATGAAAAAGCATTCGACAAAATTCAGCATCCCTTCATGCTAAAAGTCTTGGAAAGAGCAGGAATTCAAGGCCCATACCTAAACATAGTAAAAGCAATCTACAGCAAACCAGTAGCCAACATCAAAATAAATGGAGAGAAACTTGAAGCATTCCCACTAAAATCAGGGACTAGACAAGGTTATTATGCTTTTAAAAATGTATGCCTTATGAAAATTTTATGGTATAGTTTCAGTGATTCATTGGAAAGAAGGTACTAATAATGTGTTCATTAAGAAAATTTGAATCATAAACCCTTGTATAAAATTTTAAAATAAAATAATTATGACTAAAGGAAAATACATGTGATATTAATTTTCAGTTGTCTGCAGAAAAGTTCATACTTGGATTTTTGTGTGCATGTGATCAGTATATAAAGATGTATTAATTTATCTTAGGATTTAGAAATTAATTTAATCTATGAGAATAGTAAAATGATCATGATATTTTTTCCTCTGTGAAAGTGTCATACTGTCCCCTTCCTCTGGTGATAAATGAATAGACACAGATATGCAGAGGTACATGATAAATGCAAGACATACTAAAGCATATTAAATTGTAAACATCTCTTGGTCATATCAGATACTAGGAAAAGTTATTTGAAAGGTTGCCATGAGAAGAAATAAAAAATAATCAGGAGACTGGTACTTTTCTTTCATCTCAAGATGAAAACCAAAAGCACCAAAACAAAACCAAAATCAACAAAAGGAGATGTTGCCTTCAGAATATGCTATTTTAGCATTAAGTATAATGACAAAATTCCTAAAAAAATTGTCATTAAAAATAATGGCAAAATAAAAATAAATGTTATTTCATGTATAATTTTTATTTCTTTAACTATAAAAAAGGACTTTCTGATATTGAAGGCTGTTTAAACTTATTCACGAGCACTTAACACAACATTTTTATTTTACCAATGGGCTATAATATCCTATGTGTTTTCTCCCACCAAAATTAAATATAGCATCAAAAGGTATATCTCCAGAAGAATAACATTAAGGAAATTAACATACAGAATGCCTGTAAATACACAGTAAAACAGGACAAGGTAACAAATAACAAATAAAATAGAAACAATTCCTAATATAGTAAGTATGAGCTGAATACCTCAATTATCACTTCAAGATATGAATTTCTATACATTTTCCAGAGTGGAAACCAAAATAAGAATCAACAGTGTATTATCTGTTAGAAATTTATGATAAATGTAAAAAAGATGAGTAAACTAAAATGGATGGTGAAATAAGTATTATGCTGCCATCATACTGTAAAGAACTAAAATTCTGTAGAGAAGGAAATGTTAATTCTGCACAAAGCACAATTTAGAATAACAAAGTTATTAATGATAAAGAGAGATAGTAAGTAAAACTACAACAGAGGATTTAAAATACAAAATATATCCCTAACACTAGCATTAAAATCCATAATAATATTAATTGAAATGAAATAGGGATATGCAAGTTCATTATTATGAAAAGAGGTTTCCACACCTTCTCTTGATACACAATGTGGCACATGTATATCTATAGATACAAGCCCAGAGACCTAAGTCCATCCATATAAACTCTTCACAAAATACTATAGTAGAAGATCAATTTGCTTCAACATTACAACACTCAACAGAATATACCACTCATAAAAAAATAATTTAATACATTCAAAATAATATAATCCATATGAATAAACACAAGGAATAAATTCTGAATGGTTTTGTTCAGTTTTGTCTACTGTAAAAATTGCCAGAGACTATGCAGTTCAGCCTACGAATTAGGAAGATTTTGACAATAAATACTTGTTCTTCCTATTCTGGGGTTGGTAAATAAAAATTTTGGCACTTTCTGATCTTGTATCTGGTGAGGACCCACTTCCTAGTTTTCATGTGCTCATATGTCCATTGAGTCATCACATTGCAGAGCAAAGACCAGCTCATCATTTTTCCAAATTCACAAATTTCATTCTGAGGCTACCACTTAGGTATCCAATTAACTATCAAAGACCCTGTGTGGTTTAGGTATCAGAGTAATTGTTGCTTCATAGAAAGAATTGGGTAGTGTTCCTTTTGTTTCTATTTTGTAGAATAGTTTGAAGAGTATTGATTTGAAGGTCTGATAGAACTCTGCAATAAACCCATCTGATCCTGAACTATTTTGACTTTGCAGACTATTAATGACTGCTTCTATTTCATTTCAGGTTATGGGACTGATTAGATCATATCTCTGATGCTGATTTAACTTTGGTACCTAGTATCTGTTTAGAAAATTGTCCATTGCATCCAGTTTTTCAAGTTGTGTTGAGGATAGGCTTTTGTAGTAGAATCTGATGATTTTTTGGATTTCCTCACTTTCTGTTGTTATATCTCCCTTTTCATTTCTGATTTTGTTAATTTGGATACTGTCTCTGTGTCCCCTGGTTAGTCTGGCTAATTCTTGTTGATTTTCTCAAAGAACCAGCTCCTGTTTTTGTTGATTGTTTGTATAGTTCTTTTTATTTCTACTTGGTTGATTTCAGCCCTGAGTTTGCTTATTTCCTGCTGTCTTGTCCCCTAGGGTGTATTTGTTTCTTTTTGTTCTAAAGATTTCAGAGGTATTGTCATGCTGCTATTGTATGTTTTCTCCAGTCTCTTTTGGAGACACTCAGAGTTATGAGGTTTCCTCTTAGCACTGCTTTCATTGTGTCCCATAAGTTTGGGTATGTTGTGGCATCATTTTTATTAATTTTAATGTTTAATTTCTTTATTTCTTTTCTTTTTTTTTAATTTTTTAATTTTTTTTGTTTGTTTGTTTTTTTTTTTTCGAGACAGGGTTTCTCTGTGTGGTCCTGGCTGTCGTGGAATTCACTCTGTAGACCAGGCTGGCCTCAAACTCAGAAATCCTCCTGCCTCTGCCTCCCAAGTGCTGGGATTACAGGCGTGTGCCACCACACCCGCCTAATTTCTTTATTTCTTCCTTGACAAACTTATCATTGAAAAGAGTGTTGTTCAGCTTCCATGTGTATGTGAATGTTCTATTGTTTTTGCTGTTATTGAAGACCAACCTTAGCCCATGGTGATCTGATATAATGCATGGAATTATTTCAATCTACTAGTATTTGTTCAGGCCTGTTTTTGTGAATGTTATATGGTCAACTTTTGAGAAGGTACTATGAGGTGCTGAGAAGAAAGTATATTCTTTTGCTGTAGAAAAATGTTATATATACATAACAGATATAAATGTGTGTGTGTGTGTGTTTGTGTGTGTGTGTGTGTGTGTGTTAAATCCATTTGTTCATTTTGTTCATAACATTCATAAGGTTTACTGTTTCTCTGTTTAATTCCTGCTTCTAATATCTGATCATTGATGAAAGTAGGTTGTTGAAGTCTCCCACTATAATTGTATGAGGTGCAATGTATGATTTGAGCTTTAGTAAAGCTTCTTTTATTAATGTGGTACCCTTGCATTTGGAGCATAGATGTTCAGAATTGAGAGTTCTTCTTTGTAGATTTAACCTTTGATGAGTATAAAGTATACTTTTTTATTTTTTATTTTCAATATTCTTTGTTTACATTCCAAAGGCTTTCCCCCTTTCCCAGTTTCCCCCTCACCATATGTCCAATAAGTCCTCTTCCCCCCCACCCCCACCTATTTCCCAATCACACACCTCCCACCATTTCTCTGTTCTGGTACTCTCCTACAAAACTGTATCCAGTCTTTTCAGGACCAGGGTCCTCTCCTTCCTTCTTTTTGGGAATCTTTTCACTTGCTAATTATGCCTGGAGTATTCAGAGCTTCTGGGCTCATTAATATCCACTTATCAGTGATTGCATTTCATGTGTATTCATTGGGCATGACACTTCCAGAGGACCTTGTCATACCACTCCTGGGCATATACCCAGACGATTCCCCTGCATACAATAAAAACACATGCTCCAGTGGAAGGAGCCCAGATGTCCCTCAAAGGAGGAATGGATACAGAAAATGTGGTATATTTATACAATGGAACACTACTCAGCAATTAAAAATAATGAATTAATACAATTTGTAGGCAAATGGTTGGATCTGGAAAATATTTATTTTTATTGAATATATACTATATTTACATTTCATTTCCCCTTTTCTGGTTGCCTGCCCCGCAAAGGTCCCACATGCCCTTTTCCCTCCCTGTGTTCCCCCATCCACCCCTTCCCACTTCCCTGTTCTGGTATTCCCCTACACTGATGCTTTGAGCCTTTCCAGAACCAGGGTCTACTCCTTCCTTCTTGTCAGACATCATTTGGTATGTGGATTGTGTCTTTGGTGTCCCAAGACGGTAGGCTAATATCCACTTATCAGTGAGTGCATACAATGGGTATTCTTTTGAGACTGGGTTACCTCACTTAGTATGATGTTCTCCAGCTCCATCCATTTCTCTAAGAATTTCATGAATTCATTATTTCTAATGGCTGAATAGTACTCCATTGTGTATATATACCTCATTCTTTGTATCCATTTTTCTGTTGAGGGACATCTGGGTTCTTTCCAGCTTCTGGCTATTATAAATAAGGCTTCTATGAACATAGTGGAGCATGTATCCTTGTTGCATGCTGGGGAATCTTCTGGGTATATTCCCAGGAGTGGTATGGCTGGGTCCTCCAGAATTATCATGTCCAGTTTTCTGAGGAAATGCCAGACTGATTTCCAGAGTGGTAGTATCAGCTTGCAGTCCCACCAGCAGTGGAGGAGTGTTCCTCTTTCTCCACATCCTAGCCAATACCTGCTGTTTCCTGAGTTTCTAATCTTAGCCATTCTGACTGGTGTGAGGTGAAATCTCAGGGTTGTTTTGATTTGCATTTCCCTAATGACTAAGAATGTTGAACATTTCTTAAGGTGCTTCTCAGCCATCTGAATTTCTTCAGGTAAAAAGTATTTGTTTGGCTCTGTACTCCATTTTTGATAGGGTTATTTGGTTTTCTGGGGTCTAACTTCTTGAGTTCTTTGTATACATTGGATATTAGCCCTCTGTCAGATGTAGGGTTGGTGAAGATCTTTTCCCAATTTGTTGGTTGCCGATTTGTCCTTTTGACATTGTCTTTTGCCTTACAAAACTTTGTAATTTTATGAGGTCCCATTTGTCTATTCTTGATCTTAGAGCATAAGCTATTGGTGTTCTGCTCAGTAACTTTATCCCTGAGCCAATGTCCTCAAGAGTCTTCACCAGTTTCTTTTCTATTAGTTTTAGTGTGTCTGGTTTTATGTGGAGGTCCTTGATCAACTTGGAGTTGAGCTTAGTACAAGCAGATAAGAGTGGATCAATTCTCATTCTTCTGCATGTTGTCCTCCAGTTGAGCCAGCACCATTTGTTGAAAAGGCTATCTTTTTCCACTGGATGTTTTCAGGTCCTTTGTCGAAGATCAATTGGCCATAGATGTGTGGGTTCAATACTGGGTCTTCAATCCTATTCCATTGATCCACCTCTCTGTCACTGTACCAATACCACGCAGTTTTTAATACTACTGGTCTGTAGTGTTGCTTGAGGTCCGGGATATTGATTCCCCCAGAAGATCTTTTACTGTTGATGATAGTTTTAGCTATCCTGGGTTTTTTGTTATTCCAGATGAATTTGAGAATTGCTCTTTCTAACTCTATGAAGAACTGAGTTGGGATTTTGACGGGGATTGCATTGAATCTGTAGATTGCTTTTGGCAAGATTTCCATTTTAACTATATTAATCCTGCCAACCCAGGAGCATGGATTCAGACCTGAAGTATTTGTCATATAAACCTTTCACTTGTTTGGTTAGTCACTCCAAGATACTTTATATCATTTGTGGCTATTGTGAAGGGTGTCATTTCCCTAATTTCTTTCTCAGCCTGCTTATTCTTTGAGTATGGGAAGGCTACTGATTTGCTTGAGTTGATTTTATAACCAGCCACATTGCTGAAGTTGTTTATCAGTTGTAGGAGTTCTCTGGTGGAGTGTTTTGGGTCACTTAAATAAACTATCATATCATCTGCAAATAGTGATAGTTTGACTTCTTCCTTTCCAATTTGTATTCCTTTGACTTCCTTATGTTGTTGAATTGCTCTAGCTAGTACCTAAAGTACTATATTGAAATGATATTGTGAGAGGGGGCAGCCTTGTCTAGTCCCTGATTTTAGTGGGATTGCTTCAAGTTTCTCTCCGTTTACTTTGATGTTGGCTACTGGTCTGCTGTAAATTGTTTTTACTATGTTTAGGTATGGGCCTTGAATTCCTGTTCTTTCCAAGACTTTTTAGCATGAAAGGATGCTAAATTTTGTCAGATGCTTTTTCAGCATCCAATGAGATGACCATGTGTTTTTTTTTCTTTCAGTTTGTTTATGTAGTGGATTACACTGAAGGATTTTCATATATTGATCCATCCCTGCATCACTGGGATGACGCCAACTTGATCATGGTGAATGATTGTTTTGATGTGTTCTTGGATTCAGTTGGCAAGAATTTTATTAAGTATTTTTGCATCAGTGTTCATAAGGGAGATTGGTCTGAAGTTCTTTTTCTTAGTTGGATCTTTGTGTGATTTTGGTATCAGAGTAATTATGGCTTTGTAGAATGAGGTGGGTAGTGTTCCTTCTATTTCTGTTTTGTGGAATAGTTTGAAGAGTATTGGTATTAAGTCTTCTTTGAAGGTCTGATGGAATTCTGCACTAAAACCATCTGGTCTTGGGGGTTTTTTGGTTAGAAGACTTTCTATGACATCTTCTATTTCTTTGGGGGTTGTGGGAATGTTTAGATGATCTATTCGATCCTGATTTAATTTTGGTATTTGGTCTAGGAAATTGTCCATTTCCTCTAGATTCTCCAGTTGTGTTCAGTATAGGCTATTGTAGTAGGACCTAATGATTTTTTTTAATTTCCTTAGTTTCTGTTGTTATATCTCCCTTTTCATTTCTAATTTTGTTAATTCGAATACTGTCTCTGTGCCCTTTGTTAAGTCTGGCTAAGGTTTATCTATCTTGTTGATTTTCTCAAAGATTCAGCTCCTGGTTTTGTTGATTCTGTTAAGGTTCTCTTTGTTTCAACTTGATTGATTTCAGCCCTGAATTTGATGATTTCCTGTCTTCTACTCCTCCTGGGTGGAATAGCTTCTTTTTGTTCCAGAGCTTTCAGGTGCGCCATTAAGTTGCTAGTATATGCTCTTTCCTGTTTCTTTCTGGAGGCACTCAGCGCTATGAGTTTTCCTCTTAGCACTCCTTTCCTTGTGTCCCATAGATTTGAGTATATTGTGCCTTCATTTTCATTAAATTCTAAAAAGTCTTTGATTTCTTTCTTTGTTTCTTCCTTGACTAAGGTATCATTGAGTAGAATATTGTTCAGCCTCCATGTGTATGAGGACTGTCTGTTGTTTTTGTTGCTATTGAAGACCACTCTTACTCCATGGTGATCTGATAGGAGGCACGGGATTAGTTTGATCTTCTTATATTTGTTGAGGTCTGTCTTGTGACCAATTATATGGTCGATTTTGGAGAAGGTACCATGAGGTGTTGAGAAAAAGGTATAGTCTTTTGCTTTAGGATGAAATGTTCTATATATATATCTGTTAAATCCAATTGGTCCAAAGTTTCAATGAGGTTCCCTGTGCCTCTGTTTAGCTTCTGTTTTCCTGATTGTTCCATTGAGGATAGTGGAGTGTTGAGGTCCCCCACAAATATTGTGTTAAGTGCAGTGTGTGCTTTGAACTTTAGTAAAGTTTCTTTTAAGAATGAGGGTGACCTTGCATTTGGAGCATCGATGTTTAGAATTGTGAGTTCTTCTTGGTGGATTTTTCCTTTTACCAGCAAGAAGTGACTTTCTGTTTCTCTTTTGATGACTCTAGGTTGAAAGTCAACTTTATCTGATATTAGAATGGCTATTCCAGCTTGCTTCCTGTGACCATTTGCTTGTAAAATTGTCTTCCAGCCCTTTCTCTAAGGTAGTGTTTGTCTTTGACCCTGAGGTGTGTTTCCTGTATGCAGCAAAATGTAGGGTCCTGTTTCCATATCCAGTCTTTTATTCTATGTCTTTTTGTTGGGGAATTGAGTCCATTGATGTTGAGATATTAAGGAATAGTGATTATTTCTTCCTATCATTTTTGATTTTTTTTGTTTTTGTTTTTGTGTGGTTATCTTCTTTTGAGTTTGATGGAAGAAGGTTACTATCTTGCTTTTTCCAGGGTGTTGTTTCCCTCCTTGTATTGGAGTTTTCCTCCTATTATCCTTTGTAGAGCTGGGTTAGTGGAAAGATATTGTGTGAATTTGGTCTTGTCATGGAATATTTTGATTTCTCCATCTATGTTGATTGAGAGTTTTGCTGGCTATAGTAGTCTTGGCTGACATTTGTGTTCTCTTAGAGTCTGCATGAGATCCGCCCAGGATATTCTAGCTTTCATGATCTCTGGTGAGAAGTCTGGTGTGATTCTTGTAGGTCTTCCTGTATATGTTACTTGGCCTTTTTCTTTTACATCCTTTAATATTCTTTCTTTGCTTAGTATGTATGTGGTTTTGATTATTATGTGACAGGAGTTATTTCTGTTCTGGTCCAGTCTGTTTTGAGTTCTGTATGCTTCTTGTATATTCATGGGCATCTCTCTCCTTAGGTTAGGGAAGTTTTCTTCCATAATTTTGTAGAAGATATTTGCTGGCCCTTTAAATTGTAGCTCTTCACCCTCATCTATCCCTATAATCCTTAGGTTTGATCTTCTCATTGTGTCCTGGATTTCCAGGAGGTTTTGGGTTACAAGCCTTTTGTATTTTGCATTTTCTTTGACTGTGGAGTCAATGGTTACTATGGTATCTTCAGCATCTGAGATTCTTACTTCTATCTCTTGTATTCTGTTGTTGATGTTTGCATCTATGACCCCTGATTTCTTCCCAAGGTTTTCTATCTCCAAAGTTGTCTCCCTTTGTGATTTCTTAGTTGTTTCTACCTCTGTGTTTAGATCCTGGATGGTTTTGTTCAGTTCCTTCACTTGTTTGTTTGTGTTTTCTTACAATTCTTTAAGAGATTTTTGTGTTTCCTCTTTAATGACTTCTGACTGTTGACTCAGTTTCTCCTGCATTTCCTTAAGTGATTTTTTCATTTCTTCTTCTGTCTGTTGATCCATATTCTCCTGGAATTCTTTAAGTGATTTTAGTGTTTGCATTGTAAGGGCTTCTACCCTATTCATGTTCCCCTGCAAAACATCCTCTCTTAAGACTATTTCTAAAAAAAAAATGTCATGACACAAATGAGTCTCCAAAGAAAACAGAAATTTCTACTTCGGATTTGTATGATGTTTTAATTTTTTAAAAAACTTCTTGTTTGTCTAAAGCAAAATAACTGGCTTAAAAATTGACATTACATCCTCGTGGCTTACTTTATGTATTTTCTTGTTAAATATAGGAGGGTTTTGTTTCTTCATCTGTTTTATTTTTATAGATTATGCTCAATTACCTTAATTTGAGTTTTAATATTTCATTTTAAACTTCTATTTTTTTCATTTTATTATATAGAACTGACAGTCTGACAGAGATAGACTGATGAAAAAGCAAAATTTTTCCCTGGTCCTGACTTCTGGAATAATATATTCTATCCACTGTTCTTACGTTTTAAGTTAGCCAAAAGTTTCACAGGGATAATTTTTCTCAAATTAAAGATATTTCTTTATACTTCCAATTTTCCAAGTTTATTGAAAAATTACATATTTGAAATGAATACTAGTTTGTTGTGTGTGTGTGTGTGTGTGTATATATATATACATATATATATATATATACAATATTCCACAAGAACTGTAGTTATTGGTGGTTATCAGAGGCCTGGGGATGAGGTTTGGAGTTAACACTGGTCCTCTGGAAAAGTAAAGATCCCCCCGAAATGGTAAGACATCTTCCCGATTCCTGTTGTATGATTTGTCACAGAATAGTCTGCTAATATTTTGTTCTAGATTCTTGCTTTTATGTCTGTGAGAAATACTGATTTAAGTTTTCTTGTGAAAAGTTTATCTGATTTTGTTACTGTAATATGATGGTCTTAAATATTGTGAAGTATTTCTTTAGGTGCTTTGCAGACATTCAAGATTCCTCAGTTGTGAAATTTCAGTTAAGTTCTATACCCCATTTTTTGATTGGGTTGTTTGGTTTTTTAGTGATTACTTTCTTGAGCTCATTATATAGTTTGTGTATTAGCCCTCTATTGGATGTGGGGTTAGTGAAGATGTTTTCCTAATCTGTAGGTTACCCATTTCTCTTATTGACTATGCCCTTTGCCTTACAGAAGCTTTCCAGTTTCATGAGGTCCGATTTATCAATTCTTGATCTTAGAGCATGAGCCATTGGAGTTCTGATTAGAAAATCCCCCCCCTGCCCCCATGCCAATGAGTTCAAGGTTCTTTCCCATTTTCTCTATTAGATTCAGTGTATCTGGTTTTATGTTGAAGTCCTTGATCCACTTAGACTTGAGCTTTGTGCAAGGTGACAAATATGGCTTTATTTTCACTTGTCTACATTCAGACAGCCAGTTAGACCAGCACCATTTATTGAAGATGATTTCTTTATTCCATTGTATATTTTTGACTTCTTGATTAAAGATCATGTGTCCATAAGTGTATGGTTTTATTTCTGCACCTTCAATTCTATTCCATTGATCAACATGTCTGTCTCTGTACCAATACCATGCAGTTTTTATCACTATTGCTCTGTAGTAAAAATTGAGGTCAGGGATGGTGGTTCCCCCTGAAGTTCTTTTACTATTAGGAAGTTTCACTGTGCATGAGTCCTGCTGGGAGAGCGCTGCTCTCCCAGGAGTGCTCTCACTCCTAGGGTTGGAGGTGAGCTTTCCACTTTCTCCTCAATAATGGTCTGGAGCTGCACCACCCAGGAAGCACACAGGAAGCACAACAGTGGAGCAGTCAGGACAGGCCTCTCAGCCTCCATCTGCACCTGGGAGCTGGAGCTATTCCACTGTCAACTCTAAACAGGTCCCTCCAGAAGAAAGATGGTCTCCCAGGAGTGCTGACACAGGTTACAGGCCCATAGGAAGGACAAGCTCCAGCCAGAGACAGCAAGACCAACTAATACCAGAGATAACCCAATGGCAAAAGACAACTGCAAGAACCTTACTGAAAGAAACCAAGGCTACTTGGCATCATCAGAACCCATTTCTCCCAACACAGCAAGTCCTGAATACCACAACACACTGAAAAAGCAAGTTTTGCACTTGAAATCACATCTCATGAGGCTGATAAAGGCCCTAAGAAGGACATAAATAACTCCCTTAAAGAAATGCAGGAAAATACATGTAAACAGGTAGAAGCCCTTAAAGAGGAAACACAAACAAACAGGTGAAGAAATTGAACAAAAGCAGCCAGGATCTAAAAATGGAAATAGAAACAATAAAGAAATCACAAAGGGAGACAACTCTGGAGATAGAAAATCTAGGAAAGAGATCAGGAGTCATAGATGTAAGCATCATCAACAGAATACAAAAGATAAAACAGGGGAATCCTCTGGGATATACCCAGGAGTGGTATGCCAGGGTCCTCTGGAAGTGACATGCCCAATTTTCTGAGGAACCGCCAAACTGATTTCCAGAGCGGTTTTACCATTTTGCAATCCCACCAACAGTGGAGGAGTGTTCCTCTTTCTCCACATCCTCGCCAGCACTTGTTGTCTCTTGAGTTTTTAATCTTAGCCATTCTGACTGGTGTGAGGTGGAATCTCAGGGTTGTTTTGATTTGCATTTCCCTGATGACTAATGATGTTGAACATCTTTTAAGGTGTTTCTCGGCCATCCAAATTTCTTCTGGTGAAAATTCTTTGTTTAGCTCTGTGCCCCATTTTTTGATAGGGTTATTTGTTTCTTTGCGGTCTAACTTCTTGAGTTCTTTGTATATATTGGATATTAGCCCTCTGTCGGATGTGGAGTTGGTGAAGATCTTTTCCCACTTTGTTGGTTGCCATTTTGTCCTTCTGACAGTGTCCTTTGCTTTGCAGAAACTTTGTAATTTTATGAGGTCCCATTTGTCGATTCTTGATCTTAGAGCATATATTCCCCTGCATGCAATAAGGACACATGCTCCACTATGTTTATAGCAGCCTTGTTTATAATCGCCAGAAATTGGAAGGAGCCCAAATATCCCTCAAAGGAGGAATGGATACAGAAAATGTGGTATATTTATACAATGGAATACTACTCAGCAATTAAAAATAATGAATTCATGCAATTTGTAGGTAAATGGTTAGACCTGGAAAATATCATCCTGAGTGAATTAACTCAATCACAAAAGAATGCACATGAAATGCAATCACTGATAAGTGGATATTAATGAGCCCAGAAGCCCTAAATACTCAAGACACAAATAGCAAGTCAAATGATTCCCAAGAAGAAGAAAGGAGAGGACCCTGGGCCTGTAAAGATTGCATCCAGTTTAGTAAAGAAACCGAGGGGGGAGGGGGAATTATTGGGGAACAGATGGGGGGAAAGAGGAACTATAGGAACTATGGTGGGTGGGAACTGGGAAAGGGGAAAGCCTTTGGAATGTAAACATAGAATATAGAAAATAAAATAAAAAAAAAGATAAAACAGAGAATCTCAGGTGCAGAAGATACCATAGAAATCATTGACACAAGTCAAAGAAAATGCAAAATGCAAAAAGCTCCTAACCCCTAAGATCCAGGAAATTCAGGACACAATGAGAAGACCAAACCTAAGGATTATAAGTATAAAAAAGTGCAAAGATTGTCAACTTAAAGGACCAGTAAATATCTTCAAAAAATTATAGAAGAAAACTTCCCTAACCTGAAGAAAGAGATGCCCATAAACATACAAGAAGCCTACAGAACTCCAAATAGATTGGACCACAAAAGAAATTCCTCTCATCACATAATAATTGAAACACCAAATTCACTAAACAAAGAATATTAAAAAGAGTAAGAGAATAAGGCCAAGGATTATATAAAGGCAGACCTCCCAGAATTACTCCAGACTTCTCGCCAGACTTTGAAAGCTAGAAGATCGTGGACAGATGTCATACAGACCCTAAAGGAACACAAATGATAGCCCAGGCTTCTATACCCAGCAAAACTCTCAATTACCACAGATGGAGAAACCAAGATATTCCTTGAAAAAAGAAATTTACACAATATCTTTCAATCAAAAATCCAGCCCTTCAAAGGATAATAATTGGAAAACTCCAATGCAAGGAAGAAAATTATACCCTAGAAAAAGCAAGAAAATAATCTTAATAAAACAAACTGAAGATAGCCACATAAACATAATTCTGCCTCTAACAACAAAATAACTAAAAACAACAATCACTTTTCCTTAATCTATCTTAATATCAATGGAATTAATTCCCCAATAAAAAGACATAGACTGACAGACTGGACACTTAAACAGGATGCAATATTTTGCCTCATATAAGAAACCCACTTCAGTGACAAAGACAGAAACCACCTCAAAGTAAAAAACTAGAATACAGTCTTCCAAGCAAATGATCCCCCAAACAAGCTATAGTAGCCATTATAAAATAGAGTAAAATCAACTTTCAATCCAAAGTTATCAAAAAGATAAGAAAGGACACTTTAGGGGGGTCAGCTCTTTAGACTTGCAGCGAGGCCACCATCTTGCCTCAGGTCATTGCAGACGGCTGTCAGGTGGGGCCAGGTGCATGGACAGAGTCCTAGCCTGACATCGACTACCTCGTCAGGCTCTTGCCTGCACCCAGATCCAGAGCAGCTCAGTGGGAGGTCTGTGCACTAACAGCTCGGCAGTGCACCCAGAGTCAGATCAGCTGAGCAGGTGGTCTCTGCGACTATATGCATGGGCACCAACCTGCTCATGGGTCTGTGCCTGGAGTACAGCCAGAGGCCAACATCTTGCCTCAGGGCACCACAGACAGCTAACCAGACAGAGCCCTGTGGACTGAGAGTGCCACCATCTAGGCTCCAGCAGTCCAAACAGGGAACCTCCAGTCTTGCAGGGAATCCCGCAGTTAGACAGAACCCTGAAACTCGCCACCATCTTGGAGCTGCTGGCCTGAACAGGTCACCATAGAGAACAAACAGAGGAGCCAGGGTCACCAGAAAAATCTAACAGACGATCCCAGATCGGTGGAAAAAAGATCTGATTCTTAAGAGCTGGCAACTAGGCAGGCCAGGAAGAGACTGTGGGAGGCCAATTGTTCATCCAGCAGCAAGCCTGGAGAAGACTTGTGTCCGGCCCAGTAGAACTGAGGAGGTAATTCGGAGGCCAGTAGTGGAAACCTTCTGGTCTTCACCTCGGGAGTACTGAACCTTCTAAGACAGCAGCACCAAACACCAGCCTCACAGGAGCTTCAAACAACAACCAGTAACAACAAGACCAACTAATTCCAGAGATAAACAGATGGCAAAAGGCAAATGTAGGAACGTTACTAACAGAAATCAAGGCAATATGGCAGCATCTGAACTCAATTCTCCAACCACAGCAAGTCCTGGATACACGAACATACCAGAAAAACAAGAGTTGGATTTAAAAGCACTGGTCATGATGCTGCTAGAGAAACATAAAAAAGACATAAACAAAACTCTTAAAGAAATGCAGGGGAACATTGTGCCTATGCTCCAAATGCAAGGGCACCCTCATTTGTAAAAGAAACTTTACTGAAGCTCAAAGCACACATTGCACCTAACACAATAATTGTGGGGGACCTCAACACTCCACTATCCTCAATGGAACAATCAGGAAAACAGAGACTAAACAGGGACACAGGGAAACTTATTGATGCTTTGGACCAACTGGATTTAACAGATATATATATAGAACATTTCATCCTAAAGCAAAAAACTATACCTTTTTCTCCGCACCTCATTGGTCACAAGAGAGGCCTCTACAAATATAAGAAGATTGAACTAATCTCATCCTTCCTATTGGATCACCATGGAATAAGAGTGGTCTTCAATAGCAACAAAAACAACAGAAAGACCACATACACATGGAGGCTGAACAGTATTCTAATTGATGATACCTTAGTCAAGGAAGAAATAAAGAAAGAAATCAAAGACTTTTTCGAATTTAATGAAAATGAAGGCACAACATACCCAAATCTATGGGACACAATGAAAGCAGTGCTAAGAGGAAAACACATAGCCTTAGGTGCCTCCAAAAAGAAACATGATAGAGCATATACTAGCAACTTAATGGCATACCTGAAAGCTCTGGAACAAAAAGAAGCTATTCCACCCAGGAGGAGTAGAAGACAGGAAATCATCAAATTCAGGGCTGAAATCAATCAAGTTGAAACAAAGAGAACCATACAAAGAATCAACAAAACCAGGAGCTGGTTCTTTGAGAAAATCAACAAATTAGAAAAACCCTTAGCCAGACTAACCAAAGGACACCGAGACAGTATCCAAATTAAGAAAATTAGAAATGAAAAGGGGGATATAACAACAGAAACTGAGGAAATTAAAAAATCATCAGATCCTACTACAAAAGTCTATACTCAACACAACTGGAGAATCTGGAGGGAATGGACAGTTTCCTAGACAGATACCAAATACCAAAATTAAATCAGGATCAAATAGATCGTCTAAACAGTCTCATAACCCCCAAAGAAAGAGAAGGAGTCATAGAAAGTCTTCCAACAACAACAACAACAACAACAAAAAAAAAAAGCACAGGACCAGATGGTTTTAGTGCAGAATTCTATCAGACCTTCAAAGAAGACCTAATACCAATACTCTTCAAACTATTCCACAAAATAGAAACAGAAGGAACACTACCCAACTCATTCTACGAAGCCACAATTACCCTGATACCAAAACTACACAAAGATCCAACTAAGAAAGAGAACTTCAGACCAATTTCCCTTATGAGCATAGATGGAAAAATACTCAATAAAATTCTTGCCAACTGAATCCAAGAACACATCAAAACGATCATTCACCATGATCAAGTTGGCTTTATCCCAGGGATGCAGGGATGGTTTAATATACGGAAATTCATCAATGTATTCCACTACATAAACAAAGTCAAAGAAAAAAAAACCACATGGTCATCTCATTGGATGCTGAAAAAGCATTTGACAAAATTCAGCATCCTTTCATGCTAAAGTCTTGGAAAGAACAGGAATTCAAGGCCCATACTTAAACATAGTAAAAGCAATTTACAGCAAACCAGTAGCCAAAATCAAAGTAAATGGAGAGAAACTTGAAGCAATCCCACTAAAATCAGGGACTAGACAAGGCTGCCCCCTCTCACCATATCTTTTCAATATAGTACTTGAGGTACTAGCTAGAATAATTCGACAACAAAAGGAAATCAAAGGGATACAAATTGGAAAGGAAGAAGTTAAACTATCACTATTTGCAGATGATATGATATTATAATTAAGTGACCTAAAAAATTCCACCAGAGAACTCCTACAGCTGATAAAAAACTTCAGCAAAATGGCTGGTTATAAAATCAACTCAAGCAAATCAGTAGCCTTCCTATCTATACTCAAAGGATAAGCAGGCTGAAAAAGAAATTAGGGAAATGACACCCTTCAAATAGCCACAAACAATATAAAGTATCTTGGTGTGACTCTAACCAAACAAGAACTTCAGGACTCTGAAGAAGGAAATTGAAAAAGACCTCAGAAAATGGAAAAATCTTCCATGCTCACGGACTGGAAGGAATTTTATCAAAAATATTTTTCATGTAAATCTTAAATTTTACCTTAAAATGTTTATAATTCCACTTTCAACCAACATAGCATTATTTTTATGCCTACCATTTTATCTGTATTATTTTCTAGGATAACCTTCAATTTTAATATGTTTTTCTGTAATTTCTTGAATTTAATCAGAAATATTTTCCATGTAATTCTTCCAATTTATCAGGAAATGTTTATAATTCCACTTTCAATCAACTTAGGAATAATTTTATGCCTACCATTATTATATCTATATAAAATTTTCCATGTTAATCTTCAATTTTACCATTTTTTACATTTTTCTATGATTTTATCAGAAATACTTTCCACAAAAATCTTCAATTCTATCATAAAATGTTTCTCCTTCCTTTTTCAATTAATTTAGCAATGTTTTTGTCTACCATTTTACTCTTTAATTTTCAATGAAAATTGTCAATTTTAACGTGTTTTTCTATATATCTTTTCTATCTTATAAAAAATATTTTCCATGCAAATCTTCAATTTTATCATAAAATGTTTTTACTTTCTTTTTCTTCTGTTCCTTTTTTAAATTCATTTTTTATTTATTGAAAAGGGAAGTAAAAACTCTTTATGCTATAATTAAAAATTTACATGGAAAATATTTCTGATAAAATTGTAGAAAAATGTAGAAAAACATGTTAGAATTGAAGACTATCATGGAAAATTTTATGATAATGGTAGGCATAAAATTATTCCTAAGTTGATTAAAAGTGGAATTATAAACATTTTCTGATAAACTTGAAGATTTGCATGGAAACTATTTCTGATAAAATTGCAGAAATATATAGAAAAACATGGAAATTAAAGATTATCATGGAAATTATATAGATAAAATAATAGGCATAAAGATAATTTTGTTGATTGAAGGTGAAATTATAACTTTTGCAGATAACATTGAAGATTTACGTGGAAAATATTTCTGATAAAATGTTGAGTTCCATAGCTATTTGCAGCTACTGTGGACTGGTTCCTGCAAGAGAAACTATGGGATGGATGGGGAAAGCGGCACAAAAGAATTGGGTCAAGGAGACATTGCCTTTCAAGACCCGAATTTTAATAAATGCAACCCAATATATAGGCTGGAAGATTCCCTCCCCCAGGCCTGAGGTGGAGTCTTGGGATCTTGGTTGGCTCCGGATCTCAGCAGGTGGTTGGCTCCTGCAAGTCGGAATGCTTCCATGTCTTCCAGGTGAGGCTGGGCTGTTCTATATAGAACAAAGGCCAGGAAATTCACAGGCTGAGCAGAGCAGAGGCCGAACCACCTAGCTCGAATGCTGAAGTGGGGGGAAGGGACAATAAAATTCAAGAAATAGACAAACATGTTAAAATTGACTATTTCATGGAAAATTTTACATAAAAAATGGTTGATGTAAAAACTCTAAATTAATTGAATGTGGAATTAGAAACATTTGTGATAAAATCAAAGATTTACATTGAAAACATGTCTGATAAAATGGAGGAAGTATATAGAAAGACATTAAAATTAAAGATTATTGTGAAAAATAATGTAGATAAAATGGTAGAGATAAAAGAAATTACTAAATTAATTAAAAGGGGAATTAGAAACATTTTCTGATAAAATTTAAGATTTACATGAGAAATATTTTGTTAGTCTATGTCTTTTTATTGAGGAGTTGAGTCCATTGTTGTTAACAGATATTAGGGAATAGTGATTGTTGCATCCTGTTGTTCTTTATGTTTTTTTTTTATGTTTGTGTGGGTATCTTCTTTTGGGTTTGTTGGAAGAAGATTACTTTCTTGCTTTTTCTAGGGTGTATTTTCCATCCTTTTTTGGCATTTTCCATCAATTATCCTTTGTAGGGATGGATTTGTGGATAGATATTGTGCAAATTAGGTTTTATAATGGAATATCTTGGTTTCTCCATCTATAATGATTGAGAGTTTTGCTGGGTATAGTAGCCTGGACTGGCATTTGAGTTCTCTTAGGGTCTGTATGAGGTCTGCCCAGGATCTTCTAGCTTTCATCGACTCTGGTGAGAAGTCTGGTGTGATTCTGATAGGTCTGCCTTTATAAGTTACTTGCCCTTTTTCCTTTACTGCTTTTAATATTCTTTCTTTCTTTAGTGAATTTGGTGTTTTGATTATTATGTGCCAGGAGGACTTTCTGCTCTGGTCCAGTCTATTTGCAGTTCTGAAGGCTTCTTATATGTTCCTGGACATCTGTTTCTCTAGGTTAGAGAAATAATTTTGTTGAAGATATTTACTAGGTCTTTAAGATGTAAATCCTAACTCTTGTCTATACCTATAATCCTTAGGTTTGATCTCATTGTGTCCTGGAGCTCCTGGATGTTTTGAGTTACCAGCTCATAAGCATTTTGCATTTTCTTTGACAGTTGAGTCAATGTTTTCTATGGTATCTTGAGCACCTGAGGTTCTTTATTCTAGCTCTTGTATTCTGTTGTTGATGCTTGCATCTATGACTCCTGAATTCTTCCCAAGGTTTTCTATCTCCAGAGATGCCTCACTTTGTGATTTCTTCATTGTTTCTACTTCCACTTTAAGGTCCTGGAGAGTTTTGTTCAGTTCCTTCACTGATTGCTTGTGTTTTCCTATAATTCTTTAAGGGATTTTTTTGTGTTTCTTCTTTAAGGGCTTCTGTCTGTCCTGTACTTCTTTAAGGGAGTTTTGTGTTTCCTCTTTAAGGGCTTTTACCTGTTGTTCTGTACTTCTTTAAGGGAGTTATTTAAGTCTTTCTCGAAACGCTCTGTAAACATCATGAGATACAATTTTAAATCCAACTCTTGCTTTTCCGGTGTGTATCCAGGACTTTCTGTGGTAGGAGAACTGGGTTCTGATGTTGCCATGTGGCCTTGGTTTCTGTTGGAAGGGTTCTTGTGGTTGCCTTTCACCATTTGGTGATAGTTGGTATTCTTGTCTCTGACTGGAGTTTGTTCCTCCTGTGGCCCTGTAAGCTTGTGTCCTTACTCCTCTGAGCTCAAAAGTGAAAGCGCTGCTGGGATATCTCTCTCTCCTGGTGGGCTATGCACAAAAGACTGTGGAGTCTCCAGGGTTCCTAGTGCAAATGGCTGTGGGCAGGAAGACTTCTGTCCCAGCTACTCCACTTATCTTAGGGCCTGTGTGCTCCTAGCTGGTCCCCTCTGGAGAGAAGGTGGAGATTTCACCTCTGCACTCAAAAGTGAAAGCCTGCTGGGAGATCATCACCTCCTGGCAGGTTATGCAGAGAAGGCTGTGGAGTCTCCTGGCCCCTGGAACAAATGGTTGCAGGAAGACTTCCATCTCAGCTGCTCCACTGATTACAGAAGGCTATGTCTTTACTTCCTTTTTCAATAAAAGAACATGCTTTTCAAAAAATGCTGCTGAGACAGAAAAAAAAGTATCTGCACCAAATTTAGATACACCAAATTAGTTTGCTGATTTGCTTTTATTACTGGCATTATGACTTCTGTTACCTTTTGATCACTAGAAACTCATCTTTTACTGGTCTTTCAAATTTTTCCAAAATGCACAGCAATGATTAACAACATCTCAATTTCTGTTTAATCATTATACTTCAGTTTTTAAAATTATGAAAATGTCAATTCCTGTGACTGAGCTGGCTATTTTAGCCAGGAACATAGGGAACACCCAAGTGTAAGATCACTTGGGCTGCCGGGCGGTGGTGGCACATGTCATTAATCCCAGCACTTCGGAGGCAGAGGCAGGCAGATTTCTGAGTTCGAGGCCAGCCTGGTCTACAGAGTGAGTTCCAGGACAGCCAGAGCTACAAAGAGAAACTCTGTCTCGAAAAACCAAAAAAAAAAAAAAAAAAAAAAAAAAAAAAAAATCACTTGGGCCTCAGTCCATCAGGGCCCCACCTGCACCCAGGAGCTGGCCAGCACCACAGCCATCTGTGCACCTATCCTGCCAGGGGACATCTTCCCTGCAGGGAATCCCTCATTTAGAGGGAGTCCCATGTTTAGAAGTGAGGCTAAAATCTTTCCTCCTGTAAATGAGCAGACGGGTGCAGACTGGAACACAGAGAACACCTGAGTGTGAAATCACTTGTGACTAGGACCTGAAGCCATGAGCTGGGAAGTTCCACAGCACTCTGTGCCAGGACAGAGCTGGTCACCCAGGGGTGCTGAGACAGGCTTGCAGGCACACAGGAGGGACAAGCACCAGACAGAGACAGCAGAACCAACTAACACCAGAGACAATCAGATGGCAAAAGGCAAACATAAAAATGTTAGTAACAGAAATCAAGGCAACATGGCACCATCTGAACCTAATTCACCCACAACAGCAAGTCCTGGATACCCCAACACACCAGAAAAGCAAGATTTAGATTTAAAATCACAGTTCATGATGCTGATAGAGGGCTTCAAGAAGGACATAAATAACTCCCTTAAAGAAATACAGGAGAACACAAGTAAACAGGGAGAAGCCATAAAGAACTACAGGAAAACACAACAAAACGGGTGAGAGAATTGAACAAAACCATCCAGGATCCAAAAATAGAGGTAGAAACAATAAATAAATCACAAAGGAAAACAATTCTGGACATAGAAAACTAGGAAAGAAGTCAGGAGTCATAGATGCGAGCATCAACAACAGAATACAAGAGACAGAAGAGAGAATCTCAGATGCAGAAGATACCATAGAAAGTCAATAGTCACAAACAATATAAAGTATCTTGGTGAGACTCTAACTAATCAAATGAAAGATCTGTATGACAAGAACTTCAAGTCTCTGAAGAAAGAAATGGAAGCAGACTTCAGAAATTGCAAAGATTTCCCATGCTCATGGATTGGCAGGATTAATATAGTGAAAATGGTCATCTTGCCAAAAGCAATATACAGATTCAATTCAATCCCCCGTCAAAATTCCAAATCAATTCTTCATAGAGTTAGAAAGAGTGATTCTCAAATTCATCTGGAATAACCAAAACCCAGGATAGCTAATATCTAATATATATAAGAATTCAAGAAGTTAGACTCCAGAAAGCCAAATAACCCTATTAAAAATGGGGTACAGAGCTAAACAAATAATTTTTACCTGAGGTAATTTGAATGGCTGAGAACAACTAAAGAAATGTTCAACATCCTTACTCATCAGGAAAATGCAAATCAAACCAACCCTGAGATTTCACTTCATACCAGTCAGAATGGCTAGGATCAAAAATTCAGGAGATAGCAAGTACTGGAAAGGTGTGTAGAAAGAACATTCCTCCACTGCTGGTGGAATTGCAAGCTGGTACAACCACTCTGGAAATAAGTTTGGTGGTTCCTCAGAAAATTGGGCATTATACTACTGGAGGACACTGTCATACCACTCCTGGGCATATACCCAGAGGATTCTCCAGCATGTTATAAAGACACAAGCTCCACTATGTTCGTAGCAGGCCTATTTATAATAGCAATAAGCTGGAAAGAACCCAGATGTCCCTCAACAGAGGAATGGATACAGAAAATGTGATATATTTACACAATGGAATACTACTCAGCAATTAAAAATAATGAATTCATGCAATTTGTAGGCAAATGGTTGAATCTGGAAAATATCATCCTAAGTGAGTCAACCCAATCACAAAAATATTTCCATTGAAATATTTTAAAAAGTGAACATAAGTATGGTTCATTTTTATAAGTTGAACATAGTCATCATCTTCAACCACATTAAATAAAATAGAAAATTAATAGAATCCCCCAACCTATATCATTTCTAGTACATATTTCTCTACCCCAAAGAAACTGTGCCATGATTTCTAATGGCCTAGATTGGCTTTGCTGAGTTTTATGAAATAACACACTGTGGTTTTTGTGTTTGTTCCCATTCAGCAATAGTCTTGTAACTTTTACATTGTCATAACCAATAGTAGATTAGGGTCATCCCCACAGTCACTTGAGTGTGTATAAACTAATTATTCTATCAGTTTTATTACTAACAGGGTTTGGAAAATTCATCAGTTTACTTGAGATGATGTCTTAGAAAGATTTTATTTCTTACTGAATACATTCACACATTTCTAATTAGCTATACACTGAGAGGTATCATAGATGATGCCCATACTAATGTTGGTAGACCAAGGCAAATGTCTAATGTGCAGTACTGCTGTAGAGCTCCGGCAACAGGGTGTGACTTTCAGGTTTTACAGTCTGTCAGCACTTGGAATTGTTTTATTTTATTTCATTTTATTATTGTTTCCTTTCACCCCACCCTTTAGGCATGTGCTGATATGGCAGTGTGGCTTGGATTTGTCCTTCTTTGATGACTAGCAGGGTAAAGCACATTGGCATTTCATATTTATCTCACGGATATTCCACTTTGTGAAGGGGCAATCTCTTCTCTAACTATGTGTGTTATGCACTAGTTTTAGCATGTGCCCAAATTTACCAACAATCTTTGGCCCACTTAAGAAGAGTTCTTTTCCACTTACAGATTTTAATGCTTCTAGACTACTTCTCTCTCGACTGTAAAAGCTAGATCTGTGCTTGGTGTTTATACCTATGGACGTGTCTACTTATCGATCTAAAGTTATAATAATTTCCACATTTATATTTATTTACTTTTTTTTGTGTTGTACTGCTAAGAGTCAACCTTTTGAGGCTGTACATATTGGAAACAAATCCTTTACCATTAAACTAAATCCTTAACCACTAGCTTTTGGATTTGGTTTTTTTTTTTTTTTTATGTTTGTCTAGCTGTTTGGTTTTTGTTTGGGTCTTTTATGACATGGTAGCTGTACTCAAAAGAGAAAATTCATATTTCCACTTAGCAATAGCATTGTGTCTATAATTTCTATCATCCCTCATCAACCAAATGTGGAATTTTATTGACCCATGCTTGCTCTCAAAGAATATACACTTTCTACCGTGATCTAGAGACCTGTGACTTTTCTCCCTTTGCATTACACCTCAGGAGATGTGACAGTGCTTATTGGTTAATGAGATGTTCTGATTACATAAACCATGGATGTCTTCTGTCCACTTAACCATTGCTTGTATCTTGCAATATTGAGGTTATAGTTAATATGTAGTTATGCAGATCACTTTCAGCTTTCTTTTGCCTTCAAAACTTTTCCTTACTTGCTTTGACACGCCATGGAGATCAAATGAACTTCCTTGTTTCCCAGATATATTTTAGTTGCAAAGTGATGTTTTTGTAAAAAAATAGATTTTCTTCATGCATTTTCAGAGGAGGACCAAATATAGCTCAAGAGAAAACCTTGGATCTGCCCACTTGCTAACGAAGAAAATATTTTCTCTAAGGGGCCATGTGTTTTGGCCCTTCTCATTTGGAAATATTACAGAACATTTGAAGTCCATTTGATCTAGAGAGTGGCCTGGAGAGCAACCATCTGTGTGTGCTTGGCTAGCAACTCCTGTTCTGAAGTACACTGCATGCTTTTACTACTTCCTCAGAGGATTGTCTGTGATCTGAGACATGCTCTGCAGATTAAGCTTAAAAAAATTTCATGAGAGATAGAGGAGCATCTTCAGGGCCAGCAAATTTCTACTTAAATAAAGAAATATGGGACACATTACTAGAACTCAAAACCTGTTTGGTCTCATGTGCTAATTTATTCAAGTGAAAGTACAGACATATATAGTATAAAATCTGCTAAGTACCAGGGAAGATTGGACTGGGGGAAAGTACTCAAAGGCTAAAGGCACTCTTAGGTTTCTGCTAGGCCTTTTGTGGAAAAGTGACTTTTGTGGAAAATACAGCAACAAAAGTCACAAAAATATTTCTCAAACAGAACTCTTTATTTTCAACTTGAGTGTTTGTCCAATGGGGAGAAAATGTTTTGTTTTGTTTTTAGTTTTGCAGAAATTACATTTTTATCTCTCCAAGAAGGCAAATGTCAAGAGGCATAAGATGCAACCTTTTTGTTCCAGGCATCCAAGAGAGCCAGAGGTTAAAATAGCACCAATAACTCAGCTTTCAGTTCCTGGGAACTGGATCATGATACCTCCTAGCAATTACAAACATTCCTCATTGAGAGATAAGGCAAATATCAATTGAAAGACAAATGTGGAATGAGGCCTAGGTTTCATCCTGACCGTATCACTTGCCAGACTGCCTTGTTTCTTTAATAACTTTTAATATGATGAAGTGACATTGTGTATGAATTTCAATTTGAGGTATGGACTCTGGGGCTTAAGAAATACCAGAGATATGGGACATATGGTGGGGGGAACTGGGAAAGGGGAAAGGCTTTGGAATGTAAACATAGAATATAGAAAATAAAAATTAAAAAAAAAGAAAAAAATGCCAGAGAATAACAGAATCACAAAACATAAGTGCACTGTGCTTATAATCCAGTACAGCCTTTTCCTTTTTAAAATTTTAAAATTTTTAAAAGTAAAAGAGCTATACTTTAATCTAACATGCAAAATATGGGAAAATGTCTCTCCATCATTACAAAGAAGAAAGATGGACTTTGCATAAACTCAGCTTTTAAATGTGTGGGGTGTTTTGGTAGCAGTTTCTTTTACATCTCAATTCCAAACTTTCTACAAAGATGCCAGATGGTTTTCTCAGATAATGCTGAGAAGCATGAAGACTCTCAAAGCAAAGTACCTGAGCCTTTTATGTTTATTCTCCACATAGAACCAGTTTCATGTGTCCATGAGTCCAGTGATCTCTTAGAATGGAGATACCAAAATAGCTCTTCCGTAGAGTACTAGAAAAGCAAGATAACATGCTTCCTTTTTTAAAACAAAGTCTTTCAAATAAGTCTCAGTTAAATATATTTACCATTCCACATGGAGTTGTATTATCCTTCCACCCAGTATTCAACACTTATAAAACTAACCCATCGCTGTCAATGACTAGCTTCATGGATGAGTGGATGCAGATGGAACATATTTTCTCACTTTATAACATTCTATTTTTATTCCTTCTTTCTCTCATTTTCACTTCCTAAGACCTCAATGTATCATGGAGCTCAAAATCTGGATGTACTCTGGAGCTGCAGGTAACAACACCAAACATCTATCCCTAAATCTTTACAACACAGAGTAAATAGGAAGTGCTTTCTCATTATTTGTGACTAAAATGGAAAAATTGAACACAACCTCTGAACAAAGCTGAGTTCTGTGCCAATACCTGGATCAATTACAGAGCTGGTGAGATAGTAGAGTTTGATGTCATCATTTGAATTTCTTAGAAGTCATTCAATGAATTCTAGATTGCTATGATTGGCAACATGCTGTGCTTAGAGATGCACATGTAAGTAAGGGCTGCTGACCTCAAATAACCCAGTGTCTCGTTGAAAAAAAGTAAATAGAGCTATTTACAGAAAATTAATAATGTACTTATTATGCATTCTCACTAACCTTGAAAAAGTTATCTGGGAAATTTATTTTCACCTCTCGAGCAAAGAATAAATGAAAGCATCCAGTGTTCTCACTAGCAGAGGCTAACTAGTGAGAACTGAATATCAATTATGTACTTGGAAGTCTCCTGGCTCAAGAGAGAGAGCTAAGGTCAACAGAAATGGAATGATTTGCTCTCGTTATTTATGTAGCTCTTCCCCAAGCTCTTTATGACACCAAGGTTTGGCATCTTTTATGATGCCAAAATAATTAAGAATGTTCATCTACAGTAAATTAATACACCTTATGTGGAAAGATGAGAGCAAATGTCAGTGCCTTGGTCTAAGCCCCAATTTGTTTGTTCCTTGTACTACACCATGAGTCTTATTGTCAGACATGACTCTTTGGAAGAGTTCTCATAAATGCCATTTCCAGGTACATGACTGATCATGTTCTGCTCAATATATCTATTTGGAACAAAAACCTTTCAGTCAATGAAAGCAACCATGAATGGTACCTATTTTAATTGATAAACCTTGTTTTTAAATAAGTATCAATTCATAGTAATAGCCTTTATTGCAATATATTATCACTCCTTTCATCACAATGTCTTCTTGATTAACTAGCCCAAAGACATTTTGTGTGTGTATCCATGAAAATACATGTTCATGATTGTCTGTTTAATTGTTTGTGTTGAGGGAGGGTAGTTATACATGTGTGTGCATTTATGTGTAAAAGTCAGAGAATAACCCTTGGTGTTATTCTTTAGGCATCATCAACCTTTTCTGTTTGAGAGTCTTTTGCTAGCCTGTAAGTCAGCAAGTTCTGGGGAGTTGCCTGTCTCTACCTCACAGTGCTGGAATAACAAGTGTTAACAACTGTACATGGATGTTTTTCACATGGTTTCTGGGGGTCATATTTAAGTCCTTGTAATTAATTCTCTAGCCAGCCACTCCCACCTCATACCTGTAGGCTATCTTGATGATCAGCAAAAATTCAGTTCTCTAAGGTTGCACTTCCATATATATGACAATTCTCCAGTGCTCCTCATTTGAACCTTGTGATCTCAGTGTTCAAATGTGCAATGACAGTGTCAGGCCTAAAATGTGCACTAAGGAAGCTTATTGTTATAATAAAAGATATAATCAGATAAAAATGTAATGAAAAGATCACAAGGAAACCCCAAACTCTGTGCTCCATTTTCCAGCCCTATTGTACATGCTTTATTGGAGACTAGCCAACACCTGTAACACCAGATAGGCCTTTTTTCCCCAAAGTCTTTCTCTACCAACTTCCCTTGGAAGGACACCCAGCAGAAGTAAGGGTATGTGTCCCATACCCTGAATCCCATTTCCTTCCCTACTACTCTGCCTGCTTTCCTGAATGCCTATGAGAACCACTGACACCAAGCAACCCATCCCCCAAGTCCCTTCACACCAACTCACCTGAAAGCACATCCAACAGAGGTAAACTGCACCATAAACAGGGGGCTGCATTTCTTGCCCCCACAACCCTGTCTGTTTTCTTGGAGGCCTTGCCCCAAGGCCTTGTCAGCCATATCCCCTTAAAACATAACTAACAACCTTAAACTGCACCCAAACCTATAGACTCACTTCCCAGCGCATAACCACTTTTGGTTTCCTGGAGGCCCACAGTCACAAGGGACACCAGGTCATGTTAGTACGAGGGACCCCAGTAATAAGGTTAGTATCCAAAACCCCAGAGACCATCAAGGCCTCAAAAAAACTCCAGAAAAATAAGCTACTAGACATGAAGACTCACAAGTCACCAGAAACCCAGGCCACTTAGGCCAGAAGTCTACGAGAAAAAGGAAACAAAGGGAAGCAACATCAAAAACAAACAAAAGACAGAACTCCCCCACCCCCATCCAACAAAAATAAACTCAGAAATAAGCATTTAAACCTATAATAATCATAGAACCCAGATGGCTAAAAGTCAGCTTAAGAACACAGTCAAAAACAGCCAGGGAAATATGCACCACCAAAGCTCAACTATCCTAATACAGCAAACCTGGATTATCTGAACATAACAGAAGCACAAGAAAATGACCATAAATCCAACTTTATGGAGATGGGACATTCAAAGAAGAAATTAATAAATTGGTTAAAGAAATATAGAAAAATACAATCAAATGGGTAAAGGACATGATTAAAGCTGTTCAAGACCTGAAAATATAAATAGAAGCCAAAACAAAAAACAAAAACAAGAACAAAATAAACAAATAAACTCCATAAGCTGAGGAAATCTGGAGATGAAAAGCATAAGGAAGGGAACAGAAAATCCAGATGCATGGATCACCAACAGAATAAAAGAGGTGGAAGGAAGAATGTCAGGTATAAAAGATACAATAAAAGAAATAGTTATATCAGTCAAAGAAAATGCTAAGTCTAAAACATTCTGACACAAATCATCAAAGAAATCTAGGACACTGTAAAAACCTAAGCATAATAGGAATAGAAGGAGAAGGCTCCCACCTCAAAAGCACAGAAAGTTTTCAAAAAATCATAAAAGAAAATTTTTCTGATCAAAACAAAGACATGCCTATAAACAAATAAGCTTATAGAACAAATAGATTAGACCAGAAAAGAAAATTCTCCCAGCACAAGATAATCAAACCAGGACAATGAAAGAATGTCAAAAGCTGTAAGGGAAAAGTGCCAAGTAAGATTAGAACCCAGTCCTATCAGAATTACACCTAACTTCTGAATAGATATCCTAAAATATAGAAGAGCCTAGGCAGATCTCTTGCAGACTCTAGAAGACCACAGATGTCAGCTCAGACTACTATAACCAGCAAAACATTCAATCACAATACAGGGAGAAAACAAGATTTTTTATAAAAAAAAAAATCCAAATTTGAATAATATCCATCCAAAAATCTAACCCTACAGAAAGTACCAGAAGAAAAAATCCCAACATAGGAAGATAAACTAATTCCACACCAACAAAACAAAAAAGAAGGGAAATTCTCTCTCTCTCTCTCTCTCTCTCTCTCTCTCTCTTTCTCTCTCTTTCCACAACCAATGACAAAATAATAGGAAATAATTCTTGGTCTTAGTATCTCAACATAGTATCTCAACATCAATGGACTCAATTCTCCAATAAAAGACACAGGCTAATATAATGTATGTGAAAGCAGAATCATCTTTCCACGGCATACAAGAAACACACCACAATATCAAAGATACTGAGAGCAAGCCGGGCGGTGGTGGCGCATGCCTTTAATCCCAGCACTTGGGAGGCAGAGACAGGCAGATTTCTGAGTTCGAGGCCAGCCTGGTCTACAGAGTGAGTTCCAGGACAGCCAGGACTATACAGAGAAACCCTGTCTCAAGAAACCAAAAAAAAAAAAAAAAAAAAAAAAAAAAAAAAAAAGAAAGAAAGAAAGAAAGAAAGAAAAGAAAAGAAAAAGAAAAAAAAAGATATGAGAGCAAAGGGCTGGAAAAAGATTTTCCAAGAAAACAGACCTAAAACAAACTGAAGTAGCCATTCTATAATGTAACAAATAGATTTTCAACCAAAATTAATCAAAATAGATGGGGCAAAACACTTCATACTCATCAAAGGAAAAATCCACCAAGATGATATCTCAAATATAAATATCTATGCAGAAAATGAAAGGCCATCACATTCATAAAAGAAGCAATGCCAAGTCCTGCTTGGCCATGTGTAAAGGATGGTGTGACATGGTTTCCGCCCCTGGGACAGAGCCAACAGGGCATGGGCTTCCAGCAGTGTTGATGATTGCTGTGGGTATAAAGCTTGTTTGTATAATAATGTACATATTTCCATGTTTCTCCCTTGAGGAATGTCCTCTAAACCAAGGTCAATGACTCCATGATAATCAGAGACAGCATGAGCATTGGGAGATGAGGGTGTGACTAATGTCTCAGAAAAGTGGTAAATGGTTAGATTTTCAAAACAGCTCTTAACGCTGTGGGAAAGAATTCTGAAAACATGAGGTCAAAAACATATTATTTCTCAACTGTGGAATATATAATGATGCAATAAGGACAGTACTAGGTTTTGCCCAGGAGTGGTAGAAAAGGTGATTTCAGAGACAATAACCCAACTAGGTTATTGTCTGAGCTTAGAATGGCAGGCAGATCTCCCAATTCATTTGCAATGTTTTAAAAATCATGCTTGCTGTATTTTTCTAAGAATCAGGGGGCTGGGGTCATGGGATTCTTTGGTTCTTGAGATAATCAATAGGGAACCTGGGATAATGACTGAGTTGTTATTAAAGAAAAGACTGGACTTTTGATCTGCAAGAGATGAGATAGAGTTTTTGAAATTGTAAGTAAAATCTTTCTCAAAAGAGAGCCATATGGAAAGCTGTCTGGAGTAGAACATAGGCCATCAGCTTGTAACCCACTATCTGACTTTGAGTCTTTCTTTTCACCACTCCCAGACACCCTTCCTCAGGACCCCTCTCCTAGCCATGGCTGGTCGTTGGCAAGTAAAGATTAAATCACACAATAATTGCCATGTGTTGATAGTGGGAGACTTCAACCCTACACTAATCAATGGACAGACCCCTCTCATCAATCATTCAGACAGAAAATAAAAAGAGGAATAATAAAACTAGACCACAGTGCTCCATTCTCAAATACTACTGGAAGAGAGGTGATCTCCCAAGAGTGCTGGCACATCTTTTAGCACACATAACACTGCCACTTCTGCTAAAATACCTGGCCTAAGAGGGCCCAGGGCAGAGTCATCAGAACACAGGAAACAAGGAAAAGCAAAGGACAGGATCCTTCAGATTTCCTTCTGCACCCTGGAGCTGACCCTGTGTCACAAATTCATCCCAGAGAGAACTGTTCTACCAGAAACACTGGCACACAGGCTTGCAGGAGGGACAGGCCACATTCAGAGATAGCAAGACCAGCTAACACCAGAGATATCCAGATGGTAAGAAAAGCAAATACAAGAACATAAGCAACAGAAACAATGGCTACTTGGCATCATCAGAACCCAGTTCTCCAACTACAATGAGCCCTGGATACCATAAGACAACAAAAAAGCAAGTCTCTGATTTAAAGTCCATCTTGTGATGATGATAGAGAGCTGTAAGAAAGACATAAATAACTTCCTTAAAGAAATACAGGAGAACGTGGTAGAATCCTTTAAAACACAAAAATCCCTTAAAGAAATATAGGAAAACACAACCAAACAAGTAAAGGAATTGAACAAAACCATCCAGGTTCTAAAAGTGGAAGTACAAACAATGAAGAAATCACAAAGGGAGAAAACTCAGGAGACAGAAAACCTTGGAAAGAAATCAGGAGTCATAGATGCAAGAATCACTGACAGAATACAAGAGATAGAAGAGAGAACCTCAGGTGCAGAAGATACCATAGAAAACATTGGCACAAGTCAAAGAAAATGCAAAACCTCCTAAGCCAAAACATCCAGGAAATCTAGGACACAATGAGAAGACCAAACCTAAGGACAATGGGTATAGAAGAGAGCAAAGATTCCCAACTTAAAGGGCCAGTAAATATTTTCAACAAAATTATAGAAGAAAACTTCCCTAACCTAAAGAAACAGATTCCCATAAACATACAAAAAACCTACAGAACTCCAAATAGATTGGACCACAAAAGAGATTCATCCTGTCATGTAAGAGTCCAAACACCAAATGCACAAAACTAGGAAAGAATATTAAAAGCAATAAGGGAAAAAGGTCAAGTAACATATAAAGGCAGACCTAACAGAATTACACCAGACTTCTCACCAGCAACTCTAAAAGCCAGAAGATCCAGGGCAGATGTCATACAGACCCTAATAGAACACAAATTCCAGCTCAGGCTACTATATCCAGAAAAGATCTTCATTACTATAGATGGAGAAACCAAGATATTCTATGATAAAAACCAAATTTGCATATTACCTTTCCACAAATCCAGCCCTACAAAGGATAATAGACAGAAAACTCCAACACAAGGAGGGAAATTACACCCTAGAAAAAGCAGGAAACTAATCTTCTTTCAACAAACTTAAACGAAGATAGCCACACGAACATAATTCCACAGAAAGCAACAATCACAATTCCTTAATATCTCTTAACATAAATGTACTCATTTCCCCAATAAAAAGACACAGACTAACAGACTGGATACATAAACAGGACCCAGCATTTTGGTGCATACAGGAAACACACCTCAGTGTCAAAGACAGACACTACCTAGAGTAAAGGCCTGGAAAACAATTTTTCAAGCAAATGGTCCCAAGAAACAAGCTGGAGTAGCCATTCTAATATTGAAAAAAATCGAGTTTCATCTAAAAGTTATCAAAAAAGATAAGGAAGGACATTTCATATTCATCAAAGGAAAAATCTACCAAGAAGAATTCTCAGTTCTGAACATCTATGCCCCAAATGCTAGGGTACCCACATTTGTAAAAGAAATGTTACTAAAGTTCAAAGCATACATTGCACCTCACACAATAATTGTAGGAGACTTCAACACCCAACTCTCATCAATGAACAGATCAGGGAAACAAAAACTAAACAGACATAGCAAAACTAACAGAAGTGATGGGCCAAATGGTTTTAAAAGTTACCTATAGAACATTTCATCCTAAAAACAAAAAATATAGCAGCTAGAGCATCTTCTTAGCACCTCATGGTACCTTCTCCAAAATTGTATATTTGGATTCTCCAAATCCATATAATCAGTCACAAAACTGTCCTCAACTGATACAATTAGATTGAAATAATCCCATGCCTCTTTTCATCACCATAGACTAAGGCTGGTCTTCAATAGCAACAAAAACAATAGAAAGCCCACATACACATGGAACATGAACAATGCCCTTCTCAATGATAACTTGGTCAAAGGAAAAAAAAGAAATTAAAGACTTTTTAGAATTTAGTGAAAATGAAGGCGCAACATACCCAAACTTATGGGACACAATAAAAGAAGTGCTATGAGGAAAAGTCATAACTCTCAGTACCTCCAGAAAGAAACTAGAGAGAGCATACACTAGCAGCTTAACAGCACACCTGAAATATCTAGAACAAAAATAAGTAAATACACCCAAGACGAATAGACAGCAGGAAGTAATCAAATGCAGGGCTGAAATCAGAATCAACCAAACCAGCAGGAGCCGGTTCAAAATCTTCCTTCCTCCCTTTCTTTATTTTTTCTTTCTTCCTTCCTTTCTTTCTCCTTCATTCCTTTCTTTTTTCTTTCATTCCTTCATTCTTTCTTCTCTCTTTCTTCCTTTTGTTCTTTCTCTGTTTTTTATCAAATACAGTCTATCAGGAGTCAAACTGAAAAGGGAAACTTCAGTTGAGAAAATATCTCCATAGGATTGTCTAGTAGCCAAAAGATCACTGAGTATAGTGATTATTTACTATTGCAAGTGCCATCCCTCAACAGTTGGAATAAGAAATCAGTCTGCACAAGATAGTAATTCTATTCCTTCATGACTCCTTCTTCAGTGCCTGCCTCCAAGTTCATGTTTGATTTCCTGTCCTGGCTACCATTCATAAAGTAGTGTAAGATATAAGATGAAATAAACTCTTTCCTTTCAAAAAATAGTAAAAAATTAGCATTAATATTTCTTCTTAAGTTTAACTTCTATCTTTTGTATTTTTAAGTGCTTGTATAATAACTCATTCTTGTTCATTTTTTCTATACTATTTGACTTATACAGAAGAGTGTTCAGTTTTATTTCAAATTTTGTTATGATATATTAAAAATAATAAAACTAACAGATGTTATGAATCAGTGGGCCTAACAGATCCTAACATATACCTCTAGAATATTTCACCCAGATACAGAAGATTATATCTGCTTCTCAAAATCTCACTTAACCTTCTCCAAAACTGAGCAGATACTTGGCCACAAAGCAAGTCTCAATATATTCAAAAGACTTAAAATAACCCCCTGTATCTTATCATACCAACATGGACTAAATCTGGGCTTCCAACAGCAACAGAAACCACAGAAAGCTTGAAAACTCATGGAAATTGAACTTGATGACTACTGGGTCAATAAAGAACTAAAGAATGATATTAAAGACTTTCTAGAATTCAATGAAAATGAATGCTCAATATGGCAAACTTGTGGGACTCAATGAAATCAGGGCTACGAGGAAAGTTCGTAGCACTAAGTACTTTCATAAAGAAATTGGTGAGATCTCTGATTAGGGCCTTAACAGTAAACTTAAATGCTCTAGAACAAAAATGAAGCAAACATACACAAGAGGAATAGCCAGCAGGAAATAATCAGTCTCAGAGTTGAATTAATCAATTAGAAACAAAGAGAATATTACAAAAAAATCAACAAAACCAAGAACTGGTTCTTTAAGAAGAAGAAGAAGAAAAAAAAAAACCCTAAGCTTAACTAATTAAAAGGCACAGAGAGAACATCTAAATCAACAAAATCAGAAGTTAAATTAATGTGGGTATAATAACAACAGAAACTGAGGGAATCTAAAGAATCATTAGGTCTTACATCAGAACCTTGTACTCCACAACTTGAAAAATCAAAATGAAATGTATTATTTGCTTGATAGATACCACTTACCAAAGTTAAATAAAACCAGATAAACAGTAGAAATAGACTTATAACACCTGAGGAAATAAAAGAACTTATTAAGAGTTTCCCCCCCACACACACACATCTGACAGCGGGCTAATATCCAATATATACAAAGAACTCAAGAAGTTAGACCGCAAAGAACCAAATAACCCTATCAAAAAATGGGGTACAGAGCTAAACAAAGAATTTTCACCAGAAGAAATTCGGATGGCCGAGAAACACCTTAAGAGATATTCAACATCATTAGTCATCAGGGAAATGCAAATCAAAACAACCCTGAGATTCCACCTCACACCAGTCAGAATGACTAAGATTAAAAACTCAAGAGACAACAAGTGCTGGCGAGGATGTGGAGAAAGAGGAACACTCCTCCACTGTTGGTGGGATTGCAAAATGGTAAAACCACTCTGGAAATCAGTTTGGCGGTTCCTCAGAAAATTGGGCATGTCACTTCCAGAGGACCCTGGCATACCACTCTTGGGCATAGACCCAGAGGATTCCCCTGCACACAATAAAGACACATGCTCCACTATGTTTATAGCAGCCTTGTTTATAATAGCCAGAAATTGGAAGGAGCCCAAATATCCCTCAAAGGAGGAATGGATACAGAAAATGTGGTATATTTATACAATGGAATACTACTCAGCAATTAAAAATAATGAATTCATGCAATTTGTAGGTAAATGGTTAGATCTGGAAAATATCATCCTAAGTGAGTTAACCCAATCACAAAAGAATACACATGAAGTGTAATCACTGATAAGTGGATATTAATGAGCCCAGAAGCCCTAAATACTCAAGGCACAATTAGCAAGTCAAATGATTCCCAAGAAGAGGAAAGGAGAGGACCCTGGGCCTGAAAAGATTGGACCCAGTTTTGTAGATCCAGAACAGAGAAATTGTGTGTGGGGGGGGGGATGATTGGGGAATAGTTGGGGTAGAGAGGAATTATGGGATGTATGGTGGGGGGGGGAACTGGGAAAGGGTCAAGCCTTTGGAATGTAAACAAAAAATAGAGAAAGTAAAAATTAAAATAAAAAGAGTTTCCCAACTAAAAAAGTCAGGGACATATGGTTTTAGCACTGAATTCTACCACACTGTCAAAGAAGAATTCCTCACTAATACTCCTCAAATTATTTTGCAAAATAGAAACAGAAGGAATACTGATAAATTCATTTTATGATGTCATGTCCCCATAATAGCTAAATTACACAGATTTGAAAAAAATGAAGAATTTCAGACCAATTTCCCTTATGAGCATTAATGAAAAACTATTCAATAAAATACTTGCAAAAAGGATCCAAGAACACATCAAAAACATCATCCAACATGATCAAATAGGCTTCACCTCAGAGATGCAGGGATGGTTCTAAATAAGAAAACAAACCAATGTAATCTACCATATAAAGACACTGAAAGAAAAAAAACTACATGATTATCTTATTAGATGCCAAAAAAGTCTTTGAAAAATCTAATACCGCTTCATAATAAAAGTCTGGTCATGGATACAAAGTACCTACCTAAACACAATAAAACCAATATACAGCAAGCCAATAGCTAACATCAAATTTAATGGAGAGAAAATTAAAACAATTACATGAAAATCAGGTACAGGCTGGACATTCTATCCATATCTATTCATTATAGTACATTAATTTCTAGCTAGAGCAGTAAGACAAATAAAGGATATCAAGGGAATACAAATTGGAAAGAAGTCAAAATATTGGTATTTGCGGATGATATGATAGTAATACATAAATGTTTCAAAAAACTGCCAGAGAACCACTGATAAACACCTTCAGAAAAGTGGCTGGATACAAAATTCATTAAAAAATCAGTAGTCCTTCTATATACAATTGATAAACGAGCTGAGAAAGAATTTGGGACAACATACATCCCAATAGCCTCAAATAATATAAAATATCTTGTAACTCTAATCAAGCAAAGCAAAAATCCCAGGATAGCTAAAACAATACTGTATGATAAGAAAACTCCTGGAGATATCATTGTCCCTGGTTTCAAGCTGTACTATTAAGTGATAGTAATGACAACTGCATAATAGCATAAAAACCGACAGATTGATTAATGGAACTGAATCAAAGACACAGAAGTAAATTTACACACCCTCGGACACTTTTTTTTTTTGACAAGGCCAAAAGTATTCAGTGGAAGAAAACCATCTTTAACAAATGTCCCTGGTCTACATGGATGTCTGAGTGTAGAAGAATGCAAATAGACCCATTATCCATCACCCTGTACAAAACTCAAGTCTAAGTGGATCAAAGAACTGACATAAGACTAGACACACTAACTCTTACAGAGGAGAAAGTGGGGATAGCCTTGAATGCATTGGCGCAGCAAACGACTTCCTTAACAGAAAAACTCAAGCACTATGATCAGCAATGAACAAGTGGAGCCTCGTGTAACTGAAAAGCTCTGCAAAGCAAAGGACACCATGAAAATGCCAAAGTGGCCCCCTACAGAATGTGGAAAGATCTTCACCCTACGTTTGAAAGAGACCTGATATGCAAAATATATAAACAACACAAGAAACTAAATATCAACAAACCAAATAAACCCATTAAAAAATGGATCACAGATCTAAACAGAATTCTCAACAGAGGAATCTCTAATGGCTGAGAAACACTTAAAGAAATGATCAGCATCTTTACTCTTCAGGGAAATGTAAATCAAAATGACTCTGAGATTCCATCCTATGCCCCTTAGAACAACTAAGATCAAAGCTCAAGGGACAGCACATGCTTGCAAGGAACTGGAGCAATGGAACACTCCTTCATTGCTGGTGGGAATGCGAACTTGTACAACCACTTTGGAAATCAGTTTGATAGTTTCCCCCAAAACTAGGAATAGTTCAACCTTAAAAATCCAGCTACACCACACCTTGGCATATACCCAAAGTGTGCTAAACCATATCACAAAGATACTTGGTCACCTATCTTCTTAGCAGGTTTATTGGTAATAGCTAAAAATTTGAAATGAACTATATGTCCCTTGACCAAAGAATGGATAAAGAAAATGGTACATTTACAATGGAATATTACTCAGCTATTTAAAACAATTACATTATAAAATTTGTAGGCAAATGGATGGAATTAGAAGAGATTACCCTGAGTGAGGTAACCCAGACCCAGAAAGACAAGCATGGTATATACTCACTATTAAGTGCATAGTGGTCATAAAGTGGGGGATAACCATGCTACAATCCACAGCCCAAAGAAACTAAGTAAAAAGGAGGGCTCAATGTGTGGACACTGTATCTCTCTGAGCAGGGGATGTAGAATAGACATCTAGTCATGGAGGTAGATGGAGGGATCTGTGTGACAAAGGGCTAGAAACAGAAGCAGGAGAGATCTAGTGAGGGGTAGATGGAAGGAGACAGTCCTGAAATCAGTGAGGGGCATTTCTGGGATGAGCTAGAAACCTAGGATAATAGAAACTCCCAGGATTCTATGAAGGAGAGCCTAGCTATGACTCCTAGAAAGGGGGACACAGAACCTGAAGGGACAATCTGTAACTAGAGACTTCCAATGGAGGGGTGTGGATACCAACTGAGGCACAAATCCTCTGACCTACACTTTGTCCTGCCTACAAGAGGACCAGGAGTGAAGATGGAGCAGAAACCGAGGGAAAGGATGACCCAGCACTAGCCTTGTTGACCTACCCTACTAGAGGGGGCCTACCCCGGCACAATTCATGATATTCTGCTGTACCTGCAGACAGTTACCTAGCCTGTCAGTCATCGGAGAGGTTTTACCTAGCAACTGATGGAAAATGCAGAGCTACAGCCAAGTGTTAGGTGAAGCTTAAGGGAACCCTAAGGAAGATAGTGAGGGGAGGACTGAAGAATCTGGAGAGGTCAAGGATTCTACAAGAAAGCCTACAGAATCAAATAACCTGAGGCCGTAGGACCTCACATAGACTGAAACGCCAGACATGTGTAGGACAGAACTAGGATGTTCCGATGTAACACTTGTGCATCGTTGTCTTCTTGTGAGATTCCTAAAAGCAGGAGCAGGGGCTGTTTCTGACTTGTTGCCTGCCTTTGAGTCCCTTTTGCCTAACGGGGAGACATGTCTAGCCACAAGAGAAGATGCACCTAGTCCTACTACAGCTTGATATGCCATGGCAGGTTGCTGTCCACAGGCCTCTGCCTTTCTAGGACAAAGGAAGGACGAGGGAATGAGGTGAGGTGAGGAGGAGGGATTGAGAGGAAGAAACGAGGGGCAGGTGCAGTCATGATTTAAATACATACGTATGTACATACATACATACATACATACACACATACAAATTTAAAATCACAAGGAAAAATTTGACACCTGCCTTTTATCACTATACACAGCCTGAAATAAAGATAATGAAGTAATATAGCTGCCATTTTCAAAGAAAACTCCCATAAGACTTGGATTCAACAAAAGATACCTTTACAGAAAATATGAGCATGATATATCCACACATATTGGATACACCTGTCCAAGTGTGTCTGATAACAATTTCAAGGGACTAGGTTGTATGAATCACTTTCTGGAACAAAGGTATATACAAATAAAAGAATCATGTATGGCACAAAGGCTAAGTCAAATCCCTGGAGGGTTTAATGGAAACGTTATTATACCCTTTCTTCTCCCATTTAAAAATAGAGCGGAATTGCACCTGTTAATACGCTTCTCTGTGTGATTATATTGGCATAGAGGTCTACAATCCCTTCTGAAAACAAAACTCCTGGAACTGCCGTTTCCATGACAACTGCATTTCGAAAAGGCGAAGATCCCAGTTTGATAAAACTAAAAGGCTCTATTAATGTCAGGTTTCAATGACACTGACAACCCTGATGTCAGAAGGTGTTGATGCAGCACTCAAGGTCCAGGTTAGTCCCATCCATGTTTAGTTTTTACCTGAGTAGGATTTCAAAGCCAATAAAATAAATTATTGAAATGGTGATTATTATTTATATGTCAATATTATGTATTAGCACTAAAATTTTATAGACTAAGATTCTCAACTAATGTTAAACTATAAGAAATGTTCAAATTGGTATTAAGATTCTTTGTGCAATAATACAGTACTTTGTATTATAAAAATAACATGTGAACTCCAATGTGATGTGTCTTATGGCTATATAAAGATTTTGTGTGTATATGTAAATGTATTCTCAACAATATAAAGAAAGGAGCAATATACTAAATCAGGGGCTCCTACTATTCTAGTAAAACCTGCTCTTAATTAGTCATGTCTGAAATAGAGCAATACATAAACAAAGCCATATTCTAATGTAGTCCAAGACAAATATCAGTATCTGATTTCAATATATAGTTCAAATAATGTTTTCACTGAGTAGGCATACCATGCTTATTATTAATTTTAATATGTGTAATTAGCGTAATTGCCAGAAGTGTAAAGGGAATAAACCAATCCTATTTAAAACTGACCACTTAAAACAAACGATTCTTAGTCCACATTTTTTCTTTAAAAAGAAAAAAAGCATAAGTCAAGAGAACTGCAGTTTAATAATTTCTGAGTGAATAATTTAAGTACACATAGCTACTGATATAACTATGAATTACTTTGCTCTATCACAAGAATAGCATTTTTTTCCTAATAAAATATGCAATGGCTCTGACCAAGGCACCAGCAGACGGCTCAACTGGAGCAATTATTTGATGTGCGGTCTAAACAGCCCAAATCCACTCCTCAGAAACCGCGTGAAAAAAGTCAGATATGTCAGCACACATCTGTAACCCCAGCATTCCTATTGCAACATGGGAAGCAGAAGCAAAAGAGTTTGTAAGATGCTTTGACGCTCCTGGGCCAGCGAGCCTGAAGTCTACAGCATATCAGCATACGCAGCACAACTGAGAGTCTGTAACTCAATGGGAAGGTGAGAACTGACTCCTAAAAGTTGTCCTCTGATCCACCCACGCACACCCACAGACACACGCACACGCACACGCACTCAAGCACGCTCGCACATGCTTGAGCACACACACTGAATTAACAAACTGGCTTTTATGTCTCTAATATTGGACTGTAAATTGGAGTTTGACAGCAGACCTCCAAATAAGAGGCCATATGTTCCGGCTAATCTGGTTGTTAACTTGACACTCCTTGGAAGAGTAACCTCATTTGATTAATTGACTCCATCGGGTTAGTCTGTGGACATATCTACAGAGCATTTTCTTGATTAGTAATTGATTTAGGAGGGCCAAACCTTCCCTGGGCAGTGCCATTCCTGGGCAGGCAGGTCTGTGCTATGTAAGAAAGATGGCTGAACGCGAGGCTGGAAGCAGTGTGCCTCTGGGCTCCTCACTTCTGGTTTTTTCCTTGAGTTCCTACATCGGTGTCCCTCCAGAATGAACTGCAATCTGTAAAATGAATTAAAACCTTTTCCTTCCCACATTATGTTTGGATGGGTGTTTATCACAAAAAAAAAAACAAAAAAACAAACAAACAAACAAAAAAAAAACAGCAAAGTAAACCAGAGCAGAAGTATCAGCCCGAGTGAAGGACTGCTGTGATGAACCTGACCGTGTGATTTCGCTGGAGGATTGCGGGAGCGTTTGGAATGCTGGGATAGAGACGTCTTTAAAATGCTCAGAGTTTGGTGGGATGTTGTAGGAGCTGGGAAGACAAGAAGGCCGAGGGGAAGGCAGATGATAGAGGGTTGGCTTGGGAGGTTTCGGAAACTGTGGGCCTGTGTACCGGAGGCTATCCATGGAGATCTCTGGCCCGGCCAGGTGGGAGGGTTCAAGCGGAGGGGAGAGATCTTGAGCAGGGAGCAGGAATTGCCTCCACCACCTCTGCAGCTGCTGCCTCTGCGTCTGGCTCTGCTGTCGCTGCTGTCGCTGCTGTTGCTCTGAGATGCCATACTGAGGGCATTGCACTGCAGAATCTGGCTGAGCCAGTGGAAGGCTGACTCGGCAGCGAGGGTGTGCAGGGAGCATTTCAGGAGAACAGTTTTCTTCCCTGACAGTGATGTTACAGCTCTTATGACAGACACTCTCAGACGGTGAAGTAATTATCACATACCTTTATTCCTTCTGGATACAGTTTTGGGTTGTTTTGGTGTCTGACAGTGGATGCTTCCTATTGGCTTAGTCTCAGAGGTTCAATGCCTCATCTACATGCAGAAGGGCTTGGAGTGTTGCTATTATGTGACGGATGGCTACAAATTTCTCTACAGGGGCCTGCAGTTACTGACAGGGTCCTGGTGCAGGTAGCAGGCAAAGATCCTACCTTCCCTTCAGGGCCTCCGGGGCTTCCAGCTTCAGCCCAACCTTTACCAGACTTCCTTTCATATTTCCCCGACCTGCAAGAAATCTGAGTTGCTTGTCGACTCTATAGGGGACATTTGTGCAGTAAATTTGCCTGAAGCTGTAAAAATGAAAATTCTGTTTTCTGTGTCATTGGATGTTGGTCAAGTTGGGCTAAAAGAGCAGAAATTATTAAAATGTTAGATTTTCCTTGGAGTCAGTACATAAAAGCTGTCATTTTAAAGGGCTGAGGTCAAGGCTCCAAATGCTGGCAACGGAAGCTGACAAATTGTGTGCGGGAGTCAACAACACAGTAGTGATCTTGAAGGCGTGAATGGATCATAGAGAGCATCTAAGGCTTTGTACTTTGTGGCAGGGTTGGAATACCAGAGGAAAGGTTCAGAAAGGCCACTCAGCTGCAGTAGAGACTACAGTGCCCACCCAGTTGAAGATGCCAGAATCTTGAGGCAACTAACCCAAGCAGATTTGCAGTAGAGTGAGCCTGATCCTTTGAGACCAGCGTTGTTGACCCAGAAAAGTAGTGCCACTCACATCCTTCAGAGAATTTTTTATCCTTCAGAGGACTTTTTATTTTTAAGAAATATTTTAAAGATTGTAGCATGTTTTAAAAGTTACACTGTTTTATATTGTTTTACTAATGTGAGATCATGGGACTAGGAAATGTAGTTTAGTAAAGGATAGACTTGTGATGGATAATCTCAACTGTCAACTTGACATGCCTGGAATAAGGGAACGTCAGTCTACACCTTGATTGTGTCAGATTGTTTTGTTTGTGAAGCATTTTTACTAATTCATGGAGGGCCCAGCCTACTGTCAGAGGCTTCATCCCTGGGCAGGTGCACCTGGGCTGTATAGGAACAGTTCCTGGGTGTGGATCTGGGTCCGACTTAATAAGCAGAACCCCTCCGTTGTCTCTGCTTCAGTCCCTGCCTTAAGGCTGCTGCCTAAAGCTCCTGCCCTAGTTCCCCTCAGTGATGGACTGTGACCTTAGAGTCTCTACCTTCCCTCAATGATGGACTGTGACCTTAGAGTCTCTCCCTTCCCTCAGTGATGGACGGTGACCTTAGAGTCTCTACCTTCCCTCAATGCTGGACTGTGACCTGGGAGTTTTAAGATTACCCTTTCCTTCTCAAGTTGGTTCTGTCAGTGTGATATCATATAGAATATATTTTTGGGAGATACAGGTGTCTGGAGCTAAGATCCAATAAAATTGGTTGTTTGGAAATTCACTGGTATTGGATCATACAAATAGCCTCAAACAAACAAACAAACGAAAAACTATAAGATAGTGTGGTGTCTAATCTTTAAAAACAAAATCAGAAAGTTGAGCATAAATATTGCTTGATATATTTTATTGCTATCATTTCATATGAAGAAAACAACATGACTTCTGGGAATAAAGAGGTCTACTTGAAGACCTTTTTCTCTCATAGCTCCAGAAAAAGGAGAGAGAGAGAGAGAGAGAGAGAGAGAGAGAGAGAGAGAGAGCGCCAGAATGAAGATCTTTCTTCAAAGTTGACAGTCTAGGAAAACTGGAATGTATTACCTATCCAACCCTGTCTTTGTTGGTACATTTCACTGTCTGCCACCAAATGGCTGCAATCCCCAGGCATGCTTCAATAGACTCAGTACATTAAATTCAAAATATTACAAGTGGAAACACTTTTTCTGAAAGCAATAAGCCACCAACTGAACAAGAATAATAGAAGGTCATAATTCAAAGGCATTCCAATGCTTCAGAAATAGCACTTTTATGAAAGTGAATATAAAACCTGTAATAATGAAGACTTTGGTAATTTTTTTCCTTAGACTTGTGCTGCACATAGATATATACAGCCAGTCATGCTTGCAAATGAAATTGCATGGCTATGTGCAGTAACAGAAATCTATTCTTCTATTCTGCTGGGTGCTAGCATTTGCACAACATACTCCTCAATACTGCCCCCTGCAGTTAGCATCTCTCTGGAGATTACATGTGGGGGCTGCTCTGGTAGAAGGCAAAGAGGTGGCATGGATTCCACCACCTTGCCTGCAGTCATATAAAGAAACAGGTTCTGCAATCAATAAAAGTTAATCGAGAATCACAAAAGCATACTACTATAGTAAAGAACCACATGTTGATGGCCTTCTAGAATCAGCAAGACTATGGATGTCTACTACTGTTTGTAAAGCAAAGAAAACAGTGCCTGTAAGAAAAGCATGTTGCTGAGACTATCCGCCTGGGGCTCAGTGATGACCCTCTGGATATTCCCTTTAGAATTTTCTCCAATGTTGGCATTATGTTGTATGGAACTTGGGAAGTATGGGTTGATTGGAGGAGTCAAAAATGGAGGTACCTCTATGAGCTGTATTACTTAAATTAACCTGAATAATAACTGAAGATGATTCTAGGGTTACATTATAATTGACACACTCAAAAAGAGTACACTGACTTCTGTGCAATCTGGAGCAAACTGAGTAAAGGAAGATACTCCAAAGAGATAGAATTAAAAAAAAAAACCTATTGTTGAAAACAATACAGATTTGCTATAAAAGACACACACTATTTAAATTGTCTTTTGTCTTTATATTCTACAAATCGGGCAACTTATAGACCAAAAGACAATATATGAATTTATGGTATAGGCCAAATGATCTTAGCTGGAATTACATTTATTTTTTATTGCTCCAGATATTTTTGCATAATTAATGTTTCCATACACTGACTTTGTAGTTTTTTTTCTATTTAAAAATTGGTTTAATTCACTTATATACTTATCACTAAGTACATGTTCTATCCTAAATGTGTTGGAGCTGGGAAGACAACGGCATACTGTCTTCAGATTTCCTATTATTCTGCTGTGAATTAGGCTACCATCTGGAGCTTAGGTGCTCCAAGTCAACGGATCTGAGTCTTCCCAGTGCCTTCCCTTGGCTATGAGTCGTGGTGGAGGGTGGGGTATCGAAGCTCTGCCTCATCCTTGTGGCTATGCATGAGTTAGAGAATAACAGACCCTCAGGCACGTTAGGCCAAGACTAAGAACCAACCAGTTCCATCCACATTGCTGTCCCATATTCTATTAATTTTCTTTAATTGACTGTGATTAAAGATAGAACCATATTTTTTGCTTCTCCCACCGTCCTTCTTCACAGTTTTATAAATAGTGAGTAGTTAGTTACATGGAGCCAAAGTCCTGTCTGTAGAAAGAACTACACTTAGAAAGATAAAAACACGCATTCCAAAAGAGCTTCGGAACTAAACTCCACACCTGGAACTTCTGTGTCTTTGGCGTATATTTTACTTAGAGATGAATTTATGCATTTCCCAATTAAGTAAATGCTTTAATTATCAGAAGCTTCTAGGAAAAAGACACATAATTGATTTTGCATATTCAGGATACATACTACCACGGTAACTATTTTTACTAAGAGTCGTGAATCACTTTAGAGATTCTCAAAAGAGCATTTCCAAGATATCAAATTCCCAGATGCTTCAGCTTGAAGACTGCCTGCCTGGCAGGGTCTGATGTAGTCCAGGTGAGCACAGACGCCAGGCCTTACTGCAGGCCGGTTGCTGACCACTTCATTTTGTCCAGCTGCCTCTGGAGTTAACAGGAATGCCTCTGTTTACCTGACAGGTTGTAGGAAGACCCAGTGTAGACGGCTATGTTGGGAATGATAGGAAGTCCCAATGGGAGGGACCCTGGACGACATCAGGATGAATCGCTTAGTCCCTTGATCATTGATGAGGCTTCTTATGCCCTTTATGTCTATCTAGGTTAGCAGCTGAGATGGTTCTAAACCAGACATGCATACAAATTATGCAATACATAGTTTTGTTTTTGTCTTAAAACAATGTAAAAAGACCAAATTGATTGGAAATTTATTTGTAGGCTCACTAGAAATTGGATTTCATTTATCTCATTCTTTAAAAAGAACACTAAATTATTTTAGCCATATCAAATTTTTAAGAATCATAAAAGAACTTTTGTTCATATGCATGTGCAATATTTTGTCTTGATGATGACTATAAAGTACTGTGAAAGTTATCACTAAAAATACTCATGAAGAATTATTTGAAAATGACAGTTGCTTTTATCAAAATTTGTTAACATAATTTTGAAACCATCGACATTTAATATTTATATTTTTATATTTTTATCTTATAATTAAAGACATGGAGAGCTTGCAGTCACTATTTTGCTGAACCTCTTTCTTTTCCGTGTTCCCTCGTTTTCTCTGTATGTATTATGTGTATCCGTGCCAAGATCTGAAAAGGTTTGAAAATGCTTCTGTTAAAGTGTATAGGAATCCCACAGTGAGCCATAGCCCCCAAGGCTATTCAGAGTGTACAAAAATCAGCTTTTCACACTTCATCTTATCTGAGACTTGCTAATGGCTTGGGAGGAACCTGAGAGCTACATTTTTTGCAAGAGTGCTTCCCATCTCCTTCCCTTCTATAGTTAGTCTTCAGAGTTTGATGTGGCCTTTCCCAGGGCATTCCAAATACCCCTTTCTGTACTAGATTTTGTTTCTCTAGTTTGATCATCTAAGATTTTAAGATATTTTATATTAGTTTCTATATCTGTTCTATAGTCAAATAATAAAAGGTATAGATTTGAATTATTTTCTAAATTACTAGTAAAAGTTAAAATGCATTTAATGCATGCATGAAATTATAATAAATAAATAAATAAATAAATAAATAAATAAAGGAGGGGGCTGAGGAACCCACTAGCATGCATTACAATGTTACTTTTTTTTAAAAAATATAAGAATGGAAGCCAGATTAACTTTGCAACTGTGTGTTATAGTTTGGAAACGAAAGAAGTCTTAAACAAAACATGCGGTCTGACTGAACTCCTCTGTGGGAACAATATCACATCTAAGCATCTTAAACACATCTAAGGTGTCAGGTCTCATTGCTTTGATTCTGTGCATCTTTAGAATTACAGAGTTTAGGGCATAATTATATGTTCTCTGAGTTCCCTGTTTTAGATTTATTGTTCTAATTTTATTTGAATTGACTATTTTCTTTTTTAATTTTTTACTAGATATTTGCTTTATTTACATTTCTTTTTTATTTTTATGTTTTTATTCCATATATTCTTTATTTACATTTCAAATGATTTCCCCTTTCCTGAATCCCCCCTCCCCTAAAGTCCCATAAGCCCTCTTCTCTCCCCCTGTTCCCCCACCCACCCCTTCGCACTTCCCTGTTCTAATATTTCCCTACACTGCTGCACTGAGCCTTTCCAGAATCAGGGGCCACTCCTTCCTTCTTCTTGGACATCATTTGATATGTGGATTGTGTCTTGGGTATTCCAAGCTTATAGGCTAATATCTGCTTATCAGTGAGTGCATACCATGAGTGTTCTTTTGAGACTGGGTTACCTCACTTAGAATGATGTTCTCCAGCCCCATCCACTTGTCTAAGAAGTTCATGAATTCATTGTTTTAATGGCTGAATAATACTCCATTGTGAATATATACCACATTTTCTGTATCCATTCCTCCACTGAGGGACATCTGGGTTCTTTCCAGTTTCTGGCTATTATAAATAGGGCTGCTATGAACATAGTGGAGCATGTATCCTTATTACATGCTGGGGAATCCTCTGGATATATGTCCAGGAGTGGTATGGCAGGGTCCTCTGGAAGTGTCATGCCCAGTTTTCTGAGGAACTTCCAGACTGATTTCCAGAGTGGTTGTACCAGCTTGCAGTCCCACCAGCAGTGGAGGAGTGTTCCTCTTTCTCCACATCCTCGCCAACACCTGTTGTTTCCTGAGTTTTTAATCTTAGCCATTCTGACTGGTGTGAGGTGAAATCTCAGTGTTGTTCCAATGACTAATGATTGACTATTTTCTATACTGTGTTATGAAAGAAGCTTACGATGCTAATAGCACACACACAAAAATCCCCTTTTGAGTTTGCTCGGAGGTTCTGCAATCAGGGATTATGCATGAATCTGTGATCAGATGAGAGGGCAGCTATAGTCTATAGTTAACAAGGGTAAATTACTATGTATAAAACTGAAGAAAAATAAATATGGGATGAGAAGTTAAAAAACTGCTATAAGAGAATCTAGTAAATTTGACAGATATTAGTCATAGCACCAACTGCTTCTATTAACTTCAGAAATATGGGAAACAAAAGAAAAATTGACCATTGGAACTGCATAGAAAGGAAGAACTGATTAAGAGACCCAGGAACAGAACACTGGGGACAGGATTATATAGAAGGACTGTATTGACTTATAGAAGGAAATCAAAATGCCAGATATGAAAAGACAAATAATCCTATTGAAGTGGACCAGGACATAAACAGACATTTCTTATCTCCATAAAGAAGATATTCACTTGTTCAACACTTGGTCAAATATATATATATATATATATATATATATATATATACATATACATATATATGTATGTATATACATATATATTCATACACACACGTGTACGCTTGTGTGTGTGTGTGTGTGTGTGTGTGTATGAAGGCATATACATTTTGTATAAGTCATAATAAATATGTTTACTGGCACATCAAATATGCTGCAGCCTCAAAAGGAAACTTCTATGTGTAAGAACATGAAGAAATTGGAAGATGTAATGCTAATTGAAGTGAGCTAGCAACAAAAGTTTTAACACATTTTTACATGTTTATAGAATCTACAAAATCAATCTCAAAAGCCTGTAAGGGAATGCTAGTTGCCAGGCAGGAGGGAGGTGAACCTGAGAGAAGGGAACAAAACTTCTATTAAATAAGAGCAGTGGGTTGGCCACTCATATTTCAAGGTGACTTAATAAAAACTCTGTGTTACACCAAAAATTTCCTTGAGGAATTTTGATAGATTTTAAGTGTACTCACAACAACTAACAACAACAAATAGTACCTGTGAAATAATGACTGTGCTATTTAGCTAAAATCCTTCAATCCACATGCTTCACATGTCTCAAAGATTCATATTATGTCCCATAATATATACAATAATCATCAACTGAGTGTAACAATACACAGAACCCTGGTTAGCAGCAGAGAGCTGGCCTTGTGTGGGTGAGCATCCTGTGAGCGTCCCCTCAGCTTTGTCTTCCTCAACTCATTCACAAAAGCAACAAGAAACTGCTTGAAACAAGTGTCCTGAGGGTTATGCTTTATAAAGGAATTTATTTTCTGCATTTTAAGCAGATAATAACTGACTTATTTTGTTGTTATATCAATAATTTTTTGACACAGACGACAAGTACTCTGAAGATAGTAAACAGGAAAATAAAAATTTAATAGTTTGCTTTTTATGATAAAAAGCTTCCATGTTTTTATAATATAGCAAATATATAAGCAATACAGTTACCTTTATTAAATAATCAATCCATCTTAAAATATCTGTTGAGACAAACTCTTGCCTAATCCTACCTCAGAAGAATAAGTAACAAACAGCTATCATTTTTGTTTATTTCGTTATAAACTTTTTATATTAGAATTTAGAGTGAAAGCCCCATGTACTTATCATTTATAGCACAGAAGGTTTTCATGAAACATATGAGCAAGCTTTGAAAATGGAAGTGTAATCCAAGGACTAAAAAACACAATTGCTGATTTTTACTGTGTACAAAGGCAAAAACCTTCACCTATGTCCATGCAAATAGAGGAATAAAGCATGGCTCTCAGTGGATTTGTGGAGAAACAGGTCCTCTAGCAAGGAGTCCGCAAACCTCTGAGTCCCAGAATGCTCTCTAGTGATGAATGCTGAAGGAGCACTAGCTATTTGTGTTTCTGAAAGCGCTCTAAACCATGTAATACATCACACAGCTAATAGAAAGCAAAATAATTTCTATGAAGCAGATTTTGAAAATCTGCATCTGGATACAGATATGATTGAGGTATTGATCACCTTAATGGATAACATATCTTGATTGGGCATTTGTTATCATCATTTATGTGCCAGCACAAAAGTGCTAGTGTGGAAAGCTCAAGTTTAATTTGTAACAGAGCAACTCTTCAAAACAAAATTAAAGGAGAATATATATCTGACAGGAAGAGACACGATAAGTCATTAGATAAAGCAACTCACTCCCTGGATCTTCCCTATACAATTCCCCACCATTGAAGCGTTAACACAGCATCTTTGTCCTGTTGGATGATGAAAACAACTGATTTCCTTAATTTAGAAGGACGAATTAAAAAGCAAAACATCAGGTACTGATAGGAGAGCTGACTGATAAGAAAGATGGTGCAGACTCAGGGCACCAAGAAGAAAATCTGTTACTACTACAATGGGAATGTTGGAAAGCACCATTTTGGACAAGGCCACCCAATTAAGCCTTGCCAAATCCACATGACCACAATTTGATGCTCAACTTTGACCTCTACCAAAAAATGGAAATCTATTATCTTCACAATGAATGTGATTGTAAAAATGGTGGTTATAAGAACTGAAGAGATAACCAAGGACCATAATGATGACTACATTAAAGTCTTATATTCTATTTGCCCAGATAATATGGCTGAATACCGTAAGCCCATGAACAGATTCAACATTGGAGAGAACTGTCAAGTATTTGATGGCTTGTTTGAGTTCTGTCAGGTGTCTACTGGTGGCTCTGTGGCAAGTGCTGTGAACCTTATTAAGCAGCAGAGAGACCTCATTGTGAACTGATCTGGGGGCCTTCGTCATACAAAGAAATTTGAAGCATCTGGCATCTGTTACATCAGTGATAATCATCCTGGCCATTCTGGAACTGCTAAAGTCTCACCAGAGGGTGCTGTATATTGACACTGATATTCACCATGGTAACGGCATAGAAGGGGATGTGTGTTTGTATCTACCTTTCTTCTTCCTCTTGTATTCAATTGTATATATCTTTTAAAATGCTCATAAATTGTTTAATTTTGTTATACCTATTTTGTTCTATATGATATCTTTCTGCTAATTTAAAGGTAGCTTTACTAGATACAGTAATGGTATTTGACAGTCATTTGTTCTTGTGTCATAGGTTATATTATTGCACACATTTCTGAATTTTAAGGTTTCTGATGAAAATTGCTATGTTAATATATTGCTATGTCATTATGATTCTTGTGTAATTCTTTCCTCTAGTTGAAACACTCCCTCTTAAAGGAAGGATGAATTTTATAAGACTCAAGAAACTTACAAGCCTTAGGAAGTTGCCAAAACTTAGATAACTAGAGGAGCCATAATATTCATCTTAACATTTGCCAAAATAGTGAATGACCTCATGGGAGAGGAGACTCTGTCCAACAGAGATGATTGCATGTTGTCAAGAAATCTCGAGGCTCACAGCTTTTCTGAGTCATTGACACATGATAGTATGATTTTTGGATGAGACTTTAACTCAGATAAGTTATGCTTCCTTCTACAAGTAATTGCTCGTTCATAGCCTGTAAGTAACTACAAGAAACTCATTGATTTACCAGCCTTGACCTGTTGTAAGGCAATGTCTTTACCATGTTATAAATGACCTATCTATGGGTAAATAGAAATTTGCTCATATCTCTCAAGAAGAAATCACATAATACTGCTGAGTTTATCTTAATACATAAATCAATATTTTGCCCTTGCAGTTGTGAGTAGTATGTCTGTTCTGTAGTACTACTGCTAGCATTTTTTACTATAAAGTGATAAGGGGAAATTCTCTTCTTGTCGTGTCTATTGGAGATCTTTTTATTTCTAATATATTTTACTTCCCCACATGGTTAATTTTATTTTTCAATGTGGGAAAAGATAGACCAGAAGCTTATAAGGTCTCTTTGGAAAATGGCTAATTCTATTTTGAGGATTTTTATATTAGTCAAGATATTCCTTATCCAGAGGAAGAATTATTCAGGAAGTACTGGAATTATTAGAGAGTCTGGATGGCTCTAGGGTACATGTTTTATCCTAGAATTTGAGAATTTTCTACTTTAAAGTCATTAAGTATTGTATGTGTTTAGTGTCAGATAATTTTGGTACCATATGGATTCTTGGGCTTAGTCCTTTCATGATATTCCATGATCCTTATATATATGCTTAATATTTTTGTTTATAGATATCTGAAAAAATTTCCTCAACCTTGTGTTTATTTTTTAAAATTCATCTTTTTGTTTAATCCAATTTCTTGCTGCTATCTTCTAGTGTGCTTTTCTAATGTGATTTATTACATCATGCATTTATCCTATTTCTATCTCACTATTTTTTAGAACCCAATTTCCTTGATAGATTTCTCATATATGTCGCTACTTTCTTATCCAGATATTAAAGTATTAATAATTTCTCAAACTAGACATTAGAAAATATGTGATACACTTAAATATTTTCTGATAATTAATAATTAATCAGTCAATCAATTTTTGCAGTGTTGAGGACTAAACTCCAAACTTTCTTAACAATAGGCAAGCTCAATAATAATGAGCAACATTTCAGATCAGCTCTTCTAACTTTTAATTTTATGTTTCTTTACTTCCTGAATCTCTCAGATCAATATCCTGTATGGCTACAAAAATTTGATGATTCTTTTTGATGACAGGACTGCAGCATAATAGTCCTAATCTTTTTTATTTTTTCAACTGAAAAAAAATCACATTTAGTAGTATCCAATATGAAAGAAGATGGTTGTCAGGCAAATTACTACCATTTCTGTGTTTCAATATATCATTCATTAAATTTTTTCATCAGTTTCTTATATCTACAGATTTAAACTTACAATCTAAGACTGTATTTTTCATCACCCAACATATAATTACTTACAAATTACTTACAACTTTGTATATGCTTTAGAGCATATGTCAAAAATTAGACCCTCAATATTGTGAGCAATTTAACATAAATACACAGAGGATAGTTTACAATGAAAGCCAATTTTTCCTACCTGGTTAGATACCAAAATGCAATCCTTACAATTGTAATACTTCATTGAAATTGGTTTATAAATGTCATGTTAGCTATGAAGCAATGAATTGTATAATGGAGTTTTAGAAATCCTTTCTTCATATTCATGTAAGGCACCACAGAGGTGAGTTTTCAAATTTATGGGAACTTTATAGCAGACTAATATTGGTGAAAGGTTATAAAATTTCACAAAATATTATCATTTCTGGTACTTTCAATGCTACATTAATTCATATTAATGACAAATAAGGTTGTTATCTATGAAACATGTAATTTTGGGTGCATATTGGTAATTAGAGAAGTTTTCATTTGAATTTCTATTTGAAAAATATTTTTATTAGATATTTGCTTCATTTACATTTCAAAGGGTATCCCCTTCCCTCCTTACCACTCCCAAAACCCCCCTTCCCCATCCCCCCTTACAATGACCTCCCCCCCCCAATTTTCCTGTTATTCCCCCTACTCTGGGACATCGAGCTTTCACAGGACCAATGGCCTCTCCTCTCATTGATGTCTGAAATGGCCATTGTCTGCTACATATGTAGCTGGAGCCAGGGGTCCCTCCATGTGTCCTCTTTGGTTAGTGATTTAGTCCCTGGGAGCTCTGGGGATACTTGGTACATATTATTGTTCCTCCTATGGGGCTGCAAACCTCTTCAGCTCCTTGGGTCCTTTCTCCAGCTGCTCTATTGGGGACCCTATGCTCTGTCTCTTGGTTGTCTGTGAGCCATGAGTACCAGTGACAGGAAAGGTCCACAGTTTTTGAGGAGACACCTACTACAGGCAAAGTCTGTGCCAATAGCTGAAAAAGCTTTGGCTTGAACAGGTAAAAAGGAGTACACGCGGGGAACATATCTGAAGTTAACTTTGGCTGACTTCTTGCTTGTGATTAATCATGAATGAGCCTGATGATATCTGTCTCTGCTTTTAGGTAAGACATATGTTATAGCCTGCCAAGTTCCTCCACTTTCACACACAACCTTGAGAGACTGTCGAAGTCTGAAGGAATGCCCCTGGTCGAACACAGGTACTGTGTATCAAAAAAAAAAAAAAAAATCTCCATTTAAGTAAGCATTTGTGGTCATTGTTTAACTTCCTGGAGCTGGTCATGCTTTATGTTGCTGGTGTTCAAAAGACGCTGAGAAAATACACTCTCTTCTGACATGGTATTAACCTGCAGTCCTCAAATATCTGTCTCTTGCACCTTCTTTCTCTCTTTCCTCATTCCCCCAATCATGGTTTCCACATTGACTGACCAGTTTCTGTTTACCAAAAATCAGAAGACCCAAAAGGGCTTTACTACCTTATATGACTTTCACAAAAGGATGATGTGCTGGCTAGTTTTAAGTCAACTTGATACATGCTAAAGTCCTCTAAGAAGAGGAAGACATGATTTTTTAAAAAATGCCTTTAGAAGGTTGGGCTCTAAGCAGGCACACCTGTAGGGGATTTTTTTAATTAGTGATTGATGGGGGAGAGATGAGACCATGGTCGGTGGGCCCATTCCTGAGATGGTAGCTCTGAGTTCTGTAAGAAAGCAGGCTGAGTAAATTATGGTGAGCAAGTGAATAAGCAGCACTCCTCTATGCCTTCTTCACCAACTCCTGCCTCCAGGTTCTGCCCTCCTGGTGTTGCTGTCCTGACTTTCTTAGTTGTGTACTATGATGTGGAAATATAATCCAAATCAACCCTTTTTTACTCAACTTGATTTTGGTCATGGTGTTTTATCACACCAAGAGTAACCCTAACGAAGACAGATAGTATAACTAATTCTAGTCTCAGGAACTCTAGGAAAAACTAGCAGATTTAGTTGCTTCTAAATATTCTAGGATGAAAAGTATGAAGCCAGACCCATGTCTTATAACTTAGTTTTGCACACATATAATTTAAAATTTAAAAGGAAAAAGAGATAAAAAATGGAAAATAGTGAGAATGAGTTTCTATTTAAAAAGAATAAAGGTTTTAATGAAATAAATAAATATGAGAAGGAATAATAAAAAATTATTTATATCCATACACTTGCTTTATGACCTTCATTAAAAAAGTAGCAATAAATGTTACTTAGATGTGACTGCCTACAAGGGACAGAGTTGAGCTAGATCTGAACAACTGAAGGAGCTCTTCGCATAGTGTTGTAGCAGTATCTACAGTATTACAAATCTGCTCAGTTCAGCCAGTGCCCTACTCTGAATCAAAACTGTATAAAGCAGAGCTTTTTCAGGCTATTACTTAAATGGATGATTCCATCTTACAAGTAATATTTGACTCTCTTTGATGGCATAAACTCAGAGACATGCCAACTCTCCACATTGCCATGAATATGCATAATACTACCTGTCCATCACTGCTCATGAAGCACAGAAAGAGAATTAATTTAATTCTAAAAACAAATACAGTACCAATCTATAAAAGTATCAAATTATATAATGATCAAATGCACACGTGAATTTCATATATATGTGTGTATATGTATGTGTATGTGTGTATATATACATATGTATATATGTATATATACATATAATGAACTAGGCCCAAGAACTTGTGGAATATACCAGTGTAAGGAGGGCACATGACTCTGATCCTGTATCGAGGCTCCACAGATAGGATACTTACAGTCATGATAGGAAAGGTCTGTACCTCTAGGATCCTTAAAGCCCCATGCTGTTTGGCTCTGTGTAGATTACCCAGCAATTGTTCTTCTGCAAGGTTGAAACACAAGAATTCTCTTTGATTCCTCAATAATCTTCTGTTCCGATCTCTAGTAAGTTCTTATTCTCTTTGGTGATCTGATGTCAGCTCTTCAGTCATTCTGCAGACATTTTGTAATATATATATGTGTGTGTGTGTGTGTGTGTAATAATACATATATGTATTATTATACATATATGCATTATTATAGATATAATACATGTGTATATGTATATAGATTATTATATATATATTGCATTTAATGTGTGATGTGTAATGTGTGTTAATACTCATAGCTAAAACTAGAATAAAAGCAATGTCTCCAATGGTCAGATACCACAGGAACTATGAGCTACTTGGCAAATTGCAGTCAGTGAAACCAACACAGCTCATGAATTTTTACTCTTTATCAATCTGATCTTAAGGGGAGATATGAACATGTCTGTGAATGGTTCCAGCACAGCCTGCTCAAGACAATATCTTAAGGAACAGATCAAGAAGACTAAAGTGTGAATTAAAAAAAAAAAGGAAGAGACTGAAACTGGTCCTTAGCTGTGTCACCGGAAGAAAATAAATAACTGAGGAGACACCCATTCCACTGCTCATGGGAGACGAGGGAATGTTACAGGAATATCTCATACATCCGACAGCCAGCTGAGAAACAACACGGAATCTTCATCAGGAGGGAAGCTACAAAGGTGTTATTATTAATCACATTTTACACATTATTAACCACATTAACCTGGTTTGGTGGCTCAGGTTAAAAGAGGACAGGCCATTTGCTGAGGTTATTTGAAAAGGAAATCAAGTTGTTGAACTTCCATGGCCTTGGCTTCAGGCATGACAAGGCCACTGGGAGTAACAGCATTAGGTTCGCTTTCGTCCCTTCTATCAAGGAATGGGATCTTCATGCCGAGAAGGGGAAGAATGTTGGCAGAAAGTTCTCAGTGTTTGAAAATATAATAATAACACTTTGTAATACTCTGAATAAGCCGTGCTCCAGTGGATGTTTATCTTAGGCAAACATAAAACCTTAGTCTTGTGCAGATAAATCATCAGGACAGAGACGTTTATGGATAAGTTCGCACATTTTTGAGGAAAGACTCTGTTCTCTCTCTCTCTCTCTCTCTCTCTCTCTCTCTCTCTCTCTCTCTCTCTCTCTCTCTCTCTCTCTCTCTCTCTCTCTTATTTGGACAATACTATATTTATTTATCTATTAGGGCTTGTAGCTGCCAGCAGCTATTGTGAACTGGGTTCCGGGAAGAGAAGCTGGGGATAGATGGGGGTGGGTGGGGGGCGGGGGCTGCAATGCGGTCTGAAAAGAACGAACGGAGGCCCGGACAACCCAATTGCTGATCAAGGGCCAAGTTTAATGGAGGTCTGACAATTTAAGAGTTTGGGCGAGCCCTCCCCCCAGACTCTGGGCTGAGCTCTGGGGAAGTGGTCTGGAGGTTCTTGGCTCCACTGCTCAGGCAGCTGGGCGGGTCACCTGCGTACCTAGGAATTCTGAGGTCAGGCAGACTTCAGTGCTCCACCCCAGGCTATCTCCAGGTGCTGGCTAGCCTTGGCTCCCAGGTGAAAAACAGGAAGCTGTATTGTTCTAGTAAGAACAAAGGGCCAGGAACTTCATTGGCTGAGAACTAGTGATTAGCACAGAGGTTTAAAACCCAGCTCAAATGCTGGGGGAGGATACAAAGGCTTTTAATATTTATTTATTTATTTATTTACTTATTTATTTATTTATTTATTTATTAACACTTTACATCATGCTCACCCTCCTCTACCCGGTCGCCTCTCCCACAATCCTTCCCCCTCCCCACTCCCCTTTTTTCTCTGAGCAGGTGGGGACCTCCTGGGTATCCCCCACCCTGGCACCTCATCTCTTTATGAGGCTAGGCTCTTCCTCCCCCAACTGAGGCCGACAACACAGCCCAGTTAGAAGAACATGTCTCACACACAGACAACAGTTCTGGGGATATACTCCCTCTCCACTTGATCGGGACGCATAAGAAGACCAAGCTGCAAATCTGCTACATATGTGCGGGGAGGCCTAGGTCCAGCCCAGGTATGTTGTTTGGCTGGTGGTTTAGTCTCTGAGAGCCCCAAAGGTCCAGGTTAGTTGTATCAATTGTTCTTCCTGTGGAGTTCCCACTAACTTCAGACCTGTAATCCTACCTCCTATTTGGAAGAGGAAGAAATAAGAGTATCTGAGCTGCACCCACAGTTGGATTGTGGGTGCTCCACCGTCCGAGTCAGCAGCTGGGTGGGATGACCGCCTTCTCCTTAAATGACAGTCAATAATTCATCAAGAAGGTTTAGTGTGCAGTTTGTTTGTTGGTTTGTTTGTTTGTTTGCAAATACGATTGCGGAAGTTTGAAAATGCATGGCCCCTGGGAAGTGGCACTGTTAGGAGGTGTGGCCTCTTTGGAAAAGGAGTGGCCTTGGGGTCTCCTAGTGCTTAAGCTCCACCCAGTTCAGAAAAGAGGCTCCTCCTGGTTGATTTCAGATCAAGATGTGGAGCTCTCCGCTCCTCCTCCAGCAGCACGCCTGCCTGGATGCTGCCACACTTCCCGCCATGACGATAATGGACTGAACCCTGAAACTGTAAGCCAGTTCCAATTAAATGTTTTCCTTTATAACAGGTGCCTTGGTCATATTGTCCCTTCACAGAAATGAAACCCTAACCAAGACAAAGGTCTTGCAGAAAAAGATCTCAAAACCCACAAACCAGTCAAAATTGTAGTTAATGAGGAATTCTGAGTGATCTAGAGTTAGTTTTACTCATTATGATGTTCAATTCTCTATCCAGGAGGCACCCCAGTTCACCATTTTTAATGTTTGGATAAAAAGGCATCTTCTCTGGGGGGACATGCTCAGGGAGTTTATTTTACAGTGGTGATATTCCTATATGAATGTGCTGAGTTTTCTCCAATGAAAGCCTTGATTTATTTGTTGGGGAGACATTGCTTTGAGTTTTGACTCCAGAATTTTCTTTCTTGCAATGGTGTTTCCCAAATGTAGCATCAGCTCTATGTTGAGCAAGGGGCAAGCCACTGTGCATGATTTTAATTATTAGAGGAAGAATCCTGTCATCCCCAGTGGGCTGTGAGTTCATTGTAGAATCAAAGGCATTTGCATAGCTGGTCCATCTATATGGCTTATATCACATAAAGCATTTATCTAGAAACCAAAGGCTAGAGATAGGTAAGACATTCTAAGATGACTTTTTTTTAAACTAACAAGAGGAAAACTGAAAAAAACAATAACTAAAATCAGTAGTGTTCTGACTTCATTGCCAGGAGCCATTCTCACACAGATCTCAAAGCAGCCATTTCTAGCCTGCTTCTTCTAGCCTGATTTTAGTAGGAAAAGTACCAGCTTAAAGATTAGCCAAGAAAGCTAGGTGGTCAGTACATGCAGAGATCACCCTAGTGGGCTAGAACAATCGAAGCGCACCTGTGTTTGGATTACCATAGCAACCCCTTTCCACTTCACCTCCTCTTGATCAATTTCTAATGCCAATTTCCTACAGTAGATGACAGCCTTCCTGACACTGTTCCTGAGAAATGATACTAGCCCCCTGAGATTGTTCCCCCGAATACAATGACTTTCCCCCCTTTCACCCCTCCCCTCACCTGCATGTTCCCCTTTAAAAAGCCTTGTGTAAAAAATAAAGTTTGACAGCTTGATCAGAATGCTGTCTTGCTGTCTGTCTCTCGTGTCTTCTCTTGGGTGGTTCGGGGACCCTGTTGACTGTCCTGCGGGTCGGGACACTTCGAGTCAACTCCAGTGCAGTGCTTTTTAAAAAAAATTTTGCTTCATTTGTAATTTTAAATGTGGAAACATATTATTCAACTAAATTTTAAGGCATTTAAGGGATAGTGAGGTGGCTTGGTGGGTGAAAGTACTTACAATGCAATCACCTGAGTTAATTAGATCCTGCCATAGAAAATAACTGATTCCTGAATATTGTCATCTGAGCCCACAGTACACTCACACCATACACACACACACACACACACACAGAGAGAGAGAGAGAGAGAGAGAGAGAGAGAGACAGAGAGAGACAGAGAGAGAGAGAGAGAGAGAGACAGAGAGACAGAGACAGAGAAAGAGACAGAAAGACAGAGAGATAGAGACAAAGAGAGACAGAAAAACAGACAGAGGGAGAGAATCTCATATACAAAATACATTTCAAGTGTTTAAAATTGTCAGGCTCAAATAGCAAGCTCCTGTCAGGGGCTTGAGTTTTAAACTGCTCTGGCTAAAAGCATATGCTAGAGCTAGAATACTTTTGTGTCCAGCAGTCATAGAACAAACTCCTTAATTACTCCTAATCTTCAGTTTTCACTTTTGTATATATAGATCATAACAAAACCCAGCTCTGAAAATGTTTTAACTCACCCTCATCCCAATGAACTTGACTCTTCATAGGTACTCTATATTACAAGTAATATCAACAATTTATACTGACAAGAAAAGTTTTGAGTTTTGTTTGTTTGTTTTGTTTTTAAGGTGGAGTGTTACTGTGTGCTTCCCAGTGGTTAACAGCTTGGTAATTTGAGCCCTCTATAGGGAACCATCAAAAGGTGACTTCCTGGGGCCTCATCCTTTATCAGAATGCCACCTCCTGAGTGACCAAGGAAGGATTAAAGGACCATGTGACCAGGCATGGTGGCTGACACCTATAGCCACAAGAGTGAGCCTGTGGGGAAGATATTGGAGAATCACTATGTGCATTCAAGGTTAACCTTGTCTGTTTCTATGGGAATGTGTTTTTTCTGAGCAGATCCTGAGCAGTAGCCTGGTGTTAGATGTCACTACAATCAGACATGAATCAGTGGGACTTTCTTGTCACTCTTCATCTGCAAAGACCCCTCTGTTTCTGAAGATCTGCCTTTCAAAATGACATCAAAGCTTCACCAGTCAAAGGTCTACTAAAAGTGGGCCAGGCCTCAAGCCAAATGACAAGAGTTTAGACAAACCATGGTCTCTGATGATTCCAACAGACAGCTTGGGAAAAGCGAACAGATTTTTGTCTTTCATTCTCCTTAGGCTTTTACTACATAGTTTAAGCTATTCTCAGACAAGCTAAGTCTGTCTTTCTAAAAAAAAAAAAAAAAAAAAAAAAAAAAGAATGAAGAATTATTTTATTTTGCCTAAAAATTTATGAAATTATATTACATTATATGATAATAGTTCCCTCAAGAGCCATAGACTAGCTAATAAAACTTCTAGTACCACGCATGGAAAGCCATTTTCAAGTCGATGGTCAGAGGGGTCTAAGACTCTGCCAAAGCAGCATAGGCTACTACTATTGCCTCCATTGCCTCTCAGAAGTTGAAGGTAAGTTCTTATTGCTGAATACACTGAGTGGTTTTTCACATAGGACTAGATTTGAGCTGTCAAGGCATCTAGCCCCCATCAGTTCTGAAGCACCACGGCTGCCAAAAAAAATCGATCTGTTTCTGGATAGTAAGCACAGTTTCAGTCATTTCTTGAAGATCGCTTTTAAACTTGGGAATAAATGTACTGTATTGGGCCATGGAAGTCATTATCCCTGCAACTCCAGTGCCAACACCTGTGGCTATTCCCATAGCAACCAAGAGTGGCACGACCTGACTGCGTTCTCATGTCGAGCAGCTTTCATATCCACAACTGGGATTGGCAGGGTCTTGTTTCCCTGGATTACTCCCAGTTCAGGGGAAAGGAATACCATCGTGCAAACTCCTGACCAGATGACAGGCAAGCAAGCATATACCTGAGCACCACATAGAATTGGCGTGTTCTGGACTGCAGGGCACTGTGGCAGAGATGAGATATCAAGGGTTGTGATTCAATTGTAGTCTAGGGATCTTAGCTTTCCCACAGAATGTGTCCTGGAGGTCTTAAAATAGTTTGCCATGCCAAAAAGAGGGATAGAGGTAAGGAACTGAGTCATGGCAACATCAGAGTGAGGGTAGTATCAATGGAGAGGCCATAAGTGGCAACTGTGAGTTAATTCTGGAGGGGGGTACACATAACCAGCAATCTTTAACCAGGCCTGGTGACATTAAGGAGTTAGTACACTGAGGTCAAGTTCTGAAGCAAAAGGAGAAATGATATGTTAGTGCTGTTTATGAGGGGTGATGTCAAAGAGGTAAGGACCTCAGGGGAGTTTTTTTATTACTTCTACTACTTTTCTAATATCTAGAGGTTGGGCAATAGAGACATATTTTCTCTGGATATGGATAGTACTTACTGGGGACCTGGGTTAATTTTTATGGTAAAGCTGACCAATAGCTCTTGTCTCCCACCTGGAATCTCCTGGGTATTGTATGTAGAAAAAGAGTTGTATTGATGGAAGAAATGATTGGTCTGTGGTGCTACCATATGTATCTGACAAGACCAATATGGATAGCCCTCATATTTGTCTAGCCATTTTCTACAATAATCTTTTGTCTGGTCAAAGAGAAAGCAAGTATAGAGATCATAATATTCAGATGGGATAACAGATACAGGGATGATAGCAATTTGGATTGGTTCCTGGCATCTGGTTATGGAGTAGTTTCCTGACCCTATTTGGAAAGACTGCTATCTGTGGGGGGGGGGGGTTCTTGAACCTTGATTCTCCAGATGTAAGGGCTGCCCTGGTTGGAAACAAACAGAAGGGGGAAGATGAGAAACCCATGTCTAATCCAGTGAGGACCAGCTTGGCTGCCAGAGTGGAGTCTCATTTTCTGGGATTGGGGACAAGGTGGGTGGACTCCAGAGCTTAACAGAGCACGGTCCTGTTAGGGTCGACATATATGAAAAAGAGTCATTTTCAGGAGGAGGGATGAAAGGTTTGAGACAAGTGGACCCAATGAGAAAGTCCCTTGAGTTTCACAGCACTAGGGTTCAAGAGAATTACCTTAAAAGGGCCCTGCTATTTGGGAGAGAGGGGTGAGGACCAATGATCTGGAGGCGATAGAAAGACTTGGTCTCCAGTGTTGACAGGCAGTGGACAGGGGACATTGTGTGGCCATGGTAAATGGTGGTCAGCAAAGTTCCATAGGAGAGAACGGAGGTGGCAAAGCAATGGGGTAAGTAGGTGATCAGAGAGGGGAGAGCACTCAGGTGAAAGAGCAGGAGTTCGGACCTGACATCCATACACAAGTTCAAAGGGTGAGATGAGGAGAGGTTGCCTGGCGAGAGCTCATAGCCTGGAAAGAGCCAGAGCTGGAGTTTTATCCGATGGAGGTGAAGTTCCTGTGACAACTTTGCAAGAGTGGTTTTTAAGGAGGGGTTAGTTCTTTCTACCTTACCTGAAGATTAAGAGTGGTAGGGAATGTAAAAATGCAGGGGACATCTGGGGTCTTAAATAGAATTTGAGAAATCTGGGAGGTAAATTTAGGACCATTGTCTCACTGGAGGGAGGGTGGGACACCAATCCTGGGGAGGATCTCTCAGAGGAGATCAGAGACTGAGCACTTTTGTTAGTTGTGGGAATGCCTCCACCCACCCTGAGAAGGTCCCCACCAAGACCCGTAGGTACCCGCATGTCTTGGCATGTGGGTAAAGTCAAGTTACCAGTCAGTTCCAGGAAGGGAACCTTTAGCCTGATGGGTAGAAAAGGGGGTGTTAGGATACCTCAAGTTGGAGTCTGACATCTGATAGACTTTGCAAGAAGCAGTGATAGACTTCAAGAACCTTAAGTCCTCAGGCTGTAGGTGGGTCTTGACAAAAGAAGACAACACTCAGCTGTTAGGATGAAAGAGGTGGTAAAAATAGGACAGAGTGAGTTGCAGTGTAAGAATGTCTTGAGGAGGGTAAGATGAGTCCAGGCCCCTAAGGGCAGCAGCTCTAGCTGCCTCATCTGCTCAGTGGTTTCCCTTGGAGACAATAGAATCATCAGTCTGGGTCTGGTGGGATCTGCAGTGGGCAATCCCAATAGCTATGGGGAGATGGAAAACAATCAGCATGGCCATAATGTGGTTTGCATTAATTACCAATCCTTCTTCTTTGGTAAATAACCCGAGATTCTTCCAGATAGCAAAGTGGGACAGGAGGATATGGAAAGCATATTTGGAATCTGTGTAGATGTTGAGGGATTGTCCATGTGCCAGTTGAAAGGTACAGGTAAAGGCTACTAGTTCAACCTGTTGATTAGTGGTCTGAGTAGGAAAGGCCTGTGCCTCCACCATCTACCTCCACCTCAGTGTCTGACACTATGACATAGCCAGATTTCCAGCCCCTTCATATAGAAAGGAGCTTCCATCTGTGTCCCAGGTATAAATGGCTTGAGGCAACGTGTCCTCCTATATGTGTGAAGGATGAGGTAATAGTTTCTTTAAAGTTTCAGCACAGAAACGAGATAGGGAGTGGTTAGTATTAGGTCGAGGAAGAAGATTGGAAATATTAAGAGGCAGGAATGAATGGAAGGTGAGTGTATAGCCTTCTGTTAGTACTATCTGAAAAGAAAGAAGGCTGGAGGGAGATAGAGTCTGTGAGCCTTTGTAAGTTAGGGGCTGTGGCAGATTATGAGAAGAGAGGATAGTTATAGGTGACCCCGAGGTTAGTTTTTGACTCTTGAATAAGGAGTTCAGTGGCTGCTAAGGTATGAATATAAGGTGCCCATCCTTGGATGGTTAGATCTAGTCTTTTTGACAAATATGCTACAGGTGCAAAAGAAGGTCCCAGCTGGTGACCTAAGACTCCAAGGGCAAAACCCTCGTCTTCAGTTCCATAGAGGGAAAAGGGACAAGTCAGGTCAGGGAGATGGGGCCTTAAGGAGAGCCTGTTGGAGCCTCTGAAAGGGCTTGATGACAGGTCTGAGAAATGGTTCATGGGTGGCCTAACGCTGCTTCACATAAGGGCCAACAAAGGAGGGAAAAGGAAGGAACCCAGGAATGTGAAAAGCTAGCCATTCCTAGGAATAATAAAATCTCTTCCTTTGTAGAAGGAACAGTTAAAGAGTGAATCAGATTCTTTCTATCTAAGGTAATAGCCTTGTGGGTTGGGGTAATTGTTAGTCCCAAATAAGTGACCTGAGGAGTGAACAGTTGAACTTTAGAAGGTGGGACCCTGTAGCATCGACTGGAAAGGAAATTTAGAAGAGCAGAGGTGTCTGCTTGGCTAATCTCTAGAGAGGGGCTACAGAGAAGGACGTCATCTATATAAAGTACAATCAGATTTAGGGAGACATAAGGAGAGTAAGTCAGAAGCCAGGGCCTGGCCAAATAGGCCTGGGCTGTCTCGTAATCCCTGAAGTAAAACAGTCCAGGTAAGTTGGGTAGAAAAGTGGATGTCAGGATCTGTCCAGTAAAGGGGAATATGTTATGTGATGGCATCAAGAGGGATAGAGAAAAATGCATCCTTGAGATCTAGGACTGAGAAATGAGAAGCCCCTGAGGAAACAGTGGAAAGAAGTGTATAAAGGTTAGTTACAACAGGATGGAGGGGACCAGTGCAGCATTAATGCGTGTAAGGTCTCGAATTAGCTGATAGGTTCCATTAGGTTTCTTAACTGCTAGTATAGGAGTGTTAAGGGGGAAGAGGTGGGGCAAAGGAGTTTTTTCCTTAAGAGGTCAGAAATGATAGGCTTAAGTCCCCCAAGGATCTTGAAAGAGAGAAAGAGAGGGTATTGGGCTTGGTTGATGTATCTGGTAGAGTCCAGTAACTAGATGACACCAGAAGAATGTTTAGCAACAGAGGGTTCTGGACGTCCCAAACTCTGGGGTGCACCTGAGAAGCTGGTGGAGGTAACAACATGTTAGTGTTAGTACATTGACTGACTAGAAGGAGCAGAGGAACTGTTGGTGAGGTTGGGTTTAGGCAAATAGGAGGAGCAGAGGAGATAGAGGCTCCCAACTTAGCTAAAAGATCCCTTCCCAAAAAAAGGGATAGGACATGACAGCACTATCAAAAAGGAATGGGTGAGGGGTACACCCCTACAAATGCAAGGAAGTGGTGGGGTCTGATAAGGAAGATAAGGTTTTCCTCCTACCCCTATGATAGGAAAATTCGAAGATGAAGTGGGTCCTTAAAACTCCCTCAGGACCAATAAGTGGCCCCAGTGTCCAAGAGGAAGGAGGTGGACCACCCACACACCATGGTAGTTACCCAGGGCTCCCTGCTAGTGATTGGTGTGGTTGGGTGGAGGAAGCTCCAGCCTCTTTAATCATCTATAGCCAAGCCTAGGAGGTCAGCTGAAGGGTTACCTGGAAGCAATGTTCCTCTGTTCTGTGCAACTCTAGGGTAATCAACAGCCCAATGTCCCTCCTGATGGCCTCTAGGATGTGGTCCTCTTGGCTTGCCAGGGGTAGAGCAAGCCCACTCCCAGTGACCTTGATGACCACATCCATAGCAGGGGCCTGGTGGTCTCTGAGTCTTAGAAGGTCAGGAGTCTGGAGTAATAGCTGGTCAGACAGCCTTTGCCAGCATGTGGTATTTTTGTTTTTTGGCTTTCCCATCTCTCTCATGGTACACCTTGAAGTCCACCACCAAGACTTCTGCCTGTGAAGTTAGGAGCCCCATCTCCAGGTTTCTAAGTTTAGCTCTTATGTCAGTGTAGCTCTGGGGGAAAAAAAGTAGGTCATCAGAAGTTGCTTACCTTCAGATTGCAATAAAGCCTTATTTTTCTAAAAACTGAGATTTGTTCTCTTGTTTGTCCTGGACAACTTCTTGGAGTCTTTCAAAATTTACTGGCTTTAAAGCTGCCTTTCTTAGACCAGCCAGAAGGCCTATAATCAAGCTGTCTCTGGCTAAGATACCACTTATGGAATTGTAATTCCATCTGAGATCCTGGTCAGGTACTGCCTCAGATCTGATTGGATATGTTCCATCTGTTTGGTGAATTTCGTCTGCATACATTTTTGCCTCTTCTCAAACTCGCCTGCATTCATCAGGAAGTAAATGATTAGTAGGGATCATATGAACATCATGGAAAGTCAATCGGTGAGAATGAGTGATGTACTTGAACTCCTTAATAAAACTGAAGGAATTAGAAGTATAAGAACCTGGTCTGCTTTCTCTTTGAGAAAGTTCACTCAGCAAGAAAGGAACATGTACTCTGACCAGACCGTCAACCCCAGACACTTTCCTTAGAGAAAGGACTGATGCTGGGTCAGGTGCTTCTGGAGGAGAAGAAGGACGTGGGGGTCTGGCTGTGGCCTTAGAACACATAATAGGAGGGGTGAAGGTTGGCTCCAATGCAGGGCGATTGGAGTGACCTGCAGCTGGCACATAGGGAGAGGGAGGGGCCTGGGGAGGTCGAGCTAGTAGGCTTCAGGGCCTGGTGAGAAGGAGAAACTGAGGCAGCAATTTGGGTTTTTGGTGGCATGGAAGCAGGTCTGCGGTGGAGAGGAGGCATCTTATTGGCTAAATCAAGCATTGTAGTGTCATCTAGTGGACGGTGTGTACGTTGCATGGCTTACTTACACAGAGAAGTTGGGTTGGGGACCAAGAGGAGCATTTGAAGGTATGAGAGCATAGATAGATGAATGCTTGGATATATGGGACCTCACCCCATTTCCCCGATTGCTGGCAGTATTCATGGAAATCTCTTAAAATGATAGGGTCTAGAGTGCCACTGGCTGGCCATTTGGAATTATTATCTAAAGGGTATTGAATTCAGACTGTATTGCAGAGGTGTATCAGTTTTGAGGGCCTCAAATCGGGCATTAGGTTCAGGATTTGAAATTTTCAAGGAGACATCCCAGTGGGGTGACTGGAGGTACATTTGAAGACAATTTAGCACCCATTGGGTGATGGGGTTGTCACTGAACTATTTGTGCAGGTGTCCCAAGAAGATCTCAGCAATGGATCAGTGTATAGCCATGCTAGAAATTCGGGCCATCATGTGGATAACTAGGGGCTATGGTGGCAATTTCCCCAAAATTGCCAGAAAGCAGTTTCAGCTGGTACCAGGAATTTGGGGCCAGGTGCAAGAGCTCAAAGGATTTCTGAACTGCTTTGGAGAAGGGAAGTCACACAAGGGTCTAAGTCTTAACTTCTAGGTCAGTTGGGAGGTCGGTCATAAGGACTGGGCCATTGCAGTGCCAACCCCTTAGCCCAAAAGAGGCTGGCCAGGTGCTATCTGGGTATGTAAGATTCCTCCTGCCAAGTGGAGAAACTCCTTACCAATCAATATACCAGTGTGTGTTTGCAGGCTTCTGCAGTCGGGTAGCAGTCAGTATAGAACCATGTGGTCAGTGTGGCCAGAGGCCAGCTCCACATGGTGGGCTGCAGCAACACAGCTCACGTGGTTGAAGACTGTGGTTGAAGTCTCCTCACAGCAGCGGTGGTGTGCCAGAAGATGGAGTCCAAGTGGTATAGCAGTGGCTGCAGGTAGTGATGGCAGTGCTAGCAGTCCACATGCCATCGGTCCTCGGAGGTGGCTTCATGGTCGCACCAGGTGGCTGCCTGGGCTCCACAGCACCCCTGTGTAGAGATTCCTCAAGTCTTTGGCACCAATGTTGTGATCGTCACTGCTCCAGAGAGACCACACCAGGCAAAACAGTTCCACATGAGGTTTACTGAGAAAAAAAAGGGCAAGGTGGCAGCAGAAAGAGATGGGGGGACAAGAGAGAGAGATCAGAGGGGCCCTTCTTTATATATGGATGGTGATGTCACAGGTAAAGGTGGGAGGTGAGCCAAGTAGAATCTGGGAATATGGTGGCTGCTGCCTTGGCAACAGGTACGGGGGTTGTGCTGTTGCCTATATGTGATGTCACCGGATCCGGAGGTCCTGATACCAGCAGTAGCTCTGTTTAGCTGTGATTCTTATAAGCCACAACATTTACCACCAAGGCAAGTTATTTCCAAGGGGCAAAAGTGGCATTTATAACTTAACAACAGCCATTAGCTGTCTAATTGAACTCAGTCTTCTCAAGATAAGTGGGATATCTTGTCTAGCACTATAAAGCTGGCGAGTAAGGCTCAGCTCTTAGACGAGGACTTACTACTGCCATTTTCCTAACCCACTATAACTTTTAACTATATTCCAAATGCTTATCTTATATCAAAATATAAGTGTAAATCTTATCCTTCAACAAAGAAGCTTATGTTTGCACAGGAGACCATTACAGAATGATATAGCTTGTCAAATGCAGAGAACAAATCTCTCTGGTGTGCCCATCCCCAGTTGTTAAATCTCCATATAGCTCCTGCATCCAGGTGTCTGGGAACATAGCAAAAGAGACGGCAGAAAAAGTGTAAGAGTCGGGACCATCTAATCTGCTGTCAGATATTGGCCTTTTAGTTATAACAGGGAAACTACACCCATGAATTTGAAACAATATGGCTTCCTACGTGACCTAACACAGTTGACATCCAGTTTAAAAGAGAGAAATCTTATAGAGTTCCACCCTAGATATAAAGCAACAGGTAATTAAGGAGTTAGTTTTCCCTAGGGATCAGCTCCCTAACTGGTTATTAAGTATTGAGTGGTCAGTCCTAGAAACAGATTTACCCAGGCAATTGAACAGAGTCAGCAGGTTCTAGTTATTAGATTTATTTATACGTATGTAACAGCAATGATTAAAGAAGAAAAACTTAAGTGTAACTTTTATTCTCCTGATGCAATTGTCATTTCAGAGCTTACTGCTTCAATCTAGTGACCTGAGCTTAGTCCTGGAAGCTTCGAGACTCCATACAATCTAATCTAGGCCTGAATGATTTCCACCTCTGAGACCACTGACAGTAGTACTCGCTCACCCTTTCTAGTTCTTTCTGAACTCCAGCCACATGGCTTAATTCAGCTCTTCTAGCTCAAACTCCTCTCTAAGATGACTGATTCAATCTGACTTCTCTCAGCTTCTCACGGAATTGCCCTGCTTGGCCTCAAACTAAGCAGCAGTTTGTTTTGATCTTCTGGCTCTTTCTCATTCTCTGGCATCAGCCGTCTGTTGGCCTACACTGAACTGCATGACCTCATGAAAGAGCTTAGTTCCACTGCACATCACTCACTGCATTTGCTCCCGACTGACTGAAGTGACTGGCTTCCATCCCCTCTCTTTCTCCCTGCACTGCTCTTCAGTTACCTTCCCCTCCTGTCTGTTCTCATGAGAGTTAGGCATATCTGATCTCTGACTTATTCCGTCAAATCTTTCTCTAATTTTTCACTTTGTCTGCAGCTCAGTTTGGCTGCTACCTTCTACACACTAACCCTAACCTTCATTGTTAGGCATTACAGGCGTGTGCTAAGGTCACGACTGTATTTCAGCCAGAGTAGCTATGGTGCTGAATTAACATCTGCAGAGAAAGCCATAAGGTTGTTGCTGGTGGATGTCAAGCTTAAGAGGATAGAAGGAAGAAAAGAAGAAGATAAATGACATAATAATATAATTATAATTTTATTACATAAAAAGAAAATTCTAAGAAAGATGAAAGTACACTGATAAAATAAAAATATGTTTTTCCTGGTGCTGAAATGATGTGAAATAATCACATGGTAGCAGTTTAAGTTATACTTGCTTAGTGAGACTGACAAACTTTGAATATATTGGTTTGTAAATGTTAGCAGCAAATTAAATCAATGAATTTTAATTTTTTGAGTTTTTAGAAGGTTCTTGACAGTTAAATATAAATCAAAATGCAATACCTTTAAACACCTTTATTTCTGTTCTGGGTAGAATTATGGCTCCTGTATAAACACCACCTGAATCAAGATATGGAATATTACTAAGATGCCCTTCAATTCTTTCTAATTAATACTGATATCAATCCTTGGAACACTCTGCTCTAAAATGAATGTCTCTATCAAATCCCTCCCTTCAGGTGTCCAGGAACTCTGAGGAGGAGAACGAAAAGGTGTTATTTGCTCATATCCTGTGGTTTCTAGTTCAGTGTTCTAGGGGATTCCTGAGTGTGTGAACGAGCAGGCATATTTCTTGTGCCTTCTCTTTGGCACTTTTCTTGCTTTGTTTTGTCCAATTTCAATTCCGATGTGTTAGTTTTTTTCTTATTTAATTTAATTTATTCAATCTTATTTTTTTATCTTTACCCCTTAGAAGCCTGTTTATTTTTTAATGAGAGATGGAATTAGGGTATATTCAGATAGGAAGAAGATGGGAAGAAAAGAGGGAGGAGAAACCATAATCAAGATATATTATATGAGGAAACAAATCTATTGATAGTACAATTAAAATACTGATATCTCCAAAGAGGGAGGCCAAATCATAATTTCTTCCATGTGTTTATTCTTAATTTATATGGGGTCTTACACTATGTAATATTTTTACCTTTATTTTGCTGTTAAATTTCATACTAGTTAGGTACTATGGTGTTACTATCTATTGGTCCACACTATCACATTGTATGACTTTGGTTCAGTTTATAATCTGCTCTGCAGTTCATGGGTATTTGCACTGCTTCCCATGTACAACAATTGAAAAAAAGCCGTTATCAATCTGAAAGGTAAGTCCTGTTGTTGTCATGTGACATTGTCTCTTGGGGAGATGCTCTGCAAAGGAATTTCCGGAGCATAGGTATATACATGTTATATATTAGAGAGTTTGAACAGATGATTGACACAATATCACAGGTTGCTCAGGCTGTTAAATTGAAAATTGAATATATGGAAAATGGATGATGGTTTTGGGGTTACCAAAAAAGTACCACTGGAAATGATGATTTTGCATGTCGTTGAAAGGGGGAAAAGGAGAGTGCTGGATCAATCAAAGGTAAATATTAAAATTAAAGAGAGTTTATGAAGGCCTTGTAGTCTAGGCCTAAGAAACTGGAAACATCAACAAGGCTTAAAGTCTGTGGAAAGAACAGGGCTGTTTTATAGAAGAATAGAAAGTAACATAGCAAGAAGAGATAGGAAAGGCATTAGGAAGAATTCAACTCCTAATATTCATTATACATCCAAATAATTATGTTGAATAAGGAGACAGAAAGAGAAATCAAGATTTGAGTGAAGCACTCTGAGCCAGAGGTATAAACCTGATAACTAACAAGAAAATCATAGATTAAAGTAGATCACAGCCAAGCTGAGAGTTGAGTGCACAGTGATGTTAAGAGATTGACCAGTAATGGAGAACACAGCACAGAAGCACCTGGAGTCCTTACAGCAGGGGAGGGAAAACCACTAGAGGAAAAGGGTCGTGCAGAAAAGCTCAGAACAATGTCCGTGGCTAGTGACAATTACATCAGGATGCACACTGAGATGGCCCGCCCTTCAAAGCCACATTGCCCAGTCTCCTCTGCGGAGTAGGAGCACTGTCAGGACCTGATTGTTTGTTTGTTTGTTTGTTTTTTAACCAACCACTAAGGAGGAGTTTTTAAAGTTATATAATGTCTTGAAACTGGTACTTTGTAAATGTTCCATTATAATCATCTTCGAAGGTGTTAAAAGAGTCAACTAACTACAGCTGGCCAATATTTGTCAAGACATTTAGAGAAATTACCTTCTATGACTGAAATATATAAAACAATAAAGTGACCTGTCAATTTAATTGGCTTTACTTTTCTAAAGGAAGAAATGACGTCAGTTCTGAAGAACGATTATTTTTAGATTTTTTTTTATATGAAAGAGAAGCTCTGAGCAATTAGACATAATTGCAAATCAATCAAATCGGACTATATTTGAATCAAATTTTTGGTGATTCATATGTAATTTTATTGGGTACTGCAGTGTAATTTGTAATTTACAAATGATAAAATTCAGGTGGGTGGGTTTGTAGCATTTGGGAATATGTTTTCCCTGCGTTTGGTAAGCTGTGACTAGAGGAACATGCCTGTAAGGCAAGCCTGAGATGTAAGTAATGAGGCCATATCTCACCAAAGAAAGAAGAAGAAATTATGATAGTTTATTTCTAGAAATTATAGCAAGAATTAGGAAGCTGGTGTTGGGGGGTGGGAGTGCTCTCTGTAAATGCAAGGAACAGCAGAGTCTCTCACATGATACAAGAAGAAAATATGGTTCCATGTGAGTGTTGGTTCACACTTTGATTAGAGTCTGATCCCAGGCAGCATATTTTAGACATATTTGAGTACAGTACAACTTTGGGAGAAAGTTTTCTCGTAACAACCATCACAACAAAGCTTAAGGTATGACTTCACTGAGACTCTTTGGCTAGCTGCGTGTGCCCTCTTCCAGAAGAATGGAAGGATGGGTCCTAACACTGAAACACAAAGCTCATGATTAGGTCTAGGGAGGAAGAGCCTGGGATAAGCGTAATAGTCCAGGGGATTCAGATATGCCCTGGCCCCACAGATAGCACAGATGCCAGGCTGTTAACTATTTCCATTCCAGGCAGAAAGAGGTGTACATCCCATCGCCTGAAGAGACGGCTCTGCGTGTTTGACATTCCTGGTCTCCATGCTGCTTATCCCAGAGCACAAGGACCCCATGCCTTCTACAAACTGGCTCTAGGGACTGCCCTGTTCAGCCATGCTTCCGTGGTAGCACTAACTGGTATTCATTTTCTGAGATAAGCTCATGAGGAGGATATAAAAGAGTCAGAGAGGTTTTAAGAGCACATTTCTTTTCAGGAAGCCTTGTTCAATTGTGAACCTTAAAGATGTGTGGAAGGAAGAACTACCACTTCTCTGAGAGCGGCTTCAGTAGGACCACTCCAAAGCCCTGTTCCCTGTTTCCCTGGACCACCAGAGAGCCTGCTGCACACAGAGAAGGCATAACCACCCGCAGGACGACTGGATGATCTACCTGTGGAGGAGTTTCGTGCTGCCCCAGGGACAAACCACAACAAGAACGTGAAACTCTGTTTGACTTAGAAATGATGCTTCTTCCAAGACATCCCAGGCAGGGATAGAGAAGGGCAGAAGTTAGCTGTTCCGGAGTGAGTTCAAGTGCAGAGCTGAGAAAGGCTCCGAGGAGCCTGGAAAGCCAACCACAAGTCATGACCACGAGGCACACAGCCCTCCGCAGAAGGAAGAGAGAAGCAGATGAGTGAAGACGCGTGGCCCCTGGCAAGAGGGCAAACAGTGCCTCTGGGCTGCGTCTCCTGCCAAGCACTGAGCCCTGGGGAGGGGGAGGGGTGCTAAGCACGCCTGCTCTCTCAGTTTGCCTCCCTTGCTCAAATACCTTCCCACTGCTAACTTATCTGCCAACTCAAAGCTCAGCAGGAAGTCTCGAAGCCTTGTATGGAGGCGGGGAAGGCTATGCCAGCCTCTCTTTGATCCTTGCAAAGACCCTTGCAAGGAACACAGGTTCTAGCAAAGCAACAGAAGGAAACCATCCAAAGCTCTCTGTAACTCCACAGACAGGGACTCCTTCCACAGTGATTTACCAGTTTGTTTTTAGAGTTGCAGCCTCACTATTTAGTCCAGGCTGGCCTCACATCCTGCAGTTCTCCTCCTTCAGTTCTGAGTCCTAGGACTGCAGATGGGCATGCCCAGCTGACAGCTGGCAAATTGACCTCCATTTGTTCCTCCACTGTGGTCCTCTTCTCAGTTCCCTTAAACCCAGTGGGGAAAGCAGCAGTTGATAAATTCAAACCTCAGTGACATGGGAAACTTCTATTTTTTCTCTTGACTTTAAATGTCACGTAAAATTCCTATCTTATATAAAACTGATTCTCTGCTATCAATGCCTCAGGATGTGTTTTTTATATATGTGCACAAATGTGTAGGCTTATATGTACATATGATATATATATATATATACATATATATAACACACATATATATAACACATATATATGTATATATATAAACATATCTGTAAGCCTTTTAAAACCAGTGGTCCTAATTCAGATTTATAAAGCTCCTCACAATGTTTCATAGGATATGACGACTTCAGTGCATATCTACTAAACCATATGAAAAATTTTCTTGTCCCCTGAAAAATCAAGTTAATTTTAAGGCAGCAATCTCTAACAATAGCATCCTATCCGTGTATTTATGACCACACACACACACAGAGAGAGAGAGAGAGAGAGAGAGAGAGAGAGAGAGAGAGAGAATTAAAGGTGAAAACAACAGTCATCTGTTTTCATTCCAACTTAAAAAATAGCCCTGGCACTGAAAGCTTTGAGCACTATACACAGATATTTTAAACTAAATCATATGAAGCCTGAGTTAATTAAAGTTAATACTTTTTAAAATAACTTGCATTTCCAGTCAATAATCTTTATCTTTGCAAGCAATTGAAGTCAGTTTCCATCAGAGGAGAGCACCCAGACTAAAGCAACATGAAAAGGCAGCCGAGCTTAGAACCCACGGCCAGAACATTCTTGGTTTTTGGCACCAAACATTGTGGGAAAGGAATTTTACAAATCACTGTGCATGTTGTTGGGATACAGAAATAGAGGGCGGATCACTGTAACAAACTTTGCAATGTGCATGCCTTCTTACTTTGCATTAAGAGAAGAAATAATGCTTTGTTACTTTGTTATTATCTAGTGATAGAACGGACAGTACAACAAAGAGTAAAAACCAGAAAAATGTTGGCTCTTTTGATTGGTCAACATTAAGTCAGGTAATTATTTTAACAAACTTTTCTCACTTTTCAAACCATAAGTACTTGGCCAGCATGGTCATAAACTTGAACAAATGCACAAAAAGACACACACACACACACACACACACACACACGCACATGTACACGCACATGCACACACATAGGTTGAAAGACTGATCATCCACACAGTACTGAAGGGAAGATCTGTATTTATGAAGTGATTAAGTACTGAGGACGAACTCCTCATGATGTTATTAGATCCCTTAAATAAGGACTTAGGAGAGATTCCTGATAATTCCTTCATATGGTAACAAAATGTGAAGTCAGCCTTCTATGACACAGAAGAGGGGCCTTATATGAACCACATCATGATGACATCCCAAGCATAATATTCTTACTTTCAGAAGAGAGGTAATTAAATCTTTGTTTGTTTGTTTGTATGCCACCCATCATATGCTACATTATTATATAGTATTAATTCATTACATCTCTTTTGTACAAACAGATAATGACATTTTTATTTAAAACATCCATGTGTATACACAGAATACCAGAAAAACGTTGTTTCAAAAGTGTTTCAACCTGTTTACCCCCTTGTAGATGCATATAAGTTATTTTCAATTAACCTCTTTCAATTCCTCTAGATATGTCCCGGGAGTGGGATGGCTGGGCTTCAGGAAGAACATGTAGTCTTTTCACTAACGTCTGTGAAAATCTTTTCTAGAATGACTGTCACTGAACAGAAGCTAATGTTTTTTAGAGTTGTGGCTGTTTTCTCATCCATGTATAACAGAAGAGCCAATTTTTTTTTCAAAATACGTTTGAGGGATTTTAATATGTCCTTCGGGACACTTTAATGGGTATATAATGAGCACAGAAAGAAAAGTTGGAGAAATGGAATGAAATTGCTTTTCCTGCTAAAGGCAAAGGTTTTTCATTTTGGCAAGGGAAATTTGTGCACAGCAGTGACTTTAAAGAAAAGAATTATGCCAGAGTACTATTTCCTGTCTCTCTGTCTCTCTATTGCTGTCTGTCTGTCTCTCTGTTTTGTCTGTCTGTCTGTCTGGTAGGGAGCGAGATTACACTTGTGAAGGATGAAGTGGAAGCAAGAAGAATGTGAGAAAGCATTTGCTTTCTTCTCCTGATGAGTGTGATGATCAGATTCAGCGTTAAATTGCTTAGTATCACCTGAGGAAGGAGAGCCGATTGAGGAATCATTCTAACCGCATTCATTGATGTGGCAAGACCCCACCCCATGTGGTCAGCACTTTGTGGTAGCAGTCCAGATAAAAAGGGTCATAGCAGAAGGAAGTTAACCCACCCCTTGTGCACTCTGTACCGTGTTCCTGCTGCTGATGACAGTGTCTCCCAGGAGCTCCCCAGGAATCCCTTAGGTTTTCTGACCCAGATGGAAGATTCCAAATCATCCAGCCCCACAGACTGAGCAGCAACTTGATTCTCACATGATTCAGATGTTGCCATTTTAAAGGAAACTGACATAATAATAAATTTATATTAATAATTATCAGTTATATCAGATAATTATATTATTCTGTGTCTCTGTAGAACTCTGGCAAATGTAGCAAATCTACCCTTAGCTTTATTTGAATACCTCTCAATAATTTCTGTAAGTTGAGTCAGGTTTGTAGCTCAGTGGTAGAGAAGTAACCTAGCATGGGCACTGGCCTGAGTTTGATCCTCAGAGAAGAAGGGAGAGGGGGAGGGAATTGGCCTATATTGATGCATAATTGCATTGGCTGCACAGGTGAGCACATCATCATATAACTTTCTGCCCAAAGCCGCCTTTGCTGGTGGCAAAAATCACATGCTAAGAAGCCTCCATTTCCACTAGAGCAATTAAAGAAGGCATGGTATTTGGGAATGTCAATGTTTTGAAATAAGGTTGTAAGTAACAGAATTTGTTATTTGAATGGGCTTAAGTAATGAATCATAATGAATATTAGTACATGCATCAGAAAAACCAAGTTCAAAATTGAAAGTTTCTGTCTGTAGTTTTCTGTAAATAATACTGGTCTGTGCCGGGTACCAAGTAGCACCTTCAGCTTTCATGTTTATATTCTCTCATGTTCCATATTTATATTTATATTCTCTTCATGTTTCTTTCCAATGAAAGTGGTGCAAGCCCATTTCTCAGAAATTTCAGCAAATGTTTCATTTTATTTTATTATTCATAGGCTAGAAAGTTCTTTTGATTGTCAACTACATAACTGATATCCTGTGGCTTTCTTGTTTATAAGGCTAATCTGCAGCCATGAAATGCATCCAAAAATTATGTGAAATATTTTGGCTACAAACGGGATAACACAGCCTAACTTGCATTGAATGTGAACAAATGCCAAGCAACACCAATAAGGACTACCACAATTTCATCCCTCAAGAAAGACGTGTCCATAATCCTCACTGGAACAGATCAAACTGACGCTCTTTAAAGCACTGCAGAGGTATCCAAGGATGCAGGAATGTACCTTACGCTCTGAACACAAATCAAAGTTTATCTTCAACTAGTCCATGGAAGATTTTCTGCAGAGGAACGTGTTAATACTTCAATGCCTCTCCTCCTCCTCCTCTTCCTCCTCCTCCTCCTCTCCTTCTCCTTCTCCTTCTCCTTCCTCTCATTCTCATTCTCATTCAGTTTAGATATTATCACGAAATTAAAAGATCTTCAGCATCAAAAACGGATTAATTACTAAAGGAAATCACAAGTGTCTTCCATGTGTCTTTTTAAAGGAAGTACCATATTCTATACCAAGGAAATGGGAAGAATAATAAATGTCATAGTTGTCTAAACATTTCCAATTTAACTTAGGAATCATAGAAAGGAAAGTAATTTATTGACCATGGAAGTCCACAGCCAGGAAATATTAGATGCCATTAAAAAGTCTTTTGCATAAATGGGATTATGTTTTCTGGACTGAAAAGTACTTTGCCTAAGGCTAAATGCGAACTGCGCACTCTCCTTCTGTTTCTCCAAACGGCTGGCCCATTGAGAGCATCGCCTTTATTGTCTTTACTGCTATTAAAATGTAAACTGCAAAGGGAATACAATAAACTACATTTTCACTTTCTAACTTGAAAACATGTTTAGGTAATTTAACCTAGAATATTAAAATTACTCTGATTAGCAAGCAGTTGTTTTGTGAGCTACTTTTTTAGGAGTCATATAAATACTAAATTAAATTAAATCAGAATTTATACTTTACCCTTTAAAATATTTACTACCACAGAATAGGAGCTATAAAGCTCATCACCAGGCTGTCTATAAATTGTTAATTAATCCCTGGTTTGTTTTTTTGTTTGTTTGTTTTTTGGTTTTTGGTTTTTGGGTTTTTTTTTTTTTTTTTGAGACAGAGTTTCTCTGTGTAGTCGTGGCTGTCCTGGAACTCACTCTGTAGACCAGGTTGGCCTCGAAATCAGAAATCTGCCTGCCTTTGCCTCCCAAGTGCTGGGACTACAGGCGTGCGCCACCACGCCCGGCTGATTAATTCCTGTTTATTGTCTTTATAAACTGGCTTCTTATTGTCCTAAAGACTTAGCATGTAAGGTCATTCTTTTTTTTTTTATTTACTTAATATTAAGCTTGAGCATATGTTCTAATTCAAAATGATTTACTTGTTGAAAGCATAAAAACTGCCCTAATCAGTGGAAAATACTTTTCCTGCACAATCTGGGTTAGGGACAATCCATCTCTCTTTACATGTCCAAATCCGAGATTAATACATTGGCACCAAATCAGGATACGATCTTCATCGTATATAAATTGATTAAATGTGTAGATTTGATCAATACATATAAAAGCTAATTTAGTGATGGCTGATAGAGAGGCTAAAACTCAAGGTTATTAGTATGGAATATTGTGGCAGATCATCGGGCGAGAAATAATTTGCATACAATGCTGTCAGGTGTGGGGCTGGGTCACATGTGAGACAGTGTAAGCAGCACATCAGCCACACATCTGGTACAAAACAAACTCTCCAGGACTGTCCCCATGCTCTCTTATTTCTTTTTCTAGTTTGCAGATGAGGAAATATGGCCATACAAATTGTATAACTTACCCAAATTTGCCAAAAGGTACTTAATGGTAGATTTTATTTATTTGATTTAAAAGTCTACATTATTTCAACTAGTGTAAAGAACATGATAAATTTTAAGCACTTGGTTTATTGTTGGAAATAAGAGTATTTTTTCTAACAGATATATCCAGTCAGCAGAGGAACTGTCATATCCTTTATAGTGCTTTAGCATTTAAACTTGACTAAGGTCAAATTTATATAGAAAGAGACCAAGAACGAGGACGAGGTGATGGGGCAGGGGGCTCCGGACAGAGCATCTGCCTCACTCCGAGGGACCTGATGCCAACCGTGCTGTCTTCAGTTTAGGATTTAGGAACTCTTCCTTGGTGCCTATAAACTTGAAAGTTCTCATCAATGGCAATGAATACAATTTATTGCCATTGATAAAATAACAAATTACCAATATGAATTCATCTTTCGTAACAGACAAGTAATTTAAAATGTTTATTCCCATGTTAATAGGTGTCATTCAATTATCCTTTGCTGTGACTTTGACACTATTTACATACAGCTTCTTCTCTTCTCTTCTCTTACCTGTTTAGACTGACCCTGCAAGACCTGTGCTGAGAGTCGAAGGTATTACAAAAATACAGGGTCATTTTGCCTGAGGTTTCTCTTAATTAGTAGAGATTGCAGTCGTAGAGACATTTATTTTTAACTACCAATCACAGAACCTAAAAGGATCATTTGTCTATAAGATCATCACTTTCAAGAAATCCTCTTTTTCTGCATTACTTGACTAATTATTTGGTCTAAAAGCTGAAAATCGCTTCTCCTTTTATTGTACTTACTTCAGTGGAAGCGGCATGTTCTCTGCTTACTGCTACTCTCCATCTGGCAGAGTTCCTAAGAACCAAAACATGGCCCGGGTAGTGCCAAAGCTTCCCGGCAGCAGCAGTCAGAAATTTCCCGTAAATATCTGAGCAAAGTCATGTTTAGAACAGTTGTGCGTCACTGGAGGCTACTCCGATGGTTTCAGAGTGGGTGTGGCTAAGAGACCACCTTGTCTTAATGCACCTAATCCCTGGGAAAGTTATCTGACACCCAGCATGATCAGATGAGCAACCTTAGTAACTATCACTCTTACCTTTATACAGGTCTTTATCTAGTTACTTCAGTACTTCATTTACTATTTTATTAAATTAATGAACTATATTATATCTCAGAAGGGCATAGTTATTTATATATAATGTCCTAATGGTACTTTGATTATTGTAAGGAACAGATTTATACAATGATACATTAAATAATAATTCAAATACGTCCATATCTATCTATTAATTCAATATTATAAATTATTGTTTCCAAAATATACTCAAGATATTTTATCTATAGGCATGTAAGTAAGTGGTCAGATCGCATCAACATTTAACATTCCCTAAATCTTTATCCCAGGGTGTAAGAAGCATTAATAGAAAGACAGGTTTTTTCTTGAACAAAGTAGAATCCAATTTAAGTTGAAAAGGCTGGTAGTGCCTTTTGTGCAGACATCAAGTTATAAATGTGGCTACAGCATAAATGGTAATTTAGGTATTTGTTGCCCACCTCTGTGTGTTGTGAAGCCAGGCGGCTGGGGAATGGGTTTCTATTTAGATGTCATCATCAAGGCAAAGCTGACTGGTTTGTCAGGCATGGTGATAGAAAGGAAAAAATATAGGTACATCATTATAGGTTTTGATCCTCAATGGCTAGAGGATTTTAGTTAAATGAAAAGAGTAAGGGTACTTTGATTTTGGTGATAATGCTATACAAATTTAATTTGGAAATAAATTCAAAGTTTAAATTTCCTGAAAATTGAGGCAGGTCAAAATATCAATGATGGAAACTAAAACTGAGGAATAATAAGAATATACATGGTATTTTAAGGCAAGGACAAATAACCTGAAAGGAGTATATAGACAAAACATTTGAGGTTTATATGAAAGAGGGATTTAAAAATGAAGATGGGAAAGATGTCGTTTGAAAAATAGCAGAAGCTTTGGAGTATTTTCTCCATTTTTTGTGACTTCATTTTAATGACATTTCAGGTTCATAGAAAAGTACATAATTCCTGTGTACGATCTGCATCCAGGCATGTATGATCTCCCCTGTTCGGACTTCCGCACTGGCTGGCACGCTCGCTGTGCTAGAAGAGCCTCTACTGACACATCCACATCACTCACGGTGTTACATTAGGACCGACGCTTGCCTTTTATGTTGTGTGCTTGGGACAGAGGTAGTAACAAATATCCATGCTAAATTATTGGAGTAATCTCTCTGCACAGATAATATGAACCACTCCTTCTTACCAACATCAGTGTTCTTACTATATTTCTAAAGGTTCTGCTGTAGTTTTCAGTGATTCTAGGGTTGAAAATTGGTGTTCTGAACCTTGTGTACATTCAGTGGGATCTTAGACTAACAGACACAACACAGGCATGGTGGTTTATGAAAGTAAAAGAAATTGTTAGAGTGGTCTCTCTCTCTCTCTCTCTCTCTCTCTCTCTCTCTCTCTCTCTCTCTCTCTTGAGACAGGGTTTCTCTGTATAGCCCTGGCTGTCTTGGAACTCACTCTGCAGACAAGGCTTGCCTCAAACTCAGAAATCCACCTGCCTCTGCCTCCCAAGTGCTGGGATTAAAGGCATGTGCCACCACCGCCTGGCTCATTCTCTTAGACTGTTCTGGGAATCTTTTAAATGACAAAGCAATATATTATCCATCAAATTCATCCATACAAAAGCCACTAGGAACAGCTATTTGATTGCACTAAGATCACTGATATAGAAATGAGTGAAATCATAGGATTAGGATATGGAAAGATGGAACTCTCGTAAATTGTTTTATGAGCATGGAAAATGGAGCAACCACAATTTGAAAACACCAGTTTCTCACAGATAAACATAAAGTTACCATATGAACTTTCAATTCTCTTTCCAGATGTATCCACGAAATGAACATCTATATACAAATGTTCATAATAACCCAAACCTGGATTGACTTCAACATTAAATAGCTGATGCTAAAAAATAATTTCTACACAATGAATTATATTTTGGAAATAAACAAAAGTACTGGCATATTCTATTTGTATAATATTTTCTAAAATTTTGCACTGTGAAATAAAGTATTCATAAAGGATCTTTGATTATCACTACAGTCTGTGAAATACCAAGGACAGACTAATCTAAAACAAACAACACTAAAATTGGCAGTTGGTGAAGTGATAGGGGACAGAATATCAGTGCACACAAATGAAAAGTGGCTGGGTATGGGTTTCTTTTCAAAGTTATAAAACTGCCCTAAGTTTCTGTGACAATGTTTCTGAAACCAAATGGAAATAAAAGAAATTACTGAAATATTAACTCAGTAAATTTTACGATAGATGACTTACATTACAGTAAATTAATTAATCCTTAGATAGCAAAGACCTTGTTTCATAAAGTCAGACTGTCTAAATGCTGTTGAGGATGAGATTTGATTAGAAGAGCTGAGGCTGACCACAGGCACCACTTCACACTGATTTGCCAGGGAAGGCATGCAGGTCATTTTCCCCACTGCTATCCGCTATGATAAAAATACTTTAGATAATTATTTTATATAAAAAAGTAAGGCAATTTTGTTCCCGGTGTCAGGAATGTTATTCTATGATTAGCTGGAGATTGTAAAGCACCTTGGAAGAAGCGCTCATGACAAAGGAAACCTTGTCCACCACATGAGGGCCAGGAAGGGGGAAAGAGATCCTGAAAGAGAAAGGGGAAGAGGCGAGTAAAGACAGGGGAGGGGGCTAGCAAGAAAGAGGGAATGGGGAGGGAGAGAGGGAGAGAGGGAGTGAGAATGGGGCTTAGGTAGCTAAGTCCCTTTGATATCCATGCCCTAGTGACCTAACTCCTTTCAAGTATGTCCTACCTCTTAAAGTTTTCAGCATTTCTTTGGTGTCTCAGGCTGGTGCCCAAGATTTTATCATGTGGTCATTTGAGGAACACTTCAGACCCATGAATGAAAGGATTCAGAATCATCAAGGTATGTCTTTCAGGAAAAGATTTTATTTAAGATAAATACCATCTTACTATTAAATCATATTTTTATACAGACACAGATGATCCAGAAAGGAAAGAAATTTAGAATAAAGCTGGGCAGTGGTGGCACACACCTTTAATCCCAGGACTTGAGTGGCAAGAGGCAGGAGGATTTCTGAGTTTGAGACCAGCCTGGTCTACAGAGTGAGTTCCAGGACAGTCAGGGCTATACAGAGAAACCCTTTCTTGAAAAAAACAAAAAAACAACAAGAAAGAAAGGAAGGAAGGAAGGAAGGAAGGAAGGAAGGAAGGAAGGAAGGAAGGAGGAAGAAAGAAAGGAAGAAAGAAAGAAAGAAAGAAAGAAAGAAAGAGAAAGAAAGAAAAAGAAGAAAAGAAAGGAAGGAAGGAAGGAAGGAAGGAAGGAAGGAAGGAAGGAAGGAAGAAAGGAAGAAAGGAAAGAAAAAGAAAAGTTGGAATCTGAGGCTGACTAGTAATTTAAGACTTGCCAGAGAGGCTAACACAGCCTTGAACACTTACACGATGAAAGTCTGGCTCTGGTGGAACCAGCACTTACATTTTAATCAAATGGAAAGCAAAATTCACAGGCTCAGATTAGGTTGTAGATTTATTGATGGGAAACAAGTTTTCTGAGTGATATATTCCCAAATGTAGTAATATTCATGTGATTTTTCATGGTCAACCAAGCAGAAACTTAACCCGAGGACAGAGAGATGAACATAGTTTTAGAGAGAGTGGGCAAATAAAATGTTTATTTTGGATGACTAGAATGTTCCCAGCTAAGTTGTGTTTCAATTTAGGTTTGAGATCAGGACTTCTCAGCACAGATATGAAAATTCCAGTGATGTCTGGTCAGTGCTGCCCAGACAGGTAGAGAGTCAAGCTAGTTTAAGATGGATTCAAGTTTCAGGCTAGCCTGTCCTTCATAAGCAAGACCCTGCCACAACAAAACAACAACAACAACAACAACAACAACAACCAAACAAAACCCAAAATGAACAAACACTTGAACAAACTAAAACACCCTCTCCTTTTAGAATAATACCATGCTATGCTAGAATTTGGAGCAGAAAATACAGTATTATATGTAAATGAAATTTTGAATGACAATATTTTAGATCAGTAGTTTTCAATTTAGTGACTCCTTTGTGTTCACATATCAGATATGCATAACAGAAATTTATATTATGGTCCATAACTGTAGCAAAATTACAATTATGAAGTAGAAATGAAAATAATTTTATGGTTGGGATTCACCCAAATGTATGAGGAGAAACTCTATTAAAGGGTAGCAGCGTTAGGAAGGTAGAGGACCACTGTTCTAGAATAATAAAGAATCTCCCAAATGTCATCACTCATTACATTTCTAAATTCTAAATTAGAGTTGCCGCTTAGGTTGGGAGCAGAAATACAGAGAGTACAGTTAATTATAATAAAAACATTGTGATTGATTTTAGAGAAAGGCAATAAAATAGATGTGATTTTGTATTGCTTATCACTTGCCCAGTTGAATGGAATGGGATATGTAAGTAAATTTAGATTTTTAAAAAATACAGCAAAATTTGTAATTAGAGAATTAAACCTGGCATGCTTTATAAAATGGAAAACGTCTTTCCACCTGCAGCCAAGGAAGATTCAACAGACTTGCTTTTTCTTCTCCTGGATTATGTCATTCCAGCTTGCCCTGTCTGTTTGTTTTTCTCTACTTTATAAGATCATTCATAGCCTCTATGGAAATGAAGGCTGTCTCCAGGATTTACATTTCTATAGTCATAAGAGTTATCACTCTCACCTTTTATGGGTAGTAGAAAATATGCTGGAGTGCTTAAAACAATTTGAGTTATATTGATGATAGATCTAACTCAAGACAACAGTATTTAAGCTCTACATTTGTTGAATAGAAACTTCTCTAGGAAGTACACTAAAAATCAAGGCACATAAAGTTTTTATGTTCCTTGCAATATGGTTAGAAATAAATATAATAACTGTAGAAGCAAAAATTACTCATTCTGATTGTAAAACAATGAGAGAGCAGACACATAAATCCAGGGAAGTAACTGATACATGTCACCTGAGAAGAAGGTCAAGAAAGACTAATGGCCAGAGATGAGGGTCATCCCTTGGCTTAAATGAAGGAAGATGAGTCATGAAGCCCTCATGATGAAGATGAGATTTAGGCAAAAGATTTATAAATATTAAATTGAATCTGGAATGCGGTGAGCTTGCTGGGCATCAGAGTGAGCATCGTGACTGAGAAGCATGTGCAGACAGTGCAGAGAATGAGGCCGAGAGGGAAGGGCCAGGTCACATAGGTCCTTGAGGACAACATAAGGGATTTGGGATTTTGTTAAATTTTTATGAGTAGCCACTGCGATGTTGTTTGCATGTGAGGGAATGGCAATGGTGTGAACTAGCTTAAATACATCACTAACTTCTCTAGGGGGGAAAAAGCCCACAGTAGTAGTTTCCTACGTGAAATGTGAGGGCTTGCATTAGAACGGGGGCCGAGGTAAACTGATGGTAAATTTTTGAATTAGTGCCAAAGAGATTACCATGTCAACTGTACATGCAGTATGAGATAAAACGTAGGGAATCGTTTGTGACTCTGAATAGAAGGTTGGGCCTTACAAGTATGAATTATTTATCCCAAAGGTTGACATGTGCCATCGAAAAGAAATCTGCTCTACTTAAGCCTTTAGGCACATTGTTTGATGAAACTGATGCAGCATGCTCTGTGCGCACCTCTAGTATTAGATAAAGTATTAGATCTGCCCTGCGAAACACTTGACAGACAGAGATAAAAAGCCCAGCTTTCCTCAATTCATAGCTAATTTGTAAGATAGAGAGTTGTGTCTTTCTGAAGACTAAGACCCCTGGCTGTGTTTTCCATAAAAAGTAGAATAAAATCAATGTAGTGTCAATATTTTAACACAATTTCACTATAATATCTTGACCAGTATTTTCTACACGCCTATAGAAAGAAAGCAGAGAGGTAAAACAGAAATACTTTACTGAGACATATTTCTGAACTTGTTGAAGTCCGTTGATAAGCCATTGATTTCTGTACTCCTGGGCCTCAACCTCCTCTGGTTAGGAAGGAATGGGAAATTTTCTATATTCTCTTTAACCTCTGTTGAGGATTATGGTGGAAACAGCATTAGGTGGGGTAAGCTTGTATATGATAATATATAACAACCAAATAACCAGGTAAAATAGAATACAGATCAATTGTTTCCTGAAGTAATACACACACAGTAAGAAAACAAAATGCTGGGTCTGGTTAATGTTCAGTGGGGAACGCCGTTTGTGGGCTTGTCTGTTTGAGTTTGACCCCTGGAACTAGATGTCAGCATTGTCCTCTGATCTGTACGTATGTACTGTGAAGACAAGCCTCTACACCCATGCATCACATATACACAGACACACGACATCAGTGAGCAAAAAGTGAAAAACTAGGACCATAAAGAAATAATGTACAAAATTTAATCAAAATATATCAATTAGTAAAATGAAAAATGGAAAAAATTTTATAAATTAATTTTCAGTCTTCTTCTGGTAAAGGGACCAATTCCTGAGGACCTGAGTTTAACTCTGAGCATGCAAACTTAGGTTAAATCCAACCCAAAGTTTATGTTTGGCCTTTTGAGTCATTTTAAAAATGATTTTCTGAAGCTGTCAAGGTTTGAAAATTTAAAGATTTATATGTTCTCCTAAATTCAAAACTCTGGCAACACTGGAGGTTGGATTTATATTCCAGGAAGACAGCTGGCTGGAGTTGACTAAATGCCACATCGATAATCTTAGCAGCTCGCCATGTTCTCAGATACTCCCTTTCCTGATTATTCAGATGACGTGTCAATGCCAGGTTCTGCCAGTGAGGTCACGGGCTACACATCGGCACCAATCTGAACAGTCTTCCAAACTCTAAGTCAGATCCCAGCTATGCCTTGTACAAGAATCCCAAACAATTTCATATTATCTTTAAAATAACATTCAAGTTAACTCATGGTTTTGCCTAAAGTTTTCAGTTATAAATATCCTATTTATAACTGTAAATTATTATAAATTTATAACTGTGTAATATTAATGTCTTTTAGTAGCCTATAATATCCATTGAACAATGTCCTGTTTGATGTGAAATATTATAAACTTAACCAAATATAAAATGTTATTTTTTCTTTGGTACATTTTAAATAAATTTGGCATCTAATTTATTGATATCAATATATGAATTTTGTTTTATGTCATATTATAGACCATAATCAGTAAACTTTAAGTGAATACAATTATATAATTGATGAAAATGTCACAATAAAACCCACTGTTTTTTACAATCAATATACACTAATTTTTTACATTCTGATATTCTCCAAATTATCTTTGATTAATAAGAGTAATTCTTTATATAGGAGCCATTGAATTTCTGGAATGGAAATCAACTTTTTAGATGCAATTATAGTGCATCCTTTATTATAATTTCTTATGAAACAGTCTTAAAATTGTAGATGAAATGTTAAGTTGTAGCTGAAATTTCAACCTCATGACTTCCGCTAAAGACAATTAATTGAATTGACATTTCCCCAAAATAATTCTTAGGAAACTAATACATCGGGCTGTTTCTGCTTTAAAAAAGGAACAGCAGTTGTTGTCATGAGTGATTATATCTGAGGAGAACACAATAAAGATCTGTATTATCTGTTGTAGTCATTACAATGAAGCTCGTCAACAAAGCATACGGCTAGAGGTGCAGAAAAGCCTGAATGTGCAGCGTGGGTGTGGATCGTGAGGACTCTAACTCTGCCGCCTTAGACTCCCACGGTCTTGCCTCCTGCCTCTTTGCCCAGTTATTCAGGAGTGCACAGGTACAGAGGGGCAGCGTAAGGAAGGGCATTACCACGAGGCTGCTGAAAGCTCACTCCGTACCTGTGAATGTAGCGTTCCCCACCTTCCCCGGAGCGTTTACTTTAACAGAGATGATGAAAAGCAATATATGATCCGATTCTCAATTTCAGCCTTTTCTTTTTTTTTGGCGTGCAGTCCAGAAATTTCCAAAGCATGATTTTGGGTAAATATTAATTCAATTAATTGTCATTAATCTCGTCAATCTCTTTTCTACTACCCCTTCTCTGAACCAATCCCTTCCACACTGAGAGCGATTTAAACTATGTTTACTATCCTTATCTTGCTAAATTGCACATTTTTCACATCTTTCTGGGTAGAATTCATGATATAATCCTAAGTGTAGCAAACACTGACCATGCCATAACCTGAATGTTATTTTGTCTTAAAATGTTCTCTCTGGATGGCTTAGTCCAGTACTGTTTGAACTCAGCCTTGCTGTGATTTTTCAGGACACAGAATACACTCGGATTTCCAGGCAGAATACACCCTGAGTGACCGCGACCGTGATTCCCACCAGCACCCTGAGTGACCGGACCACGACCGTGATTCCCACCAGCACCCTGAGTGACCGGACCGCGACCGTGATTCCCACCAGCACCCTGAGTGACCGCGACCGTGGTTCCCACCAGCACCCGTGCTTCGGTCTGGATCCCTGTGAGTACCGTCTCCCCCACCTGCATTTCTTAGTCACTCTAGTCATCACAATTTCCACGACGATGTCCCATTAGGTTCCAGTTACAGCTTCCTCTGGCTTTGCCAGACTGAAGCTCCAGACTCTTCCACTTCCAGATGTGAAGCTGCCTCACAACCAGATGTGAAAGCCTAAGACCCACCCATCAGATAGTCACCACCACAGCCTCAGATTCTGGTACAGAAATTTGCTGTGTCATTTTGTATGATGTTAGGACCAAATTACTGACAAGGAGCCACTTAGGGAAGGAAGGCTCCGTGTGACTCGTGGTCAGAGGCTTTACAGTTATGCTCACTTCAGAATCCTGGGAAGCAAAGACCAGACAGAAAGCAGGGCTGCGTTAGGAAAACCTCGAGGTCTGCTCCCGGTTGAAAAAAATTCTTCCAGATAAGGCTCTAGCTCTTAGGACTCTTCCAAACAATGCCACTAGCAAGAGGCATAGAATTTAATCATATGAGCTAATAGATGACATTTATATTGGGACTATAAGTTGCTCATTTTCATGGGATAGTTGTGATTATATTGGGGAAAAATTCAGAGTAAACCACTGTGTGAACGTCTCTTAGGAAGTTATAATTAATCAGAATCTATATCTAATGTTCACTTTAAGAGATTATTAAAAATAATAAGTCAAACAATCAACATGAATATTACTCATCTAATAATTATTTCATTTGTTCTCTTAAAAATAATTCTCATTGAATTATTCTGAAATTTCAATTATCTGAAATTATCTGAAAGAAAAAAGAAATATCTATTTTGGACAGCATGCTCCAAAGCAAAGAATCTCTAATGATTCAAACACATAATAAATGCTGAGGTCATAACAGATGTTAAGTGGCAGAATGCCTGAGATCTCTCTTCTCTACCATGAACTTGATCAATTATCTTCTTTCACTCTAGCACCATTTCTGTGCATTCAAATTTGTGTTTGTTATGTTATGTAACTTTTCACCATCAGACGTGTGTTAAAGTATTAGGCTATTGCAACAGAGACAGGAAAGAGAGAGCCCAAGAAGGAGAGTGGGCTGGTATTATGCTTGATTTGTATGAGATATTGTTCAACCCACTAGGAAAATGTGCTTTATATGAATAAGAGTGGAAGTTAAAAAGACATTTAAGAAGAGATAAACTCTAGGCTCCACAGCTTACTCTACGTGAATAAGAGACATGATTGTGTCACAACATGTAAATACGTTGTCTAGGTTTGAAGTGAGGTAAACAGAACATTTTTGCTTAAAGACCTGACTGCAACTATGAATAGAATAATAGGCTATGTTTGTCTGTGCATCAAAGTTCACACAAGTAACACAGTTCACCTCTGAATTAGGAAAGAAAACTTTCAGAAATTTTTACACTAGAAATAAAAACTGAAATTGGTTTTGCTTTATTTAAGAGGTTACCAGTTGTTTATTTTATTTGAAGACTCTACAACAGACAAATCACCAGTCCACAGATCTGAGATTTTGCCAGCATTATTTATTTATAGTGAGCTTTTAAGTTCAAGAAACATGAGTGAGTTTTCAGTATTGGTGATAAAACTCAATCTTTAAAGTAAATTAAAATTTGTGAAAATTCTACCCACATTTATTTAGTTGGACAAGTTCTGAGTATCTGAAGCCTTTTAAAGATCATTGGTATAATCAACAAATAAGATTTAAATTTTTATAAAGTATTTGTTTTATTATTTTATGTGTATGTCTGTTTTTTTCTAGATGTATGTAAGTAGACCACATGACTAGAGTCTGTGTGGGTCAGAAGAAGGCATCGGATCTCCTGGAACTGGAGTTACAGACAGGTGTGAGGTGCCATGTGGATTCCGGGGTTCAATGCGCATCCGAGTCATCTGAGAGCTGCAAGAGCTTTCGGCACTGACCCAGCTCTACCGCCCCAACACATGGGATGTTATATCAGATGGCGTTTACAAGACCTCGAATACTGAGTGGACACAAATTGAGTTTTCTAAATTATTAAGAAATGATGTTGCAAAACAAAGCATGGATTAAAAAGATCGTTCAGCCCCCAGCAGAAAAGAATTAATGTTACGAGAACACACTGCAGAAGCTGAATGACGAGGTCTTGAACTCGCGTTCAAAAGCTCTCAAGAAGTGAAAACGCTGAGTTTCGATGGGATATAGAAGAATGTGTATGACTTTTCCTGAAGTCCATGAAAACGGTTTCTCATATCCCTGGGAGGCTTGATTTTCTTGATATTGTTCAATTCACATAGCCTCCTTTCAAAGAGCGAATGCACAGACAGGTATTAAGTTTGAAATTCTTCTATCTTGTATGTCAATCCAAATATTAAATAGATTCCTAAAAATAACTCTTTTCTCATCATGTTGTTTGCCTTGGCAAGTTTTTTCAAAGTTGCTTACTATCAACTTATGACAACATGTAAATGAGCTGGTTGCATGTACTTTTGGAGACCAATGAGTTTATTGGTCTTTCCTATAGATCACATGTAAAAGATTAACTACCAAAGAATGGGTGGCCCTTGCTGGTTTTCATTTTAGGGATACAAAGATGAATATATTAGGACATATATCTTTAGTTTTTCTAGGTAGGTAGAAGTGAGATAATATTAAATGATTAAGTTCATTATGATACAAAAAATTTCTCAAACTCATTCAATTCAGTATAATGTATTGGACACCTGCTATGTACCAGGCAGGCATAGCAGGTAAAGTACCAGAACAGTACTAATTCTAGATATTTGTTTACTAATAATACTTACATTTTTGTTGCCAATTGTTATGCAACTATAATTACAGAAAATATAAAATCCTAAATAGATTTAAATAAATTTTATAACAATTTAGCTTCTGGTACATTACTATATTTGAATTAATGCAAATAATATTTCCAGTTAAGTTTAATAGAGAAGGAATGGTAAACTAAATACAAATGAAAAAAATAAGAATATTTCACCACTTCCTGAAGACAATGTATTTTAGAGTCATTTAGCATTGAAAAGTGAGTTAAGAACTAGAAATACTTGTCTAGTTATTTTTTGTTGGTGCTTCACAGGGAGATGGAGAACTTCATTAGACCTTTAACCTATTATGACTTGTAATAAAATTTGTTCTGCTGTGTTCAAGCTTAATACACGAGCATGTGTAGAGATACCTTCTGTTCTTTTTATAGTGACTTCCAGTCGGAAAGAAAGGCGCAATGCTTCCTTCCAATGTTTATCTTAACCCGCTAAGGTCATCAGAGGAGCCAGCTGTAAACCAGGGCTGTAGCAGCATCTGGGGGGCTAAGCGCGTGAGTGTGCTCTCAGACAATGGGGTGGTGAGCACGTCCACACTGATCGTGTCTATTAAAGGCATTTCACAGACAAACAACAACTGTGTGTGTGTGTGTGTGTGTGTGTGTGTGTGTGTAAGTCAGTATATGTAGCATGTGCACATGTAGTAGATTTGTGTATGCATGTTTGTATCACAATAATTAATGATATATAAATGAATATCAACAAGATGAAACTTGGCTAAAATATATTTCAGATTTTTTTCTGAAATATTTTGAAATGTGTAGTTACAAATTTTTACCTTCACAGGATGAACTGTGTTCATTCTGTCTTTGTTAAAAGACAGGCAAACAATTAAGCCCAGGATTCCTGAAGCAAAAGATTTTATCTAATAAATGAGAGAATAATTTTCCCTTCCCTCCTTCCCTCTGTCTCTCTGTCTCTGTCTCTCTCTCCCCCCCTCTCTTTCTTTCATGTCCTTTTGTCCCTTCCTGCCCATCCATACCTCCTTTTCTTCACTCATTCTTTCCTTCCATTTGTGTTTGGTGCTGAGTCTCACACAGGCCAGGAAAGTGCTCCACCACTGAGTTTTATTCCCATCCCAAGACAGAGCATTAAGAAGAAATCATGGAGGATCTCTGGGCAGCAACAGTGGATATCATGTACAGAAGAGCTATTTATCAAGGAAGCAGGAGATGCTCTTAGGTTTAAAGCATGAGGAAGTCCATGTAAAGGCAGGAAGTAGCACAAGGAATAGACACCTAGCTTGTCAACTTTTAGGCTGATCTTGTCTGCTGGCCCTGGGATTCGAGGATCTTAGAGAATGGGACACACTAAAGTCAATGCTGTGGCAAACATCCTTCAGTTCCAGTGCACTTTAATGCACAAATGTAAGAAAGAAAGCAATGATTCAAGGTGCGTTGTTCAAGTTTAATTTAAAAAAAAAAGTCAGAAAAACATGTAAATAAATTCCAGTAAGCACATATAACATGTTAACAGAAAAGTCCTTTCCCAGAGCCTTTTCAGAGCAATTTAAACGCAACTGCCTGGCATATACTATAGATTCTACCTGAAGAAGCACAAAGGCAAGGCAGAGGGCCACATCCAGGCTCAGGGGACACCGACCAGATGGCATCCCAGCTATGTTCTGATGTTCAACAAGAAAAACCATGTCCTATAAACTGACTCTAAATGTTTGTCACAGGAAGGATGAGATCCCCGGAACGAAATGACCCTGAGGTAAAGGGCCTTCTACATCTCCTGGAGCCTCTCCCACAGTTCACTACACATCATTCTTTTGATGGTATTCTGACTCTAGCTGGAGGATAAAGGCAAGAAAAACGCTGAGAGGTGTGACGGAGAGGGGTGAGGGTGAGGACTTGCCATGCTCAGAATCTACCCATGGCTAAGAGAACACTGCTGAGAAGCTAGTGTAACCTAGAGAAATACTAGTACTTACAACCAATTGCACCAATTTTGATTTTGGGCTGAAGCATCAGTGTGTGTGTGTGTGTGTGTGTGTGTGTGTGTGTGTGCACGCGCGCGCTCTTGTCTGTTTATGCTTCAACTCCACAAGACAGATAGCTGCTGCCTCCCAACCATATAAGGAAGATGGAGATAATTTGAGAGGTTAAGAGCTACAGGTAAATTTGGAGACAGAAAATGAAGTGTCTTCTCAGCCAGTGGTGAACACAAGGGAGTTACTCCTTTTAATCAAGCTGAAGTTATCATTCATGGGAATTTGTTCAGAAATGTATTTCTGTGCTTTGCAGGCAATGGGATTCAGACTTGTCGATTGCAGTAGCCGACGATGAAATGTCAGGCGCCAATCTTAAGTAATAATGATGGAAATATAGAAGAAGGAACAGCAAAATTATCAAGAATTGATGACTTAATACAAGCGGAATATTCAAGTAAGGAGAAATCATAAACCTATTTCTTGTGTTCCCCACTCCCCCTTGCCATGCCCCGCCCCCATGCCCTGCCCCCACGCCACTGTGCTCCGGCCCCCTAGCCGCCACTGTGCTCGACCTCCAGAAGCATGGAGCTCCCGCCAATGCTGGTCTTGGCAAGACTTCTTCACCAAAGGCTTCAAATTTGGCTTAAGAAACTTTGATTTGAAAACAAAATCCAAGAATGGTTTGGAATTCCCCATCTTAGTCTCAGCCTCAGAGAGACACTCAAAGTGAACATAGCTTGAAAATTAAGTATAAATAGATTGAGTGCAGCCTTACATGAGAAATAGAATACAGACAACACCCCGAGGACTGAGATCACCATGGAAGATGAGCTCAGAATCAGCTGTCCTTTGATTCATTCTTGCCTAATACTGATGGGGAAGTGCTAAAATCAAGGCAGGATAGAAGAGGAAACATATCAACCTGGGGTATGGCACGGACTTCGACCTTGCTGGGCTCTAGATCCAGTGCTCTCTGGTACGTGGGTATCAGGGTTGGCTGGCTGGCTATCAGATGAATTTTGAGATCTAGATGTTCCAAGTGACCTAGAGCAAATTTACAGTTGGCTACAAGATGGGTGATTTCATATTCATTCTACTGTGAATGACTTGACAGAATTTGATAGCTCCATTTACCAGAATGTGTATAAGAAGCTGGAGACTGCTGTCAGTGTTGCCTGGACAGCAGCAACGGTAATACTTGGAATCTTTGGAATAGCAAGTATCAGGGTGTCCTTGGTACCTGCTTCTTGAACAAAGTAAATATCTATATCCTGCTAGGCTTAGAGAATATTTAGACCCGAAAGTGACATTGCTGCCAGCTCTGTTAGATGACAAGAACAATAATTCAGGCAGCCAAAAGCTTGATCTAGGACTAAAACGCAAGCCCAAATAAATATGATAAATCGTTAATTTAAAACTATTTTACAACATTATCAACTTTCAGAATTTAGTTTATCTTTTAATGTTGTTTATGAGGGATGCACAAGTCGGAAAATATGTTATACTGATAGGCCAATGATGACTTAGCTTTAAGGCATAACCATTTCAGAGGTACAGAAAAATAAACATAAAAGTTTATTTCAGCTATGGAAGTGAGTCAGGGAGGAGTGTCTGTAGAGATGCCAGGCTGCAGGTTCAATCCCTCTATATGTCTGAGTCAAGTCCACAGATAAAACTGTCACTTCTGAACATTAATCCTTGGTGTTTCAGCCCTAATTGCTGAGACACAGGTGCACACCTATGTGGAAGGGACAGTTTTAGACAGATCTTCATGGTCTATTCATGTCCTAGCTCATCAGTTAACTGTTTCACAGAAAAGGTAGTCATCTTGTCTAGTGTTTTAGGTGTGGGGGGGAGGGGTATGATAGGGTCAGCCATGTAGGGCTTAATTCTTAATTCTTTGTGCTGAAGTGTGGTTTTTCTTTTCTTTCTTTTTCTATTTTCTTTTCTTTCTTTCTTTTTGCCATTGTACTAGGGTATGAAATAGATTCTGGACCTTGAGCCCCTGAGCTAAGCAGGTGGTTAAAAAACAACAGTGGGGGGTCTTAACTGTTTCTGCTACAGCCTCGCCATACTATTTTTCAGCAATTTAATATATACACTGTGGAGTCTTAGCCTTCCATTTTGTGTAGAATTAGATCCTCCTCTATAAATGCTATATTTATGATCACTTAAAATAAAACGAATAAAATATTGAAACATCAAAAGAAGAAATTATAAAAGTTAACTTGTTATTCCTTGTGCTGACAAAAAATTAACATAGCAATTTATTTTGTCGAGATACTATTTAAAAGCCTCGGGTAATGAAATGGACAGTATATAAAAGAGCTTTATTAAGATATTATGCATTGGTCAGATATATTTTCTCATATTTGCATGTCATCAGAATGTTGACTTCTCCGAGGGAATCTATGGGAACAAACTGTTACAGGTGCTTCACTTTCTGAAGATCTACTGCAAGAGAATGGCCTCTAGATACAGTCACTCCATCCAAATACTCGAGCTCTCAGGGTCTCTGACACTGGCTTCACTACAGTCAGTTTCTGCCCTGGGAAGATCATCTTCTTGGTTGGTTAAGGAAGACTGATGTACTTTCATGCCCTGAACTTGACCTTCTGCTATGTAGATGCAGGACCCAGACTTGAAAGGTGGCTGTGACGGCCATAGAACAGACCAATGTGGGAAGTCTGGGCCAACACTGTTTTCTGATGCATTTGCTCCTCTGTTTGTAATTTTTTTAAAAATTAAAGTTACTTATTTATTTCTATATATTACAAACCTCAGCTCCCTTCTCCTCCCCAGTATCCCCTCACACAGGTCCCCCCGCCCTGCAGTGATTCTACCCTCCTCTTCCCCTTTGCAAAGGGGGAGCACCTCTCTAGGTGCTAGCCCTCCACACTGCCCCCTGTTGTTTCTATTCATTAAAGAGTGAAGCCTCCGCAGTCAGATGCTGTGGTGAAAGCCTGCTGGCTCAGAGAGGCAGAGCAAGCGCCCAGCTGGCCTTCCTCCTCAACCAGCATCCCGGAAGGAAAGCAATCACCTTGTCCACACTTATAAACTCTTCTAAACCAAATGTATCTCCTTTCTCTTTCCTGTGTTCCTCTATCCGTCCTCCTGATTTCTTCACCTCTGGTGGTTTGCTATGTTCACTCCTTGTCAACTGGTTACTCAATCGCCCTCTTGACCTATAGTTTACTTTATTAGATCTTGTTTACAAATAAACAGAAGGATCTTAGATTAAAAGTGTTTGCTAGGGTTGAGCCTCAACACAAGTAAAAATAGGTCTTCCCAGGACACAGTCCTGCAGTGTGATCAAATATCCCACAACACCTTCCGCCTCCCTGACTCCTCTTTTCCTTCTTACACCTAAGATAAGGTGTCAATTTTCACAGGAAGTCTTCTGTCATCATTATTTGGCATGACTGAGACACACTTGTTTTATGGGCTTAGCACAAAGTGGCCATCACAACAAATTACAGAGAGCATTCACCTAGGTGTTTCCACATCTGGAATTCTGAAAGTGAAGACTGAATCCGTTATAGCCAAAAGGTGGAGCATAGCTCAATTCTCCACACATCCTGCCCCTGACGATCTCATTTTCCCTTTCTCTTTTTCTGTTTTCCCCGTGATATTTGTCCCTCTGAGTATAAAACGGAATTGTTGGTATCTGCACTTTCACTGCTATTTTGTACTTTTCCATGCAGGGGCCTTGCCAGCTTCTCCAGTCTGGGAGCTACCCTTTCTCTTTTACAGAGCAATGACTGACGTCCAATAGTTGCTTGATAAATAGTTGTGCTTTTCTAATGAAGTCATTGATGGTTGTTCACCTATTTGGGTGGTGAGATGCTAACAGATGGAGCTGTAGCTCTTCACAGATACTTCCTCTATGTGTAAGAAACGACAGAGATCTGCACAGTGAAAACAAGAACACTGTGTCTCCAAATACTTAAGAATGTGTGTGCATTTTTAACAAAAAGATAAATGTCCACTACAGAAGAAAATTTTCAAAGAAGAGAATTTCCCTACTCAGCTCATAGAATCCACTTGAATGTTGCAAATGCTTTCGACAGCATCTGAACAGCTTGCCCTGTTAGTTTCTAAAATTGATTTAAGTATTTCTAACAAACTTTGCTGGTTTTACTTCAGGACTCTGAACTATGCTACCTATTATCTCCAGATATATTCACTCCCCACCCCCTCCAACAAAATATCTTTATTATTTGGGAATTTCATAAAATGCATCCCAATTCTCATTCCTCCCAGGCAACTCTTCCTCTCCTTGTACCAAGACACATCGCCCCCCCAAACCCTACCAAGTTCAACTTGTGTTGCCGTACACTCACGGAAGCACGGTCAAGCTGCCAGTGACCAGCCTCTTAAAGAAAACAGTCATTCTCCACTCTCCCATGCCAGAAGCCATCAACTGCAAAGAGCTACAGTTCAGTGTCTTTATCAGAACTTTTAAATACTCTCTTCAATAGCTTTCTATTTGAACTGTTTCTGTTTTGGGCACAGGGAGTGGAGGTGTCACAGAAGCCGGCAGTGTCTCTCATTCTCAGTTATAAATCTGCAGTCATTGATCCCTCTGCAAAAGAAGCTTCCTTGCCCATAGCAGCCTGGTTTCCAGCAGCAATGCAGATCACAGAGATCACCATGGTCTTCAAAGGCAGCCTGCATCATGAACATCAAAGTGCTCTGTATGCGTGTGAGTGTGTGTGTGTGTGTGTGTGTGTGTGTGAGAGAGAGAGAGAGAGAGAGAGAGAGAGAGAGAGTGTGACAGTACAGATTTAGTATGTTGATATGTTGATATGTCCTGTAATGTTAAATAATGATCTTGATTGCCCTCAGAAAATCTGTATACTAAGTAATGCTATGTGATCTTGCTCCTTAATTTAAAGCTATTGATTGAATAAAGATGCTGGCAACCTATATCTAGGCAGAAGAGAGGTAGATAAGGTTCCAGTTCCCAGGCTTCAGGTCTGAGGCAGGACCATGAGGGGGAAGAGAAGAAGGTAGAAGGAAAAGATGCTTTGGGGTAGGTTAGTCATGAAAACCTGACCATGAGGGCTCATCAATTGGAGTTAACAGTGGCCTGGGAAGAACATGACATATATAACTCAGCGTTATTGACAGTGAAATATATACTAATACCATAGAAGGTATTATCTGCCCAGCACTAGGGCTTTAAAGGCTTATTATAAATACAAAATTTGTGTGTCTTTTATCTGGGAACTGAATGATCAAAGGTAGGGTAGAAACCCCTGATTGAGATGAAATATTTATCATAAAAATAAACAAATCTTCTGGGGGTAGCGCGGAGCAGTGATCTCAGCATGGCCCCTGCCTGCATCAAGGATCACGGATATTAACATTGCCCCCCTGGAACAGGATGGACCCCAGCATGGCTTCTAGCATCAGTACAGATCACTGAACCTAACACGTCTTTAAATGTTCTTTGGGAAGAACATTTTTTCCACTTCAAAATGCACAGCATAGGTGGGTGACAGTAAGTTTCTAAGCTGGGGCTAGCCTTCATGGGCACCATAGAATTCCTTCTGTCTCAAGAGTTTTCTGACCTGTGGATCTCTGGATCAGCCCCTCTTCCTCACTCATCTTGGCAAAGCCCCAGTGTTGTGTGTGCGTCCCTTTAATATCAGTACACATCAGCTTCTAGTTGCTCTGCTTACATCCCTTAGAGTTTTGCACAGCAGCCTTAGAAGTTTCCAGGACCTCAACTATTTCCTATGCTGGTGAATCTTACCACTTCTCTAGATCCCTGACAGAAGGGACAGAACTGATACTTCATATGCTAAAAATTAAGTTCAGTTTTCCTTGAATGTCTCATCCTCTTCATGTGTTTCAATGTTAGGAAATATCATGAAGTATCATCCAGATACCCAGGCATTACTTGGATCACTGTCAGCCTTTTTAAAACCTTAAAACTCATCAAACCTATCAGATAGACAAATGAAGACTGAGGTTTTCATATTCCTCCATCATTACTAATCAAAAGTTAATGTGTACTAATCAGTATTCCATCACTATAACAAACTACATGGCATAATAAAGATACAAAGAAAAGGTCTCTATTAGTTAGGGTCTTACTGCTGTGAAGAGACATCATGACCAAGGCAACTCTTATAAAGGACAGCATTTGATATTGGCTGGCTTACAGGCTCAGAGGTTCAGTACATCATCATCTAGGCGAGAACATGGCAGAATCCAGGCAGACATGGGATTGGAAAGGTGAGAGTGATCTTATTCTGAAGGCAGCAAGGAGAAGACTGGCTTCCAGACAGGTAGGAGGAGAGTTTTTTTTTTTTTTTTTTTTTAAGGATTTTTACATGTACATCCTTTTAATAATATTTTATAGACTTTTTTTTAAATTTTATTTTCTATATTCTATGTTTACATTCCAAAGGCAATAGGAGGAGAGTTTTAAAGCATACACTCAGTGACACCACTACTCCAACAAGGTCATGCCTCCTCCAACAAGGTTACAGCTCCTAATAGTGTCACTCTTCGGACCAAGCTTATCCAAACCATCATAGTTAGTTTGAGCTCATAGTTTTGAAGTTGCCAATTCATAATTGATTGGCTCCATCACTTTATGTCTATCACAAGCAATGCAGCATGGCTCAAACCAGAACAAAACTAATCATTGAATTACCAGGAAACAAAGGGAGAAAGTAGAGCTGTACGAACAGGTTCTTAATGACTTTAAAGCTTTCCACTAGACCTCAGCTCTAAAGATCCGCCACACCAAAACAGCACTTCACTGAGAACCTAGCATTTCACATATGAATCTTTGTAATACAGGCAACATTCAAACTATAGAACCACCATTTCATCCTTTAATCCTTAGGAGTTTCATTGGAACTGCCTGCTTGTTTCCCTGGTCACTTTTAAGCTATTGACTATTACTAAGCTTCTGACCATGCTCATCAGGAGGCTAATGACTTTAGCTGCCTGTTTCTTACTCTGCCGACTCTTATTTTTCCTTTCCTACACTTATCCTTCTCATTGAAGTTGTGTTGATATTTGTAAAAGATGGGCTCAAAGGATGCCATTGTCTTGCTTTCAACACCAAATTGTCTCCCTGTTGTACAATCTCCACAGCAAGAAATGTAATAAGCCACAACATCATATCTGTTAGACTGTCAATTATTGAAAAGACAAATAAGTGTTAACAAAGATGTTATTTAAAATGGAGAGGCCATGTATACCTTCAAGAGAATGGAAATTGGTACTTCCATTTTGGAAAGCAGTATACCTTTCCAAAAAAAATATAATTACTAATTTAATAGTCCAATTTTGGATATGAAAACAAAACTGACAGGTATGCATGTATGTATATATGTATGTATGTATGTATGTATGTATAGCATGGCCTTTGAAATTCAAGATAATATATCTTTGGGTAACATGTAAACTGGAGTGAATTATGTTAAGGAAAATAGGCCAGACACTGAGATACAAATATTTTATGATATTGTTATATTCAAAGGATAAAAGAAATGAATCATCCCAATTCAATATTTTTGGAATGTATATAATAATTCTGAACATCACACTGAACACTCTGAGTATGCATAGGTATCAATTAAATGAATTGAATGAAAGTCTCTCTCAGTTTTACCTCTGTTGCCTTCCTTTAGGTCAAGTCCCACCACTCTTTATCTAACCCTCTATAATCTAGTCACTACGTCACAACATGACCATCATTCATTCATGAAACAGAGAAAGCATCAAGACTGGGGTATAGTGAGGTGTGAAGAAACAATAAACAATGAGGTAGCGGCCGGGAGGGATCATGTCACCACAACCGTTTAAGTTACCTTCAGGTAGGTCTGTGTCCTCCGTTCACATCGGTAAACTTTGACAAATGTATTGGTAAATCTGTACAAATGACATGTAACTGACAAACAGGTTGGAATGTGTACGGTTGATACCAAAAAATAAAATAAAAATAAAGAGTTTTAAATATACCTGAAAGCTCTCTGCTCACACCCTCAACTTCACAACCTTGGTTCAGTTGGTACGTACAGGTGTGCAATTCTAATAACATGGAGGAAAGAACTGTCAATATGAAGCTTCGTACTCATCCCATTGCTTTATTCACCCTTGACATCTTATCCATGAAGTCATTCGCAGTCTATGCCCCAACTCACATGATACATTTACATGTACACACAGTTCATTAGACCCTTTCATGACATGCTTCTGTCGCAAACTGCAGGTTGTCTGAGAGAATAGTAGCTCAGTAAATACAAACATCATACTTCCTTTAGTCTCAAGTTCTCTGGACCTAAATTATCTGGAATATGAAGTGCATAGCCTCTTTGTTGTTGCTGTTATTGTTGAAAAATAGTGTAATAGAACAGAATTCTTTACTAGCTTCTCTCACACATAGATCTTTCTCATGGCATAAAAGCAGACACCAGCCATTTGGGTTTTTCATCTTAAATTAAAGATATCAAATTTATCTTATACTTAGGGAATTTTCTCTAATCTGGCAACATCAGACTCACTTTTCAGTGTGCTGCTTTGTCTTCCTAACTCATGGGGGATTGTAAAGGAATCTAAATGAGGATTCATCAGGAACAAATTGCCAGATGTTATTTTATTCTGGAAGCTCTCTGTTCACTGATGTGTGGGCTCGCTGTTGGGTCAATTAATGCATTTCCTTTCTGCCTTAAGTTAAGTGTATACTCCTTATGAGTCTATAGTATATACGCCTTTCTATCTAGCTGCTCAAAAATTTCTGGGTAAGGTCTACCAACTGTGTAGAGAAGATGTATTTCTATCCCTGTGAGGATTGGGTCAGTCCCCTTTAAGAGCATTGGATGAGGAAAAATTGTAGCTAGAATTACAGAACTAAATATTAGAAACCCTGTAGTTGCATTATTAATCTTCCTCCTTCTCTCCTTCTCCTTTTACAAAACTATCTTAAGATTCACAATTTCACAGAGCTGTCAGTTCATTGAAAGAAATAAATGGACAGATGTTCACACAGATAACTGAGAAAGTTTTAATTTCAGAAGAGCAATGAGATACAATCTAAGTAGACCCACAATCTGTGCAAATCCAGGCCTTTGGGAATTACTTTTCATACATAAAGCTAAAATTATTAAAGTCATAAGAAAACCTCTTCAGCTGGTACTAGGACTCCAAAATTTTTGTCATTAGGGAAAAAACAAGGAATGTCAAGGAGTCAAATTTCATAGTCAGTCAAATAGCTCTAGAAGCAAATCTCAAACCTAGTGTTTCTACATTTAGCAATTAGATAAGAGAAAGAAATGTAAAAACTTTTATCTTAATAATTCTTCAAACTAAGTTGTTATTTTATAATGATAAACTGGCTACTTTAGAAAGTAGACATGAGTCTGGTTCTTTAACAAGGGAAGTACTAAAAATAGTAAGAATATATTTTAGCTAATCAAAACAGCAATGTTCTGATACATACTTCTCTACATAGCTCTTTAGAGTACTTTCAAATGACCTTCTTATTTGTCTTTTGTTTAAGGCAAGAATTCACCTTGATGGCCAACTAGCCTCAAACAAAAACATACTTAGCTTGCTTTGCACCAGGCACCATACTAAGCCATAGAATTATGAAAGATAATTACACAGACAGTTTCTCTTTCCATGGATCTTAAAGTAGGGAGAACAAACACAAATAAAATAGCTACACTAAATCGTCTCTGCTAAGCAGTGCAGTGATGAATACTGTGACTCTTATAACTGAAGACCTCAGACAGTTCCGCGAGCATCCAAAGACAGATGGCTGTTTATTGGCAGTAATTCAAGCATAGGAAGCACCCAGACATGACCATCATGCATTCACGAGACAGAGAAAGCATCAAGGCTGGGGTACAGTGAGGTGTGAAGACACAATAAACAATGAGGTAGCAGCCGGGAGGGATCATGTCACCACAACTGTTCTAGCTACCTTCAGGTAGGTCTGTGTCCTCCATTCACAGCGGTAAACTTTGACAAATGTATCAGTAAATCTGTACAAATGAACATGTAACTGACAAACAGGTTGGAATGTGTATGGGCTGATACCAAAAAAATAAATAAAAATAAAGAGTAACTTTTGTTTAAGAATGCTGCATTCTTGAATTCTCTTATTCATTTCTCCCATATTTGAATCCATACTTTCCCCTAGGGAGCTGAAGCATATGACCAAAAATGAGTTCTTTATAAAAAACATTATTGAAGAAATATGCGAGCCAATATCAAATCCCAACACCTGTGAGATGCGGGCGTTCAATATAACAGGGTCAGTGAAATGCACAGAACTGCTGCTTCCCTGAAGCTATCAGCCAAAAGAGAAACAAGGGACAGGTTTTTGTGGAATCTTCATGACAGGTATGCCTGGCCAGAGGACAAGAACTTAAAAAATATAGATAGAGAATTCAGACTCAACTAACTGGACTTTCAAAACAACTCAGCTGCCTAAACTGCCTCCTGATTTCAACAAGCCAACCACTTGCTTGGAAGCTGTAGGTCACTGTGTGACTCACTTGTGAATGACCATAGAGAAATAATACCATAGGGCACCTTCAGTTTAACAATCAGCATGAACACTGCTCTGCTCTCAGCTGGCTGCCCTTCCCTGGAGCAGGCATCAGGATTGTGTCTCCCCAGGTGCTTCATCACCCCACAAGCCAACTCCATGTGGTTGTGAGTGATCCCTGTCTGTAACAGCAAGATGGTGTGATTGGAGGACTACAGTCATGGCTTCAGCTGTTCATAACTGTGATGTCTTTATAGAATTGTATCCTAGAATCATGACGTGTAAACCCTTGTTTTAATACATCTAAGTTGCCAACATGTACATCAGAAAACACAAACAAAACTTTGCTTAGGGTCTCTAGATGGAGAGATACAACTTTACATATTTAAAGCTGAACTTCTTCTAAAAACTTGTCCTCAGTATTCTTGCTTGGTGACTGCTATCACTATTAACCTAGTTTCTTAGAGCGATGGTCGTTAGTAGTTGTTTTGACCCCTTCTCTTCACAAATTATGTTCAAAGCATCAGTATAACTTATGGGTTCTCTTTCAGATGCTCCTATAACAACCTCCTTGTATGTTCTTCTCCTAAACCAAAAATGGCTGCAACAGCAGCATTGCTGACGGTCTACTTTTATTCTTACCTTGTTGGTTAAGCCCTCTATGTGATCACATAGAGAAATCTGTAATCTCTGTAAATGTAGTTCATCTTCAATGCTTGTCCTGCTCAAGATACTGTTCAGGAAACTCTACCCTGACCTGTGAGACACTACAGGATCACTTCCCTTAAGTGTTTGCATCTATTTCCAGGTCACTTGACAAATTCCTCTTTCTGGTATTGGGTGCAAAGAGATCAGAACTATTCCCCAAGTCAAAAGATAAGAAAATTCCCATTCCACGAATGGGCACTTTCATCTTTTTTTCCATATTGAGAAAGTCACTAAGGCTTTGCATATCAATTAAGTATTTGTTCAAATGAACATGCTACAATGAGTTTTCCAGTGATGGTTAACCAAGTCAGGTTAACTGTGGTGAACTCACCCCTTCCGAATGGTTAGAACAGACCCAACCTATTTAAAATGAAAATACAATAAACAATTAAAGGTAATGGTACCGGGGTTAACTGCATTTTCCTGTCAGGGACACTGGAAATTAGATCTGCGGCTACAGGGCATGAACCCCTATACAGTAACAGCTGCAGATTCAAAGCTTTGGCTTCACAGTGTTAGATGGTTTCTATGGGAACAAAATGATTCTGTTCTGTTTATAAGCTTAAAATACATGGTGGCAAGAAAGTGCTGGTGTAACATACCACATGTGGATGATTCAAAAGATGAAAGCCCATAAAAATTAATGATCAGAGAAGAATGTGGGCCAGTAAATCAACAGCCACATTATTTAAAACAGGAAATGTAATTGGTCACATACTGTCGCAGTATAAAGAGGCATAAGGCACTGAGCTCTTTAAGCCCGTTATGTATATACATTCACACAGGGCAACATGCAGAGGGAGAATGATGAGCCTACAGCCTCACAGAAAGGAACTCTATCCTCCTGGAATACGTTTCATGACATTTAATTAGCAATTATGAAAACGACTTATCAGTGAGAACAAGTAACTAAAGTAAAACCACCCTAATAAGTCAGCACTGTCAAATCCACTTGTAAGTAGAGAAGGCTTTGGAAAGAACAGACCCAGAGGTGAGAGACCAGCTAACAATTGAAATGTAGCACCCCAGGGCTCCTGATCTTCACTTAATTGCCTCAGATGCTTGAGGCTGAAAAACAAAAGCTTATTCTTTTAACAGGCCACTGCAGAATTCGAAAAAAGAAAATAATCTATCTACAGAAATGCCTTATAAAAATGCAAGTTTTCTTGATTAAGGCACCAAACTTTGAGATCTAAGTATGATCCTGTAGCACAGACCGTGGAAGTGAAAGAACCGAAAGAAAAAACGGGGTGCTTCTGCACCCCATGCCTCGGAAAGCGGCACACCCCAAAACACTACCGAGAGACAGACCTGATGCAATTTCGCAAGAGGGTTTTAATTTCCAGAGCTCTGGGGGGTTGCAGTCTCCCCAGTAAGGTGAAGAAGTGAGCCCGCCGAGGACTGCCTTGCCTTGCCTTTTATAGACTTATAACAGAACCCGCCTACCACAAGCTTCTAAGCCAATCAGTTCAATCCATCCGAACTTGCACTCTCTGACAGCCTACCAGCCTCTCACAGAGGCCGGAAGAACTAGTTAAGTCATTTCCGCTTACGTGGCCTCCACGCACCGTCACGCCCACCCTCCCCCACTGGAGTTGGAGATCCAGGTGCCTCCCACGTGCCCAGGCACAGGGGATTCCTAGCTTATAACCTTATCCTTTCATTCCCCACTTCCTGTCTTGTTAATAGTTCTAACCTTAGAACTAGGAGAATTAAAGGTCAGCCTCTTCTTGTCTCAGAAGGCTCTTATACTGCTGCCTAAGTACATAATCTGGACCGCGCACACCTGGTCCCTGATGAAGGCAACTAATCTATTGACTGTATAAGTCTAACTAAGAAACAGGAGCATTATCATTAGGGGTCCTATCAGGGCAGAAAACAGGGTGGTCAAGAATACAAGATAAGGGTCTTTTCACTGAGTCTTAAAGTTTCCCGCATGGTGGCATCTAATGTAGACCATATCTCCGACTTGGAAGCGATGTGGGACTTGTGGATCTCCTCCTGAGTAGGCCTCCGGGACCTCGATGCCTTATCCATTGGAGTACCTCGAGCCTAGAGAGCAAAGGTCCAGTCTCTGTGATCAATTTGGTGAGGATCTCTTTTATCAGGGTTCCAGCAACTGTTTCTGAAGCCTTCTTTGACAGATCCAGTAACCTGTCTGGAAGCAGCGAGGAGTCTCTGACATGCCTAGAGCATTAAAGCGAACAGTTTGAGCCAAATCTCATGTTGTGCTACACCTTTCGGGAGGACCCAGTAGATGACAAAGAAATTGGGGTAACAAAGAGGATTAAAATGGCAAGGACTATTCAGAAACAAGGGGAGAGGCACCACCCAGCCTAAACCAGTCTCTAAGGTCAATTTAGTTAAGGTCTCTCATAGAGTTTTGTTTATTTTCTCTAGCTGTCTTGAGCCCTGGGGACAGTACATCCAATAACATTTCCAATTAGTCCCCAATATCTGTTAATTTCTGACTTACCTTAGAAACAAAAACAGAACCATTGTCTAATCCAATTACCTTGGGCACTCTGAAACTCGGGAAAATTTCTTTTAACCCTGGCTGCTGTTTCCTGCCTGCTAGGGGAAGTCTCAATCTATCTAGATTAACTATCTACAAGTGCTAGAAGATATTCATAACCATACTTTCCTGCCTTATCTTTTATAAAACCTTTATATACTCTAGGTTGTTCTCTTCTAGGTCTTCTGCCCTATTTACTCTTTGCTGCATAAGCATTCACTCGCTGGCATACCTTACACTGTTTTATTGATCCCTTAAATGAGTTCATGTGTGCATTTGCCCTGGCGAGTCCTTGGCTTACTTTCTGGGGAGTATAATTCTCCCTTCTTGTGTGCACCTTTCCTTGGTAATAGTTGGTCAGATGGCTATCAATCTCAGTCCTTTTTTCTTCAGCATATTTTAAGTGAGGCTATCTCACTTTGTCCCATTTTTCAGTGGATGCCTCTCGCAGACCCACAACCAGTATAGGCTCCTGTATATCTATCCTTGGAACCATTTGCTCTGCCAGGCTATTGCCCACTGAGTCTTTTCCCTTTTGACATCCTGGGCAGAGGGTGGTACTCACGGTTGTTGGCTTCATTAGGGCATCTAAGAGGTCCAAGATTTCATGTTGGTTTTCTCTGATGTGAGCAGTCCTTTTGGCATATACACCTGTGGATGTGGGCTGTGGCAAAGGCATACCTGTTACCCATGTGGATGTTGATTTTCTTGCTGTCTCCAAGTTCCGAGATCTTGGTAAGGGCCATTAGCTCCACTTTCTGCGTTGACATGCCAGGGGGTAAAGATTCTTCTACCCAGATGCCGTTTGTGCTGCCCACCATAGCAGCACCTGCTTGTCCCTGTCCTTCACGGAGAAAATTGCTCCTGTCTGTAGCAACTTTCAGCAGGGGTCAGTCTCTCTTTTAGGGCCAGTTGCTGCAGCCCTTTGGACAGTAAATATATCTGTCCTCCCCACCATTTTGGAGAGTATGCCTTGCTCCAACAGTTAGGAACATCCTGGGGTGACCTTAAATGAATGGGTTACCCATCCCATCCCTAGGTCCATTGTTCTTCGGGTAGTCCATGAACATATTTTGGTGCCAGTGGCTTCTTGGACCCTAGATCTTTTCTTGGAAACAGGGCCATTGGGTTGGAAGACCGTGTGTTAAGCCCCTGTGTCCACCAAGAACTGAGTGGGTTTCTCTTTCCCTCTCACAGTTATCCAGGGTTGGGGGAGGTGGTCAGAACACCCATCTCCCCTAGTCATTGTCTTTATCCAGGGATAACACCTTTGCCATTTGGGGGCACTTCTCCAAAGACCTGTGAGTTCTTGCTCCCAGCTTGTTAGGACACACTCTGGCTCAGTGGCCTCTCCATATAGTATGCACATTGATTCCTTTCTGCCTTTTATCCAGGATTTTCTGTAGCTTCCTTCTCTCATTTTTTCTTTCTACTCTCTCTCCCTGTCTCAGCAAACTATACTAAATCTCTCTATAGACTTTTCTAACAACCTGCACCACCAAATCTCACTACAGACCTTCTAAATAACTTGTACCAAATCCCTCTACATACTTTCTCAGCAAACTAAAGTCCTTCTAGTCTGGGGTGTATAGCAAAATGCTTCTGAGCTGCACTAGAAAGGCTGTCAGTGACTCCTCCGGTCCCTGCTTCACATACCTTTGCCAAATCTGTGGGCTATCATGCCCTCAAGACCTGCCAATGGAGTCTGGTGTCGTCCTTCAGGTGCCTCTTACCTTTCGTCTGAGGGGGTATTCTTTTCTGGCTTCCTGTATTACAAATAAAACAGTCTCAAAGAGATTAATCAGTCTCTTGGGAAATATGTCTTTAGTGAGGGTGTCACCGTGAATCAGGATAGGTGGTTTCAGATCTTCTGCTCCATTCTGTGGTCTTCTCTAAATATAAATTGAGCATAACATCCAATCTCTGTCAAACAGAACCCTTGTCACCTTTACTATCTTGAAAGACTATAAGAATTAACACCTGACTCATGTTTTGGCTATAAATTTTATATCACCTGAAAATCATTTCTGTAAACCTTTATCAGCTTTCAAGATTAAAGAGCCTGAGCTGACTATGAGACTAACAGTTTTTATCCCTGTCAGAAATCCAAGAGTGACCATTAACTGAAAATATACAGAAAGCTTAACACACCTTTTAAGAATTAGCCAAATGATAGAGATTGGTAAATACCTGAACAGTTTATACTTTAAAATGTTGAAACATTGATCTTCAACCTTCTGGCACAAGAACATCTGACAGACTTAAAGAATCAGGAATTATTAAGTCATATAATAATCTATAGACACATTGAGTTTGTAAATGAAGAGAGGCAATCTCGTTGCTCTCTCTCTCTCTCTCTCTCTCTCTCTCTCTCTCTCGCGCGCGCGCGCGCGCCATAACAGAAGCAACTCTAATTAAAACATTGAAAACACCCTAATAATAAACTCAGAGCCTTATATTTTTGTATGGCCCCAAACTCATAGGCTTAAACATTTCAGATCTATAACAATAACAGCAAGAAAGGACTGGGTGTAAATCCTGCATGTTTACATTTTTAGTATTTATACCAGTGAAAACCTTGATTTTGTATCAAAATAAAATCAGTATCAAATAAGAATTTATGCCTTGAACATAATATGATTCTCAAAACAAGATTTTAGTACCACCAAGACAGATATTTTTGCTTAATGTTTCAGAATCTAGTCTTCTAGAGGTTCCCCCTTATTTTTGACCTCTTTCCCAGAGAAACAATAAAGCCACAGCTTAACAGTATATCTATTATAATAATTTAAACAATTTAAAATAAAAGAAATAAGCCATCTGTAACTTAAATTCAGAATTCCTACATCCGCCACTTTGAGTGTCTTGTTAGAAATTATTTCCCCCACTAGGGGGCCTCACAGCTTAAATATTTTGTCTCTTGTCCTAACATGGCGGGCTTGAGTCACGTGACCCGATCTTGCCGCCAGACCCTAACATGGCTGGCCTGAGTCATGGGACCCGATCTTGGCGCGAAAAACCTCAACAAGGCGGGCCTGAGTCACGCGACCTGATCTTGGCGCCAGACCCTAACATGGCGGGCCTGAGTCACGGGACCTGATCTTGCCGCCACAGAGCCCACCATGGCGGTCCTTCAGTTGGTCTAAATTCTTAACAAAATTATCAGTCGGTCTAAATCCCTATGCGTCAGTCATCTAAGTCTGAGAACACAAGACTATACAAAACACAAACAACGAAAACACAAGACTACAAAACAGAAACAATCACCACATAGACAGCCTGACGCTGCCACCATCAGGCGTCTCAGTTCAAGACAGTTTGCCTCTAGACAACCCAGTTTCAGATACCGAATATTCCTGCCAGTTGCAGGACAGAAATACAGAGAAGAGAAGAACCCTATTCGGCCTTCTCTAGCTTACTCCAGACCCCCGAGGTTTCGATTGCCAGGCAGAACTCTCCGCCCCAGTCAGGCTTTTGACAAAACAGTGAAACAAACAGAAAACAGAACCAGATCAGAAAACCAGACGGCCGGGAGGGCATGTAAGTTCTCCAATTTAGAACTACCTTATCCTCCCGACACCCAGATGGGAACTTTCCAGGTGTCCCTGGATTTCCCCCACTCGGGGACGTCTCCCCGAGTTACAGCTTGTGGCCCACTAGCACGTCTGCCTATACCACGGTCTCCTGGCCATCACGGTTCGAGGAGACAGCTGCATATCTAAAAGCGCGCGTCTCATCAGATTCAGATCCCAAGAACAGAACAGAACACTCAGGACGAACGAACAACATCACATCGGCCGGCCAGCGCACACACACACTTCAGAAGGGGTCCCCTTACCTCCAAGTTGTTTCTCGAGTGTGTAGGGGTGTCCGCATTTCCCGGCCAATGCACCAATGAAAGAACCGAAAGAAAAAACGGGGTGCTTCTGCACCCCATGCCTCGGAAACCGGCACACCCCAAAACACTTCCAGAGACAGACCTGATGCAATTTCACAAGAGGGTTTTAATTTCCAGAGCTCTGGGGGGTTGCAGTCTCCCCAGTAAGGTGAAGAAGTGAGCCCGCCGAGGACTGCCTTGCCTTGCCTTTTATAGACTTATAACAGAACCCGCCTACCACAAGCTTCTAAGCCAATCAGTTCAATCCATCCGAACTTGCACTCTCTGACAGCCTACCAGCCTCTCACAGAGGCCAGAAGAACTAGTTAAGTCATTTCCACTTAGTGGCCGCCACACACTGTCACGCCCACCCTCCCCCACTGGAGTTGGAGATCCAGGTGCCTCCCACGTGCCCAGGCACAGGGGATTCCTAGCTTATAACCTTATCCTTTCAGAAGGAGTGCCTGTTTCCTTAAGTTACTACAATTCTCTTGATTTTGCGTTCTGCTCACAAACAGTTTGGAGTACCACCAATATGCTATTGAAAATCTTTTACCAAACTCATTTACCAGCCTATGAGAGTCTTGCCACTTTTTCTAAAATTTATCAGTATGCCAGAAATAAGATAGAGTTGAGTTGAAAAGATTTTCAGGTTTTTTTTTTTTTTCCTCCCAAAATTTGACTTTGCATAGGTGGATTTTCTGTTTCATTTGGGTGAGATGGTGTTAATTTGCACAGCTGCTGTTCATCACTTTCAGTAGGCAGCAAACAGCCTTTATCTCAAGCCGGCCTCACTCCTCTGTTGATGCTACCTGCTTCTTTATTGTAAGCAGCCTGGTACATAATGGAGATTATCTGCTCTAGAGATTTACAGGTTGAAATTCAGTTTCTTAGGCTGACCAGGTGAAACTTACTTCTAAGAGATTTATTACTATAAATTTTAGATGGTGTATATGTGTGTGTGTTGCTGCCTGCAGCTACTGTGAACTGGGTTCCTGGAAATGGAAGCCAAGGGATGGATGGGGAAGGGTGAAAAGAATGAGGGCCAGGACGATAGGTTACCAATCAAGGCCAAAGTTTAATGGAGCTCAGACAATTTAACAGTTTTGGGGAGCCCCTCCTCCCAGAGTCCTGCGTGGCTTCTTTGGGTGTTGGTTCCACTGCTCAGGCAGCTCAGCGGGTCACCTGCTTAATTCAGAAATTCTTTTTTTATTTTTTATTGGGTATATTCTATATTTACATTTCATTTCCTTTTTTCTGGTTCCCCGCCCCCCAAAGGTCCCACATGCCCTTTTCCCTCCCCCTAGGAACTCCGCCTTCATGCTGAGCACTGCACCCCAGGTGGGGTAGGATCTGAATAGCACAGGAATCCCTGCTCAAAGGCTGGGAAAGGAAGTTCACCTTGACCAATGCCAAGTTCCTGCCATGTGGCAAGACACCCCAATATGGCTCTGTACATGTGTGAATATGTGTAAGCATGTGCAGGTGCCCCTGGAAGTCAAAGGTGTTGGATCCCCCGAGGCAGATACTGTAGATGGTTGTGGTCCTCATAATTGAACTTTTGTTCTCTAGAATGTTCTTAACCATTGAGCGAGCTCTCATGTCTGCATTTTTCTTCCTTTGTTGTTTGCTACTTTTTGAGACAGGCCCAGAACTCTGTGTGGAACAAGTCAGACTCTCACTAGATTAACTTGCCTCTGCCTCTAGAGTGCTCAGATTAAAGGTGTGCTCCAGGACACCGCCTTGGCTTGTTACCCATACTATCCTAAATGCCCAAGTGAGGGTGACAGTGAAGGTTTGGTGTCAAATTTGGAAAATGCTACCTTGTCTATATAATGAAGAAAAAAATTCATCCAAGGAGTCAATCTGCTTTCTTATTGTATCTATATTTTAGGAACTCTTTTATTTATTTATTTATTTATTTATTTATTTATTTATTTATTTGGTTTTTCAAGACAGGGTTTCTCTGTGTAGCCCTGGCTATCCTGGAACTCACTCTGTAGACCAGGCTGGCCTTGAACTCAGAAATCCACCTGCCTCTGCCTCCCAAGTGCTGGGATTACAGGCGTGGGAACTCTTCTCATCTCTACCGCCCCCTCTATTCGGATTACTAGGGTAGTCTTCTAAGTTCCTAGCCTTTAGTGAGTTTTGCACCATGCCCGTTCCCAGGCAGTGATTCCTTTGTATACTTTATATTAAATTAGGCTTCTTCTCTATCCTCCTTTGTTGCTTGATTTCACTATATGTAAAAGTCAAATTTCTACAGCTACCTACAAAAAAATTCCTAAAATATTTTTCACAATTATGTCTACCATCTTTTCTATTCTAGGAGGCACATCCACCTCCTAGCTACTTATCAAAATTCTCAAACACGTTTCTCACTCAGATGTCTGCTTGCATTATTGTGGGATGTTATTTCTAAAACCGCCACACAGCTGCCTCGCTTTCCTCCAAAGACTTGATCTTTTCCTGTCTGCATAGCTTCCAGCCGCTTTCCCTCCTTAAATCAGTGTACCTGGGACAGACCATGTGGTCCCAGGATTTCTGTCCCTGTCATTTACAGCCCGGTACAATCTCTTCCTCCACGTGTGGGAGTATTGTGTACCAGCTTAACACAGAAAAGAAGACTCTTCTATTACTGTATATCAGCGGGGACTATCCAGCCATCAGATTCAGTTTTGAAACTTTCCCATTGTTGACTCTGAAGAAGTTAGATGTCATAAATGATATAATACATGTAAAAAGTAGCTCTGCTGACAATCTGAGGACACTGGACAAAGATTCTTCCAATGTATGATCCAGATTGCAGCCTTGATGATCACAGAAATTGCAACCTAAACAATTTGAACTAGAGAATTCATAAGCCAACAGCACTATGTATTTGAGATATATACATATATTATATATGATATATATATAATTTAATAATAAATAAATAATTTAATATTATTTAAGATATATACCTTAAATAATATATATTTAAGATTATCTCTTATCTTAATATATATTAATCTTAAATATATACATATAGTAATCTTAAAGTTTGTGATCATTCATTATACAGTGTACAAAAGCAATAATGCATCTTTATGACTCTAAGATTAATCACAAACTCATTCTCCTTGATATATACTTTCTCTATATGTTTTATAACCTTTTTTAATTGGTTATTTTATTTGTTTACATTTCAAATGATGTCCCCCTCCCTGGTCTCCCCTCATCAAATCACCTATCCCATTCCCCTTCTCTTTGTCACTAAGAGGGTTCTCCCCTCACCCACCCACCACTCCCACCTACTGCTCTAGAATCCTCCTATGATGGGACTTCAAGCCTCTACAGGACTAAGGGCCTCCCCTCCCATTGATGCCAGATAAAGTAATCACCTGCTACATATGTAGCTGGAGCCATAGACCCATCCATGCATACAGTTTGGTTGATGGTTTAGGACCTGGGAACTCTTGGGAGTGAGGTTGATCCAGTTAGTTGATGTTGTTCCTTCCGATGGGGTTACAATCCCCTTCAGCTCCTTCAGTCCTTCCCCTAAATACTTCCATTGGGGTTCCTTGGCTCAGTCCAATGGCTGGCTGTGAATATCTGCATCTGTATTGGTCAGGTGCTGGCAGATCCAGTAAGTCTTTTGCTTACAGAAGTTTTTCAGTTTTATCAGTTAACATTTGTCAATTTTTTATCTTAGAGCCATTGGTGCTCTGTTCAGGAAAGTTTCCCCTGTACAGATGTGTTGGAGGCTCTTTTCTATATACTCTTCTATTATATTCAGTGTGTCTGGTTTTATGTGGAGGTCCTTGATCCACTTGGACTTGAGCTTTGTACAGGGAGATAAAAATAGGTCCAATTGCATTCTTCTACATGATGACTGCCAGTCCACTGAACTAGCACCATTTGTCGAAAATGCTGCCTTCTCCCCACTGTATAGTTTTGGCTTCTTTATCAAAGATCAAGTGAACATAGTTGTATGGATTTATTTCTAGGTTTTCAATTCTATTCCAATAATCTTCCTGTCTGTATTTATCACTATTACTCTGTAGTAAAGCTTGAGGTCAGGAATGGCAATTTCCCCAGCAGTTCTCTTATTGTTGAGAATAGTTTTCATTATCCTGGGTTTTTTGTTATTCCAGATGAACTTGAGAATTGCTATTTCTCTCTCTGTGAAGAATTGATTTAAAATTTTGATGGGGGATTACAAGGAACCTGTGGATTGCTTTTGGTAAGATGGCCATTTTTACTGTTAATCCTGCCAATCCATGAGCTGGGAGATCTTTCCATCTTCTAGATCTTCTTCGAATTTTTTCTTCAGAGAGTTAAGTTCTTACAAATCTTTCAGTTGCTTGGTTAGAGTCACACAAAGATATTTTATATTATTTGTGACTTGGGAAGTGTATTGTTTCCCTAATTTCTTCCTCAGCCCATTTATCCTTTGTGTAGAGAAAGGCTACTGATTTGTTTGAGTTAATTTTGTATCCAGTCACTGCTGAAGTTGTTTATCAGCTGTAGGAGTTCTCTGGTAGAAATTTTGGATTTGCTTATGTATCAAATCATCTGCAAATAGTGATAGCTTGAATTCTTCCTTTCCAATTTATTTCCCTTTGAACTCCTTTTGTCTAATTACTCTGGCTTGAACTTCTACTACTTTATTGAAAAGAAAAGGGAGAGAGTGAGCAGACTTGCCTTGTCCTTGATTTTAGTGGAGTTGCTTTACATTTCTCTCCATTTAATTTGCTGTTGGTGAATGGTTTGCAGAATATTGCTTTCATTATGTTTAAATAATATGAACCTTGAATTCATAATCTCTCCAATACTTTTAACATAAGGGATATTGTATTTTGTCAAATGCATTTTTAGCATTTAAGGAGATGATAATATGGTGCATATATATATATATATATATATATATATATATATATATATAATGGCTTATGCTGATGGATTTCCATATATTGAATTATCCCTGCATCACTGGGATGAAGCCTACTTGATCATGGTGAATGATGATTTTGATGAGTTCTTGGATTTGGTTTGAGAGAATTATATTGAATTTTTCACATCAATATTCATAAGGGAAATTGGTCTGAAGTTCTCTTTCTTTGTTGGTTTAGTTATCAGTGTAACTGTGGCTTCAAAGAATGAATTAAGTAGTGTTCCTTCTGTTTCTAATTTGTACAATAGTTTAAGAAATGTTGGTGTTAGAATTCTACACTTAATCATCTGGCTCTAGGATTTTTTTTTTTTTTTTTTTTTTGTGGGGATGGGTTGAATGACTTTTAATGACTGTTTTATTGAGAAACTTTTAATGTCCCTTAGGGCTTATGGGAGTCTTTAGGTAGTTTATCTGATCTTAATTTAACTTTAGTTAACCTTGATATCTGTCTAGAAAAATCATCCATTTTATCTGAATGCTCCAGTTTTGTTAAATATAGGCTTTTATAGTAAAATCTGATGTTTTTTAAAAATTTTCTCAATTTCCTGTTATGTCTCCCTTTTAATTTTTTTATTTTCTGTATTCTTTGTTTACATTCCAAGCACTTTCCCCTTTCCCAGTCCCTCCTCACCATCTGTCCCATAAGTCCTCTTCCCTCCACCCAAACCCCGATCACCCCCCACCCCATTTCTTTGTTCTAGTACTCCCCTACCATACTGGATCAAGTCTTTTCAGGACCAGGGCCCTCTCCTTCCTTCTTCTTGGGACTCATATGATTTGCTAATTGTGTCTTGAGTATTCATAGCTTCTGGGCTAATTAATATCCATTTATCAGTGATTGCATTTCATGTGTATTCTTTTGTGATTGGGTTACCTCACTTAGGAAATTTTCCAGATCCAACCATTTGCCTACAAGTTTCATGAATTCATTGTTTTTAATTGCTGGGTAGTATTCCATTGTATAAATATACCACATTTTCTGTATCCATTTCTCCACTGAGGGACATCTGGGTTCTTTCCAACTTCTGGCTACTATAAATAAGGCTGCTATGAACATAGTGGAGCATGTGTCTTTGTTGCATGCAGGGGAATCCTCTGGGTATATGCCCAGGAGTAGTATGACAGGGTCCTCTGGAAGTGTTATGTCCAATTTTCTTAGGAACAACCAAACATTTCCAGAGTGGTTGTACCTTTTTGCAATCCTACCAACAGTGGAGGAGTGTTCCTCTTTCTCCACATCCTTGCCAGCATCTGCTGTCTCTTGAGTTTTTAATCTTAGCCATTCTGACTGGTATGAGGTGAAATCTCAGGGTTGTTTTGATTTGCATTTCTCTGATGACTAGTGAAAAATGGCCATCTTGCCAAAAGCAATCTACAGATTCAATGCAATCCCCATCAAATCCCAAATCAATTCTTCATAGATTTAGAAAGAGCAATTCTCAAATTCATCTGGAATAAAAAAAAGCCCAGGATAGCTAAAATTATTCGCAACAATAAAAGAACTTCTGGGGGAATCAATATCCCCAACCTTAAGCAGTACTACAGAGCAATTATGTTAAAACCTGCATGGTATTGGTACAGTGACAGGCAAGTAGATCAATGGAATAGAATTGAAGAAAGGAACCCACAGAATTATAGTCACTTGATCTTTGATAAAGGAGCTTCAACCAACCAGTAGAAAAAAGATAGCCTTTTCAACAAATGGTGCTGGTTCAACTGGAGGTCGGCATGCAGAAGAATGAGAATTGATCCACTATTATGTCCTTGTACTAAGATCAACTCTAAGTGGATCAAGGACCTCCACATAAAACCAGACACACTGAAACTAATAGAAAAGAAACTGGGGAAGACTGGGGAAGACCCTAGAGGACATGGGCACAGGGCAAAAGTTCCTGAACAGCTTTTGCTCTAAGGTCGAGAATTGAAATATGGGACCTCATAAAATTACAAAGTTTTCGTAAAGCAAAGGACACTGTCAGAAGGACAAAACAGCAACCAACTAATTAGGAAAAGATCTTCACCAACCCCATATCTGACAGAGGGCTAATATCCAATATATACAAGGAACTCAAGAAATTAGACCCCAGAGAACCAAATAACCCTATTAAAAATGAGGTACAGAGATAAACAAAGAATTTTCACCTGAAGAAATTCGGATGGCTGAGAAGCACCTTAAGAGATGTTCAACATCCCTTTTAATTTTTGATTTTATTAACATGAACAATGTGCCCTCTAGTTTTTTGACTAAGGATTTATCTTTCTTTTTGATTTTTTTATTTTCTCAAAGAACCAGATGTCAAAAAATCATCTAGTTTTGTTGATTCTTTTTGTAGGTCTCTTTCTTCTTGGTTGATCTCAGTCCTGAGTTTATTTCCTTCTGTCTACTCCTCTTGGGTGTATTTGCTTCTTTTTCTTCTAGTGCTTTCAGGGGTACTGTTAAGCTGCTAGTGTATGCTCTCTCCAATTTCTTTATAAAGGCACTCAATGTTATGAGTTTTCCTCTTAGCCCCGTTTTCATTGTGTCCTATACATTTGGATATGTTTTGTCTTAATTTTTTCTTAAATTCTAAAAAGTCTTTAATTTCTTTCATATTTCTTTCCTGGCCAATGTATCATTGTGTAAAGAATTATTCAACTTCCATGAATATGTGGGCTTTCTGTCATTTGTTGTTATTGAAGACCATCCTTAGTCTATGGTGGTCTGATAGAATACATGGGATTAAGTCAATCTTCTTGTATCAGTTGAGGCTTGTTTTGTGTCCAACCATATGGTCAGTTTGGAGAAGATACCATGAGGTGTTGAGAAGAAGGTATATTCTTTTGTTTTAGGGTAAAGTGCTCTGTGGATATCTGTTAAAACAATTCATTTTGTAACTTCTGTTAGTTTTACTGTGTCTTTGTTTAGTTTCTGTTTCCATGATCTGTCAATTGATGTGAGTGGGGTGTTGAAGTCTCCACTATTATTGTGTGAGGTTTAATGTGTGATTTGAGCTTTAGTAAAGTTTCTTTTATAAATGTGGGTGCTCTTTCCATTTGGGGCATAGATGTTCAGAACTGAGATTTTTCTCTTGGTGAATTTTCCTTCAATGAATGTGAAGTGTCCTTCCCCATCTCACTTGATAACTTTGGGTTGAAGGTCTAGTTTACTGGATGTTTGAATGGCAACTCCGACTTGTTTCTCAAGACCATTTCCTTTGGAAGACTTTGTTTTCATCCTTTTATTCTGAAGTAGTGTCTGTCTTTGTTATTGCAATGTATTCTTGTATGCAGTAAAACACTGGATCCTGTTTGTGTATCCAGTCTGTTAGCTTATGTCTTTTTATTGGGGAATTGAGTATTGATATTGAGAGATATTAATGACAGAGGATTCTTAGTGCCTGTTATGTTTGTTGGTGTAGGTGGTATCATGTGTATGTAATCCTCTCCTTTTGGTTTTATTGTTGTGAGGTGGTTAATTTCTTATTTTTTTTCTGTAGTGTAGATAGCCTCCTTGTGTTGGAGATTTTTTCCTAGAATCCTCTGCAGGGCTGAATTGGTAGATAGATATTGTTTACATTCAGTTTTGTTTCGGAATATTTTGGTTTCTCCATCTATCATGATTGAGTTTTTTTTCAGGTATAGTAAACTTTGATTTTTTAGAATCTGCATAATCTCTGTCCAGGCTCTTCTGGGGGTGTCAGAGCTTCTGTAGATCAAACTGTCTCTGAGAGTGGGCTGTCTCTAGAGAGGACTGAGTGTGGGCTAGAGGGGGCTGGAGCACCAGATCTTCTCCTGGGCTGGGTGCAGTTGCAAACTGAAATCACTTCATAATCTTTTAAAATACTATAACCTATTTGTTTATTTGATAGACTTTCCACATGGAATGTTATATAGGGAGACAAGTTCAGAGTATAATTTTTTTGTCTCCGTGATTAGAAAAATGCCAGATATATAGAAAACATCCAATAGTTCTTTTTAAATGTATTATCTACAATACTTTAAAACTTAATGTTAGAATTTAATTAATATCATTTCACACACACACACACACACACACACACACACTCAGAAATAAAAATACAAAGATTCCATATATCACCCTGTCAAAGATTTTTATTTCACACAAATTCATATTGGGTTAAGCTTTTCCCTAGCAATCAATAGTCCAAGTCTGATGGAGATGAAACTCCAACTTCTCTAATACGCTTGAAATAAAGGATTCAGTAAGAGAACATTCATGCAGAAACTATTCTACAGCACAAATATGCAGAATCATCATTATATACTGTTCAGATTAAGGTTAAGTAAATGCTTACCTCTAGAGGATAATGTAATTATATCTCTGCTAGAAGCCATGGTTGTTAAACATGCAAGTTCATTTCTTCTCCAAGATTTTGTAATTGGTTGTTGACAAAAAATACACTAATGATTTTTATTGAAACAGCTGAAAAAGAGTACTTCTGTTTTCACCCAGAGGAATTTTGAGTACCATTGTATATTCTGGGTGGGCATGGTAGCCCACCTGTAACTGTAGCTTCAGAAGGCAGAGGTAATGGATCTCCAGAGAAAGCTGGCAAGTCATATTAGCCTTATCAGTGAGATCCAGGTTCAGCTGAGAAATCCTGATCAAAGAATAGGATGGAAGAATAATACAAAATTATTCCTGGAAATAACCTCAGATATCATATGTGTTTCTGGATACTTTCAATAAATATGCACTCACATACACACATAACACATACAAAATTATGTAAGGGGATGATTAATAATTTACCTCATGTATGTTATTAATTACTAAGGAAACTTAGATGTTACAGCAAAGATATTCATGTTCATATTAAATATTTTCATACCATGTTGTATCTGTACTTCTTTTTTCTCCTAAAAGGCTATTTAGCTAGTATATTATTATATCCCATGCCCCATTTTTCTAAACATGGAAGAAGACCATTGTAAAGGAAGTTGCAGGAACACTATAGCAAAAACAAAATAGTGAGGTTGTTTATATTCCCAGAATATTGGTATTGAACTTTGTTGCTGAGTATATTATGGAACATAGCCAATGGAATAGTCAATGTGCTAGCAGTTATCAACAGACCACAGCTTTAATATAGAAGCTTGTTTGTTAAATGTGCATGCAAAACAACAACCTTCAAGAGTATGGCCATGCAGTGGTTTGAATTGTAATGTCTTCCATATGCTCAGATGTTTGTATACTTAGCTCCCAGTTGTTGGAGTTGGTTTATGAGGTTCAGCCTAACTGGAGGACATATGTTACTAGGGGTGGTCAAGGTTTTGAGTATTCCAACCATTCCCAGTTTGTTATCCCTGCTTCCTGCTGTGGTTTCAGATGTGAAGTCTTGACTTGCTCCTCCTGTCACCATGTATACCTGCCACCATGCTTTTCCATCACAAATGTGATGAACTTTTATCCCTCTTGAAAAAGTACAAATAAACCCTGTTTCCTTTGTTATGTTTTTTATCATAGCAATATAAAAACAACGAATATAGGCAAAGACAATTGCTCTCCTACCTCCCTCTGCCTGGTGGTTCTTAGTCCTTTCTTGAAGGACTGCTGACTTTCCTGATTCTAGTTTATGGACAGACACTCTGAGAAATTTGAGTTAGCTGTGTAAGCTAGTTTCCTCACGTTGAGACCTTGAATTTCTCTGTTGGCTATAAGTTATCTTCTGTGTAGCATCTTGAATAATATGTTGAATTTTCTCTTAAAGCTTAATGTATGGTGTGTCATTGTATGTTCAGGGTTTGAAACAAGAAACATGTAATTATTTCTTCTCTGGTTTGAAATACTCTTTTTCTGCCATAAAGCACCCTAAAAATTTTAGGCATTGATAAATATTATGAGCTGGATCCTACAGGCAATATATTACCGACAGATATTCCTGTATTGTCCTGCCCACGAAAAAATCTCCACAGATGGTAATCATCCTGTGAGAATAACAGCAGCACCTTAGGAACAGCTTGAGACCCAGGAACTCCTTCTACACAAATGCTGAGAGTTTTTAATATGTAGGGCAACTAACAAATAAAATTTAATTTATGTCCAGGTGGTCAGGGAAATTCATAGTTGAGAGTATTTATTTAACCTAGGAAGCATTAAAACCTATACAAAGCGTTTTGGAAACAAGGATGAGCATAACAACCTATCTGTGAACAAAGAAGGGAAAACAAGGCCTTCCTTTTAGAAGATGTGGTTAATGTTGTTTAAGTAAACCCAGCGAATTACAGGAGCACAGATAAAGAAAGATTTGATTAAACAAGTACATGAACTATCTGCTATAAAATTAGCTGCTATGTATCCTTTTCAGTGTAGTTGTTGATACTTTTCACTCTCAATATTGACACAGTCAGGAAAATAAATCATCTGAATAAAGTACCTAAAATACTGGAATGATGCTGGTGGTGCCCCCCCATTTGAAGGTTAGAATATGCTAATGCAATAGACTTTTAGGATGTAGTATGGGTCACAGGTTCTTTTTACAAGAAAAATAATGTATTTATTTAGCATTGATATCATAAACTCCTTTGCAGGGAAGCTTGAAATTAAAAAAAAAACAACTTTTTTTACATGTAATGTAAGCCTTTAAAAGCAATGCTTTATATTTTAGTAAAAGCATAGTGGCAAATTCAGATTTAAGACAGAGACATGCTTATGAGATACAATTATTTAATCAGGAAATGAGCCTTTCATCTCCTAAAGGAAGAATAGAAATAGAAACCAATTTGTAAGGAAATGAGAAACTTTAGAAAATATGGCCAACAGGTCTTGGATTTCATGTGGCCTAATAGGTAATTTTAAGTGGTTCTACTAGGAACAAGCAGATACAGATTTACTGTAGTGGGAAACACATAAAGATCAGTATATTGGTTATGTTGATGGCACCATGGAAACTATGGCAGATGGTGGACTTTGAACCAGGTTTAATTTCTCTGAATAAAGAGAAAATTGTATCTACCTTGCATAGCAGCTTGTTGTTTTTAAAAGAAAAATACCAATGATCCTGTTTCAGCAAATGAGATTCAGGAGCCAGAAGCTGCAGTGTAAGCCTGCTAGCTCAGAGAGGTAGAGAAAGCACCCAGCTGCCCTTCCTCATCAGCTGATGTCACAGAAGAAAAAAGCCAATTCTCCTTCTCCACACCATCTTCAAAACCCTTGTAAACAGGATGTCCTGCCTTTCTACTTCCTGCATCTCTCTATCCGCCTTCCTGACTTCCTCTCACTCTGTATGTTCTTTTCCTGTTTACTCCCTGTGAACTGGTTGCCTGCTTTGGGTCTTGAACTATGCATTACTTTATTCAATTTCATTTACAATAAGGAGAAAGTTTTTGTTTTAAATATGTGTTCCATGGCCAAGCCAAATCACAACTAGAAACACAGTCTCACAGGGAGATCAAATATCCAACAACACTCTTGGATTAAAGGTCTGTGCCAGGGTTGAGCCACACAATTAGAGACAGTTTTTTTTTCTAGTATACAATCTCAGGGTTCACTGTGTGATCAAATATCCTGCAACAACAGCAGGTCATAAGTGCCCACAGAAAAGCTTGACAGATAGTGTTCAAAACTGACATCAAATGTGTGAAAGCTAACGTGTGAGACAAACTTGGTCTTAAACACAACTCAGTCGTTTAGCTATAAAACCTGAGCAAAATTGTCTCATAATTTCTTCCTTAAACATCAAAATGTAGCAAAATATGGTTGACTGAATGAATTTTTGTGAAGAACAAATTATATATAATATAAGAATATATCTGTTAACTATAAGCATTCCTACTATATTAGCTTGGATTCTCAAGAAATAGAAATGACAGTATGGCTAGGCAAAGAAGAGTGGATTGTTGGCTTGGAGCAAGGAAAGGAAGGGAGTGGGAGAATCGATGGGAGGGGCAGACATACTTTAGATTTGCAATTATGCAAAGAGAAGGAATCGACAGTCCATTTGCAATATAAATTTAATAGATTTCCCCCATGTCTATGAATGTTATTGGGACTTATATTAAGTTACTACCTTTGGCAGTATGACTATTTTAACAATATTAATTTTGCCAATTCATAAACATAGGATGTCTTTGAATTTTTGAGTGGTTTCTGAAATTAATTGCTTCCTTTCATACCTTACAGCTTTTTGTTGTAAAAATATTTAGCATCTTAAGCTCAAACTGAGTAATTTTCTTTTCCTCCTTTTTTGTTTTTTTGTTTTTTGTTTTGGAGCCATCAAAATGGGATTTATTCTCTGATTTCATTTTCTGCAAACATGCTCATTGTTTATAAAGGGAAAAGCTGTTAATTCACTTCACTTGTGTCGTGTTCACTTCAAATGTCATGTCACTTCATTGATTCCCCTTAATTTATTGGTCAAGGTAAGATTTCACATTGTCTTATATTAAATAGGCTGCTGAGAGAAGATACTCATACTTTTACTGATTTGGATTAACTGTTTTAACTATTTTACTAATTCAGTAGAACATTACCTGTAGATCTCTCTCTCTCTCTCTCTCTCTCTCTCTCTCTCTCTCTCTCTCTCTCTTTCTCTCACTCTCTCCGTGTGTGTGTGTGTGTGTGTGTGTGTGTGTATGTACATAATGAGTTTTAACAAATGTGCCCTAAGCTTATACTAGGAAAATAAAATCTCTTTGTCAATTAGTACTGGGAAAATTAGTTATTCACTTAAAAGACTGAAACTTGATCTTGACTACAGAAGCTATACAACAGTCAATTTAAAATGGACCAAAAATCTTAAAATTTGAAACCCCTCAAGGAACATAGAGAAAACTCTTCAGGCAATGACTATAAATAAGACTCAAATGGCCATGTGATTAGTATCAAGCATTACACAAATGGGATTGTATCAAATTTCAAATTTTCTATACATCTAATAGAATAAAATACAGCATAAAATATAGTCTATTGATAAGGATAAAATATTTTTAAGCCACTTACCCAATATTAGAGTAATATCCAGACCACATAACATACTCAAAATAATAAAAACTAAAATATTACACTATTTCTTCAGTGAGCAGACGGGCTGAATAAAGACTTCACATGAAGCTGTACAAGTGGTCAATAAACACAGTTTCAGAATTTACCGAATTAGCCAACAGGTTGACTCAAATCAAAATGGCATTGATATTCCCTTTAACTGAAGTCAGATAAGCTACTGAGGAAAACAACACACAAATATTTTAAGGATTAGGAAAAAAGAATCCCTGTATATTGATGTTGGGAGTGAAAATTAGTCTAGTTATTATAGAATTCAATATGGAGATTCCTCCAAATTTGAGAATATATCTTCCAAATGATCCAAGTCCGTTTGGGGTTATTCAAGTCAGGTTACTATGGAGGCACCTGAACACACATACACACAGAGAGTTTTATTTTCAGTCATAAAAACAAACAGAACTATATTATTTACAGGAAAATTGATGAAATTGAAAAATGTCATTTTCAGTGAAGTAAGCCTGTTTCACAATTTAAGAGTCATGAGTTATGTTTGTAATTGTAATGTGAAATGGACTCATGCATTTGTCCCCTTGGTCTCCTATTGGTATTGTTGTTGAGAAAAGCTTAACAAATGGAGAAATTTTGGAGCGAGTGGGTTACCAGGGTCAGGTCTTGAAGTTTTATAACCCAACCCCACTTTCTGTTCACTTCCCTCTTGCTGTCTGTAGATGCAGTGGGGCCAGCTACCTCCTGCCTTTGCACCTTGCTTTTGCCACCGTGAGGTATGGTATACCCCTTGGATTTATAAGCCAACTGTAGGCATTCCATTCCGTAAGTTCTTTACTGTCAAAAATTAATCACAGCAACTAGAAAACACCAGAATGCACATTTTCTCTCATTCATGGGACCAAGAGAGACGCACATGGATATAGAAGTAAAAGAGGGTCTTTTAGGATGTTATCATGAAGCTCCTTACTTTGAACACTTAAAAAACTGTTAACCAAAACAAATGGAGTAAGCATTTGCCTTAATTCATGATAGAAATCTCAGTTAAGCAAAGATTCTCAGTTAATTAATTTAATAATAGAGATGAACTGAAGAAGCTGGAATATGATTATTCTGAACTCCCTAAAGTAATAAACTCATATCAGAGCTTTCTGCTAATGTTTAAGGAAAAGCTGGAGCATATTAGAAGAAGAAGCAGACACCTGTGTGGCGCCTCTCTAGCTATCTTACAATCACATTCCAGACTCACAAGGAAAATTCTGGATATGAAATGAAGGCATCAGACTTTCCTCATCCCTGTCCTGGGTTCTATCTTATCCTTATTACTGAAACAAGCATACAGTAAGTATATACCGATGGGGCAAAATGTGCCATGAATAACAACATTAGGGCGTGCTCTCAACAAACTTTCATTTAATCCATCAAGCATTTAAACTAATTGTCCATTTCTATCCCACAAGAAATATAAAACTAGAACAGGAAGTTAAAGTGATCAAGAGGAAGTAGCAAAACCATATTGCCCAATGCAATATGCATGTCCTGACCACTGTTGAACTGCTCACCGACTGACATTAGCTACATTTCAAAACCTCAGTAGCCAGAGGTCTATCGGATACTGTTTAACTTCCTCCCTTCCCCCAAAATTACTTGGATGGCCCTTAAAAAGAAAACAAAATTAGATTTTTAGTCTTTTGCTGGATAGACTCTACTCAACAATTTTTTTTCATGGCCAGGTGAGCAAAGAGAAATATTGTATTATATTTTAAATCTTCAAATGATATAACTTTAGAAATTACTTCCAGAAATAAAAGGTTTAGGAAAGTATTTTGAAAAATTTAAATGAGTTTAAAAAGGTAGAACTTAGTGTAGAAAGGTAGATAAATTGTGCCATCTTCAATTAGTGGGAATATTATATATTTGCATTGACTGGTTTTGTGTCAACATGACACAAGCTAGAGTCATCAGAGAGGAAGGAGCCACAGCTGAGGAAATGCCTCCATGAGATCCAGCTGTGAGGCATCTTCTTAACTAGTGATAAATGGAGGAAAGTCCAGCCCACGGCGGGTGGTTCTGTCTCAGGACTGGTTCCCTGAGTTTTATAAGAAAGCAGACTGAGCACACCGTGTGAAGCAGGGCAGTAAGTAACACTGCCATGGCCTCAGCCTCAGCTTCTGCCCCGGGGTCCACCTTCTTTGAGTTCCTGCCCTGATTTCCTCCAATGATGAATCCTTTCCTCCTCAACTTATTTTTTGGTCCTGGTGTCTAGTCAAAGAAATAGAAACCCTAATTAAGGTAATATTGTCTTTTTCTTTCTTATTTAGAGGTAGGTGTGTGGGTGGGTATTTATGTTTGTGTGTGTGTGTGTGTGTGTGTGTGTGTGTGTGTGTGTATGTATGCATGCATATGTGTACGTGTATCTGTGTGTGACATTGTGTATATGATATTATGCCTGTGTATATCTGTATTTGTATATGTATGTATGTATGTTTATATATGTATGTATGTATGTATCCATGTATGTATGTATGCGTGTATGTGTGAGTGCACATGAATGTAGAGTTGGTTCACTGCTCCTAACACTTGAGTCCCAGGGCTTGAGTCAGGCTGTCAGACAGGTGCTTTTTGCACACTGAGGCACTTCACCAGACCTGTTGCTCTATGTTGTTGAAATATCACAAAAAACTTAGTCATTCTGTCTATATTTTAAAAATAGTCATAAAGTCACACAGAAATTGTGTACAAGAATTTTTCATTTTTCAAAACCCTCATAGTGCCACTCATAGATAGCCTCTTCCATGTACACAACAGACATCTGTTTCAAATGCTGAATGTACAATGGCACACCATGATCACGCCAAGCTTATTACACATTAGAACATACACAGTGTTGCAAATGCAGTCTTGAACAACTGCTCAGAGATTTGCACTCACCATTCAGGAGCAGACAGAATTGTCACGGTTCCCTGAAGACCTGCTCTGCTCTCCCCTTTCATCAGCCCTCCCGACTGCTTGAAGCTATTGATAGATTAGTCAGCCTGCACTCTTTCCTAAAATATGAATTATGTTATGCTATAGAACCGAGCTTTATCTTTGCAATGTGCATTTAAGGTTCCTACATTCTTTTTATGTCTTGAACCTCCATTCTGTAGCACTGTCTAGATGTGTCATGGTTTCCTTATCAGTTCACTTACTAGAAGACATATTGTTTGCTTGCAAATTCTGGCTACTGTGAATGAAGAAGCTTCTGAATATATCTGTGTGCAAGTCTTTGTACAGCTATAAGCCTCTAAGTCCTTGGGGGAAATACCACAGGGTCCAGTCATTAGTTCATTCTGTAAGTTTAGTTTTCTGTGTTTTAGAATTCTGTACCTTCCTCCCACACTGGCGCACCCTTCTGAAGGAAGAAATGAGACTTGTTGCTTCACAGCTTAGCCCCCAGGGCTTTCACCATCCGGGACTCTGGCCTCAGAGACAGGTAGTGGCAGCTCCCGTTGTCTGTGTTTGTATCAATTGGCTTTATAAGCAGTGCCTTTTTATATACGTACTTGATGTGTATCTTGGTGAAGTATTCTTTTTAAAAGATATGATTGTTCAGCTGCCAAGAATAGCTCTCAGTGGCTGCTTTTGCCATGGATTGCCCCATGTGCTGCCACTTGTAGCCAAGGACAGGAATGCCTTGTCAGACTTCCAGGAACTCAGAGCCAAAACCCATGGCCAGGCAAGGATGCAAAGTCTGAAACATGTATCCACGTACGGAGAATATTAAGTTGGTAATATTAAAAAGGTTAGGATTAATGACAAAACAACCACAAATTGACAGTAAAGAATCAAAGCCCAATATCAGAAAAGAAGAGCATCCGAGGTGACAAATGCGTAGCTCTGAACACGGTGGACTATGGTTTCATTTCGTTGTTACTACTGCTTTTCTGATACAACTTCCACCACACAGAGACACACTCAGCCGGTGATATAACCCTTCTTTTTCTCAGTTTTGGACTTAAACTCTGAATTTTCTTAATAGAATTTTTCATCCAGTAAAAAAAAAATAATGAGCTTATGCTCCATCCTCTTCTTGTATATTCAGAGACACCATGGCGTTTCTAAAATTGGCTGCCCAGCTTGGCTGCCCCATGCTCTCAGTTTGCTCTGGCAGCCCATCTACCCCAAATATGCAGTTACCATCAGTTCTCATAGTTCATTCTAGGTAATCCAGATGATCATCTCTTCTCAAAGATACTGTCCCAGTCCTAGGTAGGGTGACATACCTATGATCGGAATGTAACTGGAAGGCAAGAGTACCATGACTCTGAGGTCAGCCTGGCTTACATAACAAGATCCTATCTCAAGAGACAAAAATCGACTTTCAATTGTATCCCTTCAAATCATTTGCTTTCTGTAGGACATACTTTCTGTATGACTTTTCTACTCTTGACTTTTCTACTCTGAACTCCTGATGTCCTTCTTTCTTTCTGTGATCTACCTGGTTATACTGGAGACATTTTAGTGACTTTTCTCATTGTTGGGGCCAAATATCTGAATAGAAGCAATGTAAAGGATAGAAGGGTTTACTGGGCCCCATAGTTCAATTTATCCAGTCCATTGTGTGAGGGGGTAGAGTGGCAGTGCCACCTCCACCTTGGTGGCAGGGTGCTGTTTGCTTCTCTGGGCAAATCAGAAAGCAAAAAAAGGAGCAATGTCAGCACTCCATTTATGTTCTTTCTTTTCATTGTTACGACTCCTTCTGTGACCCTGACCCATGGAGGGTACTGCCCATATTCAGGGTGAACCATTCCCTCATAATTAATCATCCTTGAAACTACCTTCACAGACATACCACAGGTGTGAATCAATACTTCCTTATAAATCTCTTAGTCAAATCAAATTGACAATCAAAATGTACAGTCATCAGTCCTCTTCTATTCAACCTAACACCCAAAATATGTCAACATCACTTTTAAAACATAATATTCGACCTCTTGTTCTCAAAGGCAAACAATCATCTCACAGTGTGAAATGTATTTCATTCATTTCCAAGAGTGCTCTAAGCTTCAATGGACAAAAGTCTAAGTTGATTCTCAGTCTTTTCTAAGACTGAAGGTAATACCTGAACTGGGAATCTCACTAACAATCAAAAACAAGTTATATATTTCCAGTTTGCTACGACACAGGCAAAACACCCTGACTCCTACAATGGGGTATAAGGGCACACCAAAGAACCATCAGGCCAGAATGAGACTAAAGGTCAGCAAAGAAAACATGATACCTTGACGCCCCATGTCAGTCATCTGGAGGCATCATAGGCCTGTATCCTAACTGGTCTGGGGAATCTTGTACCTCAAGATCCATTGCCTGTAACATACACGGCCTCTCTTGAAGCTGCTTCACCTAGTGTCTGCAATTCCTTGGCAAATGATCCCACATTTCTGGACTCTGCAAATGTCCAGGTCTTCATTAAAACTTAAACTTCACCTCAATATAGTCCACTCACGACCTTCCTGCAGGAAGCATGATGCTTCCATATATTACTTGGTTTCAGTAGTTTTCTAAAACGTGGTGTAAAGCTTCTTACTCCAATAGTCTTCATATTTGCCAAAACAGCCCCTTATGCTGGCAATGCTAAGTTCCATTATCAAGACGGAACTTAAGATGTCATATATCCCCAAAGACCACATCTGTGCGGTCTTTGTAAATCTTTCCTAGGGAACACACAGAAGACCTTTCTTTGGTGGCCATTGTCCAGCAGGACATATAGGAGGCTTTACCTTTTCAGCTTCCTTGTGTCAAATGAATATTTTATAGTAACTTTTCAATTGTACAGTTGAAGAGTCTTCATTTAGAATTGTCGATTGTTAATTGAAAATAGGCTTCTCTCACACAGTGCCTCCCAACAACAGTCCCTCTCCCTCGGCTCTTCCCAGATTCCTCCTACTTCTCTTCCCCATGTTTACTCTCCCTTCATTTCCCTTCAGAAAGAAGCAGACAGAACAAGATACAATACAAGGCAAAAAGCCTCATCGCGAAGATGGAAAAGGCGACCCAGAGGGAGGAAGAGTCCCAAGAACAGGGAGGAGTGGGCCACCCCACTACCACTGTTAGGAATCCCGTTAAAACACTAAGCTAATGGCCATAAATTATACTCAGAGAAAGTGGTATACACCTTCCTTTCCGTTTCTGTCCGTGTGAACCTGTGTGAGCACTGCTTAGTTGATTCTGTGGGCCATGTTCTCCTAATGTCCTCCATGCCCTCAGACTCTTATAATCACTCCTCCTTCTCTTCCTAAGTTACTCCTTTTTCCCATCTGGTTGGGGTCAGGCTGGGGTCTCTGCATCTGCTCCCACCTACTGCCATAGGAGGCGCCCCTAATGATGACTGGACAAGTCACAGACCTGAATATGGCAAAATATCCTTAGTACTACTTTTATTTATTTATTTTTCAGTCATGTTTGGTTCTACCTTAGGTCTCTAGGGTACCCAGTCTCTGGTTCCTAGCCATCCAGATAGCATGGCCTCAATATAACCCAGTCATTGATTGGCCACTCCTACAAGTTGTGTGCCACCATTGTCCCAGCACATCTTGCAAGCAGGACAGATTGCAGGTTAAATTTTTGTGGCTGGCTTGGTGTCCAGGTTTTTCTCTCAGTTGCAGGCAGAGGCCCTTCCCCCACCAAAGACATTACAATGTACAGGTAAATGTTCAGTGTAGAAACTAGCGCAATCTCTCCAAGTTCAATATGTGGAAGTTGTCCTCACCGAAGGAGCACCTCTGTCAGCTTTTAAAGAATGGCGTTCTTTTCTAGCAGCAGTACGGATTGTTTGGTGAGTCCACAGGACCCCACCACTGGAAACATTGCCTGACTACTAAAGATAGCCAGTTCAGACTCCACATCCTCTTATTACAAAAGGCCCTCAGTAGGATTACCTCATAGATTCCAGAAAGATTCCACTGCAGTAGATTGCCACACCAACCCCTCAAGTGCCCTCCAATTATGGCCACAGATATACCCAATGGTGTTGCTCACTAATATTTCTTCAGCATTTCCTAATCTATTCGAGTTGATACATCATATTAACCAGTACATGATACAGTACATATTCAATAAAAAGAGGCCTACCTTTCCCTAAATAAAATCTACTTTCAGATAGTGCTATCTCGATAAGATCTGGTCTAGTGTGAAGCAAGGCCAGTAGCTGTTGCATAGTTGGAGTTCTGGAAAATAGTTCTTTCTGGCTCCTTCACTTGGGTTTTCTACAGCAATTGTGAGTCACAGTGTAATAGCAGGAAGACGAAAGCAATGTTATGGGCGATGCAATGGAAAGATGGTCGGACCGGCACAGAAGAGCAGACTGCAGCCGCCACTGTATGTTGAGCTGCCTGCTCGTGAACTCTTAGCTTTGCTTATGTCTTATCGATTTTTTCTTAATCTAAATCAAAGGCAACTTTGTCTAATGTACAGGGAAGATAACATCTCACAGGGCAGTTTCAAATAAGAGTATTATTATTATTAAATCTTTCTGGCTTATGGCTGGAAGTATTCTAGGGTAGCCAGATTGTTCTTAACATAATTTTAAAGATTATCTTACATAGGCAGGATTAATATAATTAAAATGGCAATCTTGCCAAAAGCAATATACAGATTCAATGCAATTCCCATCAAAATCCCAAATCAGTTCTTCATAGAGTTAGAAAGAGCAATTCTCAAATTCATTTGGAATAACAAAAAACCCAGGATAGCTAAAACTATCATCAACAGCAAAAGAACTTCTGGGGGAATCAATATCCCGGACCTCAAGCAATACTACAGAGCAGTAGTATTAAAAACTGCATGGTATTGGTTCAGTGACAGGGAGGCGGATCAATGGAATAGGATCGAAGACCCAGAATTGAACCCACACATCTATGGCCAATTGATCTTCGACAAAGGAGCTGAAAACATCCAGTGGAAAAAAAGATAGCCTTTTCAACAGATGGTGCTGTCTCAACTGGAGGTCAACATGCAAAAGAATGAGAATTGATCCACTCTTATCTCCTTGCACTAAGCTGAACTCCAAGTGGATCAAGGACCTCCACATAAAACCAGACACACTAAAACTAATAGAAAAGGTCCCTCCTTTTAATTCCTGAGAATCTCTCACATCCTAGGTCTCTGGTACTTTCTAGAGGATCCCCCCAAACTCCTATTCTTGGTTTTAAACCTTTCCATGTCAAATTGAGAATTGCTCTTTCCAAGATGAAGATCTTTGTTTAGATTTTGATGGGGATTGCATTGAATCTGTAGATTGCCTTTGGTAGGAGGCCATTTTTACCATGTTAATTCTGCCAATCCATGAACATAGGAGATCTCTCCATTTTCTGAGATCTTTGATTTCTTGAGAGACTTGAGGTTCTTGTGATCCATATCTTTCACTTGTTTGTTTAGAGTTACCCCCAAGATACTTTATATTATTTATGATTATTGTGAAGGGAGTTGTTTCCCTAATTTCTTTCTCATCTTGTTTATCATTTGCATTAAGAAAGGCTACTGGTTTATTTGAGTTAATTTTATATCTAGCCGTGTTGCTGAAATTATCAGCTGGAGAAGTTCTCTGGTAGAGTTTTTGCGGTCGCTTATATATACTATCATATCATCTGCAAATAGTAATACCTTTATTTCTTCTTTGCAAATTTGTATCCCTTTAATCTCTTTTTGTTGTCTTATTGTTCTAGCTTGCACTTCGAGTACTAAACTGACTAGATATGGAGAGAGTGGGTAACTTTGCCTTGTCCCTGATTTTAGTAGGATTGCTTCAAGTATGTCTCCATTTAATTTGATATTGGCTGTTGGTTTTCTGAATATTGCTTTGATTATGTTTAGGTATGGGCCTTGTGTTCCCGATCTGTCCAATACTTTTAACATGAAAGTGTGTTGTATTTTGTCAAATGCTTTTTCTGCATCTAAGGAGGTGATCATGTGATTTTTTTCTTTGAGATGCTTGTATAGTGAATTATGTTAAAGGATTTTTGTATTTTGAACCATCCTTGCATCCCTGGGATGACGCCTCCTTGATCTCGTGATGAATCATAGTTTGGATGTGTTCTTGGATTTGGTTTGCAAGAATTTTATTGAGTATGTTTCCATCGATATTCGTAAGTGAGATTGGTCTAAAATTGTCTTTTTTGCTTGTGTCCTTGTGTACTTTAGGTGTCAGAGTAATAGTGGCTTCAAAGAATGAATTAGTTTTCCTTCTGTTTTTATTTTATGGAATAGTTTGAGGAATATTGGTATCAGATCTTCTTTGAAGGTCTGGTAAAATCCTGTAGTAAAGCCATGAAGCCATGTGGCCCTGGGCTTTTTTTTTTTTTTTTTTTAATCCCATGCATCCTAAGGCTGGTCTAAAATAACAGCAAAACCAGCAGAACTGAACAACTCTACTCAATGATAACTTGATCAGGGAAGAAATAAAGAAAGAAATTAAAGACTTCCTGGAATTTAATGAAAATGTTGACACATCATACCCAAACTTATGCTGTAAAAAGAAAGCAGCGCTAAGAGGAAATTTTATAGCACTAAGCACCTGGTCAAGAAACTTGAGAGATCTTAAACTAGCAACTTAACAGTACATCTGAGAGCTCTAGAACAAAAAGAAACAAACACATGCAAGTGGAGTAGATGGCAGGAAATAGTTAAACTTAGGGCAAAAATCAACCAAATAGAAACAAAGAAAACAATACAAATAATCAATAAAGTCAGAAGCTGGTTCTTTGAGAGAACCAACAAGATAGATAAACTGCTAGCCAAACTAACTAATGAGCACAGAGGCAGTATTCAAATTAACAAAATCAGAAATGAAAAGGGAGATATAACAACAGAAATGAAGGAAATGCAAAAAAATCATCAGATCCTACTACAAAGCCTATACTCAACAAAACTGGAAAATGTAGGTGAAATGGATGGTTTTCTAGACAGATACCACATACCAAAGTTAAATCAAGAGCAGGTAAACTATCTAAGCAGACCCAAATCCCATAAGAAAATGGACAGACTTCTAAGGTAAGATAATAAAAGATAATAAGCCAAGCCTGGTAGGGGTGACACTTGCCTATAATTCCAGGACTTGTGAAGGAGAGGCAAGTAGACATCTGGGAGTTCAAGACTAGCTTGGTCTACAAAGTATGTTACAGGACAGCAAAGATATAGAGTGAAATCCTGTCCTCAGAACTCCCAAATAACCTTCACTTTGGTATTGGACAATACAAATAGGGAAAGATTCCAAGACAAGGCACACATCCACTCATTTGCACACTAATATACATACATATATATATGTATATATGTATATATGTATGTATATATATATATATATAGATATATAGATATATAGATATATATATTAAATGTAGAGGCCATATCCAGTGGATAGGTATGGCTCCTGGTTGAGGGGTGGGGCCATCCATCCATCTTAAAATTTTTAACTCAAATGCTTTATATCTAAAGGAAATGCAAGGACAACAAATAGAGCAGCAACTGAAGAAAAGGCCATCCAAAGACCGCCCCACCTAGGGATATATCCCATCTGTAGACACTAAACCCAGACACTGTTGTTGATGTCAAGAAGCACTTGCTGACAGGAGCCTGATAGAACTACCTCCTGAAAGGCTCTGCCAGAGCCTAATCAATACAGATGTGGATGCTTGCAGCCATCTATTAGACTGGGCACAGGGTCCCCAATGGAGGAGTTAGGGAAGAACTGAACAATGGAATTACAGCCCTATTGGACAAATAACACACAAATAACTGGACCAGAGCTTTCAGGGACTAAACCGCCAACCAATGAGTATATATTGAGGGACCAAGGCTCCAGCTGCATACGTAGCAGAGGATGGCCTCTTCTGGCATCAGTGGGAGTGGAGGCCATTGGTCCTGTGGAGCTCAATGTCCCAGCATAGGGAGATGCTAGGGAGGTGAAGCAGGAGTGGGTAGGTGAGTGGGGGACCACCCTCAGAAAGGCAGGGGAAGGTGGGTTGGGATACAGGATTTTTGAAGGGGAAACTAGGAACAGAGACAACATTTGATATATAAATAAATAAAATAACCAATAAAAACAAAAGGAAGGAAGGAAAGAAGGAAGGAAGGAAGGAAGGAAGGAAGGAAGGAAGGAAGGAAGACTGCCTCTGACATGATACTGTGAGACAAAAAACCTCTCCAGGTACCACTGATTTCATATTCTGTTGGCTATCTACTGCTGGGCCTGTAGAAAATTAGTGAGACTCCTTTGGAGAAAACAAAACTTTCATTTACAAGAGGCTATCAGTTGGAGATTGGTTTTCAGTTAAGGATGAGGACATGTGTCCATTTTTCCTTCCAGCACTAGAACTCCATTTGGTGCAGACCCATGCAGTCTGTGTGCATGTTACATCAGTCTCTGGGTGTTCAGACCTGTGTGGATCAAGTTGATTTAGAGGGATTTGTTTTCTTGGAGGCCTCCCTTCCCTGTGGCTCTTAAACTCTTTTGCCTTTTCTTCCCCATCCCTTGAGGCAATGGATTTGATTAAGACATCCCATTTAGAGCTAAGTGTTCCAAGGCCTGCCCCGCCTCACTCCCTGCTCTCTCTCCATAATGTCTGTCTGTGGGCCTCTACATGTATTTCCATCTGATTTGGAGGAAGCTTCTCATATGATGGCTTTACCAGGCACTGATCTAAGATCAAGATATTATTGAGTCAATTTATTGAACAAAACCATCCAGGATCTAAAAGTGGAAGTAGAAACAATAAAGAAATCACAAAGTGAGTCATCTCTGGAGATAGAAAACCTTGGAAAGAATTCAGGAGTCATAGATGTAAGCATCAACAGCAGAATACAAGAGATAGAAGAAAGAACCTCAGGTGCTGAAGATACCATAGAAAACATTGACTCAACAGTCAAAGAAAATGCAAAAGCATAAAGCTGGTAACTCAAAACATCCAGGAACTCCAGGACACAATGAGAAGACCAAACCTAAGGATTATAGGTATAGATGAGAGCAAAGATTTCCAACTTAAAGAGCCAGTGAATATCTGCAAAAAATATATAGAAAACTTCCTTAACCTAGAGAAAGAGATGCCCATGAACATATAAAAAGCCTTCAGATCTCCAAACAGACTGGACCAGAACAGAAAATCCTCCAGGCACATAATAATCAAAACACCAAATTCACTAAACACAGAAAGAATATTAAAAGCATTAAGGGAAAAAGGGCAAGTAACATATAAAGGCAGACCTATCAAAATTACACCAGACTTCTCACCAGAGTCGATGAAAGCTAGAAGATACTGGGCAGACCTCATGCAGACCCTAAGAGAACACAAATGCCAGCCCAGGCTACTATACCCAGCAAAACTCTCAATCATCATAGATGGAGAAACCAAGATATTCCATGATAAAACCCAGTTTGCACAATATCTGTCCACAAATCCAGCCCTACAAAAGATAATTGATGGAAAGTGCCAACTACACCCTAGAAAAAGCAAGAAAGTAATCTTCTTCCAACAAACCCAAAGAAGATATCCACACAAACATAAAAATAACATCACAAATAACAGGAAGCAACAATCACTATTCCTTAATATCTCTTAGCAACAATGGACTCAACTCCCCAATAAAAAGACATTGACTAATGAAATATTTCTCATGTGAATCTTCAATGTTATCAGAAATTTTTATAATTCCCCTTTTAATTAATTTAGTAATTTCTTTTATGTCTACCATTTTATCTGCATTATTTTTCATGATAATCTTCAATTTTAATGTCTTTCTATATACTTCCTCCATTTTATCAGAGAGTTTTCCAATATAAACCTTTGATTTTATCACAAATGTTTCTAGTTCCACCTTCAATTAATTTAGAGCGAGTTTTGACATCAACCATTTTTATGTAAAATTTTCCATGAAACAGTCAATTTTAAAGTGTTTGTCTATTTATTTCCTGAATTTTATGAGAAATATTTTCCATGTAAATCTTCAATGTTATTTGAAAATGTTTATAATTCTACCTTCAATCAACTTAGAAATATCTTTATGTCTATCATTTTATCTATATAATTTCCATGATAATCTTTAATTTTAACATATTTTTCTATATATTTCTACAATTTTATCAGAAATATTTTCCATGTAAATCTTCAATTTTATCAGAAAATGTTTATAATTCCACTTTTAATCAACTTAAGAATATTTTATGCCTACCATTATTATATCTATATAAAATTTTCATGTTAATCTTCAATTCTAATGTTTTTCTACATTTTTGTACAATTTTATCAGAAGTATTTGCCACGTAAATCTTTGATTCTATCATAAAATGTTTTTATCCCATATTTCAATTAATTTAGCAATGTTTTACATGTCTACCACTTTACTCCTTAATTTTCCATGAAAATTGTCAATTTTAACGTGTTTATCTGAAATATTTTCCATATAAATCTTTAATTTTATCATAAAGTGTTTTTACTTCCTTTTACTTCCCTTTTCAAGAAAAGAAAAGAAAAAGAGAGTCAATTTATGCTATGTCTTTGAACAATAGCATTTCGTTTTACTTAGATCTCTGGGCTATCTACTCTCAAGTTCTTGGTGACCCAAGAACAATCAGGTCCTACTTCATGGATTGAGCAATAAATCAAATCAGATATTGAATAGTTGTCCCCACAAGTTTAAGCTGCTACTGCCCGAGAAATCTTGTAGGCATTTTACCACTGTGATCAAAAGGTTTGTGCCTGGAATGGAGTTTACATTTCTCCTTTAGTACTGTGTAGAAAACTTTCCAGTACCTAAGATGCTGACATGTAGGTGTGAAGACTCAATGCATGCAATAGTTCTAGTTCTCTGTTTTCCATGGGTTGTGTGGGTGTTATCCTCAGCAATAGGACCTTCAGTTTATAGAGAACAACCTATAGCCTTGGCAATAGTAGGATTCTTTGGGGGTTCCCTAACTTTTGGCCATAAGCTCAGATAGTTGTAACCCAATCTGTGTACTGGAAGCCTCCTGTGGTGGAAAGAGATGGCTAGCTGGTGGTCTGACTTTCCCATTATTTGGGGATTTCTTTTAGACTGCTTTTATACAAATTATGTATACATATACATATGTACATATACACATATGCATATATGTGTGTGAATATATATATAAACATTACATTTACATATATATGTAAATGTGTCTGCATATGTATACATATATATGTATACATGAACATATATATGTATATATGGTTCATCTATATTAGATTTCTTTTTTTATTTTATTATATATATTCTTTATTTACATTTCAAATGTTTTCCCCTTTCCTGATTTCCCTCTCCCCAAAAGAAACCCTCTCCCCTCACTGTGTTTCTCAATTAACCTCCTCCCACTTCCCTGTCCTGGTCTTCCCGTACACTGCTGCATTAAGCCTTTCCAGAACCAGGGGCCTTTCCTTCCTTCTTCTTGGGCATCATTTGATATGTGAATTGAGATTTGGCTATTCTGAACTTCGGGGCTACTATCCATTTATCAGTGAGTACATAACATGTGTGTTCTTTTGTGACTGGGTTACCCCATTCAGGACAATATTTTTGAGTTCCACCCATTTGCCTAAGAATTTCATGATTTCATTGTTTTTAATAGCTAAGTATTCCATAATGTAAATATACCACATTTTCTGTAGCCATTCCTCTGTTGAGGGACATTTGGCTTCTTTCCAGCTTCTGGCTATTATAAATAGGGATGCGATGAGCATAGTGGAGCATGTGTCCTTATTGCATGCTGGAGCATCCTCTGGGTACATGCCCAGGAGTGGTATAGTTGGGTCCTCAGGTAGTATCATGCCCAATTTTCTGAATAACTGCCAGACTGATTTCTAGAGTGGTTGTGCCAGCTTGCAATCCCACCAGTAGTGGAGGAGTGGTCCTCTTTCTCTACATATTCACCTGCACCTGCTGTCTCCTGAGTTTTTGATCCTAGCCATTCTAACTGGTGTGAGGTGAAATCTCAGGTTTGTTTTGATTTGCATTTCCCTGATGACCAAGGATGTTGAACATTTCTTTAGGTGTTTCTCAGCCATTCAATATTCCTCAGGTGAAAATTCTTTGTTTAGCTCTGTACCCCATTTTTAAATATGGTTATTTTGCTCTCTGGAGTCTAACTGCTTGAGTTTTTTGTATATATTAGATATAAGCACTCCTCAGGGCTGGTAAATATTTTTTTCCAATTTGTTGGTTGCCATTTTGTCCTATTGACAGTGTCTTTTGCCTTACAGAAACTTTGTAATTTTATGAGGTCCCATTTGTCAATTCTTGATCTTAGAGCATAAAATATCAGCTTTCTGTTCATGAAATTTTTCCCCTGTACCAATGTGCTCAAGGATCTTCCCCAGTTTCTTTTCTATTAGTTTCAGTGAGTCTGGTTTTATGGGGTGGTCCTTGATCACTTGGACTTGAGCTTAGTACAAGGAGATAAGAATGGATCAATTTGCATTCTGCCTGTTAGCTGTCCGTTGAACCAGCACTATTTGTTGAAAAGGCTATCTTTTTTCTACTGCATGGTTTTAGCCCCTTGGTCAAAGATCAAGTGACCATAGGTGTGTGGGCTCATTTCTGGGTCTTCAATTCTATTCCATTGATCTACCTGCCTGCCACTGTACCAGTAGTATGCAGTTTTTAACACTATTGCTCTGTAGTACTGCTTGAGGTGTGGGATACTGATTCACCCAGAAGTTCTTTTACTGTTGAGAATAGTTTTTACTTTTTTTTGTTATTCAAGATGAATTTGAGGATTGCTCTTTCTAACTTCATGAAGAATTGAGTTGGGATTTTGATGGGGATTGCATTGAATCTATATATTGCTTTTGGCAAGGTGGCCATTTTTTTCTAAAGTAATATATTAATCCTGCCAATTCACAAGCATGGAAGATTTTTCCATTTTCTGAGGTCTTCCTTGATTTCTTTTTCTCAGAGACCTGAAGTTTTTGTCATACAGATCTTTCACTTGTTTGGTTAGAGTCACACTGAGACACTTTATATTGATTTTGGCTATTGTGAACGGTGTCATTTCCCTCATTTCTTTCTCAGCCTGCTTATCATTTGAGTATAGGAAGGTTACTGATTTGCCTGAGTTAATTTTATATCTAACCACTTTGCTGAAGTTGTTTATCAGTTGTAGGAGTTCTCTGGGGGAGTTTTTTGGGTCACTTAAGTATACTATCATATCTTCTGAAAAGAGTAATAGTTTGACTTCTTCCTTTCCAATTTGTATCCCTTTGACTTCCTTTTGTTGTCTAATTGCTCTGGCTAGAACTTCAAGTACTATATTGAATAAATATGGAGAGAGAGGGCAGCCTTGTCTAGTCCCTAATTTTAGTGGGCTTGCTTCAAGTTTCTCTCCATTTAATTTGATGTTGGCTACTGGTTTGCAGTATATTGCTTTTACTATGTTTAGGTTTGGGCCTTGAGTTCCTGTTCTTTCCAAGACATTTAAAATGAAAGGATTCTGAATTTTGTCAAATGGTTTTTCAGCATCTAATGAAATGACCATGTGGGTTTTTGCTTTGAGTTTGTTTATGTATTGAATTATGTTGATGGATTTCCATATATTGAACTATCCCTGCATCCCTTGGAAGAAGACTAATTGATCATGGTGAATGATTGTTGTGATATGTTTTTGGATTAGGTTGGCAAGAATTTTATTGAGTAATTTTGCATTGGTAATCATAAGGGAAATTGGTCTGAAGTTCTCTTTGATGGATTTTTGTGTGGTTTTGGTATCAGCAAAATTCTGGATTCATAGAACAAGTTTGGGAGTATTCCTTCTGTTTTTATTTTGTGGAATATTTTCAAGAGTATTGGTGTTAGATTTTCTTTGAAGGTCTGATAGAATTCTGCACTAAAACCATCTGGTCCTGTGCTCCCCTTCCCAGCCCCATTGTGAAACTGTCAATGTCCACTCTATTTCTTTAGGGGTTATAGGACCTTTTAGATGGTCTATCTGATCCTGATTTAACTTTGGTATTTGCTATCTTTCTAGGAAATTGCCCATTTCATCCAGATTTTCCAGTTCTGTTGAGTATAGGCTTTTGTAGTAGGATCTGATGATTTTTTTAATTTCCTCAGTGTGTTCTTATATCTCCCTTTTCATTTCTGATTTTGTTAATTTGGATACTCCCTCTGTGCCCTCTGTTTAATCTGGCTAAGGCTTTATCTATCTTGTTGATTTCCTCAAAGAACCAGCTCCTGGTATTGTGATTCTTTGTCTAGTTCTTTCTGTTTCTACTTGGTTGATTTTAGCCCTAAGTTTGATGGTTTCCTGCCTTCTACTCCTCTTGGGTGTATTAGCTGCTTTCTGTTCTAAAGCTTTCAGTTGTGCTGTTAAGCTGCTAGTGTATGCTCTCTCCAGCTTCTTTTTGGAGGCACTCAGAGCTATGAGTTTTCCTCTTAGCACTGCTTTCATTGTGTCCCATAAATTTGAGTATGCTGTGCTTTCATTTTTATTAAATTCTAAAAAGTCTGTGATTTATTTCCTTATTTCTTCCTTGACCAAGATATCATTGATTAGAGCATTGTTCAGATTCCATGTGTATGTGGGCTTTCTGTTGTTTTTGTTGCTACTGAAGACCGCCCTTACACCATTGTGATCTGACAGGAGGCATGTTCCATCTTCTTATGTCTGTTGAGGTCTGTTTTGTGACCTCATGGTCAATTTTGGTGAATATGTGGTCAATGTTGGAGAAGGTACCATGAGGTGCTGCGAAGAAGGCATATCTTTTTTATTTAGGATGAAATGTTCTATAGACATCTATTAAATCCATTTGGTCCAAAACTTCTATTAGTTTCACTGTGTCTCTGTTTAGTTTGTGTTTTCCCGATCTATCCATTGAGAAGAGTGGGGTGTTGAAGTCACCCCCAATTATTGTGTGACGTGCAATGTGTGCTTTAAGTTTTAGTAAAGTTTCTTTTACAAAATGAGGATGCCCTTGTATTTGGATCATAGATATTCAGAATTGAGAGTTCTTTGTAGATTTTTCATTCATTTGGTGAGTATAAAGTATCCTTCCATGTCTTTTTGATGACTTTTGGTTGAAAGTCTATTTTATTGTATATTAGAATGGCTACTCCAGCTTGTTTCCTGGGACTATTTGGTTTTGGCCATAAGCTCAAATAGTTGTAACCTGATTTCTGTACTGGAAGCCTCATTTGGTGAGAAGATATGGCCAGTTGGCGGTCTGACCTCCCCATTACGTGGTGAGTTCCATTAGATTGCCTTCATACAAATTATGTATACATATACATATGTACATAAATATGCATATATTTGTGTAAATATATATGTAAACATTACATTTACATATATAAAAATTTACATATATGTAAATATATATGGTTCACCTATATTAGGTTTCCATATTAACCCTTATCCTTGTATTTCCTCTCACATCCCTTTTTCTTTTTTTTTTCCTATTTTTCTTTTTTTTATTGGATATATTCTATATTTACATTTCATTTCCCTTTTTTTTGTTTCCCCACACCCCTAAGGTCCCACATGCCCTTCCCCCCCCACCCTGCTCCCTCATTCACCCCTTCCTACTTCCCTGTTCTGGTATTCCCCTACACTGATGCTTTGATCCTTTCCAGCATTAGTATCCATTCCTTTCTTCTTGTCAGACATCATTTGGTATGTGAATTGTGTCTTTGGTGTCCCACGATTCTAGGCTACTATCCACTTATCAGTGACTGCATATCATGGGTATTCTTTTGAGACTGGGTTACCTCACTTAGAATGATGTTCTCCAACTCCATCCATTTCTCTAAGAATTTCATGAGTTCATTGTTTCTAATGGCTCAATAGTATTCCATTGTGTATATATACCACATTTTTTGTATCCATTCCTCTGTTGAGGGACATCTGGGTTCTTTCCAGCTTCTGGCTATTATAAATAAGGCTGCTATGAACATCGTGGAACATGTATCCTTATTGCATGCTGGGGAGTCTTCTGGGTATATTCCCAGGAGTGGTGTGGCTGGATCCTCCAGAAGTATCATGTCCAGTTTTCTGAGGAACCGCCAGACTGATTTCCAGAGTGGTTGTACCAGCTTGCAGTCCCACCAGCAGTGGAGAAGAGTTCCTCTTTCTCCACATCCTCGCCAACACCTGATGTCTTCTGAGTTTTTACTCCTAGCCATTCTGACAGATGTGAGGTGAAATCTCAGGGTTGTTTTGATTTGCATTTCCCTAATGACTAATGATGTTGAACATTTTTTAAGGTGTTTCTCAGCCATCCGAATTTCTTCAGGTGAAAAGTCTTTGTTTAGCTCTGTACCCAATTTTTGGATAGGGTTATTTGGTTTTCTGGGGTCTAACTTCTTGATTTCTTTGTATACATTGGAAATTAGCCCTCTGTCAGTTGTGGGGTTGGTGAAGATCTTTTCCCAATTTTTTGGTTTCCGATTTGTCCTTTTGACAGTGTCTTTTGCCTTACAGAAACTTTGTAATTTTATGAGGTCCCATTTGTCTATTCTTGATCTTAGAGCATAAGCAATTGGTGTTCTGTTCAGGAATTTTCCCCCTGAGCCAATGTCCTCAAGGGTCTTCCCCAGTTTCTTTTCTATTAGTTTTAGTGTGTCTGGTTTTATTTGGAGGTCCTTGATCCACTTGGAGTTGAGCTTAGTGCAAGGAGATAAGAGTGTAAATATATATATGGTTCATCTACATTAGGTTTCCATTTTAACCGTTATACTTGCATTGCCTCTCACATCCCTTTTTCTTTTCCTTTCCTATTGATCCTCCCTTCCAGCCTCCACTCATCTAACTATCCTATTTCCCTTTCCTAGGGAACTGCTCCTCCAGCCAAGTCCCTTACTCTATGTTTAACCTCTCTGGTTCTAGAGAGTGTAGCCTGGTTATTATCTTAACAACTGATATCCAATATAAGTGAATACATACCATATTTGCCTTTCTAGTTCTGAATTGCTTCATTCAAGATTATTTTTCCTACTTCCATCTACTTTCCTATGTATTTCATTATTTCACTTTTTAAAAAAAGCTGAATACTACTCCATTGTGTAAATATGTCCCATTTTCTATATCCATCTAGGTTGTTTCCAATTTCTGGCTCTTATGAATAAGGCAGCAAAGCATGTCATTAAGGAAGTGTCTCTGTGGTAGGATGGAGTATCATTTGCATATATGCCCAGGAGTGGTATAGCTGGATCTTGAAGCAGATCAATTCCAAATCTTCTGAGGAACAGTCACATTGATTTCCACGATAGCTACACAAGTTTGCACTCCCACCAGCAAATGGAGGAGTATTCCCTTTGCTCCACATCCTTGCCAACATGAGCTGTCATAGTATTGATCTTAGCCATATCTGACATTGTAAGTATCTCAGCGTTGTTTTTATTTGCATTTCCCCAATGGCTAAGGGCATTAAACATGTCTTTGTGTGTCTCAGCCATTTAAAATTTCTCTACTGAAAATCCTCTGTTTAGATCTGTAATCCATTTTTATTGAATTATTTGGGTTTTGTATATCTAGTTTCTTGAGTTCTTTATAATTTTGGATATTAGACCTCTATAAGAAGTGGAGATAGTAAAAAATATTTTCCCATTCTCTGTCAGATTGAGATTGTTCTTTGCCTCACAGAAGCTTTGCAGTTTTATGAAGTTTCATTCATTAATTGCTGATCTTAGTGCTGCTAACAGTGCTCTGTTCAGAAGGTCTATTCCTGTGCCCATGAGTTCAAGCTAGTTCTCATTTTCTCTTCTCTCAGGACCAGTGGACCTGATTTTGTGTCGAGGTCTTTGATACATTTGAAGTTAATTTTTGTGTAAGGTGATAAGTAGGGTTCTCTTTGTATTTTTCTACATGCGACCATCCATTTTGACCAGTACCACATGTTGAAGATTTTATGATTTTCCAGTGTATATTACTGGTTTCCTTATCAAAAATCTGATGTCTATTCCTTTGGCGTGTGGATTTCATGTCCAGGCCTTCGAATCAAATCTATTGACCATTGTCCGTTTTGGTGTAAATATCATGCTATTTTTATGACTATATTTGTATAGTAAAACTTGAAATTGAGGATAGTGATACCTCCAGTAGGTATTTTATTATTTGAGATTCTTTTAGCTATCTTACTTGTTTTTTGTTTTTTTAGTTTGTGTGTTTGTGTTTCCCTCTGAAGCTGAAAACTGTCCTTTCAAGATCTGTTAAAAACTGAAATGGAATTTTGATGAGGTTGCATTGAATCTGTAGATCGCTTTTGTTAGGATAGCCATTTTTATTATGTTAATCTTATTGATCTATGAGCCTAAGAGATCATTATATTTTCTGATATGTTGTTCAGTTTTGTTTTTCAGTGTCTTAAAGTTTCTATCATATAAGTCTTTTATTTGATTAGAGTTACCACAAGATGTTTTATATTGTTTGATGTTTATTTGCCCTTTTATGAACACCTGGGGCTCTGCCTCCTCCGTTGTTTGGAGTATTCAGTTAGATTGTCTTTGTATTTGGAAATATTTTAGGAAACTCCTAGTGTATTGCTTCCATATTTCCCCTCAAATGCCCTGTGATTTTAGCTATTTTTCTCCATACTTCCTCCTTCATCTCCCTCTCCCTTGACGCACTTGTTCTTTTCTTCTCCCCCATTCATTCATATCTATCCTGTTTTTCTTTTCTAATGAAATCTCTCTCTCCTTCACAGTCCCTTACCCTATTCCTAAACTCTGTGTTTCTGTGGATCTTAGCTTCATTATACTGACCTAAGTGCTACAAGAAAACATATACCACATTTGTATTTTTGTATTGTCTGTATATCTAGGTTATTTTACTAAGGATTTTTTTTTCTAGTTGCATCCATTTACCTGCAAATTTTATGATTTCATTATTTTAGACAGCTGAGTATTACTACACTGAGTAAATGTACCACATTCTCTTAATGAATTCTTCTGTTGAGAGACATCTAGGTTGTTGATTTTTAGTGCCTGTGCTAATGGTAATCTGTTTAGAAATACTTTTCCTGTTCCATTGAGTTCATGGCTATTCTCCACTTCAGGCTATTGTGAAAGGTGTTTCCCTGGTTTCTTTCTTAGTCCATTTGTAGTTTGTCTATAAGAGGGTTACTTATTTTGTGAGTTAATTTGTATCCAGCTGCTTTGCTGAGAATCTTTATTAACATTGCTAGCTTCCTGGTGAAATTTTTAGTGTCACTTATATAAATTATTATATCCACTGCCAATAAAGGTACTTTGGCTTCTTCCTTTCCAATTTGTAGCTCCTTGGTCTCCTTCAGTTGTCTCATTATTCTAGCTAAGTACTATATTGAGTAAGTATGAAGAGAATGCACAACCTTATCTTGTTCCTGATTTTAGTTAAATTGCTTTGACATAATTGCTTTTACGTTTAAGTAAATCCTAGCTATGGCTTTGCTTTAAAGTGGCTTTATTATTCTTATGTATGCCTTTGTAGCCTAAGCTTTCAAGGACTTTTATCTTGAAAGAGTGTTGGATTTTATCAAAGACTTTTCTGCATTTAATGAGATGATTGTGTGCTTTTCTTTATGTGTAAATTTGTTTATGTGGTACATTATATTTATGGATTTATATATGTTGAACCATCCCTAAATTTCTGGGTTAAAGCCTATTTGATTATGGAGGATGATCTTTTTGAAGTGTTCTTGGATTCAGTAGTGGTCCTTCCCTATCTCTTCGGGATTTGTCTTGATTTGAAATCTATTTCGTTGACCATTAAATGGCTATGCCAGCTTGCTTCTTAAGTCCATTTGCTTGGAATATTTTTCAGTTGTTTTACTGAGATAATACTTATCCTTGATATTACACTGTGCTTGGATATAGCAAAAAAATGTATCCTGTTTTCACATCTATTCTTGTAATTCACTTTTTTTAAAGCTGGTGAATTGTGACCATTAATGTTGAGAAATATTGTTGAACAATATTTGTTCATTCTTGCTGTTGGTAGCAGTGGCAGCGGCATTGGCGGTGGTGGTGGCAGTGGTGGTAGAACTGGTGGTGGCACTGGTGGTGGTGGTGTATGTGTGTTCTTTTTTCCTCATTTAATTTTTTAGTCTGGGATTATTTATTTCTTGTGTTTTCTTGTGTGGGGTTTGCCTCCTTAGTTTGGAGTTTTCCTTCTAACCCCTTTTGTAGATTAGATATGTAGACAATTATTGCTTAAATTTGGTTTTTTTTTTATGGAATATCTTATTCAGCTCTTGTGACTGAAAGTTTTTCTTAGAGCTAGAGAAGTTTTTCCAGGACCTTCTAGCCTTTAGAGCCTCAATTGAGAAGTCATGTGTAATCCTATAAAGGCTGCTTTATATATTATTTGACCTTATCTCCTTATAGATTTTAACATCCTTCTTTGTCCTGTACATTTCATTGTTTGATTATTATGTGCTGGGGCAATTTCTTTTCTGAATCAGTTTCTTTGGTATTCTATATGGACCTTGTACCTTGATAGACACCTCCTAGTTTATGTAGCCCCTCAGGTTTCTTCATTAAACCTATGCATTAAACTCTATGGTATATAGATGAACACATAATAATATATCTGTACAATAAGAGTCCACAGTGTCCTTGAGAGCTAGAGAACACTGTGTGTGTGTGTGTGTGTGTGTGTGTGTGTGTGTGTAAGAGAGAGAGACAGAGACAGACAGAGACAGAGACAGAGAGACAGAGACAGAGACAGAGAGACAGAGAATGATTCTATCCTTTTACCTCTGTCTCTTAGAAAATTCCCCTAGTATAAGTAGTTTTTTCACAGTCTTAAAATATGAAAAATATGTCTCATGAGTATTCATTGTACCGTTGACTAACAATAGCTACCATATTTTCTTGGGGAAACTAGCTAGCTATTCAGAGCTACACACGCGCGCACACACACACACACACACACACACACACACACAGAGAGAGAGAGAGAGAGAGAGAGACAGAGACAGAGACAGAGAGATACAGAGAGACAGAGAGACAGAGACAGACACAGAGACAGACGCAGAGACAGACACAGAGACAGACAGAGACAGATGCAGAGACAGACACAGAGACAGACAGACACAGAGATAGATGCAGAGACAGACACAGAGACAGACAGACACAGAGACAGATGCAGAGGCAGACACAGAGACAGACAGACACAGAGACAGACGCAGAGACAGACAGAGACAGACAGACACAGAGACAGAGGTTAAATTAGAAAAGAATAAATGTAGAGACTGTGACAATTATTCTGGAACTATGGAACAAAGCTAGGCTTATTAAATTGGTAAGCACAATCCTAGTTACAGGATGGACGAGATGACAACGTGGATGCTGTCACTCTTACACTCAGCTTTCCTTGCTTGGGTGTTCTGTTCTGACACTGAAACCTATGAAAAGCTGTGCTCATCCATTCCTAGTTAAGTCCGTTTGCACTTGTTTCTCAAATGTCACTCGACTTTGTGTGCTTTTTCTTAATATCCTCATGAGTACTCTAATAAATGACACACTTCTCTAGCTCTCAAGGACACTGTGGACTCTTATTGTACAGATATATTATTATGTGTTCATCTACATACCATAGAGTTTAATGCAATTAAGCATCATGAAACATGATAAGTACCAATGAGGAAAAAGAATGAGGGATGGGATGTGAGGGGTCAAAGGATCACCCTACAATGTGGTGTTTAGAAAAGGAGTCTGTTTCCTTCATCATTAAGGACAATCAGAAAATTTGAAATATTTATTTTGTACTTTCCAATTGTTCACAGCATCCTCACACAGAGGCTGATAATGTTCTATAAATTTCATTGACAGGACTGATATTATATATTCCATCTTATTGTCAGAACATATGCTGGAGGTTGCATCCTCCTTTCTTTTTTCAAAAACGTGGCCATTGTACTGACTCATTGGCAAAAGAATTACACTCGCCAAGTAATAAATCTCTGCTGTCAGTACTGCCCACAGCCCAGTGCATTACAGGATGTGATGAAATCCTCCTGTATCGACCTTTTAGTGAAAGATCCCTGCAAGCAATGACAGAAGAGATAAAATCACTTTAGCTTGCAGACGTAGTCAGAGAAATGATTAAAAGCATGGTACCAAAACTGGAGTAAAAGGAAGCTAATGAAAAAATACTGCTCAGTTACAAATTCTGTTATCCAAGAGAGTCTGAATTAACATGCTAGGTGCAATAGCAAAGTTTAACTCTGCTTTATTTTAAAAAGAAATGCATAGCAGCCATTCTAGTTATTAGATAAGTTATGTTCTTTTGTATTGATCTTTATATTGATTCACTAGAACAGACCCTCAAGGCAGTCCAGTCCAACTTAAAATGCATCTCCACCTCTTTACAACACTGAAATTTCCAAGGAGAGTAATATCTGTTCACATAAGAAACTTTTTTATTAGATATTTTATTTATTTACACTTCAAATGTTATCTTTTTCTCTATGTTAGTAAGATTTTATGATTATTAGAGCACTCAATAAGAAATACATGAGTTACTCAGATTGGAAAACTAAATTTGAGCATTCATGTGACAAGCTTTATATATTCTTCTCCATCAATCACTAGTTAGAAATGGCCTGGGAAACAAACTATAGTGTAACTGTTAGATGACTGGTCCCTGGAGCTGTATTGCTTATGTATAAAATCCAGCTCCTCTTGTATGAAACCTGGGGCAGATCAGAAAACCACTCTGAATCCTAATTTACACAGTTTTAATGAGAACAATGAAATAGTCACTGTACCTCCTTGGTTAAAATTGTGATGAAGTATAAATATAATAAATATTTGTGAAGGTTCAGGCACAAATAGTCCATGCATTCTATGATTGTGTCTACAGCTATATATTGGTGGACATGTTTACCTACATCCAAATATTTCTATCTATACAGAAGTACATATACCCCAAGTTGAAAAAAAAACCTACCTTGTTTTGGCAAGATAAAGGATCATTATAACTTTCCTCAGAGGTGCAAAACACAAAGTCAGAATGTAACTCAGAATTCCTCCAGTGATTCTGAGAAACAAGTCAGTCTAGTTTCTTCAGTTTAATGAACAACTTACGTTTCCTTCTGTGGTGACCTTGTGGCCACATTAGACATTACTTCAGGCCACTGGTCTATTTTTGAAGAGCACAGGTACACAGAAGCAAAGTCAAGGGAACTTGGTGTTCAGATATGGAGTTTGTTAGTCGTATACAAACATTCAAAAGGTTGCACTAGCTGGAATCTTGATCCTCTTGTCTATAAGATGGAGCTCACAGGAATCCCTGATTTATAAGAAAGTAATGTATTAATTCACTAATTTAGACCTTTCTTGGAACAAAGAAAACCAATTGAGTTGTTTAAAATCAACACATATTAAGTGGTTTAATATGAGCTTGTTTTTTTTTTAATTTAAACATTGGGGGACTGATAACACCATATGTTAATAAATCTAAGTATTAGACTACATTTTATTCATCTGCTCAGATACATAGAAATAGAGTGACATTTAAATAAATTTCAATTCCAGTGCATGCAATAAAAATAAATAAGTATGCAAACAGCTCTAAATGGATCTCAATTCTGCTTATGCCTTTCATAGCTTTTTAAATAGGCCATTAAATGTCATTTATTGGTATGTTACTCCACCAGCAGTGAAACTAATCTATGAGCTTTTCTGGCAAGTGAAATATACTTATCAGAATATCAGAGTCCACACATAACAGTGTAAAAACACAACAAGCTCTTGTGCCTGTGGTTCAAACAAAATCTCTAAAAGGACCGATTGAACCACAAAGCCCTGTGGGTAACCTTCTCCCAATTACTCTTCCTCCCCAACATCCAAAAGAAATGCTCTTCCCAGTCTAAAGGATTTAACCAGCATAAAGGATTTAACATTTTGTCACAATTTCTAGTCATCCTGATCCCTGGCCCCCAGAGTATACAGCAAAGCATGAAAGGGGACAGATGTATCGCTCTCACAGGAGAATAAGGGTTTTGCTCAAGCTACAGTGAAATTTACATTATAGGAAAAGGGAATTAAGTTACCATCATGATTTAGGTCAATGAAAAAGACTCCATCAAGAATGATGCTGGGGCTGAGGGTATCAGCTGCCTTGAATGTGTGATTAAAGTCATACATTAAAACTGATTCGTGGACTCCCTGGGGTTCTGTACACTCTACTGATCATTACTTTACCCCTAAATGGCTTCAGTACAGCAAGAAGATAGGGGTAGTGGACAATGATACGCCAAATGGATAGTATATCCATCATAAATCATTGTGATACAAGAAAGAACTTCCCAGAAGTTTTTGGTTTATATATTTGAAATACAAACAGGAGGTTTTGTTAGCTTGACAAAAAGACATGTTCATCCAAAAATAAATAAATAAATAAATAAATAAATAAATAAATAGAAATGCTCCATGGTGTTAGAGCACTCATGTATGTTTACCAAGATTGATTTTGCTGAACAAATCCAAGATTTTTTTCCTAGGGAGCAATTAATCACCACAGTAAAATTATTTCCAACCAGCCTCTGATTCAAAGCTCCACTTATTACATTGTTTTTGTGTAATTGTTTCTGCATTATAAAAACTGGTTAAAAACAAATAGAATACGTCCGTATGACAGAATTTTATCTTAATTTGAGCAAATATTCAGAATTTTTCTTTATAAAGAATGCTGTTAGAATAAGCTACATTCAGATGTCCAAGAACATGCTTAATAGAATTTTCTACACTGCTAACTACTTTGTGGGAATTTTTTGTTAAATTTCAAGAACTATTCTAACATGATAAACATTCTAATAGGAAGCATATGTTCTAATGAATACTGACAGTGCATTTAAAGAAATAAATGAGATTTAACACCATTAGGTAAGCTGTCTCTTCAGCCCTCAGCTATGCTTGGGTACGTCTTGGAGAAGGACTGGTGGGTGTGACAATCCAAGCTGACAGCCTGACAGCTGGAGCATGGCAGAGAAGGACCGTGGCCAACAGCTGGATAGCTGCTGATTACCGCTTCATTGGGGTCACCTTTGTATGTGATGGTCTCAGTCTACATGTTGCTGTTTTGGAAAGTTATGAAGACACAAGATAACAGCAATTCAAACTTAAAGGCAGAAATTCCTGTCTCCAGGATGCAACCGTACTATAAATAGCAGTGGCTTTTTTGTGGAGGAGGTCAGGGAGCTAGGACTCTACATGAAATATCATCATGGATAACACATTCATTTCTAAAAGCACTCAGCTCCAGTGCCTTCTTAGCAAGTCACAGATCAAAGGACCTGTGTCTTCATATCTTTCCTAGAAAAGCAAGATTGTCATTGTTGGGCTCTCCCTGCCTACACATCCACCACAGTCTTGTTTCGAGAAATGACTGTAATTCCACACAGAGGCAAGAAGTTAGTCTGGGGTCCAGCTAAGAAGGGTATAAGAACTCAGCGTAGGTGTCTCTTCTGTGTACCCAGGACCCTCATCAATGCAATGATCCAGGCTCTGCTCAAGCCCATTCTTTATCCAAATGGAAATTGTTCCTCTCTAGAACTGCCAGAGTGCCTGACTTTTCAGATTTGCCTTGAAATTTCAGATATATCATAGTCTCTTGCTAATTTCTAAGAAAATGTTATCACCTTCTCTCATTCTCCATAACTTGTTTCTACTTTTCCTTTATCATTGTTTTATTCTTGAAAGTGAACTTTACTGCTCTAAAAATTGTACATTTATGCTAGAGTTGAACACTAATAAAGAGTGGCTGCTCCATTCTCACAAAGATAGCAATACAATCCCTCATGCCAGTTAATTAATTTATTCTAAAGAATTTTTTAACATCTACTTTGAGATATGAGCATGACTGACAAAGAAAGTGAATTTCTTTCACAAAAGCAATTTAATTTTTGATTTGAAAATTTTAGTCTTTTAAAAAACATATTTTGATCTGAAATGGATGATCTGTTTCCTGTAATACCCCATTGGGACAGAAAAGTAAAGCAGATTACATCCAGTAATCTGCTTGTATGCCCTGCCACTGACCTTTAACCTGCTTTAGTGGGATAAAGGTAAAATTCGTGGATTCTAGTAGTCAAATTATTGCTGTTCACTTATAAACTAAGATGGTTGTGTGCATTAGTTTCAGGATAAGCTGATTTCTGGTGATTTTATGATTAATACCTTGTTCTCCCATCTTCTCATGGCCATTTTTGGTAATTTACTTCAAGGAGGAGGGCCCTATGCAATAAAACAATATAATTTCTATTGTTTTATTCCTTTCTTCCTTGACAACAGTTTTGAAGGACCAGTCTGAAACTGCATCCTGTATAATCACTCCTGTGAGTGGGTTCTCTGCTTATTTCAAGTGGCTTTTTTCTTATTTAACTTATTGTCTTTTTGCTAGTAATCACACTGAAAATGTCAAATCCCAAAGTTATAAACTATTGTGCTATTATTATATCCTCTCATAATTCTCTTTTTTTTTAATTTTATATATACTTTATTTGCATTTCAGATGATATCCCCTTTCCTGGATCCCCCTCCCCAAAAGTCCCATAAGCCCTCTTCCCTCCCACTGTTCCCCAATCAACCCCTTCCCCTTCCCTGTCCTGGTAATCCCCTACACTGCTTGACTGAGCCTTTACAGAAGCAGGGGCCTCTCCTTCCTTCTTGGGCATCATTTGATATGTGAATTGTTTCTTGGGTATTCCAAGCTTCTGGGCTAATATCTGCTTATCAGTGAGTGCATACCATGTGTGTTCTTTTGTGATTGGGTTGCCTCACTCATGGATCCAAGCATCAACCACAGAATATAAGGGATTGAAGAAACATGTCAGATGCAGAAGATACCATAGAAAGCATTGATACAACAGTCAAAGAAAATGAAAAATGCAAAATCTCCTGACCCAAAACATCCAGGAAATCCAGGACAAAATAAGAAGACCAAATCTAAGGATTATAGGTATAGAAGAGAGTGAAGATTTCCAACTTAAAGGGCCAGTAAATATCTTCAACAAAATTATAGAAGAAAACTTCCCTAACCTAAAGAAAGAGATTCCCCCGTGAACATACAAGAAGCCTACAGAACTGCAAATAGATTTGAACAGAAGAGAAATTCCTCCAGTTACATAATAATTAAAACACCAAATGTACTGAACAAGGAAAGAATATTAGAAGCAGTAAGGGAAAAATGTCAAGGAACATATAAAAGTACACCTATCAGAATTACATTGGACTTCTCACCAGAGACTATGAAAGCCAGAAGAACCTGGGCAGATGTCATACAGACCCTAAGGAAACACAAATGCCAACCCAGACTGCTATATCCAGCAAATCTCGTAATTACCATAGATGAAGAAACCAAGGCATTTCATAATTTTCTTCATGACAAGTACTCACTGATGCCGGAATCTCAAATTTATAATCACACTGTCCCCAATAGGATCCATGCCTGTCTTAGTTAGGGTTTTACTGCTGTGAACAGACACCATGACCAATGCAAGTTTTATAAAAGACAACATTTAATTGGGGTTGGCTTACAGGCTCAGAGGTTCAGTCCATTGTCATCAAGGCAGAAACATGGCAGCATCCAGGCAGGTATGGTGCAGGAGGACCTGAGAGTTCTACATCTTCATCTGAAGGCTGCTAGTAGAAGACTGACTTCCAGGCAGCCAGGGGGAGGGTCTTAAGCCCACACCCACAGAGACACACCTACTCCAACAAGGCCACACCTCCTAATAGGTTCACTTCCTGGGCCAATCATATACAAACCATCACAATGCCCTATGCAGCTCAAATGTGTCATCACCAACATTGTGAGGCACCTGACTACTGTATCTTTTCTGGTCATCATTCTATTTTCTGATTCTCATAATTAAAAACTTCCCATAGCACAGAAGAAGAAAATTTTCTGGTCTTTGCTAACTTCAACATCTGTGTGATTCCCACTCTAATCTCCAAATGCACAAATTTCTCAGTATAGCCAATAATTATGCCTCTGGGAGTTTAAATTATTTAATAGTGTTTAATTTAAGACTTGAAATTGATTTTTTATTTACTATGCCTGTTTTTTTGAAAATATAATTGTGAACTCTATAAAATATATTGCGCATTTTGCCTCTCCTCCCCTTCCCTGAGGAGGGCAATGCCTATCACCAAGTTCCTTACTTGAACATTCAGCTTTAGGAATTTCCTGCAATTATTTATCCTGTCTGTGGGTAAATGCCATTATCAATAATCCTATACTATTAACTTCAATATTTCACTTTCCACCATAAAATAGCCATGCACTTGGGCTGACAAGATGACTCAGTGGTTAAGAGCACTGACTGCTCTTCCAGAGGATCTGAGTTCAATTCCCAGCAACCACATAATGGCTTGCAATCATCTGCAATGGGATCCATGCTCTATTCTGGTGTGTATGAAGACAATTACAGTGCATTCATATAAATAAAGAAATAGCCATGCCATGCACATGCCCACATGCATACATGCGCGCGCGCACACACACACACACACACACACACACACACACACACACACACACACACATACACACACAGATTCCAACTATATATTGCATCTCTGATATCTTCTTTATCTCAGATATACAAAACATGGGTACCCAATCTTTTGGGTGAACATTTTCTAATGTCTTTTCATTGGTTCTTCTCTTCTCCACAGTGACTAGTGTATAATTGTTTCCTAATTGTTTCACTCAGCTTTAGTGTACATTTTTTTGTTCAATGAATAGACCAACCCAAGATGTTCATGTATTTATTCAGTACTGATGACCAGGATTCATTAGGTCTTGTGCAAGAAATGAAAGCTATGGAAAACATGCCACCCTCTACCTTTGTATATGCAGAAAACATTGTTAATTGATCTCAAGACCTAATTGGGTTTGTAGATGGCCTCAAAAACATTGAATCACTCATTACCAATCAAATCTTTTAACAAACAGCTAGGAATCTATTTGATGTGTCTAATCTGTAATGTAAATGAAGTGTGTGTGTGTGTGTGTGTGTGTGTGTGTGTGTAGAAAATCTTAATTCAGCTTTCTACAATGTGAAAATAAAGCCTTATTTTTGTGTTGAAAACTGAGTCTGAGGACTTTCAGTAGAACATAAGAATACATTCTTGAACACATTTGGTATTAGTATTCAGGCCTCACAAACATTGTCTCCAGAAATGAACAATTCAGTGAGGGTAGATGCCAAAGACTAAAAGTCCTATATTGATTCATCATTTCAACCACTCACAAAGACATAGAACAATGTAAATAACAGCAGTGTCTTCAGGCACAAAGAAAATCAATTCCTGTACATGCATAAGTGTAGACTTAATGCCTGATTCAGTAGGCTTCATCTTCACCGAGAACTCTAAACGTATCTCTGCATAATACACCATGCCTAACATTAAGAATGCCATAGATGCACAAAGAACTGCAATAAACAAACACAGTATTACAGCACAATGAGTGAGCGTCGGAGGAGGTCAATCCAAGCTTAAATAACATCATCCCAGATATGCTTTCTGTCAATATACAGTTTGTATTGGGGACATAACTGAGGAATGATATATGAGGGAGAAAATGGAGACAAAAGAAACAATCTCCCTGGCTGTGTTAGGAGGAAAGAGCTCACCGTGGCAATGTTTTGAATGTATTATAGCACACACATTCAGGACTGCTGCATTTTAGCATCATTATGATAATTAATAAGTGTGAGAGAAATGTAAATCTGTGCTACTCAGATATGTCTGTCTATAAAAATATTATTTAGACAGAAATTTCTTCTAAAATAGTAATAAACTTGAAGCATATGCTTAACTGGCTTTAGGACTACAAGCTGTTCTTTAGTTTTCAAAGAAAAAATAGTTTGCATTCCTCACAAGGCTTCTGATTGTTCTAAGCTGTTCCCTGCTGCTGCATTGGTTTGGAGAAACCAGGAGCCTCCTACTCTTGCCTACTGTGAGGAAAATCAAGTGTGATACCTATGGCAAAGGAAATATTTAGTGGTTTTTATCTTTTACTTCAGTGTATTGGGGCCTCTATGTTCACATACTGTTTTTCACTATTGTCAATATGTTGTGGACAGGACTAGATGCACAGTATCAAGTGGATCACTTGGAATAAAATTTTGCTGCTATTGATTGTATTCTATGATTGAATTTATTGGACTTAAGATTTTATCATAACTCTTAACAGACACAACTTTCCACACAGGTCCAAGAAAATTCATTGAACCAAATAAGTACAGAACATAATCCCACAGAAGTGAAGATAGTCCTTGCATTAAGATAAAGATATAGTGTTCCAGGTTACCTTTAAAATAAACCCATTGTGTTATAGTCATAATAGGCTTACAACTTCTAGACCTCTACAAATAGATAATCTATATAAGTTTACCTTCTTAACATTGACCTGATTTAGTGAATTTGATCAACCTTACTTAGGAAGTATTCAAATAAAGTTATATGCATACTGTACATATTCTTCTAAGCCTTCAATTAACAATTTAAAATGACTATTTTCATAGATTTGCTTTCAGTTAGTTATCTAGAAAGGGTTTAAAATATAGGCATGGATATGCATCAATTATACATTGTGAGTATCTACAAATTATGGCAATTCTGAAAGGAAATGTGAAATAATTATCTCATTGATATTATAAGGTGTCTAGCTTGTAATGACCACAACAATTACAACAGTTATATGGCTAAGAAAAATAAAGTTTTGCTTCATTTTTTTCTTTAAACAGCTTCTATTTTCAGACAACATTGCACCCTTGTGTAAGTCACTCTCAGGCACGTATACTTACTGGAACAAAAACAGCTGTTAAAAAGGCAATGAGACTAATAACATCTGTATAAAGTGGTCTGGTCCCCATCATTGTCTTCCTCTGAGCAAAGAATGAAAAGAAATTTGAAAATAATAATTAGCCTCTACACATGGGGAAAAAAAACTTTCTATTTACCCCAGAGGATTTTCCCCCAAATTATACTTTTTCTTTGTCCCAATGGAAAGCTTCCTGTTCTGGTTCGAGTTTTCCAAAATTTATTGAAAATCTTGCTGCTTGGGGTGCACAAGCACAAGCCTGGTCTCAGAACTGCCAGTGTCTGGTTTGTAGAGATGTTTTCTTTAACACATTCACACCTTCTGTCTCCAGGAAGCCCACTATCACAATGGCTTCTTCAGATCTATACTTTATGATTTACACAATAATGACTTATATTTTATAGCTTATTATTATATATGTATATATGTGAAATGTATGTACATGTATATGCATGTTTCTCTCTCTCATCCTCTGTCACATGTACATATGCACTGACATATTAATATGTACTTGCACACATATTTCTACACAAATTCATCATGCAAACATACACAATGTTCAGATAATATGATTTTGATATGAAGGTATATGTTTGAGTAGTAACATTTGTATAGCTATATACCCAATTAAATGACGATTAAAAACAGTGTGCTTTCATGTAGATTAATGTAAAATATTGTTTAGAAAATGTTAAATACTGTTCAAGTATCTCTGAATTTGAAGTATTATGATTTATAACAGCAGCATAATTACAGTCATGAAATAGTAACAAAATAATCTTATGGTTAAGATAACCACAACATAAAGAACTGTATTAAAAGGTCACAGTATCTTAATGACCATGTTGGAAAATTAAACTTAACACACAGAAAGTTATAAAAATAATGATACCTGCAATGATGATGTATATATAATAACCAATAATGCATTTATGACATAAGTTTAAGTATATATAATTATATTTAATTTTGATAAGAAAAACCAAGACCTTCTTTTAGCTAGAAAAGTCATTGTTAATACAATTATTCTACAGCACTTCTTAAACATTTCATCTTATTCAAAGTAGAATAAATATTCTATTCAAAAAAGGACTTCTCTAGTGTGTCTGTTGATCATCACTCAGGTCTTGCTACCTTTGCCTGTAAAAGACTTGAAGCTTCTTGGCTTTCAGCATTGGAAAAGCCAATATTGGAGATTTTTACTCTAAGGCTAGCAATATTTTCTAGGGACTATGCCCAAAGCTCTACCAATAATCCCACATTGCTGGGATCTTGATATTACTCCTCAGCTCTCTCACAAGGCAGATCCTGTAGGAGCCTTCCTCGCTGGTCTTTCCACACATCCATCTTCCTACAAAGTTGTAGGAAATTTGCCTCGTCTACTTCCTCTCTCTCACCTTCTCTTTTTTCCATCCCACAAGCATAATATATATTTAATCTTCCATGTCTGGGAGCTTTGATCTTTACAAAAGCAACTAAATCAGCAGCTTAGAAGTGCCAGCCACAAGGGTGGCCATGCTTGATGGGGAACTTAAAGAAAACTGTGGGAAGTATATGCCTACAAACCTCAGCATAGCAACCTGACCAGCTAATCAAAGGCTCATTCTCCCCTTCAATATCAAAAGCTATCAGTGATATAATACTCATTTCTTCCTTCTCCTGACAACGTTTGAACCTGTAGAATAGTTCCTAATTCTGTGACCCTTTGATACAATTCATCATGTTGTAGTAACCTCAACCATAGGATTATTTTACTACTTCATTACTGTAATTATGCTGCTGTTATGAATCATAATGTATATATTTGATATTCATGATGTCTGAAATGCAACCCCCAAGAGATATGTGACCATACAAGTTGAGAACAATTGCTTTAGAGTTTGCTAATGGTTCAAAATAGAAAATAGTTTTCTTTTTTTAATTTTTGAAATGGAGTCTCTCACATAGTTCTGACTGTCCTAGAGCTCACTATGTTGATGAGGCTGGACTCAACTCACAGAGATCTGCCTGGCTCTACCCCTCGAATGCTGAGATTACAGGTGAACACCACAATGCCTCACAACTGAAAACAGTTTTCTTAAATTAGCATTCATAGACACACACACAAGAGAGACCTCTGCATGGGAACTCTACATTAGAGAAGTCACTATTAAAAGTAGACACTATAAAGGTATTTCTAAAGATGATATTATGCCATTAGGCTCTCTTGTTGAAGATTATCACAGTGTGGCCCAGAGGTTGAGACTTCTCTTTTGAATAAAACAAGTATGACCCAACAAAGTGCTTATGCACTGAATTCTACCTGCCTTAAACTAAACACATCTATGTCTGAATGATTTTTGTTCCACTAGAAAGAGAAACAGAAAATATTTCAATATTAAAGTGTATTGGACTAGGAAAAGTATTTTTGTAAATTCTTGAGCATGAATGTAGTAGGTTATTACATATAAACCATAATTTTCTGGTATGATGCAAATACAGTTTCTTCTTTTTCTTTGTGCTCCAAATCATAATTCCAAAATTAGCAATGTATTAATAAAATCATTGCAACAGCTGTGCAAAGCAGCTTAGGAACATTTGACAAATGATGCATGTTACCCTGAATCCCTACATATGTTAGAATAGATATATTATATCCCATATCAATAATTCTATATACTGACAGAAACATTGGATAATGAAACCAAGTGAGACTACCTCAAAGGTGAACAGTATATCTGATGATGATACCTGAGATTGTTTTCTGACATCCACATATACACACAGTCACGTGCACTTTCAGCAATTATACCTATGAGTGTGTGTGTGTGTGCACCTGCATACACTGCAGAATATACACACCCATTAAAACAAAACTAGAATTGTAAAGATTTTTATTATCCTGGTCCATAGGAGGCTTAAGCAAGGCTGGTTCAAACCTGAGGCCAGCCTGAGCTATATCGTGTGAGCTCCTGCCTTGCAAAAAGGCATTCGGAGCAAATCTTTAAGCAAGTTTGGGGTTGTCTACTTATGGCATCAGGGCACTCAAATGTCAGATTTTCAAGATTTTGCGTCCTCAGGTAGGAGAGACTCACCCTATACAACAAATGAAATCAATCTTATTGTTATTTACAAGTTCTGTTAATAAGAAGAATGAAACATATGGCTTAAGTTGTGATACAGTTCACTTTTTCCTAAATACAGATGTGTGAACGTACCTTAGAAGTATAGACCCCATTAAAGTTATTTTGGAGCACAGCTTAAGTTCAAACAAACCACAAACATACATTTTTAAAAAGCAGATAATAGATCCATCTCCCAGTCCTTACCTTTCAAATAACCAAGAAGCCTGAGATTAATTGATTTCCTTGCCTCTAAAGGTTAATTGCTAGCCCTACAGAACATGTCAAGGATTTCCTAGGCTTCTTGGAAATTCCATTTCTGTCTGGTATGATGTTAGCTCTCTTACTTCAACCTAGTTACTCGCCTCAGCTTATAACTTAGCTCTTTACACACTCTCTATTTAGTGGTTAGTAGAATTTGTCTAGATTCAGTGGGTGTCAGATGATTAAGATCCTTCTTTTGTTACCATGCAACCAAAACAAAAGAAACCATTTTACCACAGACAGAAATCTATTTTTGCATATAAAAACACAAATGCAAAAATTCTGAAAAGTCTCTCCAGACACCTACTCCTACACCGTGTTGTCTCTTGTGGAATTCCTTTTCTTTCCTCAAATTGCTGAAGGCGCCTGTCTCTGAATAGACCTGCTAACTAGTATCTATCATGAGTATGTGTACGGATTGTCTTATGAAATTTTAATGTTTGGCTGCTCAGGGGAAATAGCAATGAATAAGTCAGTGCAAATAAGCATTAGCTTCTACAGTTCCATGCCTTGCATACTTATCTGCCACCTCAGAGTGGCTTTGGTTGTTGTTGTTGTTTTGTGAGTGTGAGTGTGTGTGTGCTTTAAAAAAATAGATAATTCAATTACCAAGAAACACAAGAAAAAGAAGCTAAGAACTTCATACCCTGCTTTCTGGTGATGATAGTCGTGGTGATTCAGGCTTTCACACACCCACTCTTTTTGGCTCAGGTTCCTCCCCATGTTGTCTTGGTTACATAGTCTCTCCTCTAATCTCAGAAACAGAACCGTGTAGCTACATACGCCTTGAGCTTTTTCCACTATGCAGTCAAGAGTGGTTTATGTCCTTTTAAAAACAAGGCATTATGTAGAGACTTCATTCTGGGCTAGTATTAAATGACATTTTCCTCTAAATTCAAACATTTCCTCCAAGACCCTCAGGAGGAAAGGTCTTTCTTTCTTTGTTTAGATTTATATTTTTTTCATTTTTATTGGACATTTTCTTTATTTACATTTCAAATGTTTTCCCCTGTTCAGGTCTCTGCTTCGGAAACCCCTATCTCATTCCTCACCCTCCTGCCCCCCTCACCTCTATGAGGGTGCTTCCCCACTCACCCACCCATTCCTGCCTTCCTACCCTGGCATTCCTCTACACTGGGACATGGAACACCCCAAGGCCCAAGGGCTGCTTCTCCCACTGATGTCCAACAAAGTCACCCTCTGCCACATATGCAGTCAGAGCCACGGGTCTCTCCATGTGTACACTTTGGTTAGTGGTCCAGCCCCTGGAAGCTGTAGGGTGTGACCAGTTGACACTGTTGCTCCCCCCATGGGCCTGCAAACCCTCTCAGCTTTGTCAGTCACATCTCCAACTCCACTAATGGGGATCCAGCACTCAGACCAATGGTTAATTGGGAGTATCTGCCTCTGTGTTTGTTAGGCTCTGGCATAGCCTCTCGGGAAAGGGCCATCTCAGGCTTCTATCAGTAAGCACTTCTTGGCATCCACAATAGTGTCCAGGTTTGGTGACTGTATATGGGATGGATCCCTAGTCTCTGGATGGCCTTTCCTTCAGTCTCTGCTTCAAACTTTGCTCCATAGTTCCTCCTGTGAGTATTTTGCTCCCCCTTATAAGAAGCACTGAAGCATCCATGCTTTGGTCTTCCGTCTTCTTAGGCTTAATATGGTCTGTGAATTGTATCTTGGGTATTCCGAACTTTGGGGCTAATATCCACATGCAGTGAGTGCATACCATGTGTGTTCTTTTGTGACTGAGTTACCTCGCTCAGGATGATACTTTCTAGTTCCATCCATTTCCCTAAGAATTTCATGAAGTCGTTGCTTTTAATGGCTGAGTAGTATTCCATTGTGTAAATGTACCACATTTTCTGTATCCATTCCTCTGTTGAGGGACATATGGGTTCTTTCCAGCTTCTGGCTATTATAAATAAGGCTGCTATGAACAAAGTGGAGCATGTGTCCTTATTACATGTTAGAGTATCTTCTGGGTATATGCCCAGGAGTGGTATAGCGGGGTCCAATTTTCTGAGAAACCACCAGACTGATTTCCAGAGTGGTTGTACAAGTTTGCAATCCCACCAGCAATGAAGAAATGTTCCTCTTTCTCAACATCCTTGCCAGCATCTGCTGTCACCTGAGTTTTTGATCTTAGCCATTCTGACTGGTGTGAGGAGGAATCTCAGGGTTGTTTTGATTTGCATTTCCCTCATGACTAAGGATGCCGGACATTTCTTTAGGTGCTTTTCAGCCATTCGATATTCCTCAATTGAGAATTCTGTTTAGTTCTGTACCCCGTTTTTAATAGGGTTATTTGGTTCTCTGGAGACTAATCTCTTGAATTCTTTGTATATATTGGATATTAGCCCTCTATCACATGTAGGATTTGTAAAGATCCTTTCACAATCTGTTGGTTGCCATCTTATCCTATTGACTGTAGGACATAACCCTGTGACATCAGTCACACAGGGCAATGCCTGCCTCAAGGCCCCGGTACTCCACCCCCACAGTTACCTGGCTACTGCCAGGTATGTCCTACTCCACAGTAACAGCCAGGCAGCAGCCTGGTCCACTATAAAAGGGGATGCTTGGCTCCTCCTTCCTCTCTTGTCCTCTTCTCTTCTCTTCTCTTCTCTTCTCTTCTCTTCTCTTCTCTTCTCTTCTCTTCTCTTCTCTTCTCTTCTCTTCTCTTCTCTTCTCTTCTCTTCCCTCCCTTCCCTTCCCTTCCCTTCCCTTCCCTTCCCTTCCCTTCCCTTCCCTTCCCTTCCCTTCCCTTCCCTTCCCTTCCCTTCTCTTCTCTTCTCTTCTCTTATCTCTCGCTCTCCCTCTCTCTTCTCTTACCTTTCTCTTTTCCCATTCCCTTCCCCCTCTTTCCGTGTGGCCATGGCCAGCTTCTACTTCTCTACCTCCCCTCTCTCACTCTATTCTTCTACCATAAAGCTTAAAAATCATAGGCTGCCTCTCCTTCCATCTAAACCTGCCATGCTGGAGCAATGGAACAGGACTCTCAGCATTTCCAGCAGCCAGACCAGACCAAGGACTTGAACCCCAAACCAGATTTCCTCCTGTGTACCCAGGCCCACAATTGACAGTGTCCTTTTTCTGGGTATAATCACCTGGGTTGGAATTTGTGTTCTCTTAGCATCTGTATGGCATCTGCCCAGGACCTTCTAGCTTTCATTGTCTGGGGAGAAGTATCTGCCTGTTTACCTGTGTTCTCCTGTATTTCTTAAAGGGAGTTATTTATGTCCATCTTAATGTCCTCTATCAACGTCATGAGATGTGACTTTAAATCAGAGTCTTGCTTCTCTGGTGTTTTTGAGTATCCAGGGCTCACTGTGCTGGGGGAACTGGGTTCTAATGATGCCAAGTAGCCTTGGTTTCTGTTGTTTATGTTCTTGCCCTTGCCCTTCTCCATCTGGTTATCTCTGGTTTTAGCTTGCCTTGCTGTCTCTGTCTATGGCTGGTCTCTCCTGAATCCCGTGTGTCATTACCTCTAGGAGGCCATTTCTCTCTGGAATGAATTTGGGTGTGGAGAGCTGTGGCACAGGGTCAGTTTGGGGGTGAAGATGGAAACTGGAAGGATCCTGTCCCTGGCTGTTCCTTGGTTCCTGTGTCCTGATGGCTCTGGACAGGTTCCTCTTGGGCCAGAAATTTGAGCAGAAATGGTGGTCTTACATATGCTCTCAGTTGTGAAGGCACTCTTGGGAGACCAACTCTCTCTGGGCAGTATTTGGGTAAGGAGATCTGTGACACAGGGTCAGTTCTGGGTGTAGACAGAAACCTGAAGAATCCTGTCCTAGGCTGCTACTTGTTTCCTGTGACCTTAGGGCCCCAGGCAGGTACCTCTGTATAGCAGTTGTTGTCTTACCTGTGCTCACATGCATGTCTGCACTCCTGGGAGACCAGCATTCTCCCAGTCATATTTGGGTGTGGAGCTCTGTGGCACAGTTTCAGCCCTGGGCCTGTGTTGTCTTTCTTAACCAAATTTGTAAGATTCTTGAAAATTCTGCCCCCAGCAATATAAAAATGAGTAAATCAATTATAGGGTGAGCACAGAGACACTGACCAGCCACCTGCAGAGAGAGGAGGTATTCAGATCTTTCAGTTGTCAACAAGATGTTAAGAGAGTTCTGCTATGTCAGAAGTCACCACCAGTGTTCAGTCTCCAGGGTTCATATGGCTGCTTTAGAGTTATTCATGCTTCTTGTAAGCAACCCTTTGGCCATACATAACCATTTTGGTTATCCAAGTATAAACTTTATTGGATCATCCAATTGTGTGTGTGTGTGTGTGTGTGTGTGTGTGTTAATACATTTCCAGAAAAAGTCCTACTAAACAATGGACCAGTGTGGCCCTGCTATATTTTTAATAAAGACCATTCAGATTATTTAACATTCACATTGTACAATAATTTTTGTGATTTGAAATGTCACTTAATTTTGGCTATGGAAATATATTCCAGAAATACTAATTAGTGCTGCTAAACTCTTCCAGAAAAAAATGGATTTCTTTACATTTGTATATAAAGCAATGGGTTTTTAAGGCATTTTCTTGAATACTCTGTTCTTACTAACCCATTTCCCACCTCCATCTCCTACCTCCATCCATGCTTCTCTACTCTCCATCCCCCTCTTCTCCCCAGTAGCCTCATTTCTTTGTTCCTGGAGTATGTATTCTATTATCCTACCCTCAAGAACATTTTCTTTCTCTAATGATCTGGTACTTTTTATAATTTTGTTACCAATACCCGCCTACTCACCCATCCAAACATTCATGAGAACAGAAATATAAATTGAAACCTGGGATTCCTATATTATAAAAAATACTCATCATATTTAACTTTTTGGACATGGTTTATATGGCTTAATGTAGTCATTTCCAGTTTTATTTATTTAGCTACAAATGTTTTGATTTCATTTTTCTTTATTGCTGAATGAAATTCCACTATCTATAGGCTAGTAATTTCTTGAACTGGTAATATAGGCTGATTCCATTTTTTAAAAATCTATTGTGAATAGGGTAGCAATAAAAATGACTGTACTAGATCTCTTTGCTGACTTGGAATCTACTTTGTGTACACCTAGGAGCAGTACAGGTGGAACACAGTTAAGTTCTGTTTTCCATTGTTTGAGGAACCTCCTTAATGACTTCCATTATGGCTGTACTACTAGTTTACGTTTAGCTGCAATGAAGAAGGGCTCCTTCCCCACTTCCTTCCCAGCCTTTATTGGCTTGATTTTAGTCATTCCCTCTGGGTGTGATAAAATAAAAAAGCAGTTTTAATGTGCAGTTCCCAGAAGGCTAAATATGCTGAACATTTTAAAAATATGTAATGGCCTCTTTGTGTTTCCTTTTTAAGAACTGTATGCTCAGTTCATTAGCCAAGTTACTTATTAGCAGACTTGGGGGAAGTTTGTGTTCCAATTTTGCAGTTCTTGCTGTATTATGGATATTAAAACTCTGTCTGAAGCATAGTTGGGAAAGATTTTTCCCCATTCTATATGTCACACTTTCATTCTGCTGACAGTTCCTTATGCTATGCAGAGTCCTTATAATGTAAGGTCATCCTGTGAATCACTTTCTCAAGCTATTACTTAGGTCTTTCAGTCCTTTTTACAAAGAACTTGCCTATACCTGTATCTCCAGATGTTTCTCTGATGCTTTTCTCTAGCATCTTTAGCATTTCAGGCTATATACTAAGGTCTTTCTTCTACTTTGAATTGATTTTTTATGCGGGAAGAGAAATCCAATTCTAACTTCATTTTTATTCATCTAGAAATCCACCTTCACAGTGTCATTCACAGAAGACAACCTTTTTTTCCAATGTATTTTTTATGTACCTTCATCAAATATAGGTGAATATCAACACTTTTAGATTCTATCCTTGCGTATTTTCAAGTGTCTCTCAAAATCTTTGTGATGGACACATACCATGAGTCTCATTCCATGGTAAAGCATTGTTTTGTGTTGCACATTCCCTCAGGATAGGTGAACAAATGTCTACTCATCCTATATAAGAAACCAACACTATTGAATTATGATGTCAACAAAGTTGAATTTGCTGCACCAGAGTTTACTGGGGTTATTTGTAGGCGTTCGAGTGAGGGATTATAGACATTAGTAGCATAGCTGTGTCACTGAGTGTGGATCCTAGCACAGTGACCACTAATAAAAAAGCTGGAGCTGCTTTATGAGGAACATCAGTGCAGCAATAGAGAGATCAGCCCACCCCCAAAAGGTTCAACCCCAAACTTAACCTGTCTACAATAAACTTGGTGTTTTATGGCACTTTATATATTTTAAATTATTGTATTTATTGACAGTCCTTCTTCACCCCTTCTAGGTTCCCCCTCCCCAAGTTCTTCACCCCATCTAACCTCCACTCAACCTCTTAAAGAGTGCTCCCCCACACACCCACTGACCTCCACCTCACCGCCCCCCCAAGCATCTCCCTTCCCTGAAGTATCAAGTCTCTAGAGGATTAGGCACATCCTCTTCTTAGAGATAGAACATCATCTTAAGTCCTAAACAATTTGAGCATATACAAAACCTCTGACTATCTAGTCTTCATAACATGAGAGGCCCTAGAAGGAATAAATATTAGCTGAGTATGCAGAAAATGCTGGGACATAGATAATTTGCAAATTTTATACAAATAACAGAGACTGATGACGTTCTGAACTGTGCTCAATATCATCTCTATAACATTGGAGCATCCATCTTCAGCCTTCCAGCCCAGTATATCTGACAGACTTTTGCTGAAGCCGGAATCATGAAGGATTTGCTTACCCTGACTAGGCAGAGCTTTGCAGTCAACTTCCCTGTATCTTCTTGTCTTTTCTAGAAAGAATTGTCTATAGTTGAAGCATGGGTATTTTCTTTGCCAGTGACTAAATTCACACAAGCAAAACCATATTGAGGTAATTGATACTTATCTTCTTTGGAGTGGAATGGGGGTACTATCAGGACCACATCTACACATAGTCAGAATCTTCTGATAATACAATACATTTAAATGCCATATTCTTTGGATCTCTTAGATTTTTGAAGACTGTCTATAGTATATTTGAATAGCCAAACATTGTTTATTCTTAGCTGTTTACTATCTGAACAACCTTTAAAATACTTTATTGTAATCAACGAAACTAGTATTTACTATGACCATGAGTTTAACTGACTATTAACTTGCATTACCTAACCATTCCTAATAGTTCTTAACTTGTATTTTTATCATCTCTAATAGTTTGTAATAGCAGTTTTAAAAAGGACTAGAACTTTATATTGCATCTTTAAGTATTATATAAATATAATATGTCAAATGTTTAAAACCTCTTTAGTAGCAGTTCTTTGGGGTGATTCCAATCTTCATTGTCAAGATATCAATCCAGTTGAAAACATCAAAACACAAGTTATAATAGCAGTACAGTCTAATCAACAAACACCAAATGCAAATCAGTAGCAGTGGCTTGATCCAGAAGAAATCTTCTTCACCTCCCAAAATTTTCACCTCTTAATGTTATTTGAAGGTTAAGATTTCACTCTGAAATTTCACTTCTCAAGAGAAGTAAGGCCAAGAGCAACAGCTGTCAGTCCATGTCTCTCAAATGGTCTCCTAGGAAAGGAGAGAATGTCACATTTCATTATCTCTAAATAATAAAAAAATCAGTTGCTCAAAAAGTGAGCAATAGGACTTGGTATATGTGGTATGTGTGTGTGTATGTGTGTGTTTATGTGTGTGTTGTATGTGTATGTGTACATGAGCACCTATGTGTTTGTGTTTTATGAGTTGCCACTGCCTAGAAGTTCTGCAATTCATAATTTTCACACAACCTACCCTGCACAATCCTAATTTCTTCCCCTGATATTCTACTGGGGTGGGGGGCAGAGTGAGATGTCTTCCTGTGGTAGATACTTTTTTATAGGGAACTCTGCAGGTTACTGTAGTTCATTCTCACATCCCGGGGAGGGGGGGGAGGTTTCACTAGAAACAAATCCCAGGATATTCAGTGTATAAGACAAAACCCATATCACAATAAAAATGCAGATTCTGCTTAATTTTGTCTACTTGCTTTAGATACTTAACCTAACACTCCCTCTGTGTATTCTGTAGACTTGGAGTAATGAGTAAAGAGGCAAAGGAATAGCTACAAGCCAGCCCATAATCCCTTATCTAAGCACCCAAGGCAGAAAACTTTGCAAGCAATGTGGGCATCTCCACAGATCATGAAATGGGTACAAAGTATGCTGAATCCTGAGGATTCAAAGGATGACTATGAAATGGTGACTGTTTTCTATCTTTCCATGTAGTTTAATAACATAGTATGCCATTCAACATTTTTCTTTGTAACTTCAATGGCATCATTATTGACATGCCAGTCTTCTATTGGAAGATGTAGGCTTGGAAATTATCTTCCAAGGTGTTGAGAACTAATCCCTAATGGAGAGCCTTCCAAGCCCCACTTAATGGTGATCTCTAGAAAGGCTTGGACCATGGTTCTCCAGGACATGAGTGTGCCATTTAGGACTAAGTTTATACATACTTTGTTTCACACAACTCCAAATTTAATCATGTTTTATTGTAATTCAAAGGCTTAATTCTTGTGGAAAGATTGATTCTATCTGGATGTTTTTAATAAGATTACAAAGTTAAAATCCAAATTTATGGATATTACTGCATCCATAAAGAAGGAATTAATCTCACTGCTTTTTTTTTCCTGGAGCTTTTTCTGCTTGTCTTGTCACAGGATTTGGAGGTAAAACTGTGATTATACAGCCTGTAGTTACCAGGGAGATGCTGTTACTAGAGAATGACTGTGATATAAATTATTCAGTAAACTAAAAAAACAAAAGAAGAAAGGAATTTCAATCAATGTCCTTTTTATCTCTCTCCTACCATGCCTTCAGCACTAGGCACTGTGTGTTTCTAGTTATATTTCTGATATTTTTGCCTCTGGTTTTTATTATAGTGTTTGCTCTGTCTTTCAATCTTCTACTCATCATCATTTCTCATGAAAAATCTCACTCTTTCTTTCATTCATCAATATTTTACTAATTCCAAAATTATTAATAAGTAATTGTTCTTTCCAGTGCCCAAGCTGCTTGCAAAGTTCAAGAATCAAGGGATGTGTCCATTTGATTCAGGGCATCAGGCAAAGGAAGAAGTTTAGCAGATTCCAGGAACTGAAACACTTTTAGTATCATGTCTGCTACAGAGCTTCACTGCCACAGTGGTCACTTAATGGAACCAGCAGAAATTCCTAAAATGTTCCATGCTATACAATATCCCCAAAGCAATTCAGTTCTTATTGCTCAATCTTTATTTGTGGATAACAGAGAAGTAAACATCAAGTCCACACTCTTCATGGAAAATAACATATTATTTGTCCTTCAGTACAATAATGGATAAGAAGTATCAAAATTTTATAAGGTTATAGAAAACATGCTCTCGTTCAACATCATTGCAATCATGTGTTTACAAGTAGAATACTACTTTTTTAAAAGGCTTATTTATTTTCCTCTGTAATTCCTATAATTAATGTTGGGCATTCAGTCAGGTTACATATCATAACATGACAAATGCTCCCATATTTAAAACTCTTTCTATGATACAGAACTTCTTCTAGAATAAAACATATACACAAACATTCATACGTGTATAGAGAGGTGGTGGAGGCAGAGAAAGCAAGGGAGAGAGGTGTGTCTGTCAAGTCTCACAATGTTGGTATTACATTTAACGGGTCAAATTTCCCATCTGTGTCACACATAATATTTAAATTCTTGATAGTTATTTGTAACAATAGATTGTAGGCTTAAATTTTTCAAAGTCTACTTTAATTGTAGTTCTTTAACATGCCAACCTCCCCTAGTCCACCTACCAGAGGGAGGGGAGAAAAAAGGTTAATGGAAAATAGAAGTTGTGACCCTCTTTAGTAGCAGTTCTTTGGGTTGATTCCAATCTTCATTGTCAAGATATCATCAATACAGTTGAAAACATCAAAATATGAGTCGTAGTGGAAGTTCAGTCTAATCAGCAAACACCAAGTACAAATCAGTAGCACCAGCTTGATCAAGAAGAAACCTTGAATCTGCAGAAGCATTAAGAAATCACACTCAAAATTCACTGAAGTAAGCAAGGCAAACCAATGCAAGACCGTCATCCACTGTCGATTGATATTCTGTCATCTACTCTCTACTTATATTCTTTTCAAACATCATATGTCCTCACAACTGTCAGCTCCAGGAAGGCATCACATGCCCTTTTACAAGAAATCTTCCAGAAAAAAAAATTACATATTTGCTTTTACCCAAACATCCTCCCACCTGTCTGCTCCAGCAAAACATCTCTTAAGACAGTTTTCTGAAAAACATCGTGTTGTGGATGGGTCTGGTGCTGCTCTCGTGAACCAATCCCCTAATGAACAAAGGAGCCAATTGCTGGGCAAGTAGGTGGGACTTCTGGGTTGGACAGAGGAAGAGAGGAGGCAGGAGAGACTCCATTTTGCAATGAGGACAGCAGAGGAAAAGCAATGGGTAAGGTGTAGCTGCTAGAATTTCCTGGTATAATGCAGATCTGCCACTGGAGGGATCAGGTTTTTAATAAGGTTTACAAGATTAGGTTTTAGTTGTTGCACCCAGAGATCGAGTTATTGTCTCTTAACTAAGTTTGTGTTGTGTTTTCCTTCATGTGCGGTTCATCTGGGTTCAAGAGAGAAAGGTACGGTGGCCAAGCACAGGCTTGCCTGAGGTGCTCCACAGAAGCCGTGGGGGATTTGAAGCATGGGACTGGCGTGATAGCAACTCGCCAGTGGGAACCTAGAGAGCTGGGTGGAGAGACCGTGGAGTTCAGAGTCAGAATCTCCACAAGAGCAGGGTGGGATGGGATGGGGGATTTTTGGAGGGGATATCATGAAAAGGAGGTAGCATTTGAAATATAAATAAAGCAAATATCTAATAAAAAAATGTCGGCCGTTGTCTGCTAGTCCACTGGGGCAGAGGCACAAGTGTGGGAATGTGCTGGGTCTACTTTTTTTAAAAAAAATTTCCTGCAACACATCACGTGACACAAATGAATCACCAAAGAAAACAAAATTTTTCTACTTCAAAAGATAAGATACTCTCCCCCAATGTGGGATTCTCCACTTGATCCTACTTACTTTAACATTTTCACCAAGTCAAAGAACCAGAGCTCTGAACTTAACCAATGACTGCTAGCAATGTGTGTGCCCTTCCTTGACCTCACAGGCCATGGGATAGGCTTAGACTCAGACTCAGCCTCTCTCAGGCTCTTTAATATTTCATTGCTTGTGCTTCCCCCTGCTGAACCTCAGAGCGGGTAGGCCTGGCTTCACATGGCTAAGGCAGACTAGGCTAAATACTGACGAACATTATTTCAGGTGGGATGCCACTGAGTGGGAACACCAGCTCTGAAGCAAATAAAGCAACAGAGAGCCCTCTATCCACCATCCTAAAGGTTATATTGCAGGTGGCTTGGCACAGGTTTGATGGTACATGTGCTAAGAGATTCTCTGCGACTGGGTAGAGTGTGTATCTGAGAATTTCCCGAGACTTTTCTCCCTTGGCTCAGCCAACTCCATTTGGAAATCTACATGAGAGCAGAGAAATGGGACAAAGGCAACGGTCTCACTGCCAACTGTCTAATTGCTCTTTTCCATAGTCTTCAGTTCCTTGAAAATGATCGTTTTGACGTGAAGTGCTGACATGGATTCCTGAGGACACACATACTAAATTATTTGCCCTAACTGATTTTCTGGGGCTTTTGTAAGCAGAAATTCCAGTCACCATCACAGCCTGGCCAATGTTTGCTACTTCCCAAATCTCAGACCTTAAATTTAATTTTTTGAAGACGTCCAGTCCAGCATTCCTGGTTGCATAAGAAAGTTTGCCATCGTTTCTTGGGGCTCTCCATTCTATTGATTTGAGCCTGCTCTCCAGTTCTACATATTCTTTCTCTCCTGATCCAGCATGCCTGCATCTACATGCCATCCTCTGCTTGACTGTGGTCTTATCAGAATTGACACTGTATTCTTAATTACTATTTCTATCCAGTAATATTTTTCTCATCATTCAATACTCAGATCATTTCTTTTATTCTTGGGCATCCTGCCTTATGTTTATCTATTCTGAATATCTTCTGAATATATGCATGCTGTTTTGTCATCTAAGTATTGAAATGACAACATCCAATGATACACTTGTATGTCCATAATGCCCTATACTTCCAACACTCACATAGCCACATATTGACTACATGTATGTGACTATATATCTATGTTATCTATAAGCTTTGCAGAGAGAGCTAAAGAGATGGGTTTTCTTTTATCTAATGTGTATCTATCTATGGCTAACTGGCTAAATGTATACATATTCACATATAAACATGATATATATATATATATGTATATAAACAAAAATATATGAAAATACTCATTCACAATCTCATACATAATTAACTGTGTGGTAATATGAATTACTTTGTTTAGTCTTCTTTAATAAAATACTATATACCACTGTGAGATGGCAGTGGGCACACACTCAAGAAGGAAACCCAGAAGTATGCCAGCTTCCACATGGAGGCAGACCCACTGTAGCCACTCAGAGCCACACCCACCTCTTCGTGGTGGTGTATGGGCAGGTACCCCTACAATAAGCAAGAACATAGTGAAGAGTTGTGAGAGAAAGAGAAAGGAACTATTTTCATACTATGAAGCAAGCAGGAAATGGAAAGTCGCAGTTGATGAAGACTAGCCTGAGGAAACCAGCCTGCCCTGCTACCTGAGGCTATGATGAATAGCCTGAGGAAACCAGCCTGCCCTGCTACCAGGTTGTGTTGAAGTCCCAGACTGCATGCTTCCAAGCACCATGTCTGGGTCCTTGTCCCTAAAGCAGCAGGGGTCTGCTTCTATGTCTGTGGAGCATGTTATCACAAAAGACCGTGTGGATGTCCCGGGTCTGGGCTGTCTCCTGGGTCCATCTTGATTGTCTGAGGGCTGTGCACTCCTGGCTCCAAGCCCTCACTCCCTGCAGCTGGTAGGAGAGCTGGCCCAACACTTTGCCTGAACACTTCACTTGAGCTTGGGATAAACTGGCTGGGCCCCTCTCGAGCCAAGTGGTGGCATACACAGGGAAGAGATAGCCCCGCCCCTCACCTGGGCAACTGAGGAGAGTTGGCCTTGGGGCATGAGAGTGGAAGTCCTGGACCCGATCCTCAAAGGATCACGTGGGAGAATGCTCTGTACCTCGCCTGAGCACCACAGTATAGATGGTCCTGTCGATATGGGTACAGATGATCTAGCCCAAACTACATAAACATAAGAGAGCTTCCGTCACCCCCACCTCCACAGCCCATCTCCTGGACAAAGTGAAAGAGCTGAGCCTGTCACCATGGTGCATGGGGGACATGTTGGGGGATGAGGGAGAGCTGGTGGGCTGAACAACACCAGCACCATCCAGGCCCAGATTCTAGGACTGTGGAATGGCCCACCACCGCAGCATCTACCCTATCTAGAAACTTCTGGAACCATGAATGGAATAGTCCTGCACAGCCAAAGCTGCAGAGTCTCCATGACACAGGGCAACAACAGGATACCAGAGAGGAGTCCCCATGAAAACCTAGTATTGATAAAGTAGCAGAAACCAGTGATCTCAAATCAATAACCTCAGCAAGCAAAGCTTGGGCAAAAGTACACTGCAGTTTCCACAGTAAGAATTTGTTGGTGATGTTTTGTCTTGTTTCTTAATTTTTATTTATTTTGTTGTTGTTGCTGTTGTTTTCATTTTTATGGTTTTTTTTTTCTTCTAAGGGAAGTTACAAGGGCAGAGGGGTGGATATGGAGGGATGGAGAAATGATCGAGATTTGGGAAAATGATGTAAAATTCACAAAGAATCAATAAAAAATTCAATAAACAAAAGAAAAATACTATAGACCATATAGCTTACAAGCAACAATAGTTTATTTTTCACAGTTTTAGGGGTTACAAAAGCCATTTCCAGTGCCAGTAAGTGTGCTGTCTGCTAAGGGTTGCTTCTTCCTGCTCTGTCCATGTTGTGAAAGGTTAGAGAACTCTCTCATGTCTCTCTTTCACACGGCCACCATGAGGTCTCCAGTATCCTTTTCTCACTAAAGACTTGCCATTTAAAACAATAACTTTAGGGTAAAAAGCTTAGTGTGTAATTTCAAGAAGTAAAATCATTCAAGCCATTAGAGGGGCACATCCTTGGTTCTCCATTCAACCTGTTTTATAATTGTTTGTGTACCAAGACACCGATAACAACCACTATCTTTATTATTAGTGCCTGTTATATGTTTAAGCCCTATGTATATCATTTCGTATAACCTGCGCAATACTCTATAAGAGGCAGCATCATTGATATATTAGGAGTAAATATTTCTCTCGGGCTAAAAGAAATTCTTTGAGTAATGGAGGGAATAAAAATCAAGAGCAGAGGAATCTTTATCACTGTACCATTTTAAGAAAGAGGAGAACATGATATTTCCCTTTGGGGGTCTGGTGTGTTGGGCTCTCCTGGCCCACAAACTTCAGGTCTACCTTGAGATACAGAGCTCCCTCTATACCCTTTATTATGCATTTTCTCAACCTTAAAGATTATTTTGTATCTTTCCATTCTATTCTCCATCTCTAAACCTGTGTATATGTGTGAGTGTGTATGTGTACATCCACTACATGTGTGTACAGAAAGGAATATGTAAATATGTAGAAGCTAAAAGTTGGCATATATGCTATTTTTTATTTTCCTCAATCACTAGTTTTGAGACAATTCCTCCCATGGAAACTGGAGTACCCTCATTTGGCTAGGTTCCCTGCCTAGAGAGCTTCAGAAATGAACCAGTCTTTTCCTCTTCACCTGCAGGATTGCATGAGCACACAGACACATCTAACTTTTTACGTGGATGGCAGACATCTGAACTAAAGTCATCATGCTTGATCGCAAGCCCTTTACCAACAGCCATCCCACAATCCCCAACTCAAATTTCTTTTTTTTATTTTTTATTAGATATTTTCTTTATTTACATTTCAAATGTTATCCCCTTTCCTCATTTCCCCTCCAAAAACCCCCTATCTCTTCCCCCCTCCCTCTGCTCACCAACCCACCCACTGCTGCTTCCCTGTCCTGGAACTCCCCTACACTGGGACAATGAGCCTTCACAGGACCAAGGGCCTCTCTTTCATTGGTCCTTTCAAGGCCATCCTCCAATTTCATTCCCGCTTGTTCTTCCTGAGGTGTCAGCCTTGCTCATGTTAGGAGAGACAACACTCCATGGTACCCAGTGTGTATTCATTTGTCATTAGTCCAGAAAAAAATATGTGTACCAATGTGAGTTCAAGAATTCAATTCTTTTATCACAAACTAAAGACATGCTGGTAAGAACAACAGGGACAGCAAAATCATTGCTACCCCAAGGTGTGTGGGGTTTTGTTGTTGTTGTTGTTGTCGTTGTTGTTTCTTTTTGTTTTTGTTTTGTTTTTTAATTGTATTTTCTATATTCTTTGTTTACATTCCAAAGGCCTTCCCCTTTAACAGCTTCTTTCAAATTGTATTCTGTAAGGCATAGCGAGGGCACAAGAAAGGAGAATGTCTGACTTCAGCATCCACGGATTTCTCCAAATCTTCCCCTCGTGGCAGAGTATAATCAGCGAACCCTCCTGCTAAGATCCCCTGAGTGCTGCCATTCTAATTCCAGGAGTCTGGATTTCAAGACGTCGATTTATTGGGTGCTGTTTGTGAAATGAGCAAACTTTATCTCAGGAATCTCACTTCCACAAAAGCTGGCCCACTATCTAATGCTCACTGCTGTGGAACCAACACTTGCATCTCTACCTGGCAGACAAAACAAGTTCTCAGTGTCTATCAAGGAATTTACTCCTAGGGTCGACCATGACAAACTAAGCCCTACGGAGCCAAGTGTGTGCCAGACATCCCATGAGCACACTCTGTCCACGTCAGTTTATGTGTAGAAGAATGGTTTGTGTTCTCTTTGTAACGATGAAGAAACTCAAGTATTAGATTTTAAGTCAAGCAAACTCATTATTACAGACCTCGGTGTGGAGACAAAAAGAGTCTAGAGAGCTCTTACACTTAACAGCTATTGTTCAAGCTGGCTGCAAAATTAATGTTGCAAGGTCATTGCATTCCTTACTGTGTAATATAGCTGCTATCTCTTAGAAATGGCCTAAGTTTGTCTTTAAGTTATAAGTTGAAAGCTTTGTTCTCAGTATGAAAATTTTGGGACACGGAGTCATCCTTAAGAGCCAGGATCTATTAAGAAGTAATTTAGTTCTTAGGGACAGTGAACTCAACAGAAGATAAGATAGTTCTTGTAGGACCTGACTTGGCTATCACTAAAAGTTGTCATCAAGTGTAAGACTGGGTCTGGAGTGATGCCTCTCATGCCTTGCTACAGAGGCATGAGAGCTTGAGTATTGAGCACTTGTGTGAAAACCAGAGTTGGCAGATCAAGCCTTTAATTACATAGCTGTACAGACAGAAAGATTGGTAGAGATTTCTGGCTACCAGCCCAACTCCAGGTTCAGCAAGAAACTTTGACTCAAGTAAATAAGGTGATAGATACAGCAGAATGCCCTAAAGTTCTGCTGTGGCCTATTCATTCCTAAGTGAAAACAGGAACCTGCGCATGTACATGTTTGTATATGTGCACACAGAAATGTTGAGCTCCCCTTTCCCATGTGCTTTCTCTAGGATGCCATGTCTACTGGAGCCAAGAGGAGCCTCACCAGAGCCTGAATTAATGAAGATGTTCAATCTTAGATTCCTGTGGGTTTTGACTTGGGATTTTTCTTCGTTTGCTTCTATAATTTTCACCCAAATAATCTTTTATTTTTAAAGCACCCAAAGTTATGTATTTTTGTAGCAATGGAAAAATGGACTAGTGCCATCCCATAATATTTTGTAATATTTACATCATGTTCAGCTTTGCCACTCCGCTTAGAAATGTGTGGGCCTCAGTCTCAAAAGAATACCCATGGTATGCACTCACTGATAAGTGGATATTAGCATAGAATCTTGGGACACCAAAGACACAATTCACATACCAAATGATGTCCAACAAGAAGGAAGGAGTGGACCCTGGTTCTGGAAAGGCTCAAAGCATCAGTGTAGGGGAATACCAGGACAGGGAAGTGGGAAGGGGTGGATGGGGGAACATGGGGAGGGAAAGGAGCATGTGGGACCTTTGGGGTGCAGGGAACCAGAAAAAGGGAAATTAAATGTAAATATAGAATATATCCAATAAACAAATAAAGAAAGAAATAAAGAAAGAAAAAAAGAAAGAAAGGAAGAAAGGAAGGAAGGAAGGAAGGAAGGAAGGAAGGAAGGAAGGAAGGAAGGAAGAAAGAAAGAAAGGTGTGGGCTTTAAGCTATATAGCAAATAAACATTGCAGTGTGCACAGTGGGAGGCTTCTTTATCCATTGACCTAGGAAACAGCAGAGACACCTGGACAAAACCACTGCTACTCTTCTTACTGCTGGCTCATCAGGACTGGTCATAAGACCCTATTGCTCCTGATGCTCTACATTTGGTCACAAGATCTAGAGAAAGCCTGGTGGGACTGAGCTGGAAGCTTCTTTCCTTCTGACTAGCTTCACGGTGCTGAAAATTGCATTTAGGTTTCTGGGAGAATATGGGAGGTATCAATCTTACTATCTGAGAATCCTGTGAGCGATAACACTAACATTTTGAGGAAAGTCTGCTCACTGGTGCAACAGTGTTCTGACTGTTACGGGGTGACCAAAATATTCTTAAATTGGATTTGAAAAATCAATATGCTGGTATTGATTTTCAAAATCTTGGTACTGTAATCTGACTAAAGACCTATGGTTAAGGTTATAGAACCAAGGGAGAAAATTGGAACTAGTCCAAAATTTATTCTAAATATTTGTTTTTGTAACAATCGTCAAATATTATTCTCAGCCTTAATCAAAGAATGTTCCCTTTGTAGAGGTGATGGTGGGTGTAAAAAATGTGTGATTATTCAAGCAGCCTAGACTAAATGACAGCTAAGTTCTTAGTACTAAACCGGACCTTTATAACAGTTCCCTAAAACTAACAGAAGATTGTGGAAAGAGAGCACAAAGATAGGGAGACTAGATGAGAAATCCAGTCCTAGGGGCGTGGCACAGTCATTGCGAACATGATCCTCAGAGCAGCTCTGCTGGCCTGCCTTAGGCTGGTACACCGCTGGCCTGTCCTGGATCCAGGCAACGCATGGACTGGGGGAGAGGAACAGTCATTGCCTTCAGTTGTACACTCACTCTCCACTCCCCAGGATACAGTGGATGTGTCTCAACAAATGGTCACAAATGGTCCTGGTTAAAATCAATGGGTTGCAAAACAAAACAAAACAAAACAAAACAAAACAAAACAAAACAAAACAAGACAAAACAAAACAAAACAAAAAAGCAGCAGGAACTGGGCAAGTGGCAAAGGTGAGAAGGTCATAGGGTAAGAAGCAATGAGTGGCCAGAGGCGGTTCGAACAGAATACAATGTACATGTAAATGAAGTTGAATTGTCAATGAACAAATGTAATCAACAAAAAAGAAATAAAGCCATTTGTAAGGAAGTATGTGGAAACATGAAACAAAACATAAAATTAAAGGTCAAATTGGGGTAAGTTTAGATAACTGGTCATATTTTATACAGAAATTAACCTTAATTTCATTTAAATGATCGTGTTTAGAATAATAAAAGAAACCGCCATCCTGCAAAGCCAGAGGATTCGTGGTAGTGGTATAATCGTTTCTGCCATTTGAATTTGATGAGCAACGGTGTCTGATTCTCATGTTCACTCCAAGTTATGTCAAATATCGCTTGCCACAGATAAAACTCAATGAGCACTGAATTCTATATCAAGCGCTCCTCTCTCCTCCTGTTTATATGGTGGAGAGACACACCTTTGTTCTGGAGACATCTGTACTCTGCTTTAGCATTATGGAAATTCAAGAAGCCCTGCCAGTGGCATAGTGGGCTGGGGGAGAGACAGAAGGTCCCAGATGGCCACGGACTCCCTCAGCAGGCAGGTCTGTTGCTAGGCAACTACATTGATCTTTTTCTATTCCCCTTACTGATGACCCCTTCTGCTTTCCAGGGATTTATTGTTGTCATTTCCAGCAGTACATGGTTAGAAGCTTTTTCTTTCTTCAGTATTTATAGCATCAAAGACTCTTAGAGGCAAAGTATTCTCAGGAATTCTGACTTTACACTCAGAGTATATATGATTAGAAATGGCTTCTCATTCAGAGTGTGTAATCTTTTTTTTTTTTTTTTTTTTTTTTTTTTTTTTTTTTTTTTTTTGTGTTTGCTAATTCTTTTTTTTTTTTTTTTTAATTTTATTTTCTATATTCTATGTTTACATTCCAAAGGCTTTCCCATTTCCCAGTTCCCACCCACCATAGTTCCCATAGTTCCTCTCCCCCCCATCTGTTCCCCAATAATTCCCCCTCCCCCCTCGGTTTCTTTACTAAACTGGAAGCAATCTTTACAGGCCCAGGGTCCTCTCCTTTCTTCTTCTTGGGAATCATTTGACTTGCTATTTGTGTCTTGAGTATTTAGGGCTTCTGGGCTCATTAATATCCACTTATCAGTGATTGCATTTCAGGTGCATTCTTTTGTGATTGGGTTAATTCACTCAGGATGATATTTTCCAGGTCTAACCATTTACCTACAAATTGCATGAATTCATTATTTTTAATTGCTGTGTAGTATTCCATTGTATAAATATACCACATTTTCTGTATCCATTCCTCCTTTGAGGGATATTTGGGCTGCTTCCAATTTCTGGCTATTATAAACAAGGCTGCTATAAACATAGTGGAGCATGTGTCCTTATTGCATGCAGGGGAATCCTCTGGGTATATGCCCAGGAGTGGTATGCCAGGGTCCTCTGGAAGTAACATGCCCAATTTTCTGAGGAACCGCCAAACTGATTTCCAGAGCGGTTTTACCATTTTGCAATCCCACCAACAGTGGAGGAGTGTTCCTCTTTCTCCACATCCTCGCCAGCACTTGTTGTCTCTTGAGTTTTTAATCTTAGCCAATCTGACTGGTGTGAGGTGGAATCTCAGGGTTGTTTTGATTTGCATTTCCCTGATGACTAATGATGTTGAACATCTTTTAAGGTGTTTCTCGGCCATCCGAATTTCTTCTGGTGAGAATTCTTTGTTTAGCTCTGTGCCCCATTTTTTGATAGGGTTATTTGGTTCTTTGCGGTCTAACTTCTTGAGTTCTTTGTATATATTGGATATTAGCCCTCTGTCGGATGTGGGGTTGGTGAAGATCTTTTCCCACTTTGTTGGTTGCCGTTTTGTCCTTCTGACAGTGTCCTTTGCTTTGCAGAAACTTTGTAATTTTATGAGGTCCCATTTGTCGATTCTTGATCTTAGAGCATAAGCTATTGGTGTTCTGTTCAGGAACTTTTCCCCTGTGCCCAAGTCCTCCAGGGTCTTCCCAAGTTTCTTTTCTAATAGTTTCAGTGTGTCTGGTTTTATGTGGAGGTCCTTGATCCACTTGGAGTTGATCTTAGTACAAGGAGATAAGAGTGGGTCAATTCGCATTCTTCTGCATGTTGACCTCCAGTTGAACCAGCACCATTTGTTGAAAAGGCTATCTTTTTTCCACCGGATGGTTGTGGCTCCTTTATCAAAGATCAAGTGACCATAAGTCTGTGGGTTAATTTCTGGGTCTTCAATCCTATTCCATTGATCTACCTGCCTGTTGCTGTACCAATACCATGCAGTTTTTAACACAATTGCTCTGTAGTACTGCTTGAGGTCAGGGATATTGATTCCCCCAGAAGTCCTTTTATTGTTGAGAATAGTTTTAGCTATCCTGGGTTTTTTGTTGCTCCAGATGAATTTGAGAATTGCTCTTTCTAGATCTATGAAGAATTGATTTGGGATTTTGATGGGGATTGCATTGAATCTGTAGATTGCTTTTGGCAAGATGGCCATTTTTACTATATTGATCCTGCCAATCCAGGAGCAAGAAATATTTTTCCATCTCCTGAGGTCTTCTTCGATTTCTTTCTTCAGGGACTTGAAGTTCCTGTCATACAGATCTTTCACTTGTTTGGTTAGAGTTACGCCAAGGTACTTTATGTTGTTTGTGGCTATTGTGAAGGGTGTTATTTCCCTAACTTCTTTCTCAGCCTGCTTGTCCTTTGAGTACAAGAAGGCTACTGATTTGCTTGAGTTAATTTTATAACCAGCCACGTTGCTGAAGTTGTTTATCAGCTGTAGAAGTTCTCTGGTGGAGTTTTTTGGATCGCTTAAGTAGACTATCATATCATCTGCAAATAATGATACTTTGACTTCTTCCTTTCCAATTTGTATCCCTTTGACTTCCTTATGTTGTCTGATTGCTCTCGCTAGAACTTCAAGTACTATATTGAAAAGATATGGAGAGAGAGGACAGCCTTGTCTAGTCCCTGATTTTAGTGGAATTGCTTCAAGTTTCTCTCCATTTATTTTGATGTTGGCTACTGGTTTGCTGTAGATTGCTTTTACTATGTTTAGGTATGGGCCTTGAATTCCTGCTCTTTCCAAGACTTTTAGCATGAAAGGATGCTGAATTTTGTCAAATGCTTTTTCAGCATCTAATGAGATGACCATGTGGTTTTTTTCTTTTAGTTTGTTTATGTAGTGGATTACATTGATGGATTTCCGTATATTGAACCATCCCTGCATTCCTGGAATGAAGCCTACTTGATCATGGTGAATGATCGTTTTGATATGCTCTTGGATTCGGTTGGCAAGGATTTTATTTAGTATTTTTGCATCTATATTCATAAGAGAAATTGGCCTGTAGTTCTCTTTCTTTGTTGGATCTTTTTGTGGTTTAGGTATCAGCGTAATTGTGGTTTCGAAGAATGAGTTGGGCAGTGTCCCTTCTGTCTCTATTTTGTGGAATAGTTTGAAGAGTATTGGTGTTAAGTCTTCTTTGAAGGTCTGGTAGAATTCTGCACTAAAACCATCTGGTCCCGTACTTTTTTTGGTTGGGAGGCTTTCTATAACCCCTTCTATTTCTTTAAGGGTTATGGGACTGTTTAGCTGGTCTACTTGATGCTGATTTAATTTTGGTATTTGGTATCTGTCTAGGAAATTGTCCATTTCCTCCAGATTCTCCAGTTGTTTTGAGTATAGGCCTTTGTAGTAGGATCTGATGATCTTTTGAATTTCCTCTGTTTCTGTTGTTATATCCCCCTTTTCATTTTTAATTTTGTTAATTTGGATACTATCTCTGTGCCCTTTGGTTAGTCTAGCTAAGGGCTTATCTATCTTGTTGATTTTCTCGAAGAACCAGCTCTTGGTTTTGTTGATTCTTTGTATGGTTCTCTTTGTTTCTGCTTGATTGATTTCAGCCCTTAGTTTGATGATTTCCTCTCTTCTACTCCTCCTGGGTGAGTTAGCTTCTTTTTGTTCCAGCGCCTTCAGGTGTGCTGTTAAGTTGCTAGTGTATGCTCTTTCCAGTTTCTTTTTGGAGGCACTCAGGGCTATGAGTTTTCCTCTTAGCACTGCTTTCATTGTATCCCAGAGATTTGGGTAGGTCGTACCTTCACTTTCATTGAAGTCTAAAAAGTCTTTGATTTCTTTCTTTATTTCTTCCTTGACCAGGGTGTCATTGAGTAGAGTATTGTTCAGTTTCCATGTGTATGTGGGCTTTCTGTAGTTCTTCTTGCTATTGAAGACCACTTTTACTCCATAGTGATCCGATAGGAGACATGGGATTAGTTCGGTCTTCTTGTATTTGTTGAGGTCTGTCTTGTGACCAATTATATGATCAATTTTTGAGAAGGTACCGTGCGGTGCTGAGAAAAAGGTATACTCTTTTGTTTTAGGATGGAATGTTCTATATATATCTGTTAAATCCAATTGGTCCAAAGCTTCAATTAGTTTCACTGTGTCCCTGTTTAGTTTCTGCTTTCCTGATCGGTCCATTGAGGAGAGTGGAGTGTTGAAGTCACCTACAATCATTGTGTTAGGTGCGATGTGTGCTTTAAGCTTTAGTAAAGTTTCTTTTACGAATGAGGGTGCCCTCAGAGTGTGTAATCTTTGGTATATCATACCAAAAGATACCAAGTGGACATATACTCTTCTGTCTTTACCTAAATACTTGTTGGTTATCAAAACCAAGTTGTTCATATTAACTAAAATGCAAGTATTTCTTTCTGAATGAAACTGATTTTTCTTTGTCTCTGCCCTGCATACCAGTTTGTGTTTGGAGAAAAGCCTTTCTAGACCTAATTTTGTGTCTAACCTTTAAACATCTCACCTACTTGAACTAGCACCTTCATGCCAGAGTGCTTTGAGGTCTGCATCCTAAAGGTCAAATTGGACACCAACGCAGTCCAACACTCAGTGGCTGATCAAACAAGCAGACTGCTTTCCTCGCTCAGCCCTGCAATTGAGTGGAGGAGTTTTCTTGATTAGAACACTTCCTGAATCTGTCAGGTGGGGCCTTTACAAAGTCAGGTTTCTGATTACATCTTGCAATAATTAAATGCCTGATTTAAATATGGTTCTGCTTTATATTTTAGGATAAATTTCAAAGAGCAGGTTTGAGGAGTATATTTTTCATTTAATCTGAGGAAGACTTTATTTAAAGACATACTTCAACAATACTTAGTTCTCCTTGCCCAAGAGGGGACCTGAGGGTCCAACAATCTGAGAACCTCAAATTCTTTAAAGCTTCTGAAAAAATGGAGATATGTGACAGAAGACATCGTGAGTTACAGGCTAGAGATTGGGAGGTGACTCAGTCGATGAAGTTACAGGCTAGAGATTGGGAGGTGACTCAGTCAATGAAGTTCTTGGCACATAAGCACAAGGCATGGTCAACCATGGCATGCAAATCAAAAGTTCTGTGTTGAAGTTTTGTCTGTTTCCTTCCAGGCCCATGCTCCCAGAAATAAGACTCAGACTCAAATATATTTACAAATACTTTAGCCATATAGCTAGGCTCTTCTCTGACTAGATTATAACTTAAATAACCCATTTATTCTAACCTACACTCTGCCATGCGGCTGGTTACCTGTGTTCTGGTACCGTGTGTTCATCCCATCTTCCCTGGTGAATGTCTCCATGACTTGCTTTATCCTAGATTCTGCCTTTGGCATGTCCCACCTTCTATTCTACTCCTTCCTATAGGCCAGAGGTCTTTTAATTGACAGGTGACACATCCATACAATATACAAAACAGCCTCTCTACAGATCATCACAGTGGTACATTTGCAAGTAAAGTGCTGAAGAGATAGAGGTAGGAAAAAAAGCGAGGCTCCTTACCCAGCCAGTCCTAGACCCATGTCCCAGTCAGAGATCCTCTTTCAAAAATTAAGGTAGAAAACTCTTGAGGAGCAATACCTAAGGGGGATCTCTGGCCTCAATACTCACAAGCACATGAGTCCGCCTACACCCCCCCCCACACACACGCACACGCACATGCACACGCACATGCACACGCACATGCACACATGTCAGAGAGAGATTTGTTCTGTGTCATACAATAAGCTAAAAGATAAATGGCAGATAGATAACTACAGATATAGAGATATGTGGCTATTATTTTACTTACACACCATAACTAGGACATTGTGTATTAATTTGAACTGGAAGAAGTTGAATCACAGATGTTTTAAATGATTCACTCATATCTATGCAGCTGGAATGGGTTGGTGATTTCAGATTCAAACCCTGTCACTTTGAAGACAGAGTCATAAACCACCCATACATGCAGAAGATCACAGTGTTTCCTTTCCACATGGTAAATCACATCCACCTAAACCCATGCCTAGAGCACAAAGTCTTTTTACAGGGCTCATATGTGAACTCTGAAACACTCTGGGGACTTCCACCACTCCTTACCTTCCAGACTCTGGCACAATTGGTGATAATGATATCCATCAAATACGCTGCCAAGCATAAACCACAGGTCTCAGCACTGAATCAGGCAGCAGTACTTCTTTGTAATCATTGACAACAAACTGAGACAGGAACCACTTTATAGGTTGCTACTGTATGGCATAACTCTCAGACCCTGAAAGAATTCCATCCCATATAAATAGATGCCATGGAGATTTGGATGAAAATGGCCCCAAAGGTTCATATTTTTGAATGTTGGTCTTCAGTTAGTGGAACTGTTTAGGAAAAATTAGGGGTGTGTGGCTTTGTTGAAGAAGACTTGTGAGTGGGCATGGGCTTTACGGGTTCAAAGTCTATACCCGATGGCCTCCTGATCATGGCTTCCTCTCTGCCTGCACATTGTGGTAGATATGAACTCTCAAGTCCTGCTCCAGAGCCATGCCTGCCTGTCTGCTGCCACACTCTCAGGCTTGATGATCATGTAAACACTTGAAACTATACAACCCCGGTCAAACACTTCCATTTGTAAGCTGCCTTAATCAGTGTTTCTTTTTTTTTATTAGATATTTTCTTTATTTACATTTCAAATGTTACCACCTTTCCTCATTTCCCCTCTGAAAAACCCCCTATGCCATCCGCCCTCATCCTGCTCACCAACCCACCCACTCCCTCTTCCCTGTCCTTGCATTCCCCTACAATGGGACATCCATCAAGCCTTCACAGGACCAAGGGTCTCACATCTCATTGATGTCTGACATGACCATCCTCTGCTACATATGTGGATGGAGTCATGGGTCCCTCCATGTGTACTCTTTGGTTGTTGGTTTAGTCCCTGGAAGCTCTGGGGGGGCGGGGGACTGGGGTACCATTCCTCCTATGGGGCTGCAAACCCCTTCAGCTCCTTGGGTCCTTTCTCTAGCTCCTCCATTTGGGCACTTTGTGCTCAGTCCAATGGTTAACTGAGAGCACCCACCTCTATGTTTGTCAGGCACTGGCAGAGCTTCTCAGGAGACAGCTATATCAGACTCCTGTCAGCAAGCACTTGTTGACATCCACAATAGTGTCTGAGTTTGGCAACTGTCTATGGTATGGATCCCCAGGTGAGGCAGTCTCTGGATGGCCTTTCCTTCAGTCTCTGTATCTCCAAAGTGAATACACTTTGTTTCTGTATCTCCTCCCATGGGTATTGTTTTCCCTCTCTAAGAAGGACCAAAGTATCCATACTTTGGTTTTCCTTGAGCTTCATGTGGTCTGTGAATGATATCTTGGATATTCAAAGATTCTGGGCTAATATCCACTTATCAGTGAGTGCATACCATGTGTGTTCTTTTGTGATTGGGTTACCTCACTCAGGATGATATTTTCTACTTCCATCCATTTGCCTAAGAATTTCATGAATTTATTGTTTTTAATAGCTGAATAGTACTCCATCGTGTAAATGTACCACATTTTCTGTATCCATTTATCTGTTGAAGGGCATCTGGGTTCTTTCCAGTTTCTGGCTATTATAAATAAGGCTGCTATAAACATAATGGAGCATGTATTTTTGTTATATGTTGGAGAATCTTTTGGCTATATGCCCAGAAGTGGTATATCTGGGTACAATTTTCTGAGAAACTGCCAGACTGATCTCCACAGTGGTTGTACCAGCTTTCAATCCCACCAACAATGGAGGAATGTTCCTCTCTCTCCACATCATTGCTAGCATCTGCTGTCACCTGAGTTTTTGATCTTAGCCATTCTGACTGGTGTGAGGTGGAATCTCGGGGTTGTTTTGATTTTTATTTCCCTGATGACTAAGGATGTTGAACATTTCTTTAGGTGCTTCTCAGACATTTGGTTTTCCTCAGTTGAGAATTCTTTGTTTAGCTCTGTAAAGCAGTGACTGAGACAAAAGCTGATACCAGAGATCGGTCTTTTGCTGCAATAGCCCTGATCATGCCATTTGTTGCAGAAATGTGAAAACCCTTGGGACATTTGACTATGAACTCAATTGAACATTGTAAGGGCTTACTTAAGTGGCCATCCTATTAAGAGCTTGGAGGACAGTAATACTGACACAGGGTGGACTGTGCAGGTCCAGCTCAAGAGGATCCAGAGGAAAACGACAGTGACTACATACAAACCATTCTCGTGATATTTGGCGAAGTGTGTGGATTCCTTTTGCCTTTGATCCAAGAAGTAAAACCGGAGAGTTTTGGATTAGTGATACTGGAAGTGGAGATTTCAAGACAGCTTAGTACTGGCTGCGTCACATGGTTATCAATGATCATTCTTATGCAAACCTACAATGAGAAAAGATTAGCAGGGCAAAATAAAATACAAAATTCACAGTTTAGGAAGAAAAAGAGAAGCTAGAACCGTACTGTTGAAGCCAAGGCCTATGCTCCAGGGAGATGAGAAGTTTAAGAAAAGCCATATGCTGATGGAATAAAGGGAGGGTAACCTCAGGGAAAGACTCCACTCAGCTAAGCTCTAACTTGGGGAAAGAAAACAAAGCTTATGGTTCAGTCAGTTAAAGGTTATACAACTATAAATCATGAAGGTGGTATTTCAGCCCAAACAGGCTTCAGAAATTAGCAGCAGTATTGGTTACATACTCCTAGTCAGGAAAGATACAAGAAAGGCTCGTGGAGTCTTCCTGCATGGTTAAGGAAAGCTATTTGAAGCCAGGTATGTGCCACAGATATCACTGCATGGAGACCCAGAAAGGCCATCGTGTGGAACTGTGAAGGTAAAATCTAGATTGCATTGGACACCCCAAGGTACTGAAGATTCTAGAACCCTGAGAGATGCAGAATGGTCACGCAGCTCAGGAAAATTAAGTGTGGTACAGTAAACAAAGCTGGAAGGAGTGGGAGATATAAAAAGCCATCTAATAAGCCCTTTGCCATCAGGAATAAAGATGCAGGATTTGGAGTTTGCCCTGCTGATCTTTGGCCTTGCTTTAGTTCAGTATTTCTTCACTATGCCCCTTTCCTCCCACTTAGAATGGTAACAAATATTGTATTTTGGAAGTATTAAATTTTGGTTGGTTTTTTTTTTTTATTTTACAAGCTGTTACAGTTAAGAAATTTCCCTTAGTCTCTCTCTTTCTCTTTCTCTTTCTCTTTCTCTTTCTCTTTCTCTTTCTCTTTCTCTTTCTCTTTCTCTTTCTCTTTCTCTTTCTCTCTCTCTCTCTCTCTCTCTCTCTCTCCCTCTCTCTCTCTCTCTTGGATATTTTCTTTATTTACATGTCATATAATTTCCCCTTTCCCGGTTCCTCCCTATCCCATCCCATGTCCCCTGCTTCTATGAGGGTCTTCCTCCACCCATCCACCCACTCCCGCCTCTCTGCCCTCGAATTCCCCTACACTGGGGCATCAATTCTACACAGGATGGAAACCGTGCTGAGACTGTGAAAGACTATGGGGACTTTTGAAATTAAACTGAATGCATTTTGTATTATTTTGGCCTATGGGGGCCAGGGGAGTAGAATATGGTGGTTTGAATGATAATGGCCCCTGTCTTATTCAGGGTGAAAAGACACCATAGCCATGGCAATGATTATAAAAGGAAACATTTAATTGATGTTATCTTACATTTAATTGATGTTGAGGTGCACAGTTTTAGCCCATTATTATATCAGGATGCATGGCAATACACAGACAGACATGGTGCTTGAGAAGGAGCAGAGAGTGCTCTATCCATATCAACAGGCAACAGGAAGATAGAGTGAGCCGCTTCTGAAACCTCAGAGCCCCACCCCGCCCCCAGGAATAATCTTCCTGTAACAAGGTCTCATGTCCTAATCCTCTCATATATGGCCTATGAGCCTATGGGTGGGGGGCAGGCTTCTTCATTCAAACCACCAGAGACCCCAGAGGCTCAGATCTTTGGATGCTTGGCTCACAGTTAGTGAAACTATTTGGGAAGGATTAAGGACTTTTAGCTTTGTTAGAGTAGGTGTGGCACTGTTGGAAGAGATATATCACTTAGGGTAGGCTTTGAGTTTTCAAAAGTCCATATCAGGCCCAGTCTCTCTCTCTCTCTCTCTCTCTTCCTTTTGCAATCTATGATTTATGGATCAGATATGAACTTTCAGCACACATGTTCCTTGCCTCGGTGGCCATGAACCATCTGAAATTTTCTGCAGTACTTTAATTAAAATATTTCTTTTATAACTTTTATAAGTTGCCTTGGTTGTGATGTTTCATCACAGTGAAAGAACAGTGACTAAGACAGATAGTGACTGTTCACCACATATGGACCTCTGGAGGACTCATCATTACACTCAATTCTTCCTCAATGCCCTTCAGTCTTCCACAATAAAAACTATTGAGGCCATTAGCAACTATTGAGAATTATAATCTCACCCAACTTTAAAGAATGATCTACAGTGCACACACACACTCCTAAGTTCTTAGCTCACTATCAAAATCTGTCAGCATAACTTCTTTCATAGAATTTCACTCACATGAGCTAATTCATTTTCCTTCATTCTCTTCCTGGTTTTTAAAACATTGACATTTAAATTCATAAAAACACTCTAATAAGTATTTTAGGATCATTTTTATCTTTTTATCTCCCATGTTAATTAATATTTTGATATTAATGTTTGATAATTTTGAGCTTTATCAGTAAACTACTCCGTAAACATACAGATACAAGGCAGCAAATACAGACAATATAACTATCTCAATGGTGGCATCTATAAATTATCACAACAGTAGCTAGCATATGTTTCAGAACTACTCTGTATCAGACATTGTTCTAATTCATTTTGCATTAAATCTTCATGTCCAAAACTACCCTGGGATATATCATCATCATTTTTAGCAGCTAATGGGAAGAGTCCCAGAAGAGTTAAGAATCTTCCCAGCAGATACACCACAGCTGGCTGACAGAAATATAGTTTAAATTGGGACAGTCAGACTTGAGAGCCCATGTTATTAAGCATAATGTTTACATATTTCTTACAGAAAATTCCTTTCTAAAAGGTAAGTCATCAGAGCAAAATCTCCATTGTAATAGGTTTTTATAAGCCAAGAAATAATGGTTCATTAACTACATTTTAATTGTAATTTTTATTTGCTCAAATTTTATTTATAACAGAATTATCGCGTATCTTCACCACAGATAATCAACTTTCATAGCAAAATTTGAGGCCAATCTACAGAGAATCTATTGTGCTAAATGATGTTCGGTTTTTTAGACAATAACACAAGTGGGATCACTGCAATATAAGTTCTGATCAGGTTGTAGTTTTATATGGAGTCACATATAGATTTTATGGGAAGAGTCATAGATTTTATAGGAAGAGTCATATAGCTACATATTACAACATTATAAATAGAGAGGAGAAAATATGTGTTTGGGTCTGTTTGCCCATGTGTCCATGTCCCTGTTCGTGTGTGTGTGTGTGTGTGTGTGTGTGTGTGTGTGTGTGTTTATGCAGAAGTAACTCAGATGGTAATGTACCAGAGGAAATCATGACAGTCAGATCCATCCCCCGGCACAGGAGCTGAGTCTCAAGCAGCCTAAATAAATTAACATAACTGCACTGTCTTTGCCACTGGTTAGTTTACAAGTGACATTTAGCACAATTATAACCAATGAGACAAGTTGGGAAAAGAATTGTGCACGCTTCCAGCAAAGTTTTTCTTGTTCCACTAAATTAACTGACCCAGAAACCATGAGCCATGAAACCTGCAGATAGGTTAATATGTGAGATAAATCTTTTCCTGTTCCTTTGGACAGTTTGATTATACCACATATTATTTAGACAATTTAACTTCCCTTTTATGTGGTGAGCCCAAGAAAGATGATAAACTCTAACACCTGACTTTCACTTCTGCTGACATCTTTTGAAGTCAAGACAGGAAAACTTATCAAAGACATAGTCATTGTATTTTCAGCACATTATGAGCAGATGCAATAAGATTTATTTATTCAAAGGATTTGCTTCACCCTGGCATGGTGGTGCATGTCTATAATAATCTCAGCTTTCAGAACTCTTTAGGGAGAGGCAGCTGTCCTCAACTACACAGTAAATACAAGAACACCCTGAGCAAAATGACACTGCTTCAAAATAAAATTAAAAATAAATTTGGCCATAGTATTGCTAATGTACAGTTTTTATGTTTTGTTTTGTTTGGGGGATTTGTTTGGTTTTGGTTTCCAAGACTGGGTTTCACTGTGTAACCCTAGCTCTGCTAGAGCACATTCTCCAGACCTGGCTGGTCTCACACGCAGAGAGATCCACCTATCTCTGCCTCTCAAGAACTGAGGTTAGAGGCATGTACCTTCACCACCCAGCCATATGGTATTCTTTTTTTTTAATTAGATGTATTCTTTATTTGCATTTTAAACGTTGTCCCCTTTCCTGGTTTTTCCATCAAAAACTCCCCAACCCATCTCCCCTTTCCCTGCTCACCAATCCATGCACTCCAGCTTCCCTGGCATTCCCCTGAACTGGGGCATCCAGCCTTCTCAGGACCAACTGCCTCGCCTCCATTTGATGTCCAACAAGGCTATCCTCTGCTGCAAATGCATCTTAGGGTCATTTTGATTTGCATTTCCCTGAGGACTAAGGATATTGAGTTTTTCTTTAAGTGCTTCTTGGTTATTCTCTGTTGAGAATTATCTGTTTAGCTCTGTGCCCATTTTTAAAATCATTTTTTTTGTTTTTTTGTTTGTTTGTTTTTGTTTTTATTTTTATTTTTGTTTTTGAGTCTTACTTTCTTACTTCTTGATGAACTACAAAGGACCTAGCTATACCACACCTGAGCATAACCCCAAAGGATACTATATCATATCAAAGAGATATTGCACATTCATTTTTACTGCTATTCTACTCACAGTGCCAAAAATGTGATCTCTACATGTCCATAAAAGGATGAGGAGGTGATTAAAATGTATCATATAAAGACAATTGAATATTATTCAGACATAAACAAAAATGAAAATCTGAATTTTGTAGGAAAATGGATATAACTGAAAAACATGGCTCTGACTCAGAAAGAAACAAAGCTTGTTCCCTCTCACGCTGATCTTAACATTCTGATAATTTTTTTATTTTCTATATTCTTTGTTTACATTCCAAAGGCTTTCCCCTTTCCCAGTCCCCCCCACACACCATATGTCCCATAAGTCCTCTTCCCTCCGCCCATTCCCCAGTCACCCCCTCCCCCCACCATTTCTCTGTTCTGATACTCTCCTACAAAACTGGATCCAGTCTTTTCAGGACCAGGGTCATCTCCTTCCTTCTTCTTGGGAATCTTTTGGTTTGCTAATTGTGCCTTGAGTATTCAGAGCTTCTGGGCTCATTAGATCTGTATGACAGGAAATTCAAGTCCTTGAAGAAAGAAATGGATGAAGACCTCAGAAGATGGAAAAATATTTCATGCTCTTGGATTCGCAGGATCAATATAGTAAAAATGGTCATCTTGCCAAAAGCAATCTACAGATTCAATGCAATCCCCATCAAAATCCCAAATCAATTCTTCATAGATCTAGAAAAAGCAATTCTCAAATTCATCTGGAGTAACAATAAACCCAGCATATCTAAAACTATTCTCAACAATAAAAAGACTTCTGGGGGAATCAATATTCCTGACCTCAAGCAGTACTACAGAGCAATTGTGTTAAAAACTGCATGGTATTGGTACAGCAACAGGCAAGTAGATCAATGGAATAGAATTGAAGACCCAGAAATGAACCCACAGAGTTATGGTCACTTGATCTTTGATAGAGGAGCTACAACCATCCAGTGGGAAAAAAAGATAGCTTTTTCAACAAATGGTGCTGGTTCAACTGGAGGTCAACATGCAGAAGAATGCAAATTGACCCACTCTTATCTCCCTTGTACTAAGATCAACTCCAAGTGGATCAAGGACCTCCACATAAAAACAGACACACTGAAACTAATAGAAAAGAAACACGGGAAGACCCTAGAGGACATGGGCACAGGGGGAAAGTTCCTGAACAGAACACCAATAACTTATGCTCTAAGATCAAGAATTGACAAATGAGACCTCATAAAATTACAAAGTTTCTGTAAGACAAAGGATACCATCAGAAGGACAAAATGGGAACCAACGAATTGGGAAAAGATCTTCACCAACCCCACATCCGACAGAGGGCTAATATCCAATATATACAAAGAACTCAAGAAGTTAGACCCCAAAGAACCAAATAACCCTATTAAAAATGGGGTACAGAGCTAAACAAAGAATTTTCACCTGAAGAAATTTGGATGGCTGAGAAGCACCTTAAGAGGTGTTCAACATCATTAGTCCTCAGGGAAATGCAAATCAAAACAACCCTGAGATTCCACCTCAGGAATCTGGTGGGAGTGCAAGATGGTACAACAGATCTGGAAATCAGTCTGGCAGTTCCTTAGAAAATTGGGCATGACACTTCCACTCCTGGACATATACCCAGAGGAATTCCCCTGCATGCAATAAAGACACATGCCCCACTATGTTCATAGCAGCCTTATTTATATTAACCCGAAGTTGGAAAGAGCCCAGATGTCCCTCAAAGGAGGAATGGATACAGAAAATGTGGTATATTTATACAATGGAATACTACTCAGCAATTAAAAATAATGAATCCATGCAATTTGTAGACAAATGGTTGGATCTGGAAAATATCATCTTAAGTGAGTTAACCCAGTCACAAAAGAATACACATGAAATGCAATCACTGATAAGTGGATATCCTGATCATTTTTATGTGCATTTGTGTGAGGATGAGCAAAAACAGAGTCCAGAAAATTTTTTTAAAAATCTCTATGGCAGGTGAAAAGGAGGTTGTAAGAGTCAGGGATGAAGTAAGAAATAGGATATGAGTGATATGAAATGAGAGGAGATACCAGGGGTAAAATGGTGTAGAGTAACAGGAGACAGGAGAATGGGGAATAGAGAGATGGGTGAGGCATCAGCTAGAGCTCAGTATGCATGTAAATTTCATAAAGCAATGTGTTAATTTATGTTAATTCATGTTAATTTAAAGATAAAACAAATATCAATTGTAGTATGAATGGAAACATTTTTTAAAGTATCTAAAGTATTTTTCTCACTTTTTAAATGTTTTTTATTTTTATATTTTATTAGATATTTGCTTTATTTACATTTCAAATGGTATCCCCTTTCCGAATTACCCCTCCAAAAACCCCTGTCTCATCCTGACAATGAGAATGAGACAATTTCCTGACTTGCATTCTCCTATTCTAGGGAATTGAGACTTCACAGAACCAATGGCTTCTTCTCTCATTGAGGTCTGAAATGGCCATCTTCTGCTACATATGTAGATGGAGCCATGGGTCCCTCCATGTGTACTCTTTGGTGGTTGGTTGTTTAGTCCCTGGGAGGTCTGGGTGTATTGGTTGGTACATATTATTGTTCATAAGGGAAACTGGTCTAAAGTTCTCTCTTTGCTGGGTATATGTATCAGAGTAATTGTGGCTTCATAGAATGAATTAGGTAGTGTTCCTTCTGTTCCTATTTTGTAGAATAGTTTAAAGAGTATTAGTGTTAAGTCTTCTTTGAATGTCTGATAGAACTCTGCCTTAAACCCATCTGGTCCTGGGCTTTTTTTTTTTTTTTTTTTTTTTTGGTTGGGACACTATTAATGACTGCTTCTATTTCTTTTTCTTTTCTTTTCTTTTCTTTTCTTTTCTTTTCTTTTCTTTCCTTTTCTTTTCTTTTCCTTTTAATTGAATATCATCTTCATTTACATTGCCAATGGTAAAACCTTTCCCAATCTCCCGCCTCCCCAAACACCCCCAACCCCTACTCCCACCCTCTACCTCCATATATATGCCCCTCTACAAGACACACTCCCACCCTCTTGATTTCCCTTTTTTTGGGGCCTCTATTGAGACTTTACCTGACCAAGGACCATTCCTCCCACTGAGGCCCAACAAGGCCTTCCTCTGCCACATTTTTGACTGGAACCATGTGTATCCCTTGGTAGATGGTTCAGTCCCTAGGAGTCTTGGGGCATCTGGGTGGCCAAAGTCATTGTTCTTCCCATGGGGCTGTAAACCCTTTCAGCTCCTCCAGATCACTCTCCAGATCCTCCATTGGGGCCCCATGCCCAGTCCAATAGTTGGTTGCTAGTTTCTGCCTCTGTATTTGTAGGGCTCTGGCAGGGCCCCACCGGAGACAACCATGGCATGCTCCTTTTGGTATATGCTTCATGTCGTAGTGTCTGGGTTTGGTGACTGTTTAAAGGATGAATACCCAGGTAGTGCAGTCTCTGGGTGGCCTTTACTTCAGTCTCTGCTCCAGACCATATTGCTCCTGTGAGTACTATGTTCCCTTTCTCAGAGGAACCAAAGCACCTTCACTTAAATCCTCCTTCTTCTTGAGTTTCCTGTGCTGGGCACATTGTAACTTGTTTATTTTGAGCTTTTGGACTAGCATTCGCTTATTAGTGAGTGCATGCTATGTGCATTCTTTTGTGACTATGTTACCACGCTCAGGATGACACTTCCTAGTTCCATCCATTTGCCTAAAAATTTCATGATTTCATTGTTTTTGACAGCTGAATAGCACTCCATTGTGTGTGTGTGTGTGTGTGTATACATATATATATGTGTATATACACACACATATATATATACATATATATGTGTGTGTGTATATATATACATATATATATCACAGTTTCTATATCCATTCCTCTGTTGAGGGACATCTGGGTTCTTTCCAGCTTCTGGATATTATAAATAAGGCAGCTATGAACATAGTGGAGCATGTGTCCTTATTGTATGCTGAGGAATCCTCTGGGTATATGCCCAGAAGTAGTATAACATGGTCCTCTGGAAGTGTCATGCCCAGTTTTCTGAGGAACCACCAGACTGATTTCCAGAGTGGTTGTACCAGCTTGCAATCCCACCAGCAGTGGAGGAGTGTTCCTCTTTCTCCACATCCTCGCTGACACCTGCTGTCTCCTGAGTTTTTAATCTTAGTCATTCTGACTGGTGTAAGGTGGAATCTCAGTGTTGTTTTGATTTGCATTTCCTTGACAACTAAGGATGCTGAACATTTCTTTAGATGCTTTAGAGCCTTTTGAGTTTCCTCAGTTAATTCCTTGTTTAGCTCTGTGCCCCATTTTTTAATAGGGTTATTTGATTCTCTGGAGACTAACTTCTTGAGTTCTTTGTATTCATTGGATATTAGCACTCTATTGGATGGAGGGTTAGAAAAGATCTTTTCCAAATTTGTTGTTTGCCATTTTGTTCTATTGACCATGTCCTTTGCCTTACATAAGCTTTGCAGTTTTATGAGGTCGCATTTGTCGATTCTTGTTCTTAGAGCATAAGCCATTGGTGTTCTGTACAGGAACATTTCCCCTGTGCCCATGTGTTCAAGATTCGTCCCCACTTTCTCCTCTATAAGCTCCAGTGTGTCTGGTTTTATGTGTAGATTCTTGATCTACTTGAACTTGAGCTTTGTACAAGGAGATAAAACAAATATCAATTGTATTATGGATGGAAACATTTTTAAAATATATTTTTAATTTTTGAGACTATAATCTAATTACATCATTCTTCCTTTCCTTTCCTCCCTCTAAATTCTATCACAAACTCTTACCTTGTTCTACTTAAAATCTATGATACATATACATTACTAAATAATAACTACAAATGTCTCAGTCTATATGGTGTTACTTGCATATATATTTTCAGGGCTTACTATTTGGTTTTGGATAAACAATTGGTAAGTTCCTTCCTGGGGGAAGTCTATGTCTCATTCTTTCAGTGTTCCTCAGTTTCCTGTGAAGATAAGAAAAGACTTGATAAGGGGTAAAGGGAAAAACTTCAACCCTTGACAAAGAAAATATTTTTAATCCATATATTAAAAATGCCTAGTGTTTTTGTATTTTCTAATTGGTCCCGTTAAAAAGAAATAAACCATCAATTTTTAAGTGTATAAAAACAATTTTATCTTATAGTAATATACAACAAGTTGCAGCTGGAAGAATACCAGATAGAATAAGGATGGACATCATGAAGGTGATTAAACATCCATGACTAGGGACCTTAGCTAGCCCAGAAAGGCTTAAGGACCTCAAGAAATCCATCCAGTGCCTTTGGACATTAGATTCTTCCTAAATAAAATAGAAAATTTCAAATATGTGATTCTTAGACTCCATTCTAGATCACCTAAGTTGTGATTCTATATCTCAAGGCTACAAAAATGTGCTCCTTAAAAATATTTGTGTAAATCAAATAAGTTAAAAAAATTTAAATTAAAAGTGTGTGTGTGTGTGTGTGTGTACACAAATTTGTAAAATACATCCTTTATTTCAATGTAAATATTTTACACAAAATGAAAATTGGTAGATTTCCATCACTCTATACCTAATCTCTTCTAGTAATCCCTAAATTACTTTGATACATTTGTAAGTTAGGAAGCAATATTCATACAACATTTATAAGATAAAGTTCCTGTTGTAACCAAATGCCTTCCCCTGTTCTCCAGCCATACGGAAAAGTTGATCTTATTTAATAGTAATTTTGCTCTTGGCTGTGACAGGTCCTTACACTTTTCTTGATTACCTTGACAGTTCTGAGAAGTACTGGCCAGGTATTTTGTAGAGCTTATTGTTAGTTACTTATTAGTTAAATAATTATTAATTAATTAATAATATTTTTCCTCATATTGTTTCAGGAATAGACAGGAACTATTAGCTTTGGGAATGAAGAACATGAGATAAACTCACACTCAGGGCAAACACTGTTGTCATGACAAATATGGAGCTGTCCTGGTTGGCCTGGCTAATGTCATTAGACTTGAGTGTGTTTCTATTAAAATTTATTTGGTTCCTTCTGTACATCAGGTACAGAAAATACATTCAGGCTGGGTGCTGAATGAACTTTGATTCACAGAGCACACAGCTAAGTAAGTATATTTACAAATAATCTGGCTCTCTATGTAACCCAGGAGCCTCTCACTAAAACTGGTGAGACACTTAGGTAGCACGTTTAATACAAACATAAGTGATAGGCAGGACAAACCTTGATAAAGAGATTTTCAGGGGATTTTTAAGATGGCAGGGCTAGGATAGCCTGAACTAATAAGGCAGACATGAGAGTGAGGAGAACCTTAGCATTCTACTCTTAAACTTTTGAACTTTTAATTGCTCTCTTCCTGAATGCTGGGCCCCTGTTTGCCCTTTTTAGGACTATTTACTTTAGAAAGTACACAAGTGTCAATACTATTTCAGATTCTTTGAAATGTAAATCTTTGCAGTCCAGAAAAGCCTTTCTTCAGGTCCTGGGAGCCAGCCTTGTGAGTACTCTTCTGGAAGGTTCTCATGGCTCCTTGAGGCTGAAGCACACTGGGACTCTGAAGTCAAGAACACATCATGACCTAGAGGAGATGCTTCTTCACTCTCCTGCATTTTGTTTCATCTCTCCCTTACTGTAGCATTCTTGAATAAGGGCTTGGTTGCCCATTTACCTAATCTTTAGCAAACCTCCTTCTATATGGTTGAGGCAGTATTAAGACCACTCAAGTTTTCATAGACTGTATTTAGAATGCAGACCCCAACCTGCACATGACGGGAGCTGATACAACAACTGGGACAACAATTGTCTTATTAAGAGAATGTCTGCCCTTTGCTTTGGATACTAGCATGCTGGCTATTTTTATAAAAATTTTATACATTGAGAGTCAAAGACTCTGTAATGAATAGAAAAGCCAAATCTCCAAAACAGAATCACACAAGCAAGAGGAGTGATGGGTCTGCTGACTGAGTAGCTGGCATGCAGAGTATAGTTTACAGAAGACCTGAGTGCCCTGTATTTCTACTCTGTCCTCCACACTCCACTCCTTTGAAGCAAAGATGACTGTACTCATGATTGCTTTCAAACATGGAAGTGAAAAGACCAAAAGACTTGGGAATAAAATTTTCAATTCCTCAGGAAGCATACAGGGCACTCAGAAGGAGCCTCTGACAATGGGCCTTTAGTCAATGATGGCCCTGACTTAGGGAGAATAAGTCTAGAACTGAGTCAACTCCTGGAGCACCTAGCTGGAGGAGATGACAAGGCCAGAACTAAACTGGTTTCTAGAATTCTTTAAGGTCTCAACAAATATAATGAAACTAACTTAGCAACCAATCAAAATTGTACTAATGTCACTGCTTTGTCCCTACCAATCATAGAAGTTACCTGATCATTCTGGAAAATTTCCCTAGTACTGCATAAAAGGAGACCTGCAAGCTCCTCTGATCAGTTGGCATTTTGGGAGTATAGCCAAGGTCTGAGTTAGCTAGCTGTGGGAGCTGAGTGAGGCTGGGGCCGTTGTTAAGGGGCTGGTGGAGCTAGTCTTGAGAGGCTGAGAGAGCTCGGGCAGAGCTCTTGAGAAGGAGCAATCATGGATAGTAAAATTACAAGCAACAACATATAACAATGTATATGAATCAATGCAGTAGTAAAAGTCAGTAAGCAAATTTGTCAAGCTGGTAGCTTTCCTTAGAACAGAAGGTGGGAGCCATGTGTGAGAGAGATCCCTTTCAGTTTGTCTATTTACTAGTGAGACTATTTTTCTTTCTCAGTGATATCCCCATGAGGGTGCTCCTTCTTTGACAGCTCATTGAGCTATGTTCTATATTACAATACAAGTGTACTTACCAAAAAAAGTACTTTTAGATTCAACCATAATCTTATGCTTAGTCACAGCTAAAAGTTAAAACAACAACAACAACAACAACAACAACAACAACAACAACAAAACCTGTGTTAGGAAGCAGGAAGAGAAAATGAAATTGTAATAAAGAACTACTTTGCACGTCAATAAATTCTCAGTAGAAAATGGATTTATTTTTAACAGTCTATAGTGCAATCAAATTTGTGCTACTTAAAAAAAAATCTCATTCCTGTTTTATTGGTTGTTCCCTTAAACAATTTGAAGTCTATAGGACATAGGGTCTTTGTTTGCCTGCTGGGTTGCTTTTCTACTTTATGGCTAGATCTCACGTTGTTTTCCTTTGCATTCACTGACTGTATTCTCTTACAGTAAATGACTTGTCCTCTGGACCGAAGCAATGCAGGAGGAAATGCTCTCTTGTCCGATCTTTCACATGTTTTATAATTTACATTCTCTAAATGTGTCTTTAAATGTCACACTCTGGCTTGATAGCTTTCAATCTGCAGCCTAAAGTTTCTGTGTTTTCTTAGAGGAAATAACCTTGTCTCCCTGTCAGGAATGAAGTATCACAGAGAAATGTGTATGTAGCCTTTTCGGTTCAGGGAGATTTCTCCCACCTGCTCCTTTAGAGCCTTTAAACCTTGCCAGCTTCCAGCCCTCAAATGATCACGTGATGTTAGAGTGTGCATGTATTTCCTGCCAGCCGCCTCGGTTACAGAAGTTATGCTAAGCTGTTTCCTATCTGGGGAGATCCTACAAATTCACTCTCACTTCAAAGTCCATTTTCATATCTACACGTGTACTGAGCTTCTAGGCACATTTCTGTACCGTTTGTTGACAGAAGAACTTACAGTGTCCTTCAGCTTTCTGTTTTCATGTTTACACTAGGAGATTCTTGTTGTCTCATCCTAAACTATGAAAAGCTGACAATCCATAGCCCCAAAGTAATGCTTGTTGATTAGATACATTCAGCTTGACATACTCTAGAAGAGCCATGCAAAGCAGCAATATAACATGAAAATCAGACTTCCAATAATACAGACCATAACCCTTATGGAGATAAAGCAACACATAATGTCTTTGAAGAACAACCAAACTCCCAACCTGAGACAAATGTCATTCTATAATTGAAGCAAATGAATAGCAGATGGCTGCTCTCTCCACTTAAGGGATGAATCAGTGCTAAGACTCCACCCACTGCACACAGTAACAAGGGCTAAAATCCAACAGAAAAGCCTGCTTAAAGCTGGCATCAGGCAGATCAAGTTTGCACAGCATAATTGGATTCATCTGTTAGGCAACCTCAGATTTCCCCAGTGAGTAATATTATTTGACCTGTCCTTGGTTTAGAATGAAAAACAGGGATGACCCTCTCAGCACTAGATCCCAGGAACAAATGTCTGTAAACAGCATCACAATACTGTTTAAAAAAAGAAGAAGAAATCAATACCAAGTGATTCCAAATTAAAATTAGACTTGGTAGAAAATTGCCATGAAGAAAATGTACTTGCTTAAGAAAAGGGGAGATAGAGAAATGGAAAAGAACGAAAAGGAGGGAAATGCAAAATAGAAATCAGTGAATGAAACGAAGCCTGGTGTGGAGCCACAGGCTTGCAGTCCCAGCCCCCAGGAAGCAAAAGCAAGAGAGTCCCAGCATAGTCAAGGCCAGCCTGGTGGAGACCGCCCGTGCCAGGCTAGCACTGACTACAGAAAGAGGTCCTGTTTCAAAAACCAAACCAAGAAGCAAAAGAACACAAACAACTGGGGAATGAAAAACAGGAGACAAAATGGACAGCAATGAGATCCAAACTGTCCCAAGCCTGAGGAGAACATTGTGGAGCAGAGGGTTGTGCAAGGAGCAGTAGGGTCACATGGGAGAAGTGTCTCTGGGGACAAGGCTGAAGCACTCTTACTTTGTTACAGACCACCTAGTGAAATTGTGTCTAATGTCTACAGGATTAAAATTGGATTTGCAATATACATAAATACAAAACTTCAGTGAGAAAATAGCCACCCCAGTGAAACTTCATTTCAATGAAACAGCAGTTACTCATACACAAGTATACTCTGGTTTTATTTATCACACTGTAACTGTAGTTTCACGGTTTGACTATCACATAAAAAGTGTTCCAAGGATATGACATCTTTTAACTAATAATGAGCAGGGCCAGCAAGATATCTCAGCAAGGTCTAAACATGATGCTTCAAATTCCTGACTTCTGTTGTTAAGGCTCAGGTATGAAGTTGGTATAACCAAGAGAATTGTGATATATGCAATAGTGTGTATGCTAAATCTCTGTGATCAAAGCATCCCCTGCTTTCTAACAAGCCAGTATTCCTTATTACTTATACATAATTGAAAGCAGCAAAGAGTCTAATGTCATAAAGCACAGTCTATGTGCTATGAAAAGAACCTCAAGCACATGTTAGTGTTGGTTATAAACAGCACACTGATGTCTAAAGTAAATGACATGAACAAGAAATTGTACTACATTTTAAATTAAGACAAATGAAGTTTCATCATAGTATGCTTACTAATAAATTGAATTCAATGCAATAAATATGTATGGTGTGTTTAGCATGTGATGTGACGGTTCTAGGGACAAAGAAATGAAAATAAATGCAAAGAAAAATCAGAGATTCAGTATTTCATAATGTAAGGAAGAGCTTTAATTCAGTAATTACATTGTATAGTCTATAATTAGATATTGAGATACAAGATTTCATTGATAAAACCAAGTAAATGGGTAATGTGGAAACAGACATGCCTTTCTTGGGAACTCACACTTCAATCTGTAGATGTTTACAAGGCAAATGGGCCTGGGGTCTGGGGCTGAGAGCTGGGAGCTGGGAGCCGAGAGCTGGGGGCTGGGACTTGGGGCTGGGGCTGAGGAACTAGGGGGCTGGACACTGATTGCTAGAAAATGATGCAGAAAACCTAAGCAGCGTGTATAGAAAGCTAAGAATGATGAAAGACGGGATTGTCAGCAATCTTTTTGCTCATCTGATTTAGTGATTACAAAGCTCCCTGGTACTCAAATAATATAGAGATTTAGAATTCGCAACCTAAAGATGCTGTCCATGGTACTGCTACATAGCTGAAAAAAAGGAGGCCATCCAATATGCCTGAACAAGATCTGGGAGCACACACACGCACACACACACACACACACACACACACACACACACACAACCAAGGTACATTATATGTATCTATCTGTTAAGGCCCTTCAATGGAGCTATGGAGATGGCTCACGGAGATTGTAGTTCAGTTACTGGATGTGAACCAGGCAACTTGCAGCTGCATATAGCCTCAGCTCAGGGGCTCTGACCCAGTTGCCTAGCTTTCACAGGCACTCACAGATACATATAAATAAAAACTCTTTAAAACAAACCATCAGTATATTTTTGTAATTGTATGAAAAATCATGGTATCAATATGAAAACTATGAAACAGCCTTCGTGACCATCATCCCCTGTGGAACATATGAAATAAGTGGAGAGCTTTTAAAACTATCAAATCCAGACTTTCTTTGGAATAATTAAATTAGAATCTCTGGAGAAAACTCCAATAATGGGTATTTTCCAAGGATCTTGAGATAATTCTAATAAGCATTCAATGACCACCAAAGGGAATCTGAATCCAAATGTGGAAATATTATCTATTTCATGTGCAAAGTGAGTTATTGGTTAAGGCATTACTAAAGTATTTATGGTATTAACATATACATCTATCTTTGCTAAGATGACAGGTAAATAATAGTATGTGTGTACAACCTTTCAGAAGTAAGAAATGTATGTTAGAGTGTGACTTATAAGGTATTAATTTTAAGTACCTATAATAGATATCTAAATAATTTTTAGAATACCTTATATTTCAGGTATGTTTAAAGTGTAGAGAGAATATCTTGTGTATTATATGAATGCATCACCTGTCAACCACAAAGCCTATGACCTATGGTTTAGGCAGGAATTAGAGGTGAGACATCCAGGACCAAAAAGAATTCTGAGAGAGAACCAGGAGGAAAATTGGACTGGGAAAATGTGAAGAAATGGCCACAAGGTCCCTGAGCTCACATAACCAGCCATGTGCCGGAATGTAGGTTAACATAGATGGGTCATCTTTATTTACAGTCTAGTAAAATGACCAAGGTGTCTGTAAATACATCTTAAGTCTGAGTCTTATTTCTGGGAGCATGGGGCTGGGAGGAAGGACTGGGTCCTTTCTTGTACAGAAAAGAGGTAAATTTGGATGGGTTAGGATGTAGGGAGGATCTTAGAGGGGTTGGTGGAAAGGAAACTGTAATCAGAATATATTGTACTAGAAATAATTCTTCATTAATTTGAGAGAGAGAGATGCTTGACTCAACTGAAGCCATAAGAATTAAGAATTTCAATACACAATAAATTGGTTTCCTATCAAGAAAAAGGTCAGTTCTTTAATCCTTGTCTTCTGTGAATGCAGACAAATGTCACTCTTTCCATAGTACATTATTAAACAGTTTAACTGTAAAAAAAATAATTAAAAACCTATCAAAGTAGATGGATAACATCCAGTTTGTTTATCTTATTAAAAATAAACTATAATTTTCCATCAGTTGCTTTATCACTAAATATATACTCATTGAGGGTAGTTTTCATCACACTGTCTTCAGACTGGAGCAAGCTGCCATGAGCATTTGGCTTACATGCCTAAGGGTCTGATTTAGACCCATAGATCAGGTGGAGGACTACTATTTTAGTCTGATCTTATATTCACAACTAATACGGTTCTCCCTATGTATCTGGGGGAAAAGTAAAACCAGTACTCAGTGGAGAGAGATAAGATAAATGCACAAATATGTTGTTGTTGTTGTTGTTGTTGTTGTTGTTGTTGTTGTTGAGTCACAAGTGGAGACTGCAGTTGGAATGAAAATCTGTTAAATAGGCCAGTATCTTCCCTAGAAAGAAGGCCTCGTTCCTAGTAGAGCCATTTTTCCCTTGTTGGCAAAGTGCAGCAGGCAGGAACCAGCATGTACAAATATGCCTTCGATGTTCATTTGTCCGGAGGCATGAACTTTAGATCCTACCCACTATCATGAAAACATATAATATCTTTAAATTTCAATTTTAGTTAAAGTATAAAATATTTAATCTAGACATCATTTCAAATAGAATGAGAATAGGGGAAAAGCTTAGCTCGGGAATTATACAACGGAAGATAGTTATGTGACTCGTCAACTTCTACATAAATGCAATCCCCATCAACAGCTAAGAAGGGACTCTTTCTCATGTCTGATATAATTATTTGGCATTATTTGTTTGGATTTTATTTTCATTCTTAGTATTTCTTTTTGCCAAAACTGTTCCTGCAAAGGTTCCTGTTTAGTACTCATAGCCACACCCCCACTGGGTGAGCCTAAGCAGGGCCTTACTTTACCTGTGCTCTAGCCTGGCTTTAATAAACTGTGTCTTCACTGGATCACAATCAAGAGAATTGAAATGATACTTTCAGTCCGCAACTGTGTCAAGTGGCTCTATCAACTAGTGGATGAATGAAGCCATTTGTTAACATAATGCCATCAAAACAAACTACATGTTTACATGGTACATGGGTACCATGTACCATGGGCTTCATGACTCATCCTGGTCTATCTACAAGGGCCACTTGACCTCTGTCTCTATTAATGCCCTGCTTATAAGAATTAATAAAATGTACAGCCTATATATGATGAAAATTTGTGGTTTCTTAAAAGGCTGGTTTCATTAAATATTGATTTTAAATTTTAATTCCCCATGATGGACTCAAGGTTTTTGTTTTTGTTTTTTTTTTAAATCTCTCTCAATACAAAGCAACCACTAGATACACAGTTGGTTGCCGTCTTGCCAAAATAAGTGTTACTGTTTTTCAAGCTTGATCCCCTTCCCTAATTGTCTTATTTAAAGAGAAAGTTAAACTCCTACTTCTGAGTCAGAGCCTGTATTTTGGTGTAAGACTTGGGATATTTTTTTACTTCACATTGAATATAGCTGGATACCTGAAAAGTCTGGTGATAACCACTGGGTGGGTTCAGCTAGCTAAGGCCTAACCGGCCCATTCAGAGCCTTGGACTTCAGATGCAAAAGTGAGTTCTTACCCACTTGATGGTGTAAGTTCTAACTGGTGTCCTGACTATATTTGAATACTTGTCTTTGATATTAAAAACACAGCGTATATTTCTTTCCCCAAAATTGCATCTGGGAGTTAAAAGCCCGTGTGGTTGGCTTGGGTGTGGCGTGCTGGCTCATGTGGTTGGCTTGGGTGTGGCATGCTGGCTCATACACTATTTGGATCTTACTCTTTGTGTCATCCATCTCACAGAGTATACGACTTTAATAATCATGTAAAAAGAGTCTGCATTAAAATCTTACAAACATTTGGTAACATTGAAACTTTGGTAAGAGTCTGAGTGTGGAACAGGAGCCATACACTTGGAATGGCGACAAGGGACGGTGCTGTGTCACACCGAAGTGGTACGTGGAAAGTCACTTGTCTCCTGGGTTTCAGATTCTTTGTCGCATGGCCAGCCCATCCATTTGTCATCATTTTTTGAGATTCTCAAGTAGATCAGCACATTCGGCCTCGGGCTGGCAAGATTTTGTCTTAGAGCTGTCGCTTTAAAGGGAACCGGTGAGGTCTTAGAGACTTAGGAAGGTCTCGGGCTTCTGGTCATTCTGGTGCCAAACCAGTGGGATTCAAATTTCACAGGATCTGGGTTTTATTCATGGAGGTTAGCCTGATAAGAGTAATCCTTTATTGCTCTATTGAGGTGTCTCTAAAAGCTTCCTGTTTCAAATGGCTACATTACTTTATTAAAACAATGTAAAAATTAAATTTCTGTGTTTTAATATTTAAAAAATCTCTTATCTGTAAAGTAAATAAATAAACAATTGTGGGTAAGAAACCATAGGGAATAAAATAAAAAGAATATTAAACATATTTCCTGTTTATATATCTGTAAAATCTGATATTTACATTCTATGTAAACATCAAGGGTAAATAATTTAGAGGTTAAAAAAGTAGGAAAGAAGAAAAAAGGAGGAAGGTGGGATGGAGGGATTAAGAGAGGGAGAGAGAGAAGGAGGGGGAGGATAAGAAAAAAGGAAAAGTGAACCAGGAAAGAGATGTAATGTTGAATGGAGAGTATCAAACTGCTTCGCTAGCGTTTGCTTCAAGAACTAAAAACATTCTAGGTACCTAATACAGGACACAGTACCCTTTTTAAATGGGGTGACAGTGGTAGCAATGGCAGAAACAATCCAAGTAATTTTACTAAGTATTCAAGAACTATTCATACATCTTATTAGACACCAGTAAAAGAGATCGAAAGGTATTATGTGAAATCATTCCATGTGTATGTGTGTGTGCATGTGTGTGCACATGCATGTGGTGAGAGAGTGGGTGCATGTGTGTGTGTGGTTGGACATATTCATCTGTGGGCACGTAAGTCTGTAAGTGTGCACATAGCTGACTGTGTATGTGTTTGGAGACCAGAGGCTGAGGTCTGATGTCTTCCCCTACCACTCTTCTGTATGTGTTTCTAGGCAGGTTTCTCACTGAACCTGAAGTGCATGTAGCTAGCAAGATCACAGATATGCTTGTCTCTCCCTCTTCAGTGCTTGTATTAATGACATATTCCATCATGCCTTGCATTTTACTTGAATGCTGGTGATCTGAACTCAGGACCACCTGTTCACATACCTAAGAACTTTAACAACTGAGGCATATTCCAAGACCCCATACTCCTGTTTAAAATGAACATAATATAACTTATAATTTTAGCTATGTAGCAATAATATCCTAGTTTTATGAAGAATCATGATCTGTAAGAAAGAGCTTCATAAAGAAAACCTGAAAGTAAAGATAGAAGTGCAAATTCAGAAACAAAAAATGTGTCATAGCATAAAGCAGAGATCACAATCAAAATAAGCAGGTGAATGCTGTACCTCCAAGGTTTCCTGCTTCAGTGGACAGACGATGAACCATGGAGCCATTAGCCTAGGGCATGGATGAGTCCATTTCAAAAGTGCACTGGGAAAGCTGGCTGAGACTGCATCCTCATCAGCCAGGCTCCTCACTTACCTGCCCAATCTCATCAACAAGGACCTGAAAGACATCGACACAAGCCTGGGTCACTGCATGTAGATGGCTTAAATCCAGGTCTCATGTTTTATTTATCAAGGTTCAAGTGATAAAAATTTAAGGGCACTGTCAAGTGAGGCAGATAGATGGCTGTAAAAGCCTTGGGCATTGCTGCTTCTCTGTGCCCTCTGCTTTCCTGAGCAGGGTGATTTAACCTCCAAATTCCACTCTTCATAATAAAAAGTCCAATTTATTTCCTCAATATGACCTATAGGAGAAATAGTAAAAGTGATTAAAAAGGAGTTTTCAAGATAATGTATTACTAAGTGTATATATCATGCATACAATCAGAGAGCACACAGCTTCAGACTTTTAACAAAGCAGGAAGCCATTTTAAAATATTAGGCATTATCTGTGGGTAGTGGGTAATCTTTATTGTCAACTTGATTGAAATACGGCCTACCCACATTAGTAAATCACACTCTGGTTTGCTCTGGAAATGGTATCAGGAACAATTCAGAAAGAAGACCCACCTAAATATTGGTGGGACCATACCGGGTGCTCATAAGGAGGTTATGAGCATGTTAGAACACAAGCCAAGAGAGTTAACATCCCCATTGTCTCTGTCTGCGTCTGGTCCTCTTTATGTCAGCTGCCGTTTATTCAGCTAGGCCCTCTCTGCCCTGACTGAATAAAGCCTCTGACAATGAGAGACCAAAAAAATATTTTTTCTTGTACCCAGTTATTTTGTTACTACAATAAAAAGCAGAAAACAATGATGAAATTGGGGGGAAAAAACCAAATAACCAAAAAAAGAAAACAAATAAACAAAGAAACAAACAGAAAACCAGTAAGCAAACTAGTTTAACAAAACAGCTAAGGGCTCCCAAAACCCTGTGATTTTAGTCAACAAAAATTTCATGCAGTAAATGAGACTATAGTATTTTTATTGAGCATGGATGCCTGCCCAGAAGTTACTCATTTCACTGCATGACTCTGAATCATTTTACAGATGGGAAAAGAGCTGTCTTCCTGCATGGTATCTGGAAGCAGCACAGCTTAAATATAGACAGTGGGAAATCTATGAAGTGGTTCTAACACATGTTGAAGTTATACCAAAATGAAAAAATGTTACAACGAAACTGTGGTAAGAAAAATGGTACCAGACATAAAAACAAGAAAGAAAGTCCAGGTCACTTTTTTTTGGTGCTGGCAGTATACCACACAGCGGTGAACATTACTAGACTGGATGCAGGTGAAGGGCTCCCCAAACAACAGCTCAATATAGGAACTCAGGCTGGAGATTTAAGACTTGGATTCATGCTTCTCTAATGATGTCTTCTACATGGCTGGCTTGGGAGGTTCATTCTACACCCATGCTTGACAGCAGTCACCTTCCACATTTCTTCCCAATCCCCACCAAATGTTCATGTCCATCTTGGTTCTATTTATGCCAGATATGTGACACATTGAAGGATCAGGGGCCACTTGCTGTGTGGTAGCTTTACAGATTTGCTAACAGGAATAAGAATCTCAATGTCTGATCTGAGCCTTTGCCCCTTCTCTCTTCATATATATATACATATATATATATATATATATATATATATATACACACACACACACACATGTGCACGTATGTATGTATGTGTGTGTGTGTATATATATATGCACACGTGTGTGTGTGTGTGTGTGTACATGTGCGCACATGCACACGTATGCATGTGTGTATGTGTGTGTGTGTACATGTGCGCACATGCACACGTATGCATGTGTGTGTATGTGTGTGTGTGTGTGTGTTTGGACATAAAGTCACACAATCCAGGCTGGCTTCGAACTTACTATACAGACAATGATAGCCTTGAACTCTTGAAATCTATGCTTCTGTTTCTCACATGACAAGATTGCAGGCATGAACAACTGTGCTCAGGAGAGCTATTGAAGGCCACGAAGTACAGAGCTCTTTTGTGTTCTATCTTGATATACCTTCAGTTATCTAGTGCTTGTCTATGTCCGTTTTCTCTCCTTCCACACATTTATATTTTTCCTCTCTGAAAATTGTGACCTCCCCCAGCCCTTGAGGATCTGACCCATTGTTCTCAAAGAATAGCAGGCCAGCCACCTGACCCTCCTGCAGAACAAGCAGAACCAGTTTCCAGCCTTGGGGGAGGGTCTGGCCCTGCCTATTTATCTTTGGGGAGATCCATTAAAGGTCGAGCCTTGAGCAAGAAATCATGCCTTGTCAGTGAGTGCAAAATATTAATTATATAAAAGGAGTGAATTTTAATTATCAATCATTCAGAACATGGTAACATGCATTATGTGCTTCAAAATTGTTAAAAGGTATTTTAAATGGTTTCATCACAAAATATTTTAAGTATATAAGGTGCTAGTTTGTTAAAGAGTGAGTTTAATAATTTCACAAAGTGTCTCATAATCGACTGAAGACTGTGTAATTATTATTTCAAAATTAAAACCTCTACAACATAAATGAATAACATTTTACTCACCACTCTCTTACTTCCCTCCATCAGTCTTCCGCCCCTCCCTGTCAAACTACAGGCCACAGCTGCCAGAAGGAGGAGGGGCTGCATGTCAGATCCCCTGCTTGATCAGAGGCCATGCATGCCACCAGACCTCCTGCCCCCAACTCCGGCAAAAAACCCATGCATGGCAAGAGACAGTGCTGATGACCACAAGTTCAGCCCCAAACTCAGGTAGAGATCCCTACCCAATCACACACTACACAAGCCTGGAAACAAGAGAGGAAACAGAAACAAACAAACAAACAAACAAAAAAATATACATTCAACAAAGGCAAATGCAAAACTCAGCACCTAGACCTATAATCATCCCACACTCAGCCTAGATACCAGTGTTGGGATATTATCAACAATATCCAGGATACTGTGTCACCACCAGAACCCAGATTTTCTACTATAGCAAACTGGATATTCTGACACAGCTCAAGCACAAGAAAACAACCTTTAAACCAACGTTTTTAAAATGCTAGAGGAAATGAATCCTTCAAGAAAAAATGGATAAATCACATAAAGAATTAGAGGAACACAACAAAATAAAATGGAGGAAATAAGTAAATCACCTAAAGAAATCCAGGAAACAAACAAACAAACAGTTGAAGGAAATGAATAAAACTATTCAAGACTTGATAAAGGAAACAGAGGCAAAAAAACAAACAAACAAACTAAAACCAGCCAAACAAAAACATCCCCAAAACCAAGACAATTCTTGAAATGGAAAATCTTTGTTAAGCCATCAAGGAACTACAAACTCAAATACCACCAACAGAATATAAGAATATAGAACAGAGAAGGTCAGGCACTGAACATACAATTGAAGGAGGTAATACATCAGTCAAATAAAGTATTAAATTTTAAAATGTCACTGAGGCCAAACATCCAGAAAATCTAGGACACTATGAAAAGACCAAATTTAATAACAGTAGTATTAGAAGAATCATAACTCAAAGACCCAGAAAATATTTTCAACAAAATTATTTTTTTATTGGATATATTCTATATTTACAATTCATTTCCCTTTTTCTGGTTCCCCACCCCCAAAGGTCCCACATGCCCTTTTCCCTCCCCCTGCTCCCTTATCCACCCCCTCCCACCTCCCTGTTCTTGTACTCCCCTACAATGATGCTTTGGTCCATTCTAGCACCAGTGTCCACTCCTTTCTTCTTGTCAGACATCACTTGGTATGTGATTTATGTCTTTGGTGTCCAAGATTCTAGGCTAATATCCACTTAAGAAAATATTTTCTAACCTTTATATATATATAGGATATGCCTATAAAAGCACAAAACACTAAATATATTAGAACAAAAAGTCCCCTCTCAACATAATAATCAAATACTAAACATAAAGAATGAAGAAAGAATATTAAAACTGCAAATGAAAAAGGCCAACTAACATATAAATGCAAAAATATTAAAATTATACATGACTTCTCAATTGAAACTACAAAAGCCAGATGGGCATGGGTGGATATGCTACAGAATGTAAGAGATCCCAGAAGCCAGGCCAGATTACTATGCCCAGCAAAACTCTCAATCACCATAGATCAAGAAAACAAGATATTCCATGACAAAACCAAATATCTATTCACAAATCCAAATTCACAGACCTATAGAAGATAGTAAAATGTTAACTACACTCATGAAAATATACAGAAAATAAATAATCACATGCCAGCAAATCCAAAAGAAGGGAAACACACATACACACACACACACACACACACACACACACACACACTCTCTCTCTACCATCACTATCACTACCACCACCATTATCGCCATCACCATCACCATCACCACCATTAACAACAAAATAACAGGAATTAAAAAACATTGGTCATTGATATCTTTCAATAACAGAATCAATTCCCCAGTAAAACATGCAGACTAACAGGATGGATATGAAAATATTACAGCATACAAGAGACCAAAAATAAACATTATCTCAAAAAAAAAGATTTTTCAAGCAAATTGACCTATTCAAACTAAGCAAATTGTGGTAGCCATTTCAATATCTAACAAAACAGACTTTAAACCAAAATTAATAAAAAGAGACAAGGAAGGGTACTTCATACTCATCAAAAGAAAAATCCACCAAGATGACATTTCAATTCTTAATGTATATGCCCTGAACACAAGGACTCCCATGCTTTTAAAAGAAGCACTAGTACAGCATAAATAATATATTGATCCTCACATATTAATAGTAGGATATTTCAATACCTCATTCTAACCAACCAAACTGTCCTTCAGACAAAACCTAAACAGAGAAATTCTGGAGCCAACAAATACTATACACCGAATAGACCTAACTGATGTCTGTAGAATATTTGACCCAAACAGAAAATAATATATTTTCTTCTCAGCACCCCACAGATCCTTCTCCAAAAATGACTACACACTGAATCACAAAGCAACTCTTAACAGATACAAGAAAATTGAATAATCCCCAACATCTTATCAGACCACCATAGACTAATGGAATTCAGAAACAACAAATACCCTACAAACTCATGGAAACTGAAAAACCTTCTAGTGAATGAAAAGTGGCTCAGAACAGAAATGAAGAAATTAAAGACATTCTAGGATTCAGTGAAAACAAGTGAACGACATACCTAAACTTTAAAAACACAGTGAAAGCAATGCTAAGAGGAAAGTTCATAGTACTAAGTGATCATACTTTTTAAAATAATGGAGATATCTCATACTGGCCACTGAACAGCTTACCTGAAAGCTCTAGAGCAAAAGCAAGCAAGCACACTTAAGGAGAGCAGATGGCAGGAAAAAATCAAACGGAGGGCTAAAATCAATAAAACAGAAACAAAGAGAAGACTACAAAGAGTCAATGAAACAAAGACTCCATTCATTGAAAAAAAATCAACAAAATAGACAAACCTTTATCCAACATAACTGAAACACACAGAATATTTAAATCAACAAAAATGGGAACATAACAGCAGACACCAAGGAAATACAGAAAATCATAAGGACATACTTTAAAAACCTGTACTCACAGAGAGACCCAAGTCTCCAGCCCCATATGTAGTAGAGGATGGCCTTGTCAGACATCAATGAGAGGAGAGGCCCTTTGTTCTGTGAAGGCTTGATGCCCCAGTGAGGGGAATGCCAGGACTGGGAAGTTGGAGTAAGTGGGTTGGTGAGCAGAGGGAGGGGGGTAGGATAGGGATTTTTGGAGGGGAAAATGAGGAAAGGGGATAACATTTGAAATGTAAATAAATAAAATATCTAATAAAAAATAAAAAACTTGTACTCCACAAAATTAGAAATTATAAAATAAATGAATGACTTTTTGATTACAACTTGCCAAAGTTAAATCGAGATCCAATTAACAATTTAAATTATCTATAATGCCTAAAGAAATAGACATAGTTATTAAAGACATCCACCCAAAAAAAAAGTCCAGGGACAGATGCTTTTAGCAAAAATTGTACTAGACTTTTTTTTCTTTTTTATTGGATAAATTCTCTATTTACAGTTCAGTTCCCTTTTTCTGGTTCCCTGCCACCCAAAGGTCCCACATGCCCTTCCCCCACCTTTCCCCGTGTTCCCCCATCCACCCTTTCCCACTTCCCTGTTCTGGTATTCCCTTACACTGATGCTTTGAGCCTTTCCAAAACCAGGATCCACTCCTTCCTACTTGTTGGACATCATTTGGTATGTGGATTGTGTCTTTGGTGTCCCAGGATTCTAGGCTAATATCCACTTATCAGTGAATGCATACCATGGGTGTTCTTTTGAGACTGTGTTACCTCACTTAGTATGATGTTCTCCAGCTCCATCCATTTCTCTAAGAATTTCATGAATTCATTGTTTCTAATGGCTGAATAGTACTCCATTGTGTATATATATATATATATACCACATTTTTTGTATCCATTCCTCCGTTGAGGGACATCTGGGTTCTTTCGAGCTTCTGGCTATTATAAATAGGGCTGCTATGAACATAGTGGAGCATGTATCCTTATTGCATGCTGAGGAATCTTTGGGGTATATGTCCAGGAGTGGTATGACTAGGTCCTCCTGAAGGATCATGTCCATTTTTCTGAGGAACCGCCAGACTGATTTCCAGAGTAGTTGTACCAGCTTGCAGTCATACCAGCAGTGGAGGAGTGTTCCTCTTTCTCTACATCCTTGCCAAAACCTGTTGTTTTCTGAGTTTTTAATCTTAGCCATTCTGACTGGTGTGAGGTGAAATGTCAGGGTTGTTTTGGTTTGCATTTCTCTAATGACTAATGATGTTGAACATTTTTAAGGTGTTTCTCAGCCATCCGAAATTCTTCAGGTGAAAAGTCTTAGTTTAGCTCTGTACCCCATTTTTTGATAGGGTTATTTGGTTTTCTAGTGTCTAACTTCTTGAGTTCTTTGTATACATTGGACATTAGCCCTCTGTCAGGTGTAGGTTTGGTGAAGATCTTTTCCAAATTCTTGGTTGCTGATTAGTCCTTTTGACAGTGTCTTTTGCCTTGCAGAAACTTTGTAATTTTATGAGGTCCCATTTGTCTATTCTTGATCTTAGAGCATAAGCTATTGGTGTTCTGTTCAGGAACTTTCCCCCTGAGCCAATGTCCTCAAGGGTCTTCCCCAGTTTCTTTTCCATTAATTTTAGTGTGTCTGGTTTAATGTGGAGGTCCTTGATCCACTTGGAGTTGAGCTTAGTGCAAGGAGATAAGAGTGGATCAATTCTCATTCTTCTGCATGTTGACCTCCAGTTGAGCCAGCACCATTTGTTGAAAAGGCTATCTTTTTTCCACTGGATGTTTTCAGCTTCTTTGTGAAAGATCAATTGGCCATAGATGTGTGGGTTCAATTCTGGGTCTTCAATCCTATTCCATTGATCCACCTCTCTGTCACTGTGCCAATACCATGCAGTTTTTAACACTACTGCTCTGTAGTATTGCTTGAGGTCCGGGATATTGATTCCCCAAGAAGATCTTTTACTGTTGATGATAGTTTTAGCTATCCTGGGTTTTTTGTTATTCCAGATGAATTTGAGAATTGCTCTTTCTAACTCTATGAAGAACTGAGTTGGGATTTTGATGGGGATTGCGTTGAATCTGTATATTGCTTTTGGCAAGATTGCCATTTTAACTATATTTATCTTGCCAACCCAGGAGCACGGAAGATTTTTCCATTTTCTGAGGTCTTCTTCCATTTCCTTCTTCAGAGACCTGAAGTTTTTGTCATACAAATCTTTCACTTGTTTGGTTAGAGCCACACCAAGATACTTTATATTGTTTGTGGCTACTGTGAAGGGTGTCATTTCCCTAATTTCTTTCTCAGCCTGCTTATCCTTTGAGTATAGGAAAGCTACTGATTTGTTTGAGTTGATTTTATAACCAGCCACTTTGCTGAAGTTGTTTATCAGCTGTAGGAGTTCTCTGGTGGAGTTTTTTGGGTCACTTAAATATATTATCTTATCATCTGTGAATAGTGATAGTTTGACATCTTACTTTCCAATTTGTATCCCTTCGATTTCCTTATGTTGTCAAATTGCTCTAGCTAGTACCTCAAGTATCATATGGAAAAGTTATTGTGAGAGGGGGCAGCCTTGTCTAGTCCCTGATTTTAGTGGGATTGCTTCAAGTTTCTCTCCATTTACTTTGATGTTGGCTACCGGTCTCCTGTAAATTGCTTTTAATATGTTTAGGTATGGGCCTTGAATTCCTGTTCTTTCCAATACTTTTAGCATGAAAGGATGTTGAATTTGTCAAATGCTTTTTCAGCATCCAATGAGATGACCATGTGGTTTTTTTCTTTGAGTTTGTTTATGTAGTGGATTATGTTAATGTATTTCCATATATTGAACCATCCCTGCATCCCTGGGATGAAGCCAACTTGATCATGATGAATGATTGTTTTGATGTGTTCTTGGATTCGGTTGGCAAGAATTTTATTGAGTATTTTTGCGTCGATGTTCATAAGGGAGATTGGTCTGAAGTTCTCTTTCTTTGCTGGATCTTTGTGTGGTTTTGGTGTCAGGGCAATTGTGGCTTCGTAGAATGAGTTGGGTAGTGTTCCTTCTGTTTCTATTTTGTGGAATAATTTGAAGAGTATTGGTATTAGGTCTTCTTTGAAGGTCTGATAGAATTCTGCACTATAACCATCTGGTCCTGTGCTTTTTTTGGTTGGAAGACTTTCTTTGGGGGTTATGGGACTGTTTAGATGATCTATTTGATCCTGAATTATTTTTGATATTTGGTATCTGTCTAGGAAATTGTCCATTTCCTCCAGATTCTCCAGTTGTGTTGAGTATAGGCTTTTGTAGTAGGATCTGTTGATTTTTTGAATTTCCTCATTTTCTGTTGTTATATCTCACTTTTCATTTCTAATTTTGTTAATTTGGCTAAGGGTTTGACTATCTTGTTTATTTTCTCAAAGAACCAGCTCCTGGTTTTGTTGATTCTTTGTATGGTTCTCTTTGTTTCAACTTGATTGATTTCAGCCCTGAGTTTGATGATTTCCTGTCTTCTACTCCTCCTGGGTGAAATAGTTTCTTTTTGTTCCAGAGCTTTCAGGTGTGCCGTTAAGTTGCTAGTATATGCTCGCTCCTATTTCTTTTTGGAGGCACTCAGTGCTATGGGTTTTCCTCTTAGCACTGCTTTCATTGTGTCCCATAGATTTGTGTATATTGTGCCTTCATTTTCATTAAATTCTAAAAAGTCTTTAATTTCTTTCTTTATTTATTAATTGACTAAGGTATCATTGAGTAGAATATTGTTCATCCTCCATGTGTATGAGGATTTTCTGTTGTTTTTGTTGTTATTAAAGACCACTCTTACTCCATGAAGATCAGATAGGAGGCATGGGATTAGTTCGATCTTCTTATATTTGTTGAGGTCTGATTTGTGACCAATTACATGGTCGATTTTGGAGAAGGTACCATGAGGTGCTGAGAAAAAGGTATAGTCTTTTGCTTTAGGATGAAATGTTCTATATATGCTAAATCCAATTGGTTCAAAGTTTCAATGAGTTTCCATGTGTCCCTGTTTAGTTTCTGTTTTCCTGTTCTGTCCATTGAAGATAGTGGAGTGTTGAGGTCCCCCACAATTATTGTGTTACGTACAATGTGTGCTTTGAGCTTTAGTAAAGTTCTTTTACGAATGAGGTTGCCCTTGAATTTGGAGCATAGATGTTTAGAATTGTGAGTTCTTCTTGGTGGATTTTTCCTTTGACCAGCAAGAAGTGACCTTCTGTATCTCTTTTGATGACTTTAGGTTGAAAGTCAGTTTTATCTGATATTAGCATGGCTATTACAGCTCGCTTCCTGAGACCATTTGCTTGTATAATTGTCTTCTAGCCTTTTACTCTAAGATAGTGTTTTTCTTTGACCCTGAAGTGTGTTTCCTGTATGCAGCAAAATGTAGGGTCCTGTTTCCGTATCCAGTCTGTTAGTCTTTGTCTTTTTATTGGGGAATTGAGTTCATTGATGTTAAGAGATATTAAGGAGTAGTGATTATTTCTTCCTGTCATTTTTAATGTTATTTTTGTTTTTGAGTGGTTATCTTCTTTTAAGTTTGATGGAAGACGGTTACTATCCTGCTTTTTCCAGGGTGTAGTTTCCCTCCTTGTATTGGAGTTTTCCGATTATCCTTTGTAGGGCTGGGTTAGTGGAAAGATATTATGTAACTTTGGTCTTGTCATGGAATATTTTGATTTCTCCATCTATGTTGATTGAGAGTTTTGCTGGGTATAATAGTCTTGGCTGACATTTGTGTTCTCTTAGGGTCTGCATGAGATCCGCCCCGAATCCTCTAGCTTTCATGGTGTCTGGTGAGAAGTCTGGTGTGATTCTGATAGGTCTTCCTTTATATGTTACTTGGCCTTTTTCTCTTACTGCCTTTAATATTCTTTCTTTGTTTAGTACATTTGGGGTTTTGATTATTATGTAATGGGAGGTGTTTCTGTTCTGGTCCAGTCTGTTTGGAGTTCTGTAAGTTTCTTGTATATTCATGGGCATCTCTCTCTTTAGGTTAGGAAAGTTTTCTTCCATAATTTTTTTGAAGATATTTGCTGGCCCTTTAAATTGTAGATCTTCTCTCTCATCTATTCCTATAATCCTTAGGTTTGGTCTTCTCATTGTGTCCTGTATTTCCTGGATGTTTTGGGCTACAAGCCTTTTGCATTTTGCATTTTCTTTGACTGTGGAGTCAATGGTTCCTAGGGTGTCTTCAGCATCTGAGATTCTTACTTCTATCTTTTGTATTCTGTTGTTGATATTTGCGTCTACAACCCCTGATTTCTTCTCAAGGTTTTCTATCTCCAAATTTGTCTCCCCTTGTGATTTCTTAATTGTTTCTACCTCTGTGTTTAGATCTTGGATGGTTTTGTTCAGTTCCTTCACTTGTTTCTTTGTGTTTTCTTGCAAATCTTTAAGAGATTTTTGTGTTTCCTCTTTCATGACTTCTGCCTTTTGACTCAATTTCTCCTGCATTTTTTTAAGTGATTTTTCATTTCCTCTTTATTGTTTTCTGTCTGGTGGCCCATATTCTCCTGGAATTCTTTAAGTGATTTTTGTGTTTCCATTGTAAGGGCTTCGAACCTATTCATGTTCCCCTGCATTTCTTTAAGAGTTTTGTTTATGTCTTTTTTGTGTTCCTCTAGCAGCATCAGGACCAGTGCTTTTAAATCCAGCTCTTGTTTTTCTGGTGTGTTGGGGTATCCAGGACTTGCTGTGGTTGGAGAATTGAGTTCAGATGCTGCCATATTGCCTTGATTTCTGTTAGTAATGTTCCTACATTTGCCTTTTGCCATCTGTTTATCTCTGGAGTTAGTTGGTCTTGTTACTGGTTGGTGTTTGAAGCTCCTGTGAGCCTGGAGTTTAGCGCTTCTGTCTAGAGGGCGTCCATGCTCCTGAGGTGGAGACCAGAAAGTTTCTGCTACTGGACTCTGAAATAACCTCCTCAGCTCTGGATGAGCCTAGATGGTGGTGCTCCCAGTCCACAGGGCTCTGTCTGTTTAGCTGTCTGTGGTGCCCTGAGGCAAGATGTTGACCTCCAGCTGTACTCCAGTCACAGACCCCTGAGCTGGTGCTCACCCAGGTCAGCGCAGAGACCGCCCGCCTAGCTGATCTGGCACTGGGTGCACCCTCGAGCTGTCTGTGCACAGACCTCCCTGTACTAGACTTTTAAAGACTATCTAACACCAATATTGCTGAAATTATTCTACAAAAATAAATAGAAGTAGCATTGCCAGATGTGGGGTTTGGTGAAGATCTTTTCCAAATTTGTTGGTTGCAGTTTTGTCCTTTTGACAGTGTCCTTTGCCTTACAGAAACTTTGCAATTTTATGAGGTCCCATTTGTCAATTCTTGATAGTAGAGCATAAGCTATTGGTGTTCTGGAAAATTTCCCCTGTGCCCATGTGCTCAAGACTCTTCCACAATTTCTTTACTATTAGTTTCACTCTGTCTGAGAACCAAGAAGGTAGACTCCAGAGAGCCAAATAACCCTACTAAAAATGGGGTACAGAGCTAAACAAAGAATTTTCACCTGAGCAATATCGAATGGCTGAGAAGTACCTAAAGAAATGTTCAACATCCTTAGTCATCAGGGAAATGCAAATCAAAACAACCCTGAGATTTCACCTCATACCAATCATAATGGCTAAGATCAAAAACTCAGGAGAAAACAGGTGCTGGCAAGGATGTGGAAAAAGAGGAACATTCCTCCACTGCTGGTAGGGTTGCAAGCTGGTACAACCACTCTGGAAATCAGTCTGGCAGTTCCTCAAAAAACTTCGCATGATACTACAGGAGGACCCTATACCATTCCTGGGCATATACCCACAGGAATCCCCAGCATGTAATAAGGACACATGCTCCACTAAGTTTGTAGCAGCCCTATTTATAATAGCCAGAAACTGGAAAGAACCCAGATGTTCCTCAATGGAGGAATGGATACAGAAAATGTGGTATAATTATACTATGAATACTACTCAGGTATTAAAAACAATGAATTCATGAAATTCTTAGGCAAGTGGGTGGAACTGGAGAATGTCATTCTGAGCAAGGTGACCCAATCACAAAAGAACATATATGGTATGCACTCACTGATAAGCGGATATTATCCCAGAGCTTGGAATATCCAAGAAGCAATTCACATATCAAATGATGCCCAAGAAGAAGGAAGGAGAGGCCCCGGTCCTGGAGATGCTCAAAGCAGCAGTGAAGGGAAATACCAGGACAGGGAAGTAGGAAGGGATCGATTGGGGAACAGGGGAAGGGGAGGGAAGGGCTTATGGGACTTTTGGGGAGGGTATCCAGGAAAAGGGAAATCACTTGAACTGTAAATAAAGAATATATTGAAGAAAAGAGAAAAAAAGAACATTGCCAAATTCATTTATGAGACACTAGTTATACTGTTACCCAATCCACACAAAGATTCAACAAAGAGAGAGAGAGAGAGAGAGAGAGAGAGAGAGAGAGAGAGAATTAAGGACCAATTTCCATTTGAACATAGATTCAAAAATCTTCAAGAAAATACATGGACCAAATGCAAGAACACATCGAAAAGATCATCCACCATAATCAAGTAGGCTTTACTCAAAGGGTCATATGACATACAAAAATCAATCAATGTAATTCACTATATTGACAAATTGAAGAAAAACTAACATTATCACCTCATTTGATGCACAAAAGTCCTCCAACAAAATCCAACACCCCTTTATGATAAAAGTCTTCAAAAATTAGGAATACAAGGACATATTTAGACATAATAAAGGCAATTTATAGCAAGCCTATCAATCAACATCAAATTAAATAGAAATAAACTCAAACAATTCCGTTAAAATCAGGAACGGGGCAAGGTTACCTCTTCTCCATACCTATGCAATACAGTTCTTATTACAGTTTTATTCGGAGCAACAGAAACAGACTAGAGGGATACAAACTGGAAAGGAAGAAGTCAAAATATCATCATTTGCATATGCTATAATAGTCCCCCCAAAAGTATAAGCAACCCCCCCAAAAAAACTATCAGGAAACACTTATTATGCTGATAAACATCTTCTACTTCAGTGAAGTAGATGGATAGAAGATTAACTTAAAAAAATCAGAAGTCCTCAAAAATATCATCATTTGCAGATAATATAATACTATGTATAAACAACCCCAAAATACCTATTGGGGACTCTTACAGCTGATGAATACCCTCTGTAATGTGGCTGGATATAAGATTAACTTTGAAAAATTAGTAGCCCTCCTACATATAAATGACTAATGAGAAAGAAATCAGGGAAACAATACCCTTCACAATAATTGGCAATATGAAATATCTTGGGTAAATATAATCAAGAAAGTAGAAGACTTATATGACAAAACCTTCAAGTGTTAAAGAGAGAACTTTGGGAAGATATATGAAGATGGAAAGTTATCCCATGCTAGTGGAGCTATAAAATTAACACAGTAAAAATGGCCACCTTAACAAAGCAACCTACAGGTTCAATTCAATCCCTATCAAAATCCCAACACAATTCTTTATAGACTTTGAGAGGATAATACTTAACTTCATATAAAAACACAACACAAGAAAACAAACAAACAAACATAAACCTGGATAACTAAAACAATCCTTTAAAATAAAGGAATGCCTGGGGGCATAAATATCCTTGATTTCAAGCTGTACTGTAGACCTATAATAACTAAATCCACGTGATATTGGCATAAAAGAGACATATTGATCAATAGAATCAAATCAAAGACCCAGATGTCTGTGTTCAGAAGAATGTGAATAGATACTTATCTATGACCCTGAACAAAACTCAACTCCACATGGATCAAAGACCTCAACTTAAAAACCACATATGCTGAACCCGATAGAAGAGAATGCAGGGAGTCCCCTGAGTGCATCAGAGCTGACCACATTTCCTACACAAGAACACTTATAGTGCAGTCACTAAGATCAATAATTAATAAATTGGACATCATCAAACTGAAATACAAAGGGCTCAGTAAACAGAACAAAATAGTAGCCTAGAGAATGGGAAAATATTTTTTTTTTACCAACAACACAACCAGTTGAGGGATAGATAATATTCAAAACAGATAAAGATCTCAAGAACATTGACAAACCTGACATTCCATTAAAAAATGGGGCACATATCTAAACAAAGAATTCTCAGTAGAGGAAAAGCAAGGACACACGTGTCAGCTCATGCTGACAAGCACTTGGAGCAAGGGGAGCACGCCGCTGTTGCTGGTGGGAGTGCGAAATTGTACAGCCACTATAGAAAACAATATGGTTGCTTCTCATAAAATTGGAAATCAATCCACTTCAAGACCCATCTACACTACTCTTGGGCATATACACAAAAGACCGTGCATCCTACCACAAGAACACTTGTTCAACTATGTTCATAGGAACTTTATTCATAATAGCCAGAAACTGTGACAAAAAAAATAAAAAAGAAAGTGATTTCCCTCAAATAAAGATTGGATAAAAATGTACATTTTCATTTGAACAATGGAGTATTAATTGACTGTTAGAAAAAAAATGACATCAGGAAGTTTTTAGGCTAATGGATGGAAATGGAGAAAAATCTTCTTGAGCTAGGCAACCCAGACCCAGGTGACAACCATGATATGTATTCACTTAAAGGGGATATTAGCTAGTAAGTAAAGGATAATGATGCTATAAACTATGGACCTAGAGAGATTAAGTAACAAACAGGGCTCCAGATGGGACACATGAATCTCCCTGGAAGTGAAAATAGGATACATTTGTGGTTAGACTAGGTGCCAGTTGTCATGGGAAGAGCAGGGACCAGGCAGGTGAGGCAGGGACAGAGGCAAAGAGTATAGATTGAGATGACTGGAAACTTAGTGCAGAGTAAACTTCCTGGAACCTATGAGGGTGACCTTAGCAAGGACTCTTAGTTTTTAAAAACAAAACAAAACAAACAAAAAAATGACAGTGTTTAAATTGACCATCTTCTGTAACTGAGCAAGGCTCCTTCTGGTGTCTCTGAGACACCAACACAGCCACAAATCCTTCCACTCACACTTCTGTCCTGTCTACAAAATGTGCTAGAGCAATGCTGGCTCCGAGCCTTCGGGAGTGGCCACGAATGGCTCGTCTAACTCCAAGCCCAAGCCAAGACAGGAAGCCCATGCCCAACATTGCTTGGATGGCCAGAAGCCAAAGGGTGGGTAGCTCAGAGACCTGGTGTAGAACCAAACACAACTGACATTAAAAAAAAAAGTCAGTGAAAAGATTCCTTAAAATATTGTGCTATCTCACAGGCTGGTGCCTAACCACAGAGAGGATTCCTTTGGCAGATGTTGGAAGCAGATGCAGAAGAGACCCACAGCCAAACATTTTGTAGAGCCTGGGGAAGGATTATAGGTCCAGAGGGGAAGAAGACAACAGGAAAGCATGACTCATAGAATCAGCTAAGCAAGACTCATAGGGGCTCACAGAGAATGAAGACAATCACAGAGCCTTCATTGGTCTGTGCTAGGTCCTCCGCATACATGCTGTGCTTGTTTAGCTTGGGTTTTAGTGTAAACTCTAACAGTGGAAGTTGGAATGTCTCTGACTACTTTACTTCTTCATATACTTTTCCTCTTCCTAGGTTGCCTTGTACATCCTAGATCTGAGGGTTTGTGGCTTCTTTTGTTGCATCGTGTTATTACATACTCGGTTGGCATCACTGGGAAACCAACATGCAGCGGATGGGGATGGGGTATGGTATTTGGAAGAGTGAGGAAGTAAAGGCGGTGGTCAAGATGTATTATATGAAAGATAATTAAAAACATTTAGTTAACAATAAAAGTGAGAATTTTATAAATATGCCTACTATGTATTTAAGATATGATTAAAAAAAAACTTGGAGTAAATTAAACATATACCTGAAAGTCAGGCCAAAGGAGTCATCTTTTCTTATTAAGATGTGAGTTATCATTTTTATTCATTTAGACTGAAGAATTTGTCTTTGTATCCTGATATTTCTCATCTATACCAACAAAATTAGTGGCTATAATTTCTGATAATATAGGAGGCATGGAAAGCCAGAATAACTTAAGAACCAGTAGCTTCCAGGCAACCAATCCCAGGAAGACCTACTCATAGAACAAAGTGCTTATAAAGACCAGTGAGGAGCCACCTTCTTCTAGCCTGATCAGTGCTGACAGACAAACCTGCAGATTATTCTGTGAAGTTCTGGGAACTCAAATGAATCCTGGGTTTCCTTTAAGACACTCCTGAAGAGAGATGATGATGACTGTGCAAGAGGGCTGTGTTCTCAAAATGTTTATCCCATGAAGACTTCCTGCTTCTAGAAACTATACATTCCTTCATAGCTTTATAAAATAGACTTCCTGTTAGTAGAAAGCAGTTGTCTCAAAAGGAAATGTGTCCTGTCTGCATGTAGATCTGGAAAAGCTGTTGCATTGCCATGACAAAGCAGGCAACACGGTGACATCCAGGACTGTGACAATTACAAGCCACGAGCATACACACCTCCCTTGCCCTTCATGTCAGATTTAGTCAGTGCAAGTAAAAGCAGTCATCCCAATCATCTAGCGCAGCCCTCAAGCCCAGTCCTCCAGGAGAAAATCATGTCATCACAGTGAGCCCTTTCTGTGGTAATCTGCTACTCTCTGTCCATTTAGATTAATTACGATTGTAGGAAAGGCTTCTCCCTGCCAGCGAACCCTATCAAACAGCCCCACAGGCTGTCTAGGTTATTATTGCTCATCCCGTTTGCTCATTCTTCAGCTTGACTTGAGACATACTCAGTGGCTTATTATAAGACAGCATTTACAGGAGCCTTTAAAGCAACAAATGCACCCAGGCTAAGGGCCCACCTCTGAATCCCACACTGAGCACACATGCTCATTCATTACTGATGGAGTTGTGTCCTGATAAGCTTTCTACCAATTCAAAGTAGTCTAAGTCAACAAGTCATTTAACACATATGGTACCAAGTACCAAGTATGTCTTAGGTACGACGGCACTCCATTTCTGACTGAGTGACTTCCTGGAAAACAAGCTTCACTGGGCCAAGCAACACTGGGACAGAGCAGCAGATTAGGTCTAGTTTTCAAAAAATACAATGAAAATTCTAAACTCAAGATAGTTTTGCTGAACACATTTTGTACCACCATAACATTGTAAAATCCTCATCCTAAATCAGTGACTGTCTAAACACAGAAGACTGTATCATGCTCTGACGATGCATTCAGATTCTTGGTCTCACTGATGGCCACTTCGCCTGCTGGAAATGAATCATGGATACAAAGGGAAACAGACGACAAGGAAAAACTTTTGAATCTTTACCTTTGTGAAAAGTTGTCCAACATTGGTATGGAAGGCAGTGAGGAGAGTGCTGTCCTGCCCAGATCATTGCCTAATTAATTTTAATCATTCTTTCAAAGAATGACCCCTTCGGGAAAGTAAAAATGAACTTGCCAATCAAATAGCAAGTTGGCAAGAATGAGCAAATTGTGCTGACAAAGACACATTTGGGTCAGCAAGATGGCTCAGTAGGTAAAGACACTTGCAGCTGAACCTGCCAGCCTGAGTTTCCATCCCAAAGCCTTACAGGGTAGGAAGAGAGAACCTACTTCTTCAAGTAATCTTTTAATCTTTACACATGTGCACATAGGCACTCACATACACATACATACACATAGCATATATACACATATATGTGTGTGTATCTCTCTGTGTGTGTATATATATATACATATATGTATATATATATATACATATATATATATATATATGTATATATATATATATATAAAATGAAGCAAGGCTTGTCTCATCTCAAACTCTGTACTTTTAGTATGATCAGTAAATCTTTTCTTTAAATATTTCATAGCCACTTTTATTTGTTTTATTGAGGACTTTTTGTTCAGGTCCACTGTGCAACTTATTCACTTATACAGTTTTCACTTTTTAATTAAAACCTTATTGCATTACTTCCCCCTTTACCTTTCTTTCCTTCTTCCAACCACTCCTAGTGCCCCTTCCAATCCATCCCATCTCTCTTCCATAATTATGCTAAAGCATAATGTGTTATCAAAATGGCTGTTTTGCTTAGTGTCTGTTGAATGACAGAAGATGAATAGTGCTATGCTTTTGTCTTATCTTGTAGAAGGGAATCAAATCTTTTATGGACAAAAAAAAAACATTAAATGAAACATCATGCCAATAGTTCAAAATGATAAAAAATATATATAGATATATACTGGTTTGTAATGTATCACCTTCCTTAAACTGAAACTCCGTTTTCTAGAAATCCTTTTCTCAAGACCAAGATGATCTGCCATCCTGATGAAACTTCAGACAGGCTCCATCCTAGTTGGATCCTGACTTTGCTTTCCTTTAGAATATTTCCTTTAGGGCCAGCCAAGAATCCATTTGATACAAGTAGAGAATAAACTCTCTGAGTTGTCCTCTAACCTTCACATGCCCCTTCATGGCACACACACACACACACACACACACACACACACACTCACTCACTCACTAATAAATACATATAAAAATTTTATAAAAATATATTTACATTGTACAACTGGTTGTCCTCTATTTCTATATCCCATTGATGTTTGCATGTTTAAAAGATTACCTTTCTTAAGTATTCAGAAATAATCCTTTGCATAAATAATCATAAAGAAAGACAAAACTCTTATCTCACACCACCATGAGAGTAAAGGAGTGAAATTTCTATGAACCCCATAATCTGAGCTATAATCCCAATCCTCGATGAAGATAGTTTTCCCTTTTTTTCCAAGTAAGGTCAACTAACATGTACAGATGGCCAACCATGCCGCCACATAGACCCCAGCTCATAAAAATTATTCTACCATTTGTTTTAGTGTAATTGAACTCAATATGTTATTCTTGTGTGATAGCTTTGAATAAAGCCATTTATGCCTATTTAACAATGTCTGATAAAAATTTGCTTTGATATCTGTACATTTTCATCTCTTTTCATTGTCAATAAATCCTAGTCTCCTGTCTGCAACTGCTAGAGTCAAACCAGTATTACAACAACTAAGACCTTATTTTGGACCTCAAAACTTCTGTAAAAACCTTTCGTGTCAGCTTCTGCAACAGGTGACCGACACCAGAGCAGCTGGGGGCTTCATGGCAATGGTGAGTGACTGCATGCCTTCCGAATCATCCATGTTGGACTGATTTATTCTTCCTATACCACTGTTTTGTGCCTACATTTTGGTTTTTGTTTCATATTGTTTTGGTTTTGGTTTTATCATCTTCAGGCATAGAGTCAGAAATTTAAGCAAAATACCAAACATAGATGTTCATCCAAATTCCATAATTACATGGCTTAGTTAGCAAGTTTTCTAGGTGGGTGGGTGGTTGTGGCATCTCTGGAACTGAAATATAACATCAGCCAACAGAATCCTTCTCAACCTGTAAAGACAGAAGCATTCTAGATCTTTCTAGTCGACAGAAGAGTGAATTAAATTGTTACTTTTGAGGAATAGTATTTCTGAACATATCTGCAGTGATGAGTTAGGTTATACATCCAAATCTACATTTTTACTGTTCATCTCCAAAGCAGAAAGAATCAGGTATTTTAGAGATAGCTCCAAGTGAAAAGAAATCTCTAGAGACTGGCTATTATACACCAATAATGGGAGTAGTTAAAGGAAGTCTGAGGTCATTGGGGTTTGGACGGAGATCTATCCCACAGACTATCTCTGAGTCTCCATGTTAACCCTCTGGGTAATTTCTTAGATTCTAGGATATGTGTCTGTAACAAATATGGACAATTACTGCCAGAATTGGAACTCAGTTTCCTGACTTGTAAGATGAATGTCATCCTATTGGGAAAGACTCTGAGGAACATACTAGCATAGTCTAAATACTAAACTACAGGAAAGAAATGAAGGTATTGGTATATAAACTTTCCCAAAGTTTTGGCCACAAAACTTTCAACCTACCATTTGCTCTCCCTAAAGAGTTTTCTGGGACTGGAGCCTAGCAGAATCATCATGAAAAAGACCAGAGAGATCACGTTCATCAACCAGTGGGAACAGATACAGACAGAGTACCACAATCAAACATTAGTGGAGTCCCATTGAGGAAGGTAAGAAGAATGAGAGGAACCTGGTAGGGCAGGGACACCACACAACCCATTGAATAAATTGAGGGGCTTATGGAGACTTGCAGAGCTGAGGGAACATGTTGGGGACTGACCTAGACCCTCTGTATAAATGTTACGGCAGTGGTTGCCTTTCAGGTACTTATTCACTAGTGATTCCAAGATAGTCTAAAACCACAGACACCCTGTTTAAAACAAAAATGTTGCAAAACCAACTTTCCATATCTAATAAGAAGGAAGAAGAGAATGAGTGAAGGGGAGGTACAGAGGAGATGAAGGAGTAGGAGGAAGAGAAAGGGGGAAGAGGGAGGAGGACCAATAAGACAGATGGGTAAACCAGAGCGCTGGTTCTGGAGTCCACCTCTTTGAGCTCAAATTCTAACTACTGTTCCCTGGTTCTGATTTGGGAAAGGCTACATAGTATCTACAATCCCGGTACCATTGACTATTGATGTTATTCCTTATTAGAAACAAAAGTCTTAGCTATAATCTTATATGGTACATAATGTTCACACTGTTTACTCTATTACTTTTGTAAACTCTAAAGCAAATTAATTTTTAAAAAAAATCTCCTAAAGTCTATAATATGATTCTGTATTGTTAAACTGTTAAATTTCTTTCACATATTCTTATTATTCCTATGATTTGAAATGACCACAACAAATTAAAATGAGACCCAACGATGTAGTGTATCTAACTTAATCCAAATAGCTGATGTCATGTGAACAAAGGGTGGTAGTTCTGAGTCTGTGCCTTGTTGTGATACAGGCTATAGTAACAAAGTCAAAGAATCAAATGCAGTTTAGTCTAGCTCAACTAGATCCCACTGGAGGCCATTTCTGCACATAAAGCAGACAAACCATTACAGACCATAATTTCTGCTCAGATCAGCCAGTCTGTGTCATTCTACTTGACAGGCAATTGGATTGACTGAAATGACACTGTGAATGACAAGAGAAGAGACTATAGTGAGGAGAAAGATCAACCTCTCAGCTGCAATGAAGTAGATTCTGTGTCATATTCTTAACCCAACAGAGAATGAATATTAGCATGTAAGCTGGGACATCATCTACATGTCTAGCTGCATCCCTAAGGAGGCCATCCATGGTAATATAGGAAGGCCAAGTGGAATCTCTTATGTCCTGGAAATGATCTTAAAGATCTATGGAAGAAACTAGATAGAGCCCCAGCATAGAGGGATGTTAGAGGAGGGAGGTGGGAGTGGAAGGGAGAGCACCCTCTTAGAGGCAAAGGGGAGGAGGGATGGGATGGGAGAAGAAGGACATTTGAAATGTAAATAAATAAAATAACCAATAAAAATGAGAGAAAGAGAGAATGAAAGAAACAAAGAAAGAAAAAGAAAGAAAGAAGGAAGGAAGGAAGGAAGGAAGGAAGGAAGGAAGGAAAGAAAGAAAGAAGGAAGGAAGGAAGGAAAGAAGGAAGGGAAGAGAAAGAAACTAGCAACTGTCATGAGTCACTGTAAATATTATTCTCTGGTCCTTCTCATGAAAGTTCCCTGAGGATCATTATGCAAACAAGATATGAACTAGAAAAATTTCTACTTGTAAATAAGCTTCTCAAGGGTGGAGGACATGTTTTACTAAAGAGTTTATTTTATAATAAATTCTAAGTTGTTCATTTTATGAAGACATAGTCTGCTCCAGGCAAGTGAAGATACTATCCAGTGCCCTGAGAACACATGGCTGAGCAGCACTGGCAATGGGCCCATCCTCTGGGAATGTTATATGAAGAGAAGAATTAGAGAGAAAAAGACTGAGACAGAGAAAGAATGAATATATCCTTTCAGTTTTACTCAATGATGCTTGATTGTGATCCTATGCTCACCCAGCTCTAAACTATTGACTGAAACCAAACATACACCTAAGTTATACAGGTCATGATCTGCAGAAATTGCATGAGTTGCCGTTAAGATACTCTCTACACATGCAGCTAGGGAGTTATATTTATCTGTATGTATGAGATTTAGGCAATTTGTAGCACAGCATATGACTGAATCCACTCTTAAGCCATCAAGCATCTAGCTCTACCTTTAAGTCTTTTCAAATTCTTGATTCTCTACAAGTTTGGTTAGGGTATGGTTTCTGGTACAGCTGATATAAATTTTTTATTTTTATCCACTTATAAATATTCTACATTATTTTATGAGGTTTGCTGTCCTATATTAGAATTGTTGTATATTTAACACATCCTCTAAGACAGTGATATGTGAACAGTGGACCATTCTGAAAGCTTGTCTGCTTATTTGTAGCTTATTTGAATATGATCCTGGACACTTCCACCACGAAACCAGAAACCAATGTAGACTGTTATCTGATCAAAAAGTTTTGTATCTTTGTGGCAAATTTACATGTGGTGTTATATATTATAAGCTAGCTTTCTATTCTCAAAGAGGACACAAAGCAAGACAGTCTTGATGCAGATGTACTAGAAATTCATTCTCAATTGGAAGTTGGAAGGCTCAGTAAAGGGGAAAATGGCAACGCAAGAAACGAAAAAAAGCAAAATCCAAGCATAACAAACACAACCAGCCACCTACTGGAATAGATTAAACTTAAAATAATATAGTACATTTCAGTAGTGTCATAAATTCCTTCCAGCTCTGAATAAGCATTCCATTTCTGTGTGACCATGAAAGTCCTTTCCCCTCATGATACATCAACTTGCCCAAGTAACTTTCTCTGGTTCACAGAGCAGTGGCAAATGTAGTAAGTGGGAATTTGAATATCTCTTACTCATTGATTAGCATTAGTCTCTCATGCTGTAAGAACTAGAGTCATCCTGACTCACCTGCTGATGATACAAACCTATGCCTGACAGGTATATAACATATATATGACATATGACAGCAGTTATGTCACCAGCTGCCATCTGTTTACACATGTGAGTAAGCTTATGTGATTGGTGAATTACCCACCCACCACCTGCTAGCCAAATGTGTTCATCTAATTAGTAGATAGGTTTTAAGTCACTACATTGTAATATAACATTATATAGTCAAGGATAATTGATGTATAATTTGTTTCTAAGAAATAGGACCATTGCTAGGCAAATACTTTATACTAACTCAAATGTCATTGGTTCTGACACTAGGTTGAACAACAGTGCTATTGGAGACTGGATCCAAAATGGAGCTCTGGTGACTACAAAAGTGGCAGCTGATAGCACATTGTGAAAACGAAGAGTCATGCTGCAGTCCTAAAGGTATTGGGGGAAAAAACCAACTAGGACTGATAACCAGAAAATGGGAATTATTCTTGGTGAGATGTTGGGCATGGCTAGGATGTCTCTGAAAGTATGGCACAAGTGTCTCTAAAAAGCTGGTGCAATTTGCAAGAATGAATGGAGAGTCAAACCAAGAACTGTTTAGTCTGTGAGCAGATCTGTATGATAAGGAATATGAAAGTCGAGACTTACTGAATTAGAAATAAAGCTTTTCTCACCACCCTCCCTGGAGATGTTAAGGAGCCAAGAGTGTGTGCCTCCTGTCTCTGAACAGAAGTGCTTATTTCAGTTATACTCTCCCTGAATTGTTATTTATACATGCAAGAAAACACAAATAAGTAATGTTTTTAGACTAATAGGTCTCTTGATTAGCAGACCTATATTTGGGCATTGTCTGAGTCACTGTTCTGTTGCTGTGAAGAAACACCATAGCAAGTCAACTCTTATAAGAGAAAACATTGAATTTGGGGCAATCATAGGTATGTTAGAAATTCCAAAATCAAGATTATACATTTTCAAGCTTAATGCCATAACTGGGTCGTTTAAGTTTTTAGCTGGAAATGAATGCATCTTATATGGGAGTGATATAAATATTTATGACTACTGTGGTTAGACAACTGGCTGGGGAAGGACATGGAAAGAGCCATATATCTTTTTCATCCTGTGTCTATCTTCTTAAAATACAGCTTGAAAATTATACCATTAGAAGACTCTGAGTACCCACACCTTGAACCTGAACTGCTCAGGTGGCTTACTTTATCACTGGGACTTTAGCATATGGGATTCATGAGCTTTGATAAATGTGATGGAGCACACTTCTTTGTTACACCAACATCTTTGACTGTCTATGCAGAGTAACCCACTGAAGGGCCAAGAACTATGTGTGACAGAACTGAAATATCCATTTCCTGATAAGCCAGACCCAACCATGAGGCTCTGAGCTGCCAGGCATGTGGATGAGACCAACAGATGCCAGAGGAGACCAAGCCCAGAGGAGACCAAGCCCAACCACTGGCTCTCAGTACCACTCAGTCCAAGAATCACTGTCTCTGTAGTGAAAGCTGACTGATAACAGGGAAGGAGGTCTGGGAGCAACATTGGAGCTCATACTTGTTCTTATCGTTCCCATATGTTTTGATAACACAAAGATGTTGGAGTGTGGCACTTCAGCTAAGTTGACATGACTTCATTCTGATCACTGGCACAGCATCTGACTTAAATATAAGAGAAGAATGGAGTTTACAAATGAGCTCCGGGTCTGAGGCAGTAGATGCTAAGGGGGAAGAAGAGAGGCATGTATGGTATGTGTGCTCTATAAATGTAAAAGTCCATGTGATGTAGTCCTTAAAGCTGCTCCCTGCTCCTTAATGCTGAATGCAGTATCTTATAATATATGGGTATATTTTATTTATCTATTCATCTGTCAACAAAAGTAATTAATAAGCCTTATGCTGATAATCATTTCACAATTTATGTGTGTATCAAAACATAATGTTCTATTTTTTAAATATATGAAATTTCGTCAATCATTTCAAAAAGTTGGAATTTTTTTGTTTGTTTGTTTGTTTGTTTGTTTCTAAATCCTAAACCACATCACTGAAAGTGTCAAGTTCTGCTGCTTGCTGGAGCTCAAACATGGCTCCCACATTCAGCTACATCTCCATCAGCTTTCTTTTTTTTTTTTAATTTTTATTTTCTATAATCTATGTTTACATTCCAAAGGCTTCCCCCTTTCCCAGTTCCCCCCCACCATACGTCCCATAGTTCCTCTCCCCCCCCAACTATTCCCCAATCATTCCCCCTCCCCACAACCTATGCCATCACAGAATAGGAGAGTCCTTAGTAACTTCACACTTAAATATTAGGTATGACTAAGAATCAATGAATTGAAAATAGCACAAGTCCTAGGCACTTTTGCAAATTTAAGGATTCTGTCCATGTTTTATATGGAGCTTAGACAATAAAAAACATGCTAAGCTTTCCTTAGAACTTATCCTTAAGTGATAACTTTAAACTAGGATCCAGAGAGAAGATAATAAGAGAGTATGCACTATTTGTTTGAGCTTACAGGAGGAGATCCTGCCGCTGTGCCAGAGCCCACCTGCTGACATTTTCATCAGTATCCATAGAATCTGTCCCATCTCCTTGATGGTGGCTTCCTGGAGTGCACACTTCATACTAGGAGTATGAGTAACTCTAGACTCATTTTGACTGTTCCTCTGATGAATCAAGACAAGAACTTCCTATCCAGTGTATGTGGATGTCACAATTAAAGAAGAGAACATGGCAACCTTTGTGAGGTGTGTTTCCTCCTTATTTCCATGCATTGTTTTATTAGGGTTCGGTGAAACGTATGTAGAAATTAGATCAGGAGTCAGTTCTAATGTCCACCACTTAGTTCATGATAGGGTTTTAGAAACTTGCCAGACATTCCTTCTTGCTATTTTTACTACAGTCAGGAACAATAGCGTGTAATTCCATTTACTTGTTGAGATGATTTTAAAGATCAACTATTATGACTATGTACATTTTTACATGATAGCTTGAGAGTTTCACAAGCCCTGAGAATTTATGGATTGAAACTTTACCAAAGAGATGGCATTAGGATATGGTATCAGGACATTGGCTCATGAGTATGCAGCCCTCTTAACTAGGATTGTTGACTCTATAAAAATAATCCCAGAAATCTCCATCTTTTAAGTCATGGTTCATAGCATACTTTCTATTATCTATGCTGCAAAAATAAGTCCTTATCACTCACTAAATCTGCTGGCACATTTTCCTTGGATATAACAGATCTCAGAATTTTGAGAAATGAGTTTCTGTTATTTCTAACACCCCTTTCATATGGAATTGTTATAGTATTCCGGAAAAGCTAAGATAACTTACTCATATGTATGTGATATGTTAAGAAACAAGTGTCCTATCATGTTAACTATGATTACAATCCAGTCTTCAAATTTGGAATAAAAATGGCTGTCCGTAAAAGCCCAAGAGGTAAAGAGTCGCGTAAGTCTTGTGAATGGCTGAAGCCCGGGACCTGCAGGGGTGGACAGAGGCTGGGAGTGAGAGCTAGGAACCTTCTTGGAAACAGAGAACATAGCCATGTCTGTTTATTGTACCACATTTCTATTTTAGTTACTGATTTTATGGGAAGTGCAAATTCCCAACTGTCTTACAAAAGAAAGATGAATTACTTGTACATACTCCTGGCAATACTCAGGCTCTGGACCCAACATTCGTAGCCATCTGATAATGCCAATGAAAAACAACTCAAAGTGGGAGAATTAATTTCTGTTGTAAGAATAAGTAAAAACAGACATACTTGCTTTTTGTTTTGTTTTGCTTTTTTTGGTCTTTGCCAAGATGCAAATATTTGATTCCTTACAAATCCTCTCTGCTATTTAAGTGATATCAACTTTGATTTGAAACACATTTTGCATTGTCATGTCCTCTGGTATTGTGCTTTATGTAATTTCTAAATGGGAATATTTTGTATTTATTTCTTAATGTACACTGGATGTCTGGAAGATGTGTATCAGGTACGTAATGGACCCATGACACTAAGCAGACTGAGCAAAGCACTTCCCTGACCTGTGGTCCTGGGATGCTTTTACTCTTCAGCTTCTCTATATCTGATGCTTTTGTCTTTAGACCCAAAGTCTACATTTGCATGGTCTTCCTGTTCCCTGAGCCTTTTTATAATGATAAAATAATTATGATTATGGTATATTAATTTATAATGTATTTATTATATATTATTTAACTAATATATAATTATATAATACATATACAATTACATGTGTAATGTTATATATTATATAATATAATCCATAGTCCTGAGCTGCTTATCTAAAATTTAAGAACATATTGCAAATTCATTTATTTTCACTCCTTTAGCAACGAGGACCTAAGAGAAGATGGATTAGGGTATGAGTTGACAGCAAAAACATATGAAAACCTTCTTAAAATACCACTATGCAGCATTGCTAGGGAATGTGAAACTGAATTTCCCACCAAATTAGTTCGTGAATATGGTTAAATATCTAATGATAGAGAAGAAGAAGAAAGGATATTTCTTATAAAAACATGACTAAGACAACAATTAATAAAAAGAATATGAAATCAGATTTACTTAGCTAGTTTACATTAAGCATAGTAACTCCAAATAAGCTAAAGAGAAAACTGCAACAAAGCCAAGGTGGCTTCAGACACCAGCTACTCTGTTGTGCTCGCCTTTCTCCAGGGAACGCTGTGCTCTTCAGGCCCAGTCCTGGTCTTGACCTCTAAAGTTTAGAACCTATATCTTAGATTAGGCAATTTCTACTTGAGGAAAATCAGGTGCAACTTAAATTTTGAAACTGGTTCCCCATCAGTCATATTAGAACCAATATTAACAGTGATTCCATCAACCTAGGGCAGAGCAAGATGATCAGAAGCAGAAGATGTGTTAGTGCAATCCAGAGGTAGAGACAGCCAAAAGTCCCAAATATTTTTAAAAGAAAAAAACAATAACTTGAAATATATTAAAAGGTTTATTACTAAAATTACTGAAAGTCTAAGTTAAAAAAATAGATACAGAAGATTAAATATATTTACAGATGCAAATATTATAAAACTGTATGTATATATATATATAATGATCCAAATAATTTTGAAAGCTAAATGTAATAGTTAATTTTCAGAGGTAATATAATTTACTTAAAAAGTGGGATGCACTAATACAGCAGCAACCAGTAAAAGAAGACATCAGTAACCCCCTTTCCCTGCACAGACAGAGCTAAGCCCAAGGGGGTGTAAACACAAGTAATTTACACATCCAGAAAGCAAGTAATTGGGACACTTCCATATGTCGCTGATGAGAGCGGAGGTGGTGGAAAGCTCCCCACTTTGGTTTTGTTTTGGTTTTTTTCTTTGTTGTTTTTTTTTTTTTTGTGTGTGTGTGTGTGTGTGTGTGTGTGTGTGTGTGTGTGTGTTTGTTTTTTTTGTTTGTTTGTTTTTTGTTTTTGTTTTTGTTTTTTGTTTTTGGTTTTTTCGAGACAGGGTTTCTCTGTGTAGTCCTGGCTGTCCTGGAACTCACTCTGTAGACCAGGCTGGCCTCGAACTCAGAAATCTGCCTGCCTCTGCCTCTCAAGTGCTGGGATTACAGGCGTGTGCCACCCCCGCCCGGCTCCCACTTTGTTTTAAGAAGCCGTGTCCCTCACCAGGGGGGCACTAGCAAAGGGCAAGCAGTTCCTTGTGAAGTGGAGAGGGCTTGGGTGGAAGTCCCGAGGACTTCGGGGAAACTCCAAAATAGTGGTTAATGGAAAGAAGCAAACCTCAGGAAGAGAAGAGGGGATTTGTGGAGCAAACATTATCTAACCACAGGAACACTAAATTAGTTCAAAACAAATTTCTGTCACATGCACAGGCAACGATAAACCTACAGATGGATTTGATAACATTACATTATTTTTAAGTGTCATAGGAGAAATTTTTATAATACACACACACACACACACACACACACACACACACACACCATATTCGAATAGCCTCTGAAGACAATCAACACGATCCATGGAAACCTTTAGGTCTCTCTCTGATTGGACACTGTTTGGCATTCTGCAGATGGAACCTAAGCTGGGATTCTTAAATAATAATTTACAAGTGTCCAAAACGTTTATGTTATAAGCAACAAAGAACTTATTTTGCCAGCCACATTAGGCTGCCAATTAAAATACAGAACAAGTAACTAAGTACCTCATCATCACCCTTCACAACCTTAGCATATTAAAGGAATTACTGTATTTTTATATGATCCAGTGGTGGAATATACTGTGATCTCACAGAGACACATGGCCAGTTATGAAACATAATACAAGAAGGGGTTGGCTTGTTTGTTTATTTGTTTAATTTACATGTTAGAAACTGAATGTAGGACCTCTACATGCTAACATATACAGGGTTTCATTCCTGGCCCCAAAACAAAATTTTGATGATGATGATGATGACGACGATGACGATGACGACAAAGATGATAGTGATGATAATGATAAAGAAAAAGGTGATGGTGGTGGTGGTGGTGAAAATAATGAAGGTGATAATCTCATTGATTAGTTCTATATTTGTATCTTCATCTTATAAATTACTATAATCATATTTAGGATTACTTTAATTGCTCAAAGCATCTAACTACATATAAGTGTTTTTCTCCCACGTATAGGCATATTTACAGAGATGCATTTATATAAATGTAAATATACATATTTACACAAACATGTATATAGAATTTTGTTTGTCAATGCTTAAGTGTAAATTTTATCTGATAACTTTCTATCTGTGCTGTTTTAGTTTTTGGGACAGGAGCTAGTGTAGCCCAGGCTGACCTTGAACTCATTCTCAGCTAAGAATGACTTTGAACTTATATCCCTTCTTCGTTTACCTCCCAAATGCTGAAATTAAAGATACATGCCAGCACGTGTGATTATACGGTGCTGGGGATCACTCGGTCGCACTGGGCAAGCTCTCCACGCTGGCCTTCGTCCTCGGGCCTCCTTAGTCTTAACAGTAAAGTTCTGTGCTCAGCTTCATCACTTGTGGATTGATTCACTAATGTGGTACTTATTTCTATAAATGATTTTTCCATTAGGCCTATATTTGGGTTATTTTAAATACCATTTCTGTTATACTAAATATGGTTCTGATTAACAAAAATATGTACTCATATATTGTTATATAATTATACACAGTATATTGCTATATATAGTAGAAAGAGACTTGCTATATAGAGAGAATACTGGCTGTTTTATGACACAATCCTACTTTAGCTTGGTTAAGTAAAATCTACCTGGAGCAAATGTAGCTGCTAAGGCAGATCATTCTTATGCACACAGACTGGTGTTGGTTTTTCTAGAGCAGGTTTGCCCTTAGTTTCAAACTATCACCTTTTCAATGAATGACCTTCATGGACACTGGGGGGGGGAAAAAAGCAGCTCTGTTCCTAAGGTAGAAGGTATAGTTGCTCTCAAAAGGCCTGAGGCAGAAAGGAGAAGAATCGAGTTCCTTTTGCAATCACTGGCTGGAACTAGTCCCCTGGCATTGAATACAGTCAAAGGGTTCTGGGAGGGAGTTCTCAGACAGGAAAGAATGCCTGGAAATCTGTGGGAAACTTTACCACAGTTCTCTTTGCAAATATTGAAATAATACTTCCTTTCTCAAATATAAGTTTTCACACTGAATTCTCCACCATAATAATTCAGCACTGAAGCATTTACTTCCTCTTTTTAATATGAGGTTAAAAAAGATATTTGACAAGCTTCATGCTTTTCCTTTCTCCTACAAATTATATGCTTTAGACATAATGGCAGTGCTTCTGCATACAGTCTGGTACATGTCAGTAATAGCTCTTAATGACTCAGAAAGAATATAATGATCCACTATGATCAAAACTAATCTGCCATAAGGAGAGCAGAGATATCAAATGACTGACTGTGCAAACAAATCCAAATTAATTGCCCCATTTGTTACCTCTTTCTAATATACACTAACATTGCCCTGACTTTATACAGACACCCAGCGTCTCAGAGAAACCTAGAAACTGTCATTGCATAAGGTATCCTGTCCTTGTACAGAGAAGCAAGCTGCTGAGTGATGTGAAGCCTACCTCTCCAGGGCGGTGTGGATGTGCCGATTATTTATTCAATTATGACATTGTGTAATAATGGACAGAACAAATGTTTGTTTATACTCTGTTTTTTGGGGTAAACAAGACAAATATATACAAACGTGCATTCTTTTATGTACAATTTTTAAATTATTCTAATTTTTTGAACTAGGATATGATTACATAATTTTTCTTGTGTTTGCACTCCTGCTCTGTGTCCTCCACCTCTACTTGCTCCATCTCACATTCACGTGATCTCTTTCATTAATTATTATTTTGACATATATGCATAAATAAATAAGTGAATAAATGAATACAATTTGCTTAGTTCATTTGAAGTTAATTGTATGTATGTGTTTAGGGTTGATCATTTGGTTTTATATGAAATACTTCTGGAGCTGATAATACTCCACTCAAGAGGGAAAGACTATGTGACAGAAACCCAATTTCTTTTGTGGAATCCTTTTTTGGGGTGTTGGTAAGAAATCAGAGACTCCTAAAATATATGTACCCTGTTGGTATTTCCCTTTGTTGACACTGAAAGTTGAATGGGAGTCCCATGTGTTAAGTTTCAAGCCTGGGACGAGCAGCTGAGGCGCCTATTTAATATATCAGAGCAGACCTGCCCTTCAAGTTCTCCCAGTACTCCCCAGTCCCCCTCTGTTATAGGAAATGGCTGGCATACCCACCCTCCACCGGGAACTCTCTAGCCCCGGGGGCTAGGGAGCCCTCCCACAGAGGCTCTTCATAAATAATCAGGAATTTTGAACACCCACTACTTGTTGAACCTTTGCAGCAGCTGGTCTTCGTTTCTAGTCTCCTTTCCCCTCCCCTTGTCCCACATGGTTCAGGGTCATAACCACTCTGGATTTTCCCAGATATCTCTATCTCTGGCTATGCTCTTCTACATATTTATAATAAACTTTCTCCTAAGAGCATTTCTCTCTCTCCCTCTCCTTCTCCCTCTCCCTCTCCCTTTTCCTCTCCCTCTCCCTCTCCCTCTGTCCCTCTGTCTCTCTCTGTCCCTCTGTCTCTCTCTGTCCCTCTGTCTCTCTCTTTTTCCCCAAGAACTTCAAAGACACAATGTACTTCAAACACATGACTCAGAGGATCCAAGATGAATGTGACCTGAAAGCCTCCTCCCAAGAGACATTAAGTTTCTACATGATTAGGTACATCCTCTCCCATTGAGGCCAGACACAGCATATATGTGGGTGTGTCTCAAGGAGTGGTATAATCGGGTCCTTTTCTAGTGCTATTGCAGATGTGCAGCTTGGTCTTCATGGGCGTCTCCTAACAATGGGGGTGTGGTCTGTCCCTCCACACTGCTGCTTGCCTCGGATCCCCATTCCTGGGTGGACTGCCTGGTAGGGCCACAGTGGGAGAAGACGCACTTAGTCCTGCTGTGACTTGATGTGTCAAGTGGGTGGGTGCACACACAGGACTTCCTCTTCTCTGATCCCCACCCCCATTCCCCTCCTCACACCCTCTCCCACCCAGTTCTCTCCCTCCATCTACCTCCTATATCTACTTTATTTCTCCTTCTGAGAGAGATTCACACATCTTAGTTTCTTTGGAAGTGTGAATTGTGGGATGGCTATCCCGTACTTTATGTTTAGTGTCCACTTTTAAGTGAGCATATGCCATATGTGTCTTTCTGGGACTAGATTCTCTCACTCAGCATGATATTTTCTAGTTCTATCCATTTGCCCACATATTTCAAGATGTTTCTGTTTTTAATAGCTGAATAGCTGCACCACATTTTGTTTATCCATTCTTTGGTTGAGGGGCATCTAGGTTGTTTCCAGTTTCTGGCTATTACAAATAAAGTTGCTATGAACATAGTGGAGCAATGACCCCGTGGTATGGTGGGGCATCTTCTCAGTATAAGCCCAGGAGTGGTACAGGTGGATTCTGAGGCAGAATTAGTCCCAATTTTTTGAAAAAGCAACAGATTGACTTCTAGAGTGGTCGTAAAAGTTTCCACTCCCACTAGCAATAGAGGAGTGTTCTGTTTGTCCCACATCCTAGGCAGCGTGTGCTGTCACTTCAGTCTTTGATCTTGGCCATTCTAATGGGTGTAAGATAGAATCTCAGAGTCATTCTGATTTGCATTTCCCTGATTACTAAGATGTTGAACATTTCTTTAAGTGCTTCATGACCATTAGAGATTGTTCTGCTGAGAATTTTCTGTTTATCACTGTACCACATACATTTTTCTTTTTTTCCACTTAATTATTTATTTGTTCATTTTACATTCTAATTGCAGCAAACACACACACACACACATACACACACACATACACACATACACACACACATACACACACACACACACACACACACACACACATACACACACACACACACACACACACACTACTCCCATTCCCCTTCACACAGTCCCTTCACCCAGTCCTCCTTGAGAAGGGGGTGGGCCCTCCTATGCACCAACTGACTCTAGAACCTCAAGTCACTAAAGGATTAGGTACATCCTCTCCCACTTAGGACAGATAAAGCCACCCAGTTAGGGGATCAGGAGAACAGGATCCACAGACAGGAAAAAGAGTCCGGGTAAGCCTTTTGTCAGGGAACTCCATGAAAACCAAGCTCCACATCTGCTAAATCTATGTGAGGGATCTAGGTCCAGCCCATGTATGAGCTTTGGTAGTGGACCAATTTCTAGAAAGTCACAAGTCCAGATGAGTTGACTCTGTTATCTTCTTGTGGAATCCATATCCATTCTGAAAGTGCTGTTGCTTTCATGTTTTTATTTATTTTTATTTTTATTTTATGTACATTGGTATTTTTTCTGCATGTATGTCTGGGTAAGCCTGTCAGATCTTGGAGTTAAAGACAGTAGTGAGCTTCTATGTGGGTTCTGGGAACAAAACTTGGGTTCTCTGGAAGAGCAGTCAGTGCTCTGAACCGTTGATGTGTTCTTGGATTCAGTTGTGGGAATTTTATTGAGTATTTTAGCATCAGTATTCATACGGGAAATTGGTCTGAAGTTCTCTTTCTTTGTTGGGTCTTTATGTGGCTTAGGTATCAGTGTAACTATGGCTTCATAGAAAAAATTAGGTAGTGTTCCTTCTGTTTCTATTTTGTGTAATAGTTTGACAAATATTGGGATTAGGTCTTCTTTGAAGGTCTGATATAATTCTGCACTAAAACCATCTGGTCCTGGTTTTTTTTGTTTTTTGTTTTTTGTTTTTTGTTTTTTGTTTTTGTTTTTTGTTTTTGCTTGGGATACTTCTAATAACTGCTTCTATTTCCTTAGGGGTTATGGGACTATTTAGATGGTTTACCTGATCCTGATTTAACTTTGGTACCTGGTATCTGTCTAGATTTCTTTTTACATACTTCTGTGTGATTTTGATGCAGGATTACCCTCTTGATCTACATCAATTTTCAGCATATGTTATTGATAGTAAATCTTAGATGACTTTTTAAATGTCTCTCTATATCAGCTTATTAATATTTTCCCTTGTTAATATATATGCATCTAAAAATAAATCTTCCAATATTTCTCAGAAGATAGAAAAAATACAAAGAGTAATTCATGAGAAACAATAGTAACTAAGCCTAAGTAATCAGTCTTACAGTAACCAGATATCCGAATAGTAATGTTATACTGAAGTCAAAAGGCCTGAGATAAGAAGAAAGTTAAGCTTTAAAAGAAGGACAACCAAACATTGAGTGAAAATTGTTAAAAATGAGAATGATATGTAGAACTCACAAAAGTAAACAGAAAAAACCAAAAAGTGAAAAGTTAGTGCAGCCACTTCTTAAAAACTCTTAGGTTTTCTAGATTTCAACCTAAGATCAAACTGGAAGAAAATCTAATGGTAAGTTTCAAGGCCCAGTGGGATCAAGGCTACCAAAAGAACACAGCCTATAGAATCAACTAATTAGAGCTCATATGTTCTCACAGAGACAATCATAGAGCCTGGATGGGTCCTATGAATGTATGTTATGGTTGCTAGCTTGGTGGTCTTGTGGGATCCTAACAGTTGAAGTGGGGTGTCTCTGACCCTTCTGCGTACACTTGGGACCCTTTCCTCCTACTGGATTGCCCCACCCAGCCATTATATGAAAGTTTGTTTCTAGTCCAATTGTAACTTATTATGTCATCCAGTTGATATCCCTAGGGTCCTGCTCTTTTATGATGGGAAACAGAGAAGGAATGACTTTGAAGGAGAAGGAAGCAGAAAGGTGAGCTGGACAGAGAGGAGGGAGGGAAAATTGCAGTTGGGATGTATTGTATTATACAAGAATTCATTAAGTTTTAGAAGGTGGAATGCTCTAAAAAACGTTCAGCTTTCATCTCCTGCTTACGTAACACTTACTGGAAGATGATCTGAAGTAATAAGATAAAATAAAATAACATGACAACAACAAAGACCAGTTATTTTTCAAAAATAGTTGTAACATGCAGAAAGGCAACACAGGAGGGGGAGAGGACATGGGGTGAGTCTGTACCTGCTACAACACAATATACATAAATGTATCTAAAAATATGGAATGCAGGAAAGAAATATCTGAGAAGAGCTTAGTAAAACTAATTCTTTATTTTTCATAATAGGTAATAGATAATTGCTCCTTTTAAGGCATTTAAAGTATAGTAGCTTCTAAAATTCTGAGTGTTTCTAGAAACAAGTAAAAATTAAAAGTTAACAAAATTTACATTAGACCTCTCAAATATTGAACAGCTAAAACACAACCTAGATAATGTGAGAAATTTGTAAACATAAGAAGACTGTTGTTTTGAATGTTAATAGTTTGAAAAAAACATTAAAAGTGCTAGTTTATTTCTCAGCAATACATTTTTTTGAGAGAAGTAATGTTCAAGACAGAATTCTTGCCATATATTCTCTATGTATTCATTCTGTGTGCTATGTATAAAGCATCATAAATAATATAAATAACTTTAGCTAATTTAATTTCACTTTAAATACGTAAATCAAAGCATAGATTTTTTTTAAAACACATTCCTACTTGAGTTGGGACTCTAAAGAGCATAGTTGATGATTAAAAACTCCCCAGCTCTCTCTTCATTTTGTTTCCCTCACACACTCTGCATAGTCATAAAGGCACACACACTTCATTCAGTTCACTCCTGTTATGGGAATGGTTTTGTGGCTCTTAGAGAAATTGTTTAAGTCTTGTTCTAGATGGTGCCTTGAACAATTATTTAGTTATGGTATATTGGGTGAGCTTACAATTTTAATTAATTTCACTAAAATCTACAAAGTACCTGTACTTAGTGATTTCCATATTTGCAAAGGCAATGACGAACCCTCCCCGTAATAATAACCACAAGTCAGTTATCCATGAAGGAAGGTTTCCAATACAACGTGGCTGCTAGGTTGGTTTTCAAGTTGTTCAAAAAGAATAAAAATTCTCTCTCTAGAAAACTAACTGGAAAAACCCAACTGACATTAGAGTTTAGTGAATTTTATTTCTAATAACCTTACAATGTAAAGTAGAAATTCAGGCAGGGGTGGACTCAGAAGATCCCACGTTGCCCCTAATGACTATATAAACTTAGCCAGGAACTTAATCATTGAGGGACTTCATGCTCTCAGATAGCTGATGAATATTCAATTATTGTTCAATAAATTCTTATTGAATGCTTTTTGTTTTCAGGTGCTTTCACAGGAGACCCAATGTTGATGACTACAGGAATCACCTGTCTGGAGACTTACAAGCAATATGAGCTAACAGCAGTATTCAGAAAAAATCAGATTGTAAATGGAGCACTTTAAAACCATGCTACACCACAGGTAACTAAAGCCTCATTACTATTGACTGAATGATAAGTTTGAGGATTTCCTTTTTTTTTTTTTTTTTTTTTTTTTTTTTTTTTTTTTTTTTTGGTTTTCAAGACAGGGATTCTCTGTGTAGTTCCGGCTGTCCTGGAACTCACTCTGTAGAGCAGGCTGGCCTGGAACTCAGAAATCCGCCTGCCTCTGCCTCCCAAATGCTGGGATTAAAGGCATGTGCCACCACTGCCCAGCTAAGTTTGAGGATTTTTTTTTCTTTTTATTTTCTATATTCTATGTTTACATTCCCAAAGGCTTTCCCCTTTCCCAGTTCCCACCCACCATAGTTCCCATAGTTCCTCTCCCCCCCAACTATTCCCCAATCATTCCCCCTCCCCCCTCGGTTTCTTTACTAAACTGGATGCAATCTTTACAGGCCCAGGGTCCTCTCCTTTCTTCTTCTTGGGAATCATTTGACTTGCTATTTGTGTCTTGAGTATTTAGGGCTTCTGGGCTCATTAATATCCACTTATCAGTGATTGCATTTCATGTGCATTCTTTTGTGATTGGGTTAATTCACTCAGGATGATATTTTCCAGGTCTAACCATTTACCTACAAATTGCATGAATTCATTATTTTTAATTGCTGAGTAGTATTCCATTGTATAAATATACCACATTTTCTGTATCCATTCCTCCTTTGAGGGATATTTGGGCTCCTTCCAATTTCTGGCTATTATAAACAAGGCTGCTATAAACATAGTGGAGCATGTGTCCTTATTGCATGCAGGGGAATCCTCTGGGTATATGCCCAGGAGTGGTATGCCAGGGTCCTCTGGAAGTGACATGCCCAATTTTCTGAGGAACCGCCAAACTGATTTCCAGAGCGGTTTTACCATTTTGCAATCCCACCAACAGTGGAGGAGTGTTCCTCTTTCTCCACATTCTTGCCAGCACTTGTTGTCTCTTGAGTTTTTAATCTTAGCCATTCTGACTGGTGTGAGGTGGAATCTCAGGGTTGTTTTGATTTGCATTTCCCTGATGACTAATGATGTTGAACATCTTTTAAGGTGTTTCTCGGCCATCCGAATTTCTTCTGGTGAAAATTCTTTGTTTAGCTCTGTACCCCATTTTTTGATAGGGTTATTTGGTTCTTTGCAGTCTAACTTCTTGAGTTCTTTGTATATATTGGATATTAGCCCTCTGTCGGATGTGGGGTTGGTGAAGATCTTTTCCCACTTTGTTGGTTGCCTTTTTGTCCTTCTGACAGTGTCCTTTGCTTTGCAGAAACTTTGTAATTTTATGAGGTCCCATTTGTCGATTCTTGATCTTAGTGCGTAGGCTATTGGTGTTCTGTTCACGAACTTTTCCCCTGTGCCCAAGTCCTCCAGGGTCTTCCCAAGTTTCTTTTCTAATAGTTTCAGTGTGTCTGGTTTTATGTGGAGGTCCTTGATCCACTTGGAGTTGATCTTAGTGCAAAGAGATAAGAGTGGGTCAATTCGTATTATTCTGCATGTTGACCTCCAGTTGAACCAGCATCATTTGTTGAAAAGGCTATCTTTATTCCACCGGATGGTTGTGGCTCCTTTATCAAAGATCAAGTGACCATAAGTCTGTGGGTTAATTTCTGGGTCTTCAATCCTGTTCCATTGATCTTCTTGCCTGTTGCTATGCCAATACCATGCAGTTTTTAACACAATTGCTCTGTAGTACTGCTTGAGGTCAGGGATATTGATTCCCCCAGAAGTCCTTTTATTGTTGAGAATAGTTTTAGCTATCCTGGGTTTTTTGTTGCTCCAGATGAATTTGAGAATTGCTCTTTCTAGATCTATGAAGAATTGAGTTGGGATTTTGATGGGGATCGCATTGAATCTGTATATTGCTTTTGGCAAGATGGCCATTTTTACTATATTGATCCTGCCAATCCAGGAGCAAGAAATATTTTTCCATCTTCTGAGGTCTTCTTCGATTTCTTTCTTCAAGGACTTGAAGTTCCTGTTGTACAGATCTTTCGCTTGTTTGGTTAGAGTTACACCAAGATACTTTATGTTGTTTGTGGCTATTGTGAAGGGTGTTATTTCCCTAATTTCTTTCTCAGCCTGCTTGTCCCTTGAGTACAAGAAGACCACTGACTTGCTTGAGTTAATTTTATAACCTGCCACTTTGCTGACAGACAGTAAGCATTCATTCTATCATATGAACAAGTCCCTTTAATATTTCATCATTTTTTAGAAAGGGATTTATTTTTCTAAGTTATAATTGCATCTGTGGATTTCTGTGCCTCTCAACCCTTCTGTATACCCTTATCCTTGCTTTCTGTCAAAGTCACAGCCCACTTTTCTTTATTGTTACACATACACACACACACACACACACACACACACATACTCACACACAATAAACAATTGTAAGTACAACCTGTTTAGTACCTATAATGTTCTGTGTTTAGGGCTGACCATTTGGTATTGTATAAGCAAGTGCTGTTTCTTCCCTGAGGAAAACTATTACTCTCTCAGAATTCCTTGCAAGTCTATCATCCATGCCTAGGCTAGAGATCTTGTGAGTGTTCCTCCTTTGACAGTAGCAACTCTATTGTTTTTCTCCTTGTTTAGATCTTGTCTAGGCAGCCATTTTGTGAGACTTCATGATATAGCTTCTGACATTACTAGAAGACACAATCTCAAAGGTCAAATCTCACTAATTAAAAAATACCAGTTGATTTGCATTTTTCTACATGCTAATCACCAGTTGAACCAGCACCATTTGTTGAAAATGCTGTCTTTTTTTCACAGGATGGTTTTAGTTCCGTTGTCAAAGATCAAGTGACCATAGGTGTGTGGGTTCATTTCTGGGTATTCAATTCTATTCCACTGATTTACTTGCCTATCACTGTACCAATACCATACAGTTTTTTATCTTAATTCCTCTGTAGTACAACTTGATGTCAGGGATAGTGATTCTGCCCTAAGTTCTTTTATTGTTAAGAATAGTTTTCACTATCCTATTTTTTTGTTATACCAGATGAATTTGCAAATTGCTCTTTCTTGTCCCTTGTACAAAGCTCAAGTTCAAGTGAATCAAGGATTGCCACATAAAACCAGATACACCGAAACTAATAGAAAAGAAACTGGGGAAGAGCCTTGAGCCCATGGGCACAAGGGAAAATTTCCTGAACAGAACACCAATAGCTTATGCTCTAAGATCAAGAATTGACAAATGGGACCTCATAAAATTGTAAAGCTTCTGTAAGGCAAAGGACACTGTCAATAGGACAAAATGGCAACCAACAGACTGGGAAAAGATCTTAACCAATCCAACATCCAGTAGAGGACTAATCTCCAATATATACACAGAACTCAAAAAGTTAGACTTCAGAGAACCAAATAACCCTATTAAAAATGGGGTACAGTGCTGTACTGACTAGTTTTGTGTGTCAACTTGACACAGGCTGGAGTTATCATAGGAAAAGGAGCTTCAGTTGGGGAAGTACCTCCATGAGATCCAGCTGTGGGGCATTTTCTCAATTAGTGATCAAGTGAGGGAGGGCCCCTTGTGGGTGGTACCATCTCTGGGCTGGTATTCTTGGATTCTATAAGAGAGCAGGTTGAACAAGCCAGGGGAAGCAAGCCAGTAAGGAACATCCCTCCATGGCCTCTGCACATCAGCTCCTGCTTCTGACCTGCTTGAGTTCCAGTTCTGACTTCCTTTGGTGATGAACAGCTGTGTGGAAGTGTAAGCTCAATAAACCCTTTCCTTCCCAACTTGCTTCTTGGTCATGATGTTTGTGCAGGAATAGAAACCTGACTAAGACAAATTGGTACCAGAAGTGGGGTATTCCTGTGACAACCTGACCATGTTTTGGGGAGGACTGTGGAAGGACTTTGGAACTTTGGATTAGATGGTCCATTCAGTGTTGAGACCTCTGTGAGATGTGTAGGAGCTTGGAAGATTATGTTGAGAACAGTGGAGAAGATGGAGGCCTGGCTTGTGAAGTTTCAGAGGGAAAATTAAAGACTCTTATCAGAGCCATGAAGATTCCGTGGTTTTGGTTAGCTGGGGCTGAAGAATCAGCTGTGAGTAACAAGATACCAAAACCATTAAAGTCAACCTTTGTGTTACTGAGACTATTGATGCTGGTTAGCTGGAGCTAAGAAATTGGTGGTGATTAAGAAGAAACCAGCATCACTGAGGTGAAATCTTCTGGGAAGTGTTTTCTGAGAGCACAGAGGGTGTGTTCCAGATAGCCAAGGTTGTGCCTCGTGCTGTAGTAGGACTTGGTACTGTGTAAGAGTCACCCACGTGGTACTGCTTTTGAAGGCATGAAGGCATCATGAAGAATGGCTGAGGCTTGGTACAGTGAGAGGCCATGGAAGGCCATTGGTGAAAGTGTACCCTCAGTTGTAATTGACAGCCCAAGACTGAAGGGGTCATGCAAAAGAGTTGAGGCTTGGAGATGCCAGTACTATGTAATGACCACCAAGGACAGCAGCAGCAGTGGAGTACAGGCAGCTGGAGCCTAGAAGACAAGGTGTGTGCTACAACGGGAAGAGCTGGAGAAGTGACCCAAGCCCTTGGAGGAGCCCAGAAGATCGTGAGTTGGATCCCAGACATTGAACCATTGGAGTTTGAGTTTTGCTTTTGATTGTGACTGTGCCCTGATATTTTTCCCTCTTGAAAGAAGGTATTTTAGTGGAGCCCACAGTTAAGAGACTGAATTTTTAAAAGACTTTTAATTTTAAGATATTGAACATTTTAAAGGGATTGAACTTTTAATATGTAAAGACTGTGGGACTTTTTACGTTATTTAGATCTTGGGGATGAATAAGAAAGTAAGGGTTGAGGCTTAATAGTGATATGTTGGTGTGTCAAGTTGACAAGGGGTCAATTGTACTGGCTAGTTTTGTGTGTCAACTTGACACAGGCTGGAGTTATCATAGGAAAAGGAGCTTCAGTTGGGGAAGTGCCTCCATGAGATCCAGCTGTGGGGCATTTTCTCAATTAGTGATCAAGTGAGGGAGGGCCCCTTGTGGGTGGTACCATCTCTGGGCTGGTATTCTAGGATTCTATAAGAGAGCAGGTTGAACAAGCCAGGGGAAGCAAGCCAGTAAGGAACATCCCTCCGTGGCCTCTGCATCAACTCCTGCTTCTGACCTGCTTGAGTTCCAGTCCTGACTTCCTTTGGTGATGAACAGCTGTTTGGAAGTGTAAGCTCAATAAACCCTTTCCTTCCCAACTTGCTTCTTGGTCATGATGTTTGTGCAGGAATAGAAACCCTGACTAAGACAAGTGCTAAACAAAGAATTCTCAACTGAGGAATATCAAATGGCTGAGAAGCATCTAAAGAAATATCCTTAGTCATCCTTAGTCATCAGGTAAATGAAAATCAAAACAACCTTGAGATTCCACTTCACACCAGTCAGAATGGCTAAATTCAAAAAACTCAGGTGACAGCAGATGCTGGAGAGGATGTGCAGAAAGAGGAACACTCCTCCATTGCTGGTGGGATTGCAAGTTCGTAAAACCACTCTGGAAATCAGTTTGGTGATTCCTCAGAATGTTGGACATTATACTACCTGAGGACCCAGCCATACCACTCCTGGGCGTATACCTAGAATATGCTCCAACATGTAATAAGGACACATGCTCCACTATGTTCATAGCAGCCTTATTTATAATAACCAGAACCTAGAAAGAACCCAGTTTCCCACAACAGAAAAAATGATGCAGAAAATGTGGTACATTTACACAATGGAGTACTACTCAGCTATTGAAAACAATGACTTCATGAAATTCTAAGGCAAATGGATGGAACTAGAAAATATCATCCTGAGTGAGGTAACTCAATCACAAAAGAACACACATGGTATGTACTCATGGAGAGGTGAATATTAGCCCAGAATACTCAGGATATAATTCACATACCACATGAAGTTCAAGAAGAAGGTAGACCAAAGTTTGGATACTTTTGTTTCTCTTAGAAAGGGGGAAAAAGTACCCATGGGAGGAAATACAGAGACAAAGTGTGGAGCAAAGACTGAAGGAAAGGCCATCCAGAGACTGCCCCACCTGGGGATCCATCCCATACACAGTTACCAAAGCCAGACACTATTGTGGATGCCAACATGTGCTTGCTGACAGGAGCCTGATAGAGCTGTCTCCTGAGAGGCTCTGCCAGTGCCTGATGAATACAGAGGGGGATGCTCCCAGCCAACCATTGGACTGAGCACAGGGGTCCCCAATGGAGGAGCTAGAGAAAGGATCCAAGGAGCTAAAGGGGTTTGCAGCCCTATACGAACAACTATATGAACCAACCAGTACACCTAGATCTCCCAGGGACTTAATCACCAACCAAAGAGTACACATGGAGGAACCCATGGCTCCAGCTGCATGGGTAGAAGAGGATGGCCTTGTTGGACATCAAAGGGAGGAGAAGCTATTGGTCCTGTGAAGGCTCATTGCCCCAGTGTAGAAGAATACCAGGTCAGGGAAGCGGGAGTGGGCAGGTTGGTAAGCCGGGGGAGGAGGGATGGGATAGAGCGTTTTTGGAGGGGAAATGAGAGAAGAGGATAACATTTGAAATGTAAATAAAGAAAATATCTAATTTTTAAAAAGTTAAAAAAAATACCAGAATATCTGTTTCTCAGGCTCTTAAAATCTCCACTCATTCTTCAGCAGTGATCAGTAAGACTTAGATGGAGGAGTTGTGTTGAAGTTACACCAGTTGGGACAGAGTACCACAATTTTCATTTTTGATGCTTGTGGCTTTCTGTAATTGTCTCTTTCTATTGGAAAGAATAGTTTATCTTAAGAGTGAGGCAACCTAGGCTCAGAAAGACAAAGATCATGTGTTTTTTTTTCTCATTTGAGTTTTCTCGTTCCAAATATTCAGATATGACTACATATTCTCAAGTAACTTCAGAAGCCAGAAATTTAAAAGGTACCATTGCAGGGAAGAGAGATAAACATGGAGGGATGAGGATAGGAGGGTACAACTTATTTGATGAGGGAAATAGGAACATTAGGTGTTCTTTAACTAATGGAGAGAAAGGGACTATTATTCAAAAGGATCAAATTGGACAAAATAACTGTGTGTATATATAATTTAAATGAAAATTTCACATTGGGGATAATAATACTACCACCAAAAGTCATTGACAATCTAGAAAAATAACCAATGCCAGGCATCAAAAGCCTGCTGTTGAGTTGTTGAGTCTCCAAGAAACTCCCAAAACATTATAGTTTGTTTCTATTGCTCTGGGTTGCCCCCCAAGAGATGGAAAGTTAATCCCTATTGCTGAAGATGACACACTTCATACAAAGGGCTCAGAGACCCATAGGCTGAAAGTGGCTTGTGTGCATTCATCCTTGTTCCAGGCAGAGCCATGAAAGCTTCCTCTAAAGGAGGGACGCAAACAACTTTCTACCCAGCTATGATGCAGGTGACTTCAGTGACTAATTCAACACCCAGCATGCTGCAGTACCCTCAGGATGCAGTAGCTTGACGAATAGACCTTGGAGGTAGCCAACAGCTTTTTCTAATTACTCCACACTTATTAAGAGAAAAGCATGTGGTATACTAAACCTAGCCAGCTCTCTAGGGTTAGTAACCTTACAGAGGAGTGACTAGAGCCCCTACCACACTGAACCAGCATGAGCCCAAACTTCATCTACATATTTGGTCTTTGCATTGGCTTTTTTTAAACATACACAAGTCCTACCTATTCAGGTAACCTAAATCTTCCTTTAGATACATTTTTATTACAACCCTCTTTTTCAAAACAATCTAAGAATTAACCTTTTGGTCTTTCATTTTTTTTCCCAACCAGGATAATAGTGTACACCACGGTAACAAAGTTATCCTCATTGACATGATATTCCTGTCAGTAAACTCGGTACAGTGTTTCAGCTATTCTGTTTTTGTTCTGGTTTGTTTTCTCTTTCAGACTCTCAGAGCAATCTGTAAGAAGCACAGTCCTGGAATCTTTGGCCTCACCGGACTCATGGCCTACCTTCTTCCCTTAACTTTGGCAGCTTCTGCGATCTATCAGTCTTCTGTGTCACTTATTATATCACTGATAGTGGTGAGTCAAATCGTCAGACAGAGTGAGCCTTGCTTTTTAGACACGGTGTGTTTTTGCTAATGATCTAATCCAGTCTCAGCTCTACATGTGGTTACTCACAATTTAGAAAGTTAGCCCAAAGCTGTGGCAGCAAAATTTGAAGACTACACAGCTAAAAACCGAATTGAGCTTTTTTTTCAGGGGTTGGGGGAGGAGCAGGGTGGCCTCTAAATCCCTCTAACAATTCTGTCTTGCACGCATTCCTGTCATCTGAGTCAAGGCTTTCTCCAGTATTTCTGTTGATACAAGGAATCTCATTCCATGGTAGGTGGAAGACAGAGAACTAAGAACTCACATATTCTTCTTTTAAATCTGTCACTTCTCATTCCCAGAGTTCCTTTGGTTTTGTTTACTTTCATGTCCATTGACATTTCCTCACTTAAACTATCATCATCGCTAGCCTGACAGTCATTTGTCCCCAAATATAACCTCCTTGCAACCAGCCTTGCCCATCACTGATCCAAGGTCAGTCTACATCTAGAATGTCTCTGGCTATTTTATTCATTTCGATTGCTATAATGACAGTTAACAAAGGCCATACACTACCTGGACCTCTTTATCAGCTTCAGTCTGGACCATTCTCTTCTAAGCTAAGTACTCTGCAGAAACACTGGCCCATTTTTTTTTTTACACCAAAGACTTATGAACTATTCCTTAGGACATAGTTGCATTACCCAGTTTTCCTCATTTACTAAATCAATTCGTGCATAAACTTCAAATTTTCCTTCCAGAAAATTTTTGATTATGTTCCTTTTCTCCTTTTCCTTCCTTCCTTGTTTTCTTTCTTTACTTTTCTTTGCAGGAAGTAATATTAGCGAGTAAGCCTAGAATCTTGCTCAGCCTATGGACACGTGTTATCACTAGCTCTGCCCTCCTTTTCTCTCTGGATTTTTAATTTTCTCAGAGTGCCATATACTTTTCCTTCCTAATACCATAATAGTTTCAATGTTCAATCTTCTTATAACTATTTGATTTTTTATTTCTTCCACTAAAGTAGTAGTTATATCAATGAAGAAAATGATGTGAGTTGTTTGTATTTTTTATTCAATTATTTTATTTATTTACAATTCAAAAGTTGCTATGCATCCAGGTCACCCTCCTCGAGTTATTCACCCCATCCACCCTTCCCTGCCTCTGAGAGAGTGCTCCCTCACCTACCCACTCACCCCCACCTCACCCCATCCACTTTCACCAGTGCTCCTCCTCCCTGGGGCATCAGGTCTCTATAGCATTAAACTTATCCTCTCCTATTGAGACCATACAAGGCAATCCTCTACTACACATGTGACCCGGACCATGAACCAGCCCATGTATGCTCCTTGGATTCTGACTTAGTGTCTGGGAACTCTAAGGGGTCCAGGTTACCTGACACTCTTTCTCCACCTTTGTTTTGATCAAATAGTTTTTCACAGTGACACAAAGTAACACATCCAGATACCAATTGTCTTCAAAACTACCCTGACAGGCACACTGTTCTCACACTACTTACAAATTCTCCCATGTGCTCCTCAACTTAGTCAAGTTAAGAAAGAAAATTAACTATCATAAATCACATGAATAATTTAGCCTCATGAAGATAAAATTAATTTAATGAATAATTAGAGTCAACTAAATAAAAGACCAATATCAGTATTATTTTGTATTTTCTAGGTAAGAAAGCATACTCAGTAAAAAAATATATATTATTTTCTTCATTACCAATAAATTGTTATGAATTAAAACAATTATAACTATTAAAGATAATTCAGACTTTTCTATAAAAGTACTTTAGAAGTACTCACAAATAATATTTTATAGGAAAGATAAATAAACTAATCCACAGTGTCTAGAGCAGAAAAATGGCTTGACCGCAAAGAAACCAGAAATTTCCATTCCGCTCCAGCTAATTAAGATCCTTCCCATTTCTTCTGCCCAGTTTACAAAATGGATTTATTCGTAACATCCTCTTCTGTCAACTCCAATGTGCCAAACAAGTAAACATTTCTGTGCTGATCCTGGGAACTCTGTTAAGGTCCTGAACCGCTGGGGTTCTGCTGGGTCAACTGCTTAGACACTGCCTAGTGATGCAAGCACCTCGTGCCATTTCATTGAAAGTGATTGGATTGGACACTTCAGATGATGTTTTCCTCTAGTTTAGCTTAGATTTGTTTTGTTCTTTAACTTTAGAAATCCAGTCATATCATGCAACTCCAATAGGAACAGTTCCAGTAGCTAAAATAATGTTTTTCATTTCTGCTGGCTTAAATCTGAGAAGACTTTTAAATTCTATTTTGCATCTACCAATCAAGATACTATGGTAGAATCATCCTTGAATGTTTTCTCCCTTGGAAATATATAATGACAGGTAAAACATAACAAAGAGTTGATTTAAAAATAACCGTGTTCAAACAAAGGACAAACTTTTCTAGATGTCAAACAGGAATGCAAAAATGTTAAAAGTGATACTAAAGCAATGGGTTGGTTGAATCCAGAGCTTGCTTCATATAAGGCAAGTGATGTGGACAGCTCAGAAAGATGGCACCTATCAGGAGCCAAGGCTACTTGATGGGACTGAGGACTGAATCCTGTTCTGTGGGTCACACAATGAAAACCACAAAATCCAGAAAGGAATCTTAAGCAGGATGCCCGTGGGATAAATGGCCAGACCTGCTTTGTATTATAGAATCTTGCATTGGGAGCCTTCAAACCCAATTCAGACCTGGGACATTTTCTGGTATAACTGAGTAAATATAAGTTCCCAGAACAGACAAAATAAAATTTCTGACCATCAGAAACGACTCTAGATATATTTTTGATCATCAAAGAGATAAAGCAAGTAATAACACACTTTAAAAGGAGTAAAAAGAAAAATGAACTAAAAGCCTTCTACAGCTCAAGTGGTAAAGAACTACTTACCTAGCAGGAATGAGACCATAGGTTCAGTCCTCAGTAACACACACACACACACACACACACACACACACACACAGAGACAAGGCGAAGCTAAAATAGGGTCTTGTGGTGCCATCTTCTAAGCCCAGCATTCAGAATGCCAAGGCAGAAGATCACCACAAGTTTAAGGCTAACATGGTTTACAAAGCCAAGTTCTAGATCATTCTTTGCTAAACAATAGAGACCTGCACCAAAAGAAAAAAGGAGAAAGGAGGAAAGGGGAAGAGAAAGGAAGAATGAGAAGGAGGGGAAGGGAAATAAAGTAGAAAAGAGGGAGGGAGGAGGAGGGCAGGGAGAAGTCCTTAGTAGGATGTTTATTTCAAAGACAGATTGGTGCCTCCGAGGCAGCTCAGGTGTTAGGAGCACTCATCCTTCCAGAGGCCCCGAGTCCCCGACACCCATGCCTGGCAGCTCAGAACACTTGTAAGCAAGTTCCAGGGGACCTGACATTTCCTTCTAGCCCCACTGGCATGTGCACACTAATGGAATGAGCAAACACACGTAAATAAAGACAAACCTTCAAAAAAGAAAAAGAAAAAACAAAGGTATCTGAAATAACAAATGATCTTTGGTAGTGTTTGAATGTTTCCCTGAGTTATAAAGTTTTAATTTTTTAATTTAATGAATTATTTGATAAATCTCATATTTGTCCAGAGTGTATCTTGTTCATATCTACCTGTTACTTCTTTCCCAGGAGCCCCCATCACTTACTGCCAAGTCCACTTCCTCCTACTACAGCATTTATGCATTCGTTTATTTATTTTCTAATTTATTGCAATCCTGAGTCCAGCTGCCTTGCCCCCATGCACATGAACTTAATTGGTGCAGCAGGCTCCCTTTCTCTTGATGTTAGCACTGTGAGGCCAGAGTCTTCCTACTGCCTTTTCATATAACACATATTTGTTGAGTAGTTTCTGTCCACAGCACTGAAAATAAACGTTTCTAAACAGTTTTCTTTTTTTCTTTTCAAGTATTTTTATTTATAAAAACTTCTCTTACTGTATTCTGATCATGGTTTCCCTTGCATTTCCTCTTAGATTCTCCCCACCCCCACCCCATCCAACTTTCTGTCTCTCTCTCTCTTTCTCTGTCTCTGTCTCTCTGTCTCAGTCTCTCTCTCTCTCTCCTTCTCTCTCTCTCTCTCTCTCAAACAGGAAAAATACATACACATATACTATAGAATGTATACACACATTTTGTGTCAGCCATCTCCTCTTGGGCTTGGGACCTGCCCTTTAGTGTGGTTTACATACTCATTGAGAACTCCATTGGAGTGAAATAATTTATTCAAGTAGCTATGAATTGGAGAAATCTTTAGAGACAGAAGCTGATGTCCACTCATCCCTCTCTCCCTCTGAGTGCTGGAAACCCATCTGGCTTGGAACTGTGAGGATTTTGCGCACACTGCCGGAGTTTTGAGCTACCTGTATTAATTAATCTGGAAATAATTTTCTTCATTAGGAAGCTTCTTTAGGCCACTCAACCATGGCCATCTTGGTGGCGGATGCTTAGATTGAGCGGGCAGAACCAGATACCTGAGATATCCCAAGCTTAAGATCTCTGGGGACCCTGGCCGCCAGCCAGTCATCTAAGAATGGGAGCTTGGCAGAGCAGCTGTTCCTGTGTTCCAGCAGGGCGTGGGTTCCCTGCCCTGTGGGGGAATCTGCAAGCCGCACTCCCCCACTCCCAGTGGCCACCGTTGGCATCCTTGCTGCTGACTGGACTAAGCAAGCAGAACCAGAGAAGACAGACAGCATCAGGTCCACAGAGATAACCGAATATAACATTGCTTAGAGCAAGATACACCAGGGGTCCAACAGCACCCAAAAGGAGAATAACACTTCAGCAATCTGTGTCAGGGGAAACCCAGTCATCCAGTTGTGGGGAAATAGCCTTTCGAGCCCACAGGAGGTTCAAGCACCAGCTAGTGACTACAGGACCAACTAAGGCCAGAGATAACCAGATGGCAGAGGCAAAAGTAGGAATGTTACTAACAGAAATCAAGGCAATATGGCAGCATTCTAACCCAGTTCCCCGACAGCAGTAAGTGCTGGATACCACAACACACCAGAAAAACAAGATTTGGATCTAAAATCACTGGTCAGAATGCTGATAGCAGAACACATAGAAAAATCTCTTAAAGAAATACAGGAGAAAATGGATCAAAAATTAGAAGCCCTTACAAGGCAAACACAAAAATCACTTAAAGAAATTCAGGAGAATATGGATCAAAAAATAGAAGCCAATAAGGAGGAAATACAAAAATCACTTAAAGAAATAAAGGAGAACGTGGGCCAACAAGTAGAAGTCATGAAAGAGGAAACACAAAAATTTCTTAAAGAAATACACAAAAATACAAACAAGCAAGCAGAAGATCTGAGCAAAACCACCCAGGATCTAAAAATAGAAGTAGAAACAACTAAGAAATCGCAAAGGGAGACAACTTAGGAGATAGAAAACCTTGGGAAGAAATCAGGGGCCATAGATGCAAATATCAACAATAGAATACAAGAGATAGAAGAAAGAATCTCAGATGCGGAAGACACCTTAGAAACCATTGATGCAGCAGTCAAAGAAAATACAAAATGCAAAAAGCTTGTAACCCAAAACATCCAGGAAATCCAGGACACAATGAGAAGACCAAACCTAAGGGTTATGGGCATAGATGAGAAGGAAGATATACAACTTAAAGGGCCAAGAAATATCTTCTACAGAATTATGGAAGAAAACTTCCCCAACCTAAAGAGAGAGATGCTCATGAATATACAAGAAGCCTACAGAACGCTAAACAGACTGGACCAGAATAGAAATACCTCCCGTCACATAATAATCAAACCCCAAATGTGCTAAACAAAGAACGAATATTAAAGGCAGTAAGAGAAAAAGGCCAAATAACATATAAAGGAAGACCTATCAGGATTACACCAGACATCTCACCTGAGACCATGAAAGCTAGAAGATCCTGGGCAGATATGATGCAGACTCTAAGAGAACACAAATTTCAGCCAAAACTACTATACCCAGTAAAACTCTCAATCGTCATAGATGGAGAAACCAAGGTATTCCATGACAAAACCAAATTTGCACAATATCTTTCCACAAACCCAACCCTACAAAGGATAATAGGGGAAAAACACCAACACAAGGAATGAAACCACACCCCAGAAGAAGCAAGATAGAAACACCCTTTCATCAAACACAAAAGAAGATAACCACTCAAATATACAAAAAAAAAAGTCAAAAAATGTCAGGAAGTAATAATTACTATTCCTTAATATCTCTTAACATCAATGAACTCAATTCCCCAATAAAAAGAATAGACTAACAGACTGGATACAGAAACAGGACCCTACATTTTGCTGCATACAGGAAAAATATCTCAGTGTCAAAGACAAACACTACCTTAGAGTAAAAGGCTGGAAGACAATTTTACAAGCAAATGGTCTCAGGAAACAAGCCAGAGTACCCATTGTAATATCACATAAAATTGACTTTCAACCTAAAGTCATCAAAAGAGACACAGAACGTCACTTCTTGCTAGTCAAAGGAAAAATTCACCAAGAAGAACTCTCAATACTGAACATCTATGCTCCAAACGCAAGAGCATGCTCATTCGTAAAAGAAACTCTACTAGAGCTTAAAGCACACATTACACCTAACACAATAATTGTGGGTGACTTCAACACTCCACTATCTTCAATGGACCAATCAGGAAACCAGAAACTAAACAGGGACACAGTGAAACTAATTGAAGCTTTGGACCAATTGGATTTAACAGATATATATAGAACATTTCATCCTAAAGCAAAAGAATATACCTTTTTCTCAGCACCGCATGGTACCTTCTCCAAAATTGATCATATAATTGGTCACAAGACAGATGTCAACAAATATAAGAAGATCAAACTAATCCCATACCTCCTATCAGAACACTATGGAGTAAAAGTGGTCTTCAATAGCAAGAAAAACAACAGAAAGCCCACATACACATGGAAGCTGAACATTACTCTACTCAATGACACCTTGGTCAAGGAAGAAATAAATAAAGAAATCAAAGACTATTTAGAATTGAATGAAAATGAAGGCACAACATACCCAAATTTATGGGACACAATAAAAGCAGTGCGAAGAGGAAAACTCATAATCATGAGTGTATCCAAAAAGAAACTGGAAAGAGCATATACTAGCAGCTTAACAGCACACCTTAAAGCCCTGGAACAAAAAGAAGCTAATTCACTCAGGAGGAGTAGAAGACAGGAAATCATCAAACTTGGGGCTGAAATCAATCAAGCAGAAACAAAGAGAGCCATACAAAGAGTCAACAAAACCAGGTGCTGGTTCTTTGAGAAAATCAACAGATAGATAAACCCTTAGCCAGACTAACCAAAGGGCACAGAGACAGTATTCAAATTAACAAAATTAGAAATTAAAAGGGAGATATAACAACAGAAACTGAGGAAATTAAAAATATCATCAGATCCTACTACAAAAGCCTATACTAAACGCAACTGGAGAATCTGGAGGTAATGTACAATTTGGTAGACCGATACCAAATACCAAAATTAAATCAGGATCAAATAGATCATCCAAACAGTCCCATAACCCCTATAGAAGGGGTCATAGAAAGTCTCCCAACCAAAAAAAGCACAGGACCAGATGGTTTTAGTGCAGAATTCTATCAGACCTTCAAAGAAGACCTAACACCAATACTCTTCAAACTATTCCACAAAATAGAAACAGAAGGAACACTACCCAACTCGTTCTTAGTAGCCACAATTACTCAGATACCAAAACCACACAAAGATCCAACAAAGAAAGAGAACTTCAGACCAAATTCCATTATGAACATCGATGCAAAAATACTCAATAAAATTCTTGACAACTGAATCCAAGAACACATCAAAATGATCATTCACCATGATCAAGTAGGCTTCATCCCAGCGATGCAGGGATGGTTCAATATACAGAAATCCATCAATGCAATCTATATTAAACAAACTCAAAGAAAAAAACTACATGGTCATTTCATTAGATGCTGTAAAAGCATTTGACAAAATTCAGCATCCTTTCATGTTAAAAGTATTGGAAAGAACAGGAATTCAAGGCCCATACCTAAACATAGTAAAAGCAATATACAGTAAACCAGTAGCCAACATCAAACTAAATGGAGAGAAGCTTGAAGCAATTCCACTGAAATCGGGGACTAGACAAGGATGTCCCCTCTCTCCATATCTTTTCAATATAATACTTGAGGTTCTACCTAGAGCAATTATACAACATAAGGAGGTAAAAGGGATACAAATTGGAAAGGAAGAAGTCAAATTATCACTATCTGCAGATGATATGATAGTATACTTAAGTGACCCAAAAAACTCCACCAGAGAACTCCTACAGCTGATAAACAACTTCAGCAAAGTGACTGCAAATCAGTAGCCTTCCTGTACTCAAAGAACAAGCAGGCTGAAAAAGAAATTAGGGAAATGACAACCTTCACAATAGCCACAAACAATATGAAGTATCTTGGTGTGACTCTAACCAAACAAGTGAAAGATCTGTATGGCAAGAACTTCAGGTGTCTGAAGAAGGTAATTGAATACCTCAGAAAATGGAAAAAAATCTTCCATGCTCGTGGATTGGCAGGATTAATATAGTAAATGGTTGGAACTGGAATATATCATACTAAGTGAGGTAACTCATTCACAAACATCACACGTGGAATGCAGTCACTGATAAGTGGATATTTGCCCAGAAGCTCAGAATACCCAAATACAACCCACACATCAAATCATTCACAAGAAGAAGAAGAATAGTGAGGAAGAGAAGGAGGAAGAGGAGGAGGAGAAGGAGGAGGAGGAAGGAGAGGGCCCTGGTCCTGGAAAGGCTTGATGCAGCTTTGTAGGGGATTACCAGGACAGAGGAGTGGGAGGGGGTTAATTGGGGAACTGGTGGAGGGAAGAGAACTTATGGGACTTAGGGGGAGGGGGAAACAAGGAAAGGGATAATCATTTGGAATGTAAACAAAGAATATAAAAACTAAAAAAAAAAAAAATAGAAATTCCATGGTCATTCTTTTACTACATTACTTCGTATGTAAAATTCAGAACTAAAGGAATTTTTCATTTAACAGTTTATTTATTATTTTTCAAAAGCCAAAAACATTGTAAAGAAAATTTGTTCCTAGTTCTTTGAGCTATTAGTTTTGGGCTCACATATGAAAGAGATTTTTTAAATAAAAAAGCCCAGTCATGAGGCCTTCTGAGACAGCTGCCCTGCTTCCCAGGATTTCTCATTGCCCAGCACGGTGTGGAGACTTAGATTAGGCTTTCTTTGCTTTTGTGCCTGACCTTCCACAGGAGGAGCATCTTTCTGTCCTGGATCAAACATGCTTAGCTTTATGACTCTTACAGTATCTCGAAGGCTGTGAACAATACCTGTTTGCATCATTCGCCATCAGATCACATTAGACGTGGACTTTGGAAGGTGCAATTTGGCCTCCTACATAGTCCTAAAAAGAGAGCTTAGAAGAAGACTAGTCCCAGGTTCCTCAGTCAACATACTAGCTTGCCTATGTTTTGATCTCTCTTTAAAAGAAGGCTGTTGCTTACTATATGACCTATAGACATTATCATCTTAAAGAAGATGGGACACAGGAAAAAGAAACTAAGATCAGGATCACTTCTAGTTTCTGTCTACTACCAAGTCTCCATGTTCATCTTGTCTACTATCCTCCAGGTATTATTACCCTTTTGACCTTCCAGCATCCAAGATTAACTGAATGAGATATGCACAAGACTGAGCACATTACTGTTCTATCATGGGGTACAGATTCACATGTGCACACCCCTCTCCAAAGATGCATGATGATTTAACAGTTCTCGGGAGAGACGGGCCTTTCCTTTGGTGTATAGCCGCACATGGTTTGTCCATGCTCTTGTAAGGTCCCGTTAGCCATGTTACCATCAGTCATGATTAAACTCATCGGCTCACCCAGCTAGAGTGATAGAACTTAGCTTCAGTCTGTTGTCGTGCCCTATCCAGGGTGAATGGATATTTGTGCTTCTTCACAAAAAATGTCGCACAAAATTGATAATTTACATCATTTTTCGATTTTTATTTTACTCAAAATTTTTGATTGCTGCAGTTTGGTAAGATTTAAGCAGCTGCTCTATGGTAAGCATTGACCCAGATCCAGAGGGGATCAACAACCCCTTAGACACCTAATTAAAATCATGGTGCCTATATTACATGCTTGCTTGGAATGTAGCTCAGTACAACACTAGCTCAGCAAGTGTTGTACCAGAAGCATAAGAACATAAGTTTATCCCACATACTTTTAAAAAAAGATTTTGTACAGTGGTAAGTAATTGTAATACCAGAATTTAGGAGGCAAAGGTAGGTATATCCCTGTAGGAGGGAAGGTGTCACAGGACAGCCAACCTAACCAGTAAGCCAGGAGTACAGTGACATATGCATTAAATAAATACCTATAATACATGTAGAGCTGTGTATAAATATGTATATATCATCTAATTCAAATTTCCCTATCTAGGCTTTTAATGTTCCTACCTAATACCCATAGACCAGTTAACAAAAACTCAACACCAGCCAGAAGAATTCCCACTTTGAGCTGTCCGTCAAATTTTTCTAATCAACTCATTAAACAAATCATATATTAATATTGACCTTACTTACCCCCAGAAGGTGGAAGGTTGGTTCTATTGCTTAAGACACTATTCACTTCTGGCACAAGGCATAGAGGTCCTGAGATGGATCTCACCTGAAAGCCTCTTCTGCAGGTAATTATTAGTTTGGTTGGTTGAGTTTTCCAACCAGGGTTTCTCTCTGTAGCCCTGCTGCCCCAAAGCTCACTGGATAGTCCAGGGTAGTCTGAGAGATATGCCCACCTCTACCTCCTGCTGGGACGAAAGGGACGCACCTCCACTGCCTGGCAAGGGATTGTCTCATGTTACATCACAAGCTTATGTTTTGAAAGCTCCTATTTTCTCACTTGCAACACTGTTTCCAAGGCAGGAGAGACTGCAGTGTGGGCCGGCTGAGAGAAGAGTCATAGGGGGAGCCTTTGAAGAGTATACCAGACTGTCACATGTTGCAACTGCAAACTGAACAAATTTAACTTTCCCATCATGATGGACCTCATCTTCTGAAACAGCCCCCAGCAACCTCTCTAAGGCAAGTTACTTCTGCCAGGTATTTTGCCACAGTAACAAGGGATGTAGCTAATACACATAAACAGATAAATGCATAAGTGAACCGTTAAATAAAACACAATGCCAGAGAAGTATGGCCATGCCTTAACTAAACCTGACTGTGTGGCTCTTAAGCCTCCAAGACTGGTTTCAAAAATGAATGTGAAAGATTTAGAAACAGGCTTAGAAGCCCTGCAAGATTGTGAACAGTGCTTAAGGATTATTTCCAGTTTGAGTTTAGAAGACCAGATGCTGACAAAAACAAAACAGTAAGGACTGTATGGCCTGGGTTTCAGGTGGAAACAAGGATTCATTCTGGGGTGGAAACTGCGGGACATTCACTTCCTTTTTGGAGAAATTTATATTCGAATTCTAGCTGTGTCTTTGAGTGAGGCTGACATTTAAATTAATGAAATAATATGTTTGATGGAGAGAATTACATGCAACATCGCTTATTCGTGCTCCTTTTGGTCTGTTTTGAAAGGAGAATTGGGTGTCATAGCAATGCAGAAAAATACATGAAAGCATACAAAAATAAGATGAATGCAGTTAAAGTGTGTTATTAGTTACTGTTCTATTGCTGTGATAAGACACCATGACCAAGGCATCTTATAAAACAAAGCATTTAACTGGGCTAATGGCTTCAGAGGGTTAGCATCCATGATGGTGGATTGAAGGCATGGCAACAGAAACAGCTGAGAGCTCACATCTCAAACCATAAGTAGTTAGTAGAGAGGGAGTGAGGCTGAAACTGGGAATGACATGAGATTTTAGAAACCTTAAAGCCGGTCCCCAGAGACACACCTCCAAGAGGGCCACACTTGCTATCCTTCCCAAACAGTTCCACCACATGGGATCAAGTATTCGAGACTTACTTGGGACATCTCACATTACCACAAAGTTGAGGACAAAACACGACTTATGAAAGAAGTGATTGATATTAAGTCATGTAATGTTTAGGAGTGCTTGACACTCTTACAGAGGACCTTAGTGCTGCTCCCAGTACTGATGTCAGGAAGATTCAAGTAAGTCCAGCTTCAAGAGACCCAACAACCTCTCCTCAGAGATCAATAGTGCTAAAAACTGTCCTCTCCACAGAACAATGGTGTTAAAAACTGCATGGTATTGGTACAGTGACAGACAGGTAGGTCAATGGAATAGAACTGAAGACCCAGAAATGAACCCACACGTCTATGGTCACTTGATCTTCAACAAAGGAACTAAAACCATCCAGTGGAAAAAAGATAGACTTTTCAACATATGGTGCTTGTTTAACTGCAGGTCAACATGCAGAAGAATGAGCATTGATCCATTCTTATCTCCTTGTACTAAGCTCCAAATGGATCAAGGACCTCCACATAAAACCAGACACACTGAAATTAATAGAAAAGAAACTGGGGAAGAGCATTGAGCACATGGGCACAGGGGAAAGTTTCCTGAACAGAACACCAATATTAGAATCAAAAAATAAAAAGGAATTTTTAGAAAGACCCAACAAACCTGTTACCACTCGATCTCAAATTTCAAGCAACTAGAACTACGACAGAAAATCCTATCATTTCAGTGGCTCCATCTGTTTGTTTTTGTCACAGCAGCCATAGCTAACTAATGTGCCCCCTGTTCAACCCCAAGCACAGCACTGAAATCACAGGCAACAGCATAGTAACAAACTGAGCCTTGGTATTTCAACATGTAAAGGTGCTCCCATTCCTGTCTTCCACTGTGCTCCTTCGCACCGGGAACCAGAAACGGCACATTTAACAGTTTGTCTCTTTTTTTCTTAAGTGAATAGTTGGATGTATATAACAATAAGTGCCATGCAGATGCTGTTTTAACTTTCCTATCAATTTTACATTTGGGTGCCACTAACTTCATTTTTTAACCAATGTGGGGATAATAATATGTAAGACAGGTACTTACTGACTTTGGAGTTAGACACCCTCAGACTGAGTTCTGTCCCTACTCTTTGGTCACAGTGGGACTTTTGAGTGGCCTAACCTATATGAGTGTCACTTCTCTCATCTGTGAAACAAGGGGAACAGTAACATATACCTAAAAAACGTGATCCTAAGTATTAACTAAGAAAGCGAAAGAGAAGACACAGGACTCTCACACATCTGGCACTCAGGCCATGGCGTGACTCCTAATACTCAAGATCACAAAAGCTCTACTCTGTTAACTCTAAAATGATTTATTTCAGAGAAAGTCACAAGATTAGAATACATTTTTATCACATGATCAATGACTAGAAATTAAAACTCTTTTATTAATCAGGACATAAGCGTGAGTACACAAAGATCCATCTCTGCAAACAGGAGACTAGCCAAAAACATGGGCCTTGACCTTCTCCTGAGTGTTCCTCAAAGCCTCTCTCAAAAAGAAATATGGATTTCCTGGGTATCTGAATATCTGTGAATGGCTGTAAAATAAGCATAAAACTCAGTTTATCTCATCTATTTTATGCTAAGAGAAAAATGTTGAACTCTTAGTTATCAACAAGTACCCAGCTTGCTTGTTGACAAATATTCTATCATAAAAATGACAAGAGTAATTTTTTGTGCCTTATAGTTAAATAGATACAGACTGGGGGAGGCGTGAGTCACATCCAAGCTCACAAATATAGTCTCTTTGATTTTTGAAATCAAGCAAAACTTGAAACCCAGACCTGTATTAAATTTAGTTCTCTTGAAGTGTTAATACAGCACATATGCAGGGCACATTCACAGGAAGAATTTAATCCTGAAGAAAGGATATCATACAGCACATGCAACCATGTGACCAAAATTAGAACAGAAAACACCATTCCAAGCCAACAGAATGATTTCTGTCTCTGTAGAGCAGCAAACAAGTCTCTTTTGCAATTTTTGTGATTCAGTTCATACCCCAAATAGAACCTCCCCAAAGTCAGTAGAAAGTGAATACTCTCAAGGAACTGAGGCTCAGCTGCATATCAACATTTTCTTGACGAATATGATAAAGAGATAATTGATAACAGATTTGGATTAGAAAAAGTTAAGCATTCACAGTATACCTACAAAGGGGTACATACTATGGAGCACTATTAATAGACTACTAGAGGGCCTCTCTGTAGTATGAACACAAAACGTAAATTTTCAGAATATTTCTGTAGAGATTGTTTTAAGATGGTTTTCATTATTCTCCTCTGCACCTTCGTGCTGTTCCTCTACGTATCTAGCATGTATACTTGCAAATAGCAAGTCAAGACCTTAATTAAGTATAAAGGGAAATAGGTAGGGGGTAACTCTGGGAAGAGGACACTCCCAGGAGTCTATGGGTGTGACCCTGGCTGAGACTACTAGCAGCTGGGGTATGGAGACTGAAATGGGTACCTCCTGTAGCCAGGTGGGACTTCCAGTAGAGGGAGGGGAACACCAACCCACCCTCAAAACCTCAACTCAAAATTTGTCCTGCCTAAAAGATGTGCAGAGATAAAGATCGAGGGAATAGCCAACCAGTAACTGACCCACCTGAAACAAATGCTGTGAGAGCCGACTCCTGACACTATTAATGATCTTCTGCTCTACGCGCAGACAGGAGGCTAGCAGACAGAAGCCTCTCTCTGAGCCTTCATCCAGCAGCTGAGGGAAACAGATGCAGAGACCCACAGCCAAACAATATGTCTCAGAGATTTATGGAAGAGATGGAGGGGGGTATAAGGTATCTGGAGGAGTCAAGGAGACCACAAGACCTACAGAGTCAACAGCTTGGGCCCATAGGGGCTCACAGAGACTAAACCATCAGCCAAAGAGCATGCATGGGTGGACCTAGGTCCCTAAATAAATGTAGCAGATGTGCAGTTTGGTCTTCTTGTGGGTCCCCTAAGAAATGAAGCAAGGGCTGTCTCTGACTCTGTTTCCTACTTGTTGATCTCCTTTCCCAATTGGGCTGCCTTGTCTGGCCTTAGTGGGAGAGAATGTGTATAGTCCTGCATAGACTTGGTGTGCCAGTACAGATTGGTACACATGAGGGCCTTACTCTTGTCTGAGGAGGAGAGGAGGTAAAGGGAAAGGGGGTATGTGAGGGTGGGACTTGGAGAAGAGGAAAGGGGATTGCAATAAGGATATAAAACAAACAAGTGAACAGGTATAGCAAGGAAAAAATATGCATTCACTCCATATTATGTGTAGTAAGCTTTAACATTGTTGGACAGGAAATTAATTTATATTAACTCCCCAAATCTTGTTTTTGACCCTCCATGAAATTCGATCTTTTTAGTAGATTGTATTTCACCAATAGTTTCTATTTCTCTGGAGGATTCACAGATGCCTAAGAATTTATTTTCTCATACTTGCCTCCCAGACCAAGTGAGCGATCCCCTCATGTTCTCAACATCAGTGTTGGCAGCCACTGCTCATACAGGTATCGACTACTCACATAGGTATCCCCTGCTCACCCAAGTGCCCACTGCTCACCCAAGTACCCACTGCTCACACGGGTACTCACGGCTCACACGGGTACTCACTGCTCACCCGAGTACCCACTGATCACACAGGTACTCACTGCTCACACGGGTACTCATTGCTCACACGGGTACCCACTGCTCACCCAAGTACCCACTGCTCACACGGGTACCCACTGCTCACACGGGTACTCACTGCTCGCACGGGTACTCACTGTTCACACGGGTACCCACTGCTCACACGGGTACCCACTGCTCACACAGTTATTCATGCAAGAAATTTGCAACTGCAATGGTCACTGGGGAAGATGACACTTCATCTTCCCAGAAACCCATGGAAATGATGGAGATAGAGAGGAAGGAATCTCCAGCAAAGCTTATTCATTTCTAAAGTTGGGATAAACAATATGTTTTAATCTTTTACTCTGTATGCACAATTTGCCTTATAAAGGGCAAGCCTGCAAATGAGATGACTAATGACATCCAACTTAGGAGCCTTATCTCATGAGTCTTTCTTGTGGACCTGAAGTCTGAGTTAACGTTAATGTATGACCAAGGAAGAAGAATCAAAACTGCGGTGTTGCTGGCTTTGAAGATAAGGGTCTCCTTTGAGTTTCTGTAAAGAATGCAGTCTGAGAGCATATTTACTTTACCCAATTCCATATGTGTTTGAATAATCTAGGGGAATACAATGCAATAATTTGTATAATCATAACCCCTTAACTTTGGGAACCTTGGTACAATATCAGTAGCGAAGTGATGCACAGTCATCTTAAGGCAACAATTCCCCTTGTCCTTTCCTTCACAGGGCAGAGGGCCCAACTAGATTGTGCCCACCCTCAGCTAGCTCCTGGTCTCAGTGTCAGAAAGCAGAATGCCATGATGAGGCATGGGGAGTGAGCAAGCATCTCTTCCTTCTTTGGTGTGCTGAGACAGAGATGGCTACCAACCAGTCTGTGATGACTGTTTCTAGGCATTTATCTTATTGCCCAGAGGTCAAATTCACCAGGGTAGCAGCTGCCAGCAGAGGTAGTAACTTGGTTTCACACTCAGTACTGCAATTTACCCTTCAGTTTTTTCTTTTTTCAATTTCTAATATTTTACAATTTTATACATTAGTTCATTATATTTATGTGATTTCCACCCATCTCCCCCACCTCCAGCTCTTCCCCTTCATTCCCTAACTCGTCTATAGCTTAGCTCATGTTCTGGTTCTTATTTGCAGCATGAATACCCTTGCTGAACTCTTTCCAATGACTTCTTAGATCCACAGACTCTGCAGTACTCACACTCTCAATTCCAGATGTTAGCTTGTATGCATAGTGACAGGTAATCCAGGTAGGACAACCATTCTCTGGTATACTTGTATTATGTTGTTCCAGTGTCATGTTGATGATGTACAAGTCTAGCAAGCCAAATGATTATCCCAAGACTTGCACGGCATTCAGACCCCACTCAGGGAGCATCCCTTTCCTGAATTGTTACTTAAAGTCAGGCAACAGAAGTCTTGTTTCTTCTACCCTGTGTTTCAGTCTAAGAGTGGTAGGATACTAATCTCTCTCTCTCTCTCTCTCTCTCTCTCTCTCTCTCACTCTCCTAACACACACACACACACACACACACACACACACACACACACAGAGAGAGAGAGAGAGAGAGAGAGAGAGAGAGAGAGAGAGAGCTATTTAGTCTAATATACATCTAACTTTGATGTGCTATAACATATACAATAATAGCAAAGACAAAAAATAAAGGAATAGGACAAAAGATAGCTGTAGTTTTAAGACTAAGAGCCGGTTGATCAGGAATATTTCTATGAGACAATGTCACCTGATAATGTCAGAAACTACCCCCAATGTCTTGCTAACATGACTGGCCACATATGAGATGAACAAAAGCAACTCTAATAGACATGCTATAATGGATGAATGAAAAGCCCATGAGGCCACACCAAACATAAGTAACTACAGGCAAGAAAGGAATGTTGACTTCAGAATAAATAGTCTTCCCCAGGGAAGAACACATTTGCTGTCCATCCAACAGCAGATGATCATCCCTGAAAACACATATACACGAGACTATAGAAACTGAGAAGGTTGTAGATAGATAGATAGATAGATAGATAGATAGATAGATAGATAGATGGTTAGATAGATGGATATATAGATGCACATATATAAGTGCATATACAAATAAATATACATGTAACAATGGTTAGTGAAAAAGGAGGAAGTCCTTGTAACTTTAAAAAACTAATACAATTAATGCAGTACATTTTCATGTATGAAGAATTGTGCCCCAAATGAGGACATGCTTCTGTGCTGAGAGGGAGGGAATCATAAGTTATCTACTTTAGCTCATGTGTAAGAAATAAGAAATATAAGGTTTGATGGGGTTGACTGACTCACTGACAGACTCTGGATTATATGGCTTAGGAGAAAGAACAGACACTCATTTCGTTCCTCTCCCGGGTATTATATCACATTCATTTTTTGTGTTTTAAGTCTCTAGCACTCCTTTTAATGTTGCTATTACTTTACATTATTGTTGCTATTACAGGATCGTTGTTATGTTATTAAATCATGAATCCTTTTTAATGTTGAAGGAAGGAAGGAAGGAAGGAAGGAAGGAAGGAAGGAAGGAAGGAAGGAAGGAAGAAAACAAACAAACATGGGCTGGAGAGATAGTTCAGCGGTTAAGAGCACTGACTGTTCTTTCGAAAGTCCTGAGTTCAAATCCCAGAAATCACATGGAGGCTCACAACCATCTGTACAGCTACAATGTACCCACATATATAAAATAAATAAACAAATCTTTAGTAAAGAGAAGCCATAGGTTTGAAAGGGAGCAAGGGAGTGGAGTTTATGGAAGAGTTTGGATGGCACAAAGGGAAGGGGAAATGATGTGTTTGTATTATTATCTCAAAAATAAAATAAATAATAAAAACGTTCAAAAGCTACTTCCACATAGTGTTGCCATCTTTGAGAAATAATGGTACTCTAAATGGCAACTGATTCAGACCAAATTCCCATCATCTGACATTTTCAAGATGTTAACTCGGGTCCGCACAAGTTTAGTCTATTTAGATTCTCAAAATACTAATGTTGAATCCAAGTTTCAGCCCAAATTCTCTGAACACACCTCTATTGTCTTTCTTACCAGCTTTCTTTTCTTGGTTTCATTTCACCACAAAATAGGATAGCCACTAGCTTACAAACAAGCCCACAAAAATATTGGATTTTTCCACTAAAATATAAACTTTAGATCTATATAAAACAAGTGAAATTTCTCATAACCATCACATAAATTACCAGCATTACAAATCTCTACCAGAAACTTCAGCTGTAAATTCTTTGCAAAGCTTCTGACAAGTGAGGAGAGATGTACTAACAGAATATTTTAATGGAAAGCTTATTGTGTAACTGAGTTTCAATGCCAAAAATCATTCTCCTTGTTATAGTCTAGAAGAAAAACTATGGTCTTGTTTCAGAAACTGGAAATGTTGTGTTGCTGAAGACTTGGGTTTCAACCACTGGAGTTCACAGATCTTGTAGCAACTGTCTTTCCTCCATTTTTTCTTTCTTGGCCTTCAACTAAGTTCCCAGGCCCCATAGGCATAGCACAAGGTCAGGTGGTAGAACTGCAGAAGTTGATTGTTAGTTCTTTGGTCTTTCTCTTCTGTATGGCCACACTACTTGTTTTTCTCAGCATTTCGCTTCTCATATCTTTTTGTTCTTTTGCTGAAAATAGACTTTTTCCCATACGGTACATGGTTTCCCCTCCCACTACACTCCCCGTTCCTCCCATCACTTCCATCAGGATCTAAATCCCATTCTTTCTTTTGGTGGAAAATAAACATATATTTAAGAGATAATAACAAAATATAATAGGATTAAACAACAAAAACAAACAATAGAATCACAACCAGAATAGGACAAAACAAACACAAGGGTAAAAACATCTGACAAAAATGCACAAGAAACACATATAGTTGCAGGGACACACTTGTTTCCACAGGTATCCCATAAAATCCAAAGATGAGATGCCAATAACATATATACAAACAACATGTAGTATAAAATATTAAGCAAAAATTAAACAGGAAACATCTTTTTAAAAAGAAAACCATCTGGTCCAAAATTATGAGACAAGGAATCACTCCAAAGATGTCATTGAGTTCATTTTCATTTGGACATCTACTGCTGGAAATGGGACCATTCTCTAAGAGTGGTTTGTTTGCCCAGTGTGACTCCCTTGGAGAAATTGAATTTTCATTTGCAGGTGACTATCAGTTGGAGGTTGCTTCTGGGTTAGGGGTGAGGGCATATGTTCACTTCTCCTTTCAGCTCTATAATTCCATATGATGCAGACCTGTGAAGACCCTGAACATGCTGCTTCAGACTCCGTAAGTCCATATGTTCATCAATCCTGCTCTATTTTCAAGGCCTCATTTTCTTGGTGTCTTCATTCACTCTGGCTTTTGTATTCTTTCTGCCTTCTCTTTCATAGGATTCCCTTATCCCTAAAGAGAAGATTTAATGGAGACATCCCATTTGGAGATGAGTATTTCAAGTTATCTCCCTCTCTGCATAATCTCTGCCTGTGTGTCTCTGTATTTGTTCCCATCTGCTGCCAGTGAAAGCTTCTCTGATGATGACTGAGCAAGGTGCTGATCTCTAAGTACAACAAATACTATTAGGAGTCATTTTATTACTAAATTCCTTTCATAGAACAGTAGTATCTAGTTTTACCCTAGTCTACCTAGTCTCAAAGTATTGGTCATCTGCACAATATCAGGTCTGGTTTCCATCTCATGGACTAGGTCTTATGTCAAATCACATAATGACTGATTACAAGTTATGTACCACCCTTGCCCTAGCATACCTTGCAGACAAGACAGATTATAGATCAAAAGTTTTATAGTTGTGTTGCTATTTGCATTTCCCCTTTGGTAGCATATAGATTACTTTCTGGTATCTTATAATCTAAAAACGGTATAGAATTCTTACATAGAAGACTATCACAATAAAGAAAATTAATTTGTAGTTTGATAAATCACACCCAGCAGTCATATTGTTTCTATTTCCAGCTTACTGTGGTACAGACAACAACTGAGCATCACAGCACATAAAACACCCCAGCACAGTGGCTACAGTAGAATAGATTAACAGACAGAAACCATTATTGCTATTATCACTTGTATAGTTATCATCTAAGACTAAAGTCATTGTGATTAGAGCCAATATTCGTATCATCTCAGATCTAAATAGTTTCACACAGAGAAGGTGCAAAACTACAGTCAAGGATCTAGCTATGCTCAGAAAGAGGAGAGGATCCACGTTACAGTTATTCAAGTTCTTAATAAGCAGTCCAAAAATGTTACATGTATATGCATTAGGAAAAAAAGCTTTGTGGACAGAGGCCTTGTGATAGATGAATTTGAAGCAGCTTTAGTAACTTTTGCTATTGAATGAAACCTTAACTACCTATCAAGATCAATTGGTTTCAATGGAAACTCCTAGAACTATGGGGTGTAGACACACTTAAATATTCTTTCTGTTTATTGGGCATTAACTCATTGACCTTCTGGAGATTATTAGAATGTAAGTGTTGACATTTTGTCTGTTATGCAATTCAGTTAGCTGTCTGTTCAGCCACCTACACACTTTGTCATTTAGATGAAAATTAAATGTGAATTGATGAGTTAAATTTTATGTTTTCACTAAGTAGGAGATTCAGAATCTTAAAGATCAGTTATACCACACATTAATATATTCAGACATCTTTTTTATTTAAGGAAAATGTCATTTCCTACAGAAAATTCATGTAGCCAATGTTCATTTTAAAACTAAAATAAAGCTCTTGGAAGGGACAAGCTATTCCTGTTAGAGAAACAGGTACACTGGTTGTAGATCTTAACCTCTCCTCCACTCTTCCAGATCCAATGCCCCAGTCTTATCCCCAACTCTACAGCAGAAAACCTGAGCAGCCTCTTCCTACCTCTTAAACATGTCAATGATCTTCCCTCCTAACCTCTCTCCCCCAACTCTTTACATTATCCCAGCAGCCTAGATCCCCAGCTCCAGCAGGAAGCCCCAAGAACCCGTAGGCTGTTCTGGCCAGTGACGGAGGAAGGCTAAGTTCAGATCTTCACTTCTTCCTTGGCTCCTCCAAATCCAATCCCCAAGTCACATCCCCAGCTCTGCAGCAGAACACCTGCAGTGTGCTCCTTCTCTAGGACCAGTCTCCAGCGATTCACACAGATCTTCCCCTACAAGCTTCCTTCCCCCACCCAGTGCTTTCTCCCAGGGCCAACTCTGGCAGATACTACTGAGGAACTTACAGAACACTCTGACCAGGGAAGCAAGTAAGCTAACTGCCTGTCTTCAGCTCTCTCTCCATTCCTCCAAGCCCAGTCTCTCAGTCTGGTCCCTACTCTGTAGCACATCTTCCACTGTAAACTTTGCTCATTTTCTGCCCCCATTCCTATGGGAATAACTAAGCAAATCATAGTGCAACGCCCTGATTCTCCCCTTCTTGTGAACCCCTCCACTACCTCTAGCTAATTTCTATACCTATGTGCCATGTCCCAATACCCAGAAACATATTTTATCTAGAACCCCCAGTATCCATACCTATCAGGACTTCCAAAGATATTTCCACCAGGCAGCACACAGCTATCACACTCTTGTAAGAACCAGAGAGGAAATAGAAACCAAGGATTAAAGCACATAACCAGCAACAGACCAGTATCAGTATCTACAAATATAATCTTCTCAATCACAGACCATTACAGCTTAAATCACATACCTCATATACTAATATTTGGAGACTTCAATACCCAGCTCTTGCCAATACACAGATCATCCAGACAAAAGCTAAACAGAGAAATGTGAGCTCTACCCAAAGGTATAAACCAAATGGATCTAACTGATATTTGCAAAACATTTCACCAAAACACAAAAGAATTTATATATTTCTCAGCAAGTCATGGGACTTTCTCCAAAATTAATCACATATTCAGACAAAAGGAAAGTTTTGATACAGACAAGAAAATCAAAATAGCATCCTGCATCCTATCTAACCATCAAAGATTAAAGGTGCACAGTGACCACAACAGAAACAACAGAAAGTGAACAAACTCGTGGAAACTGGTTCTCTATGAAATAAAAAAAAGAGCCACAAATTAAAAAGAGTCATAAATTAACAAAAATTTACAACCTCTCTAGAATTGAATGAAAATAAATACACAGGATACCCAAACTTATCAGATATAATAAAAGCTGTTCTAAGAAGCAAGTGCATAGCACTAAATGCTTACATTTAAAAAAAACTGGGAGATCTTATACTAGCAACTTAACTGCATACATAAAACCTCTAAAACAAAAAGAATAAGTCCCAAAGGAGTTGATGGCAATAAAAAAATCAAAATCAGGGCTAACATCAATAAAACAAACAAAAAAAATTACAAAGAACCAGTAAAACAAAGAGTTGTTCCTTTGATTTAAAAAATTTATTAAGCTAGACCATCCCTTATTCAAATTAAATAAAAGTTAGATGGAGACTATCCAAACTAACAAAATTAGAAATAAAATGGGAGACATTACAACAGATAGCAAGAGAAGGATATTTTAAAAACCTGTATTCTACCAATTTGAAAAATGTAAAAAAATAAATAGATCATTTTCTCCATATATACTACTGATTAAAGTAAAATCATGAACAGATGAACAATTTAAACAAACCTTTAAGCTAATAAAATAGAAGCAGTCTTTAAAACTCTCCCAACCAGAAAAATCTAAGCCAGATGGTTTTAGCCCAGAATTGTGTCAGACTCTCACAAAAAAGGTTAATACCAATACTCATCAAATCATTCTACAAAACTGAAAGATAAATAATATTGTCCAATTCATTTTACAAGGCCACCATTCCCCTGAGAACCAAACAATATAAAGAATATTATAGATCAATCCCCTTACAAAAATCAATGTAATTTTTTAATAAAATACTTGCAAATCGAATCTAAGAACACTCTAAAAAGATCATCCACCATGACTAAACAGACTTCATTGCAGAAATGCTGGAATGGTCTAACATACAAAAATCAGCAAATATTATCTGACATATAAGCAAACAGACAAAAACCACATGACCATGTGATGAGATATAGAAAAGGCTTTGACAAAATCCAACACCTCTTTGTGAAAAAAGTCCTGGAGAGAACAGAGATAAAAGTGACACGGCTCAACATAATAAAGGCAGTGTTTACAAGAAGCCTAAAGCCAACATCAGTGTAAATCAAGATAAATGTGAAACAATTTCACTAAAATTGAAAATGAGACCAAGGCTGTCCATTTTCTTTATACTTATGTAATATACTACATGAAGGTCTTAATTAGAGTAATAAAATAACTTGAGATCAACAGAAAGGAAGAAGTCAAAGTGTCTTAATATGAAGATGAAATGATAGTATACATAAGTGATCACAAAGTTCCACCAGGGCAATTCTACAGCTGACAAACATTTTCAGCAAAATAGCGGAATACAAAATCAAAGAAATCAAAGAAAACACTTTTTACAATAGCCTTAAACAATCTAAAATATCTTGGGGTAAATCTAACAAAGCAAGTGAAAGATTTATATAATAAACACTTCAATTCTTTGAAGAAAGAATATAATGAAGATATCAGATGAAAAGTTTTCTCATGCTCTTGAATCAGTAAGATTAATATATTATCAATTAATATATTATCAAAAATTACCAAAGGCGTCTCCAAATTCAATGCAACCCTCAACAAAATCCAAACACAGTTCTTCACAGATTTTTCAATAGAAAATTGTCACATTAATATGGAAACACTAAAGACCTGGGATAAGTTAAAAAAACTATCCTGAATAATAAAAGAACCTATAGAAGTAACATCACCCCAGATTTCAAGTTGTAAAGTAATAAAAACAGCACATCATAAAAGTATATGTTAATCAATGGAATCTAAATAAAAAGTCAAACACAAACCTGCATATGGAAGGAAGATGTGACAATTGATAAAGAAGCTAGAAATACACACTACAAAATAGACATCTTCAAGAAATAGTGCTGGTCAAACTGATCATCTGCGTGAAGAATTAAAATAAATCTATAGTTATTACCCTGCACAAAACTCAACACCAAATGGATCAAGCGCAAAACTCAACTCAAAATGGAGCAAGGACTTCAACATAAAATCAGATGCACAGAACCTTATAGAAGAGAAAGTTGGGATAGCCTTGAACTCATTATTACAGGAGAAAATTTTCTGAACAGGGCATCATTAGCACAGGCACTGAGACCAACAATTAATAAATGGAACCTCATGAAAATAAGAAGCTTCTGCACAGCAAAGGACACCATTATTTGTGAAAAGTGAAAGTATACTGAATGAGTAAATTTTTTTAAACAATTACATATGCTATAGATAGCTAACATTCAAAAATATATAAAGAACTCAAAAAAATAACAAGGAAACAACCCAATTAAAATAAGTGGTTACAGCTCCAAACATTGAATTCTTCATAGAGGAAAAACAAATGGCTGAGAAACATTTATGGAAATGTTCTTCGTCCTTAGCCATGGGAAGTGCAAATCTCAAGACTACCTTGAGATTTCATCTTATACCTGTCAGAATGGCTTAAATCAGTAAGTCAAGTGACGGATTCTGCTGGCAAGGATTTAGAATCAGGGGAACAGTTGTCCTTTGCTGGTAGGAGTGCATGAAAATCAGTGTGGCAGCCAGGCTGTGGTGGTGCCCACTAGGAAGACGGGAATCAATCTGCCTCAAGATTCAGCTGCACCACTCAAGTATATAAAGGGAATGTCATCCTACCACAAAGATACTTTATGAAAGGCGTTACTGATGCTCTATTCACAATAGCTAAAATTGGAAACAACCTAGATGTCCCTCAAGGGAAGAATGGATAAAGGAATGATACATTTACAGAATGGAATATTACTTAAAAATTGAAAAAGATGACATAAATCTTTCAGAAAACAGATACAACTGGGAAAAAAATATCTCCAGGGAGACAACCCAGACCCAGAAAGTCAAATGTGGTATATATTAAGTGATATGTGGACGCTGTTGTTGTCAATGATAACCAAGCTGCAATCCATAAAACACAGAGGAGGTATAAAGGGACTAGACGGAACATGTAGACCCTGTTAGGAAAATAAATAGAACAGATAATTATGGTTGAAAGGGATAGGGTTAGAACAGGATGGTAAGTGGGGAAGGTGAAGGGTGGGTGAGGGAGAGGGAAGGTAAACTCAAGGAGCTTCTAAAAGATAGCTCGGAAACCTAATGTAGTAGTCACCTCCTAAAGTATCTACTTATATGAATGCAATCTAAATTAAATCACTAAATAATAGGTGAGACAGAGTCCGAAGACAAGAGGTGGTCATCTCTTGTCAACAAATGAAGTCTCCAGTACTGGGATTGGGTTGGAGGTCATGAGAATTTCTGTTGCTGAGATTGTGGGTTGCTCTCCACAACTGAGAACAAGACCTATTGCTGAAGACAAAACCCACACAACTCATTGAACACGAAGAAGTCAAGCTGGTGCCTATATAGAGCCCTGTGTTCCTGAGATGTAGTACAGGACTGAACACTGTATGTTGTGAAAAGAGAAACAAACACCAGTCAAGCTACATGCCTGTTGATGTGCTGCCTGTAAGATGTGCTAGGGCAAAGACAGCGCAAAATTTATGTGAGTAACCAACCAATGACTGATTGAACTTAAGGACCACGCTACAAGTTAAAACCCATACTTAGTACTACTTAGGTGGTCAAGAAGCAGATATTAGATACCCCAAGGACCTGGGATAAAGGCAAACATAACTGGTCTTTTAAAAAAAATAGTTGTAGTAAAATGATTCCTAATTCTGCTATATTGATAGAACAGTGCCTTGTTCAGGCATCATCAGACAAGCCTCCTCCTTCAACAGGTGTAAGCTAATATGGGCACTGTTCAGAGCTGAGATTTAAGAACACTCAGCTCTACACATCAAGTCCCCACCAAATCCTTCCCTTCACAACTCAAGAAACCCCAAGGATAGCGAAGTACAAAGAGTTTAAGAGCTAGAATGGATGAAAGACACCAAAAAAACAAAGGCCGTCTGAATCACCATGTGCAAAGCTCATATGAAACTGCAGCATGCACAGGGCCTGCATGTGTCTGCCCCAGTTCCTCTAGGTTTATAGCAAAGTTTCCAGCTTAGTGTTTTATGGAATTCCTGAGAGTGAACCATTTGGTCTCTGATTCTTGTGCCTTCTCCTGGGCTCCTGTCCAACTTCAATGTAATAGTTTTCGGTTCTTTTATTATATTTAAATATAAATGAATGAATGAAAACCTTGTCTCTAGGGTAAAGGTTAGCAAGTGAACAGTCATTTATACCTCCTAGAAGAGGAAATAGCCATTTTCTTCAATGGATTTTTTTTATTGGATATATTCTTTATTTACATTTCATTTCCCTTTTCCTGGTTCCCTGCCCCCCAAAGGTCCCACATGCCCTTTTCCCTCCCCCTGCTCCCTCATCCTCTCCTTCCCACTTCCCTGTTCTGGTATTCTCCTACACTGATGCATTGGCCTTTCCAGATCCAGGGTCCACTCCTTCCTTCTTCTCGGAAAACATTTGGTATGTGGATTGTGTCTTTGGTGTTCCAAGATTCTAGGCTAATAACCCCTTATCAGTGAGTGCATACCATGGGTATTCTTTGAGACTGGGTTATCTCACTTAGTATGATGTTCTCCTGCTTCATCCATTTGTCTAAGAATTTCATGAATTCATTGTTTCTAATGGCTGAATAGTACCCCATTGTGTATATACCACATTTTTTGTATCCATTCCTCCATTGAGGGACATCTGGGTTCTTTCCAGCTTCTGGGTATTATAAATAAGGCTGCTATGAACATAATGGAGCATGTATCCTTATTGCATGCTGGGGAATCTTCTGGATATATACCCAGGAGTAGTATGGCAGGGTCCTCCGGAAATATTGTGTCCAGTTTTCTGAGGAACCGCCAGACTAGTGGTTGTACCATCTTGCAATCCCACCAGCAGTGAAGGAGTGTTCCTCTTTCTCCACATCCTTGCCAACACCTGTGGTTTCCTGAGTTTTTAATCTTAGCCATTCTGACTGGTGTGAGGTGAAATATCAGTGTTGTTTTGATTTGCATCTCCTTAATGACTAATGATGTTGAACATTTCCTAAGGTGCTTCTCAGCCATCTGAAGTTCTTCAGGTGAAAAGTCTTTGTTTAGCTCTGTACCCCATTTTTTGATAGGGTTATTTGGTTTTCTGGCCTTATGTTCAGGTATAGTTGACCAACTTATAATAGACTCCATAGTTTTGTTTGTGTGCTTTTATTTGGTTACTATTTATTGGATTTTGTTTTGCTTTGTTTTGCCTTTTCCCATTCGATTTTTTTTTTTTTTTTTTTTTTTTTTTTTTTTTTTTGGTTTTTCGAGACAGGGTTTCTCTGTGTAGCCCGGGCTGTCCTGGAACTCACTCTGTAGACCAGGCTGGCCTCGAACTCAGAAATCCGCCTGCCTCTGCCTCCCAAGTGCTGGGATTACAGGCGTGCGCCACCACGCCCGGCTTTAGATGTATTTTTTAATTTTATTGATTTTGTTGTATTGAGCTTTATTTGTTTGTTTTAGAAAGAATATAAAATTGGGTGGCGAGGAAGTGGCTAGGAACAGGAAGGACTTTGGGAAGAGGAGAGATAGGATCAATGTATTTAAAGTTAAATTGCTTTAAATAATAAAAATTTTAAAATTGTAGGCAGTATAAAACATCTATTTTTAGCATCACATTTTTTTGGATTAATAGTTTTATTCACACTATAGGCTAATTTTTTCTTATTGTATTTACTTCTGAATGGCCAATGCACAAAACAAGCCTAATACATTTTAAATGTATAAATATGTATACTGCAAAAGCAAAAAATAATATTCATAACACAAATTGTCAGTAAAAAGATGTCTAATAAGATATGAAGAGGACCCTTTCTGTAGATATAATTAAGGCAACATAATTAGATATGGAAGTGTTATTACTCATAACTTATCTAAATACTTTGAAAAGTGTGAGCAGGTCATAATAAATACCATTGTCAGTCATGTTAGTGTATTTTTAATTATAGTCACCATAATTTAGCACCTCCAGGACATATCTTTTTCTATAGCATAAAGCTAAACATTTCTTTTTACTACTAAAATGAGAAATTAAAATGTGTAGTTAGATATGAAATTATAGTCAACCAGATACTTACATTGAACCCATTTTCATTCTTGCAATATTTTAGTAAATTTCTAAATGATTTTAAATAAATATATAGGTTAATATGAGTAATTATAACTAACTCATTCTGCAAACATTTTCTAGCCTATGTCTTTTTGGAAAGATGTGCTATTAACTAATGTAAATATTCTCAACATATCTCATTATGTTAAAATATTATAAAATATGACCTGAAGAAGTATGACTAGATAATATCTAATGACATATGCTCTTATATTTACATATTTCTTAAACATACCTGTATATAATTATCAAATAGTCAACCAGAATAGCTATTCTGGTTATGCATGGAATTTATAATTTTACTTGTCTTTCATATAACACACAATTATTACTAAGGCAGTTATTTGATTATCCTATGCGTGAAGTGGGATATTCTGGTCTCTTTGGAGACATGATTGTGTCATATGATGTTTTCCTGGAAACTGTCTTATGAGTGGATAGTCTTGCTGAAGCAGACATGTGGGAGGATGTTTTGCTAAGACCAGACATGCTTTGCTAGAGTGTATGCTTAAGAGAGCAGGTGATATAAGGAAAGGGTATAAATACGGCACAACAGACAGTTGATGGTGCTGTGTGACACTGGCTCACCTTGCCACTCTTTGCTGGTCTTCGCTGGGCTTTGCTGAGCCTGGTCTTTGCTGATGACGTTGTGGCATTGGTTCGCCTTGCCTTCTTCGCTGGTCACCATTTGTCATGAATTTGTTTGTTTGTGAATTTGTAGAGAGAAAGGCACTGAAGACCTTCTGGAGGTGCTTGTTCCAGCAGCTTCTTGTTGCCTCTTCAGACTCTGGCTGATTGGAAGAGCCTCTCAGTTTCTTCTGTCTTAAACGGCCATTGCTGGTTTGTGAATGGGGTTTGAAAGAGGGTTGAGGTACTGCTGCTTATTCATGTAAACTGAACTGCTGATATCCTGACAAGGAAGATCGGAATTGTCCCAAAGAACTGTTTCTAAACAGGTCAACATCCTCTTTTGCCCAACTCTGTTAGGTATTGGGCTAAGAGGGAAGTTAAATTACTTAAGTGTCCTTATCAAACTAGGTATATACCTGATTGTCTTAGTTAAGGTTTCCATTGCTGTGTCTCGTAGAAATTTCAGAAAGAGTGCACTCATGAAGTCTAATCAACATGGCTGCCTAATAAGACCTGAACAACTAAGGCCCCAGTTGACATGATAATGTGGGAAGGGGAAATCTCTGGGTATAATGCTAGAAAAAGAATTAGTGTCAACTGGAGAATTCTGAAGTAGGAGAAATGGTCTTCCCCAGTAAAGAGCCCTTCAATTGGTTATCTAATATCAAGTGGTTAGTCCTGGGGTTATATACATAAAACTAATGTTATATGGACTGAGCATGTTTTATGTATGTCTACAATTAAAGAAAATCAAGCCATAAATTTGAGAGAGGAAGGGAAATATATGGTAGGAGTTGGAGGGAAGAGGGAAAAGATATAATTATAATTTCTCAAAATTAGAAATATATTATGAAATTAAAACTTAAAAGATTTTTTGTGAAAAGTCTGTGCAATAAAATTTCATTGTAAGTTGATTTAAATTTTCATGCAATTTCTGTTTTAGCTTCTGAGCAAATCACTTGTTCACATCCAAACATAAATGCATCATGAGCACTATTGTTCGATTGGCTAATAATAATATGTCTATGTGATATTTTGGAAATAGACAAAAATATCAAATCCTAGTATCATAATTTTCTCACTGTGATTTAAAACTCAAGCCAGGTATGATGGTACACACCTTTAATCCCAGCACTCAGAAGCCAAAGGCAGGCAAACAGCCAGAACTACATAGTAAGATTCTATTTCTAAACAAATAATACCTGAGTTGATATACATATATATATGTATACATATATATATATGTATACACACACATATATATATATAGAGAGAGATTATTGGATCCTTGTGTTAATTAATCAATTGAGTAGCTTAATTGTCAACATTTTATTGTGTTGACATTTATAAAAGTTATTGGTTTCCTTGTATTAATCAAGCAATTGATATAACTTATTATTCAAGGTTTTACTGTGCTGATATTCATAACAATTTAAGATTCACATGTTCCAGAAAATTTTCCTTTTGGCAAAATGATTCATAGAAAGAATGATTTCCCTGCTTGTTTTATTTCTAAAATTGGACTGTAAAAAAACAACTCATGTGAGTGGGTTTCTGTTTTTACACTTTAGATATGCACTGTCCATATAACTGAAACTCTCTAGTAAAGAACACAGAGATTCTTCCCCTGTGCACTTCCTCTGCCTTAGTATCCTTAGCAGGAAATCTTTCCTCTGTCCACACAGCATGTTGTTGTTGATGTTATCTCTCTTAATGAGCTTGTCCTACATACATAGATTAAAGCAATCCTCACTGAAATGCTCTGAGGCATTGGCAGGGAATCAGGTTCACTATGCATCAGTGGCTGTGTGAGTTTCCTGAGACTTTTATCAAATGGATTTATCACTTACATGTAGGCAGCAAAAGCATCAGAAGCCAAGGATTCTTTGTGAGTGTTCCCTGTGGCTGAAAAAAAAAACTATCCAGGATAGTCTTGCCCACAAGTGTCCTGAGGCAGCAGCTTGCCCTGGGATTCATGCTGTGGAGAATGCTAGCATCATTGTGCTAAAGGACTGAAGACATCTCATTTGTAATGAGAGCTATAACAGACCCCAGACTGCCCTGTCTGGCTCTTCTTTATCTCAGACAACTGTTCATCATGCTGGAACTACTGTCAAGAAAATGTGGAGAGATGTCTTCAAGTTAATGGTATGTAAACTTTCATTACTGTATTAGTGATGCAATGAGGACTTAATTCTTGTATAAGAAAATAAGGTCTTCAATCCCAACATCCTCTGTTAATGGCTGCTGTGACTTAGTGGTTTTTTACTGCTGCTCTTCATTGCTGCATTGTAGTATGCCAGTAACAGACCAAGGAAAGACTGTACATGAGATCACAATCTTTACCGTAAATCAGTCTGGCTGAGAAAGACTGGGAAGGGAGTATTTTTGGAAACTTTAAAATCCAATCAAATCTGTAACATTCTGGTTAACTGTGTCTCCTGTCTGCTGCTGTCACTTAAATAAGCATTGCTTCATTTCCAAAGCCAGTGCTGGAAATATTTCAACAGCAGATGACATTGGACAGGAAGACATAAACAAAATCCAAATGTGTATTTGACATCCTCAATGCCCAAGTACTGGGGTCAAAGTTCACAGTTATTTAATCTAGCTTTGCAAATTAAATTATGTCATGTCTGACATAAATCAGACTGAGCCTAGTAAAAACTGGACACTACCTCTTAAGAAAAGCTCTTTGGATGTTCTCTCTCTCTCTCTCTCTCTCTCTCTCTCTCTCCTTTTCTTCTTTCTCTCTTCATGAAATCTTTTATTTGCTGAAGTTAGAGACAGTTTGAACACAGATGTTATCTTTCAATCTAAATTATTTATACAACCTGAAACCAGAAACAGAAGGGAATTATGCCATGGCTAATCGGTTGGTAGAATATCACGAATGAGATCCACCAGAAAATTTCCAGGAGAAAGGAGAGCCTATCCAAAGAACAGCAGATCGTGCTGCTGCTTCCACAGACGGAAGTAAATTAGAAAACAAATCTAAGAAGAAAATTATATTAGCATAGGCAGCTTCTGTTGTCCAAACTTCAGATTGGACATTCAAACGGAGTGTGGGAGGAGTTCTAAGTCAGGCTTCAAAATAGATCAATGGCTTTAGAAGGCCTTTAAACTTCAGTCACTGGAAAGAGAGAAAAGGTTTGAGTCAAGTTTCTCTCCATTGGATAGAATTCAAGACAGGTCATGCAAATCTCATTTGCATTCCATTAAAATGGCGGGATTTCTTCCACATGGCAGGCTTTCCTCGTAGTTCTAGAGCCTTGTGACTAATGGCCAAGGATTTGCTATGAGTGCTTTTCACCAGGTGAGAATTTAGCCTGGCTTGTCTACAATTCTTTTCTGCCTTTGTCATGGTTGATTTCAAACCCTAAGATAAATTAAAGGCCCCAAGGTAGGACCCAAGTCCAACCTTCAATAGACACTCAAATTTCCTTTCTATCACTGAGCTGTCAGTAACCAAATTAAAACTGGATTCAGATACAAGTCCACCACAATGATTCATATAATATTTCTTCATAAAGTCTCCAAGCTCTCTAAAAATAAACCAAACTGTAGTTTGTAGCTTATATTTAGCAAAATTTTGTGAAAACAAAGGTTATTTTTACTTCTCCATTTTCAATTTCATAGTTTGTTCTTTCCACATTAAAACCGTTTTGTTTACACAAAATAAAATGCCTGAAAAGAAAATTTCACTGAAGAAAGGTACCACACAGTCAGAGACAATGACAGACAAACCTTTAAGCCTTCTGTTACAACATGATGTGAACAAGCCCCAGTGACAAACTTCCCCCAGCAAAGGCACACCTGAAAACAAGAAGAGCAAATGGAAGTCTTCTGGAGATGGATATGCTGGAAAAATGCAGGACTTGGGGTTGGAGGAAATGGGTAAAGCACTTGGTGGAAAGATTGAAAACCAGCTAAAACCTGCACAACACCGTAACGCAAAGGATTGCCGGTAGAGACAGGCAGTCCGAGACCGTGAGCTCCATGTTCAGGGAGAGATCCTGTCTCAGAGAATAGGGTGAAGAGTAATTGTGGGTTCGATTTCCAATTTCCTGATGACTACTGGCTCCCAGCATTTCCTCACGTACTTGGAAGCATGTTACATGTTTCAAGAAATGGCTGTTCAGAACACTTGCCTGGTTTGGCATTAGAATATTTGGATTTTTCTAACCAGCCATCCAGGTTCCTTCTATACCCAGAATATTGATGCTAATATTAATATTAATCACCCCACAGCTGTCTCTTCTGTGTGGATTCTTTCTTTCCCCATGCAGAAGCTTTGTAGCTTGATGCTATTCCTTTTTCCGTTTATTCATTTTGTTGGCTGTGCTTTGCAGGTCCTTCGCCAAAATTATTACCATGAACAACATCCAGAAACTTTTTGTCCCATGTTTTTGTCTTTACATTTTCAGAACCTTGGCTGCTTAATCAGTTTTTGTTTATTTTTATTCATGGTATGGGATAAAGGTCCAATTTATATTTTAAAGAAAGCATCATTTCCTTGTGTATCCAGGTTTGATGGTTGAGAATAGATGTAGTTGCTCATTCAGCAGCCCCTGTCCTATTCCAGTCTCACGTGCCTGCCCTTTCACCAATACCTGGCTGGTATGGTCACTATAGGTTTGTACTGCACTAGGTATACACTGAGGTCAGATTTCAGTGTCTGTAATTTGGCTTTCTTTTCTTCGCAATATTGCTCTGAGGATGTTTGTGATTCTGAGTTGTCTGATTATTTTCCTATTTTTATTGGAAGCACCACTCATACTGTAAAAGGAATTGCTTTGATTCTGCAGATGCCTTTGACGGGCATAGACATTTTAACACTATTCACCCACTCAGTTCGTGAACATGGGATGTCATCAAATCCTGTGATCTTTACTTGTACTTTCAGTTTCCTTCATCAACATTTTATAGTTCTTCATGTTAGACCTTCTACTTTCTCAATTAAATTCATTCCTTTTTATGTTATGGAAAATATAACTATTTTCCTGATTTCATGCTCACACTTTTACTTATGTAAGGGAAATTATATCATTTCAATATGCTGGTTGTACCGAATTTATTTCAGCAGAGAGGAAGGATGTCTGTGTTCACAGTGCAGGCCTAGAGCATGGATCAGAGAAGCTAGCCTGACACCAAAGGTCACGGGACTATAGTGGTCCTGGCATCTGTGGCAAAGAGCAGATTCCTTCCTCTCCTCCCACAAGAATCAGAGGGCATCACCCTTGTCTGCTGCTGAGTTAGATAGGGATGACACAGATAGCATGCAATTGTCCTTCCTAGCCTTTTAATTCAGCTTTGATTTTCTTTTCTTTTTGTACTGCACAAAAAAATCTATAATATCTCACAATAAATTTCTTATACTTTGTTATTTAAAAAGCTTACACATAAAAATAATCATACATTAAAATTACCAGACCACAAAACAAGGGATTTTTCAGAAGAGGGAGGTAATTAATGGATAGATGGTAGTAATTGTTCTAGTTGATGTTTCTGTCCTAGAATAAAAACTAGATACACTTCTCTGGTCATCTTGCAGTCATATTCTTTGTTACCATCTTAAAATTGCTGAGTTCATTCATTGAGGATGCTAGACTCAGTAAAATACTGAGAAGCTACATATCCTGAATTCCATTGTTAGGCTAAACATAATAACAGCTTTATTGAAGCTTCTTTAATTACCCACAGGAGGCCTGTTATTTCTTCTATCTTGCATAAGGCAGGATAGTATAGTGGTTAGTTGTATTAACAGTGTAAGCAATAATGAGTTTGTCTTTGCTGCTAAAATTACATAATGTTTACCTCATACTTGGTTATAGCTTATATCATTAAGAAATAAAATTGTTAAGGTGTTTAGGACATTTTGGACACATTAAAACCATACTATGACATTAATCCCCATTACTATAATGTAGAGAAAATGTATTTTACATAGGAATCACAGAGGATTTTTAAAAATAAAATGTGAATAAAGTTCAGATTTTATAGGTGGATTGTACACAAATCACCAAAAAAAAAACTGCTGTTTCTATAACCACTTAAAATTCAGTTGGTTATGTATTGAAAAGGGCATTGTCAGGTTGCAAAACTCTGAAGAGCCTTAACTTTCCAGGGACCAGACCCCTGAGTGAACCACGTGGAGACGTGAAGACGACGTGGAGATGGGGAATGGATGCAACACAAGAGGAATTTTATTTACTATCCAGCATGCTGGGGTCACCCTGCACATAGAGGGAGAATGACCCGGCAGCCACACAGTGGCCCTTTATACAGTTCTCAGGCAGCCACCATTAGGCACAATGTGATTGGCAAAACAGTGTTACCTTTAAACTAATTGGTTGATAGGGGATGACGTAGGTGGCCAATGGACTCTGGGCCTTCCCTGGCTGCAGGAACCTCCCTGAGGTCTGAGGAACTAATTTAGCCTTTTCCTTCTGGGAGGGCCAAGTGTTCCATGACCTTTCCAAAGTTCCTGAGTTAACCCTTTCAAGGTGTACCGTTTCTCAGACGAGGAAGGTGGTGGGACGTGGACTACCCCCATCTCTGAGGTAGCAAAGGCTGTGCCATGACGAATGGCAAAGCACAGCTCAGATTGGAATTGCCTTGTCTAAATACTTAGGAGTTCAGTGGGCTGAAATGAGCTTTTCAAAGTTAGATTTTGAAAGCAGTTCACAAATGTTTTGCTCATGATCACCAGCAGAACTGGTGCATAGCAAATGTCCCTAGAAAGTCTGGTGACTTTCCAGTGCATGCTCTGGAGCTACAGGGAGGAGAGCACTACATAAAATTCCGAGGAAACACCAAGCATAGCCAGTGGCAACCGAGGCTGATGACACACTACAACCACAAACCAACAACATCACTTGATCTAAGCTTAGATTCCCAGGACTGACTTCAAAAATACTGAAATTATATTTTGTAAGGATATAGCCGAGATATAAATATACAAAAATAGTAATGAGGACAACTTTTTATGTATCTATTTGATTTTTATACCAGAAAGTATGAACAGCTATCTGTGTCCTGTGTGTCTGGTGCCTGCAGAGATTGGGAAAGGTAGTAGGATCCCTTGGAATTGGAGTTACAACTGGTTGTAGATTGCCAGTTCGGTACTGGGAACTGAGGCCACAGGTTCTCCAGGAAAGCAACAAACACTCTGAAGTAACCCCAACAAAAATTAAGTTCGTTCTTGTAATGCTTTGTTTACAATGCTTTCATAAGTAAACACTTTTATGATGAAAACTTTCACACTAATGTTAAGATTTTTACATCAACCTTACAAGAAAACCAAAGCAGTGTTTACTTAAAAACTTCCTTACATTCGGGAATTTTGTGCTTGCAGACATGACTACTTTTCTTCCTGTGATATTCATACCTACATTGTATGCTTTATGTTGGGTAACTTTGTGTCAGTGTCACCAAACCATAAGATAACCAGAGATTTAGATAATGCTGTGGATGCCTCTGTGTGCTCTGTGTGGTTGTTTCTAGGTAAATTAACATTTTTAATGTGTATACAAAGTTTGTCCTTTTGTAGGTAAGTATTATCCCATTTATTGAAGAAACAAAACAATGAATAGATGATAGATAGATAGATAGATATAATAGATAGATAGATAGATAGATAGATAGATAGATAGATAGAAAGATAGATAGACAGATAGAAGAATGTGCTGTCTTTGCCTGTCTCCTGCCTTACAACAAAACTTGACATGGTTCTCTCTCTCTCTCTCTCTCTCTCTCTCTCTCTCTCTCTCTCTCCCTCTCCCTCTCTCTCTCTCTCTCTCTCTCTCTCTCTCTCTCTCTCTCTCTCTCTCTCTCTCTCTCTCTCTCTCTCTCTCTCTCTCCAGGAGATGTCTTTGCCATCCTCTACGTGAGGTGGAGGAGGAGACAAGAATGAGAAAAGAGAAGAGAAGGAGCAAAGAAATGTTACCACATTTGGGATAAGGCAAATTCCCAAACGAGGAAGGCAAAGATTCATTCTTCTGTGATTATCTGAACATTCATTGTTACCTGACTGGGGATTCTGCTGTCAGAAAAAAAATGAAGCAGAAAATAGCAGTCCTCCAAGAGGGGTGGGAAAGTGGGCAGTAGGCTAAGGCAAGCAAGGAGAAAAGCACAGAGCATTGCCCAGATCTGAGAGAAAAAAGGCGTTGGAGAAGGCGTCAAGAAGAGAGGAGAAAAAGGAACCTCAGAGGTATCCAGAGGTTCCCCAGACGAACTAAACAGCGGGCAAGTGTGTGGGGTTAGAAAGTCTGGCCCCTGCAGAGAACAGGAGCAATGGTTTTCTTTCTTTTACTACTGGTTCTAGTAAACAAGATAGGCTTGCCATGGGGCTAGAAGTTAAGCTAGAGAAATGTTTGCTGAGGGAATAAGCAAGAGTTTACATTCCTATTGATAAGTAAAAGATCAGCTGGGCCATGAATGAGAGTTTGTTAGATCAGGAGCCGTGTAAGTATGTGTTGTGCGTGTGCGTGCGTGTGTGTGATCAGAAGAAAATGGTTAATGCAAGTCATTAAAAAACAAAAGAGGATGCCCTTGTATTTGGAGCATAAATGTTCAGTATTGAGAGCTCTTCTTGGTGGATTTTCCCTTTGACAAGCAAGAAGTGACCTTCTGAGTCTCTTTTGATGACTTTAGGTTGGAAGTATATTTTATCTGATATTAGAATGGCTACTCCAGCTTGTTTCCGACCATTTGCTTGTAAAATTGTCTTCCATCCTTTTACTCTAAGGCAGTGTTTGTCTTTAACACTGAGATGTGTTTCCTGTATGCAGCAAAATGTAGGGTCCTGTTTCCGTATCCAGTCTGTTAATCTATGTATTTTTATTGGGGAATTGAGTCCATTGATGTTAAGAGATATTAAGGAATGGTAATTATTTCCTCCAGACATTTTTGAAATTATATTTATTTATTTATATTTGAGAGGTTATCTTCTTTTGGGTTTGATGAGAGGAGGTTTCTATCTTGCTTCTTCCCGGGTGTAGTTTCCGTCCTTGTCTTGGTGTTTTCCCCCTATTATCCTTTGTAGGGCTGGATTTGTGGAAAGATATCGTGCAAATTTGGTTTTGTCATGGAATACCTTGATGTCTCCATCAATGGCGATTGAGAGTTTTGCTGGGTAAAGTAGTTTTGGCTGAAGTTTGTGTTCTCTTAGAGTTTGCATATCTGCCCAGGATCTTCTAGCTTTCATGGTCTCAGGTGAGAAGTCTGGTGTTATTCTGATAGGTCTTCCTTTATATGTTACTTGGCCTTTTTCTCTTGCTGCCTTTAGTATTCTTTCTTTGTTTATTACATTTGGAGTTTTGATTATTATGTGACAGGATGTATTTCTGTTCTGGTCCAGTCTGTTTGGGGTTCTATAGCCTTCTTGTATATTCATGGGCATCTCTCTCCTTAGGTTGGGGAAGTTTTCTTCCATAATTTTATAGAAGATATTAGCTGGTCTTTTAACTTGTAAATCTTCACTCTCGTCTATACCTATAATACTTAGGTTTGGTTTTCTCATAGTGTCTTGGATTTCCTGGACGTTTTGGGTTACCACCTTTTTGCATTTAGTATTTTCTTTGACTGTTGAATCAATGGTTCCTATGGTATCTTCGGCTTCTGAGATTCTGTCTTCTATCTCTTGTATTCTATTGTTGATACTTGCATCTATGGCCCCTGATTTCTTCCCCAGGTTTTCTATCTCCAATGTTGTCTCCCTCTGTGATTTCTTAGTTGTTTCTACTTCTGTTTTTAGTATCTGGATGGATGTGCTCAGATCTTTCGCTTGCTTGATTGTGTTTTCATGTATTTCTTTAATAGATTTTTTTGCTTCCTCTTTTATAGCTTCTACTTGTTGGCCCATGTTCTTCTGTAGTTCTTTAAGTGACTTTTGTCTTTCTTCCTTATTGTCTTCTTCTTTTTGATCCATCTTCTCCTGAATTTCTGAAGTGATTTTTGTATTTGCCTCGTAAAGGCTTCTAACGTTTGATCCATTTTCTCCTCTTTTCTTTACGAGATTTTTCTATGTGTTCAGCTACCAGCATCTTGACCAGTGATTTTATATCCAAGTCTTGTTTTTCTGGTGTTTTGGGGTATCCAGGGCTTCCTGTTGTTGGCGAACTGGGTTCAGATGCTGTCATGTTGCCTTGATTTTTGTTAGTAATGTTCCTTACTTCGTTTTCCTTTTGCCATCTGGTTATTTCTGGTTTTAGTTGGCCTTGTTGTCAGTGGCTGGTGTTTGAATCTCCTGTGAGGCTGGGCTCGCACCCTCCTTCGTAAAAGAAACCTTACTAAAGCTAAAAGCACACATTACACCTAACACAAAAATTGTGGGGGACCTCAACACTCCACTCTCCTCAATGGACTGATCAGGAAAGCAGAAACTAAACAGGGACACAGTGAAACTAATTGAAACTTTGGAACAATTGGATTTAACAGAAATATATAGAACATTTCATCCTAAAGCTAAAGAATATACCTTTTTCTCAGCACCACATGGTACCTTCTCCAAAATTGATCATATAATTGGTCACAAGACAGATGTCAACAAATACAAGACGATCGAGCTAATCCCATGCTTCCTATCAGACCACCGTGGAGTAAGAGTGGTCTTCAATAACAATAAAAACAACAGAAAGCCCACATACACATGGAAACTGAACAATACTCTACCCAATGACACCTTGGTCAAGGAAGAAATAAGAAAAGAAATCAAAGACTTTTTAGAATTCAATGAAAATGAAGGTACAACCTACCCAAATCTATGGGACACAATGAAAGCAGTGCTAAGAGGAAAACTCATAGCCCTAAGTGCATCCAAAAAGAAACTGGAGAGAGCATACACTAGCAACTTAACGGCACACCTAAAAGCCCTGGAAGAAAAAGAAGTTAATTCACCCAGGAGGAGTAGAAGACAAGAAATCACCAAACTCAGGGCTGAAATCAATCAAGTAGAAACAAAGAGAACCATACAAAGAATCAACAAGACTAGGAGCTGGTTCTTTGAGAAAATCAACAAGATAGATAAACCCTTAGCCAGACTAACCAAAGGACACAGAGACAGTATACAAATTAACAAAATTAGAAATGAAAAGGGAGACATAACAACAGAAACCCAGGAAATTCAAAAGATCACCAGATCCTACTACAAAGGTCTATACTCAAAACAACTGGATGATCTGGAGGAAATGGACAATTTCCTAGACAGATATCAAATACCAAAATTAAATCAGCATCAAGTAGATCAGCTAAATAGTCCTATAACCCCTAAAGAAATAGAAGGGGTTATAGAAAGCCTCCCAACCAAAAAAAGTACGGGACCAGATGGTTTTAGTGCAGAATTCTACCAGACCTTCAAAGAAGACTTAACACCAATACTTTTCAAACTATTCCACAAAATAGAGACAGAAGGGACACTGCCCAACTCATTATTTGAAGCCACAATTACGCTAATAACTAAACCACAAAAAGATCCAACAAAGAATGAGAACTACAGGCCAATTTCTCTTATGAATATAGATGCAAAAATACTAAATAAAATTCTTGCTAACCGAATCCAAGAGCACATCAAAACGATCATCCACCATGATCAAGTAGGCTTCATCCCAGGGATGCAGGGATGGTTCAATATACGGAAATCCATCAATGTAATCCACTACATAAACAAACTGAAAGAAAAAAACCACATGGTCATCTCATTAGATGCTGAAAAAGCATTCGACAAAATTCAGCATCCGTTCATGCTAAAAGTCTTGGAAAGAGCAGGAATTCTAGGCCCATACCTAAACATAGTAAAAGCAATCTACAGCAAACCAGTAGCCAACATCAAAATAAATGGAGAGAAACTTGAAGCATTCCCACTAAAATCAGGGACTAGACAAGGCTGCCCTCTCTCTCCATATCTTTTCAATATAGTACTTGAAGTTCTAGCGAGAGCAATTAGACAACATAAGGAAGTCAAAGGGATACAAATTGGAAAGGAAGAAGTGAAACTATCATTATTTGCAGACGATATGATAGTTTACCTAAGCGACCCAAAAAACTCCACCAGAGAACTTCTACAGCTGATAAACAACTTCAACAAAGTGGCAGGTTATAAAATTAACTCAAGCAAGTCAGTGGCCTTCTTGTACTCAAAGGACAAGCAGGCTGAGAAAGAAATTAGGGAAATAACACCCTTCACAATAGCCACAAACAACATAAAGTATCTTGGCGTAACTCTAACCAAACAAGCAAAAGATCTGTACGACAGGAACTTCAAGTCCTTGAAGAAAGAAATCAAAGAAGACTTCAGAAGATGGAAAAATATTTCTTGCTCCTGGATTGGCAGGATCAATATAGTAAAAATGGCCATCTTACCAAATGCAATATACAGATTCAATGCAATCCCCATCAAAATCCCAACTCAATTCTTCATAGATCTAGAAAGAGCAATTCTCAAATTCATCTGGAGCAACAAAAAACCCAGGATAGCTAAAACTATTCTCAACAATAAAAGGACTTCTGGGGAAATCAATATCCCTGACCTCAAGCAGTACTACAGAGCAATTGTGTTAAAAGCTGCATGGTTTTGGTATAGCAACAGGCAAGCAGATCAATGGAACAGGTTTGAAGACCCAGAAATTAACCCACAGACTTATGGTCACTTGATCTTTGATAAAGGAGCCACAACCATCCGATGGAATAAAGATAGCCTTTTCAACAAATGGTGCTGGTACAACTGGAGGTCAACATGCAGAAGAATGCGAATTGACCCACTCTTATCTCTTTGCACTAAGATCAACTCCAAGTGGATCAAGGACCTCCACATAAAACCAGACACACTGAAACTATTAGAAAAGAAACTTGGGAAGACCCTGGAGGACTTGGGCACAGGGGAAAAGTTCCTGAACAGAACACCAATAGCCTACGCACTAAGATCAAGAATCGACAAATGGAACCTCATAAAATTACAAAGTTTCTGCAAAGCAAAGGACACTGTCAGAAGGACAAAAAGGCAACCAACAAAGTGGGAAAAGATCTTCACCAACCCCACATCCGACAGAGGGCTAATATCCAATATATACAAAGAACTCAAGAAGTTAGACCGCAAAGAACCAAATAACCCTATCAAAAAATGGGGCACAGAGCTAAACAAAGAATTTTCACCAGAAGAAATTCGGATGGCTGAGAAACACCTTAAAAGATGTTCAACATCATTAGTCATCATGGAAATGCAAATCAAAACAACCCTGAGATTCCACCTCACTCCAGTCAGAATGGCTAAGATTAAAAACTCAAGAGACAACAAGTGCTGGCAAGGATGTGGAGAAAGAGGAACACTCCTCCACTGTTGGTGGGATTGCAAAATGGTAAAACCGCTCTGGAAATCAGTTTGGCGGTTCCTCAGAAAATTGGGCATGTCACTTCCAGAGGACCCTGGCATACCACTCCTGGGCATATACCCAGAGGATTCCCCTGCATGCAATAAAGACACATGCTCCACTATGTTTATAGCATCCTTGTTTATAATAGCCAGAAATTGGAAGGAGCCCAAATATCCCTCAAAGGAAGAATGGATACAGAAAATGTGGTATATTTACACAATGGAATACTATTCAGCAATTAAAAATAATGAATTCATGCAATTTGTAGGTAATGGTTAGACCTGTAAAATATCATCCTGAGTGAATTAACCCAATCACAAAAGAATGCACATGAAATGCAATCACTGATAAGTGGATATTAATGAGCCCAGAAGCCCTAAATACTCAAGACACAAATAGCAAGTCAAATGATTCCCAAGAAGAAGAAAGGAGAGGACCCTGGGCCTGTAAAGATTGCATCCAGTTTAGTAAAGAAACCGAGGTGGGAAGGGGAATGATTGGGGAATAGTTGGGGGGGAGAGGAACTATGGGAAGTATGGTGGGTGGGAACTGGGAAAGGGGAAAGCCTTTGGAATGTAAACATAGAATATAGAAAAAAAAGATTAAAAAACAAAAGAGGAGGCAAAAGATAAGGACAATCAGCAAAGAAACTGCAGATAAGTATGAAGGCAGAGGACCTCTAGGAGAGATACTAGAGAGGAAGAAAAGAGGAAATCCATGCATATTCATGGAGTAAATCTACTTGCATTTAAAAGATAAAAAGAGTGAGTTTGCAAATCAAGCAAAGAAAGGGATAGAATGAACCCTTCCAAAGGAGCAAGCATCCCCAAGTCAGGGTCAGCAGCTGCTGCTGGCTTCAGAGGACTGAGCTGAATCCTCAGGGTTCTCCTCTCCTGTTTTGTGAGGAGAAACTACAGGAGTTATTAAAAGCCACAGATGTAGAAATTGCAAAAAAAAGTTAGATTTTCAACTTGTGAAAATATTCTGAAATAAAGGATGTTATGTTTAAACGTTTGACAACATAGTGTCAAGTTCAAACTCAAAGGTGTTATTTTCAAATCCTGTCTGCTCGTTTCTCAGCCGCATGTCATTTCAAAAGCTCTCTGCTTCCAGCTTTCCCTGTTTAGAGCAGCAATAGTGAGATTTTTACCTCAGCAACTGTGTCCGTTGCACTAACACAATGTCCTACATTCTAAGCTAGAATAAAAATAGAATATTTGTTTTCATGACTAACCCACAACAAGAAAATGTTAAATGTTGGGACACTATTTGGCAGTTATGGTAGTCATGACAGTCATAGCATTACACATAGGAATTAATTTCATGGGCCAAACCTCTGCCCTTTTGAATTTCCCTTTTGATGTTACAAATCTTTAGCCGTACTACAGAGTCTACAGTGTTAGTAACAACTGCCACTGGAATGTGTGGGTTAAACGGGAATGTATTGTGCTGACCTTAAGACGCCCTGCTTCCTCATGTGCTGACCTGACGCCCCTGCTTCCTCGTCGCCCTTCCTGTCAGGGTCGGATGTTGCTCTCTGGAATTGCACGCCGCTCTGAGGACATGATCACAAGATCTCCTTTCCGCCCCTCTAAGGACAATAGCATACTCATGGAGGGTGCATTATTTTTGATCGAGTACGGTCCTGTTCTAGTGAAGTCCAGAACGCCTTGCGGACCATGCATCTGTTGATGGACATCTCAAGGCTGACTCTATTTCCAAGCAGCAGCAGAACAACGCTGTAGCGACAAACTTTGATATGGAAATATGCAATGGTGTGTTGACACAGAGTCCTTTGCATTGATATGGCTGGGAAACGTGGCCATTTCGTTGTTAGTTTTTAAGGACCATCCCTACTGATTCTCGTAGTGGCTACAGCAGTGTGCACGCCCATCACACGTGGACAAGGCTTCCATTGTCAAGGTATCCACCACATCATTTCTGATCCTTTGTTCTGTTGAGGAGCCATTCTAACTAAGTGGAATCTCAAAGCAGTTTAAATGTAAAATTTTCCTAATGGATAAGAATGTTGAAATTTTTTAAAGATATTTATTGCCCAGTGTGTTTCTTCGTTCTTTAGAGAATCACATGTTCAAAGCATAATAAAAAATAATAACCATTTTGAATAAATGCTTTGAATAAAAAAATAACCATTTTTTATTAGGTTTTATTTTTGATGTTCAATCTCTTCAGTTTTTTATACGTGCCCAATTTTAAGGAACCTGATTTCTACTCAGAAACTTTCTTTTTTGTTGTTTTACATTTTGTTTTGCTTTATTTATTTATTGTTTTATTAATCATTCCATTCATTTATGTCTCAAATGATATCCCACTTCCGGGTTATCCCCTCCACCAGCCTCCCCTCCCCACCCCACCCCCTACCTTTTGCCTGTATGAGAGTGATCTGCCACACCCACCCTCTCCTGCCCCACTGTTCCAGTATCCTCCCACTCTGGGGCATCAAACCTCCTTAGGACCAAAGGCCTCTTCTCCGGTTGCCGTCAGGCAAGGCCATGCTCGGCTACATATGTGTCTGGAGCCAAGGATCCCTCCAGGTATACTCCTTGGTTGATGGTCTAGACTTTGGGAGAACTGGGTAGTCAGGCCAGCCTGTTTTACTTCCAGTGGGGCTGCAATTCCCCTCTGCTCCTCCAGTCCCCCACGACGTTCCCTGAGTTCAGTCTGATGGTTGGCTCCAAGCATCCACATCTGCAGTGGTCAGTTGCTGCCTGCACCACACAAGGAACAGCCACACAGGTTTCTGTCAGCAAGCGCCTCTTGACCATAGCAACAATGTTGGGTTTGGTGTCCGCAGTCATCCCTGGTTGGTCCTTCCTTCAGTGTCTGTATTTCCTATTGACAGGAACATTTTTGGGTTAAAAACTTTGAGATGGGTGGGTGGCCCCATCCTTCGACCAGGGGCCATGCCTATCTACTGGAGGTGGCCTCCACAGGTTCTAGCTCCCTGTTCTTGAGCAGAAGCTTTTTAACTTCATGTGGCCCCAACTGGGTATTCTTGGGACTGTTTCCAGAACCCGTGGAGTCCTTTGCAGGGATTCCTACCAGTTGTCCTGAAGTGTTTTTCAATAGCCCACTGCTATTCACACGATCCAGCAGAGCACAGCTCTGCAGGGCCACTCTTTAAAACACCCTGCCTTTGAGGGAGACTAGACAGGAACAGAAAGGGTAATTCCTTCTAGGATAAAAGCAGAGTCTCCCAAGGACATGGGCTGAGGACTCACTCGAACCTGAAGCATTCTGAGAGAGGGGTGCCCATTGGTAAAGGAAAATCTTGTGTAAGGTGACATTGAGGAGGGAAAAAAAGAAGCATGTGGGATATCCTTCCTATACTTACTAATCATTTTGTATCAGTTAAACTTCCAAAACTGAGAGAAACTGCCATGAAACAACATATAACATATGAAAGATATGTCGGAACTAATGTTTTCATCATGGTATTTCATCACAGTTTCTATCAAAGAAAGTTCTGTATCTTTTCAACCTATTATCTGTGTTAACAGGTGTCATGGAAATTCTTTCCATATAAGGTCAAGGACAAAGCTTTCACTGCAGCATCATAACCCTGGACTAAGAAGTGAGTTATGTTTTACTAGAATAAAAGCAATATAAGCAAAGAATATAGATAATTTAGAACAATTATAATACCTAAAATACTTTCAATATAATAATATGGTTTGGCAAAAGTAAAAATCATAATTATTAAAATTGTGTTGTTAATAAAGCTATAAAAAGAAACAAAGATAAGTGGATGCACATGTGGACATATATATATATATATATACAAACAGAAATTTTATACACACTATAGTATGATCTCAGCTATTAAAATTCATTGTAAATGAGAATTAAATGTAACATATTATTAGTCCCTTTTTGCATGTTACTTCTGATGGAAAAAATACTAGTCCCTTTTTTTTCTTATTTTGCTTAGCATTCTCCATGAAAAGTCAAGCATTGCTGATAGAAAGTCACCAGGCCCATTCAGCTCCCAGACCAACTATGAAGGCACCAAGAAAGTACACATCTGCAATTTTCTTTTCTGTGGTTTTTCCACAAATGTACTCAGGCCAAGGCAACTCTTTCTCCTCCAGGCAGGAAAAGTAGTATTAAACTTTTGATGTCTAGAAACTCTGTAAGAGTATGAACAAATACTGACTAGCGAGTTCTTCATTAGCATCACAAAGTCCTTCCAAGGTCTTCCCTAACCATTTCTTCATGGTAGAGCTAATAGACAAATGAAATCCCAAGAATGTTCACACTACATATTAACTAGTGTGGGGAGAAATAGCTTGCCATTGAGATGGGGTGGGCCAATTCCAGTTTCCAATAAAATGGTTTTTTGTAGAAATAGCAGTCACTAAACACACCAGGCTATCCTCCTTGTTTAATAGCCCCTAAAGTCTGCAAGACCTAGGGGTATTCCTGGATATTTTTCCCCTAAACCTTTCTTTATTTCTAGTCTCTGCTTCTTATGCCTTTGCCATCTCCCATGATCTATTTTTAATTAAATATCTAAAGCATTGTTCATGCTGACTAAAAAGTCTTGGATACACACAGAATGGAGAGGTAAAATTGAGGTGTACACTTGCATGATGACAGAATAAACAGAAACAAAAAATTGTCTTGTGTTGCTCATTTTACCTACATGTCTACTAAGTGTGTCTGGAGTGGGGGCTGTGTGTGCATGCGTGTATGTGCGTGTTCATGTGTCTGCACATGAATGTGCATGTGTTTGTGTATGAATGCATGTGTGCATGTATGTAGTGCATGTATGTATCTGTGATTGTATGGTTGCAATTGTGTGGGTACATTATGAATATTTGAACATTTATATGTATCCATGTGTTTAATGCCAGAAGTTGATGCTGTTATGTTAGAAGGCAGCTCCTATCCAGACAGATCATACCAGGCCAGTGCAGATGAGAAGAGGTCTTTTGGAGAGAATTGAGGAAGAGGAGAGGAAGAAGGAGGCAAAAAAGAAGGGTAAGGGATTGGTGTCTCTGCCTTTTATTCAGCTTTGATGTAATCATGCACATCCCAGAGCACAAGTGAAGGGGGCAGGTGAAGTGCATGCTGGGAATATGTGGCAGTTGCCATGGCAGCAATCACAAGAGGGTCCAAGACACCAAGGGGTCATGTCATCACTGGATTCGGAAACTGTAAACAGCCTCAGATGCCAACATACCTTCCTTTTTATCATAAAGAGAGGGGGAAAGGGGGAAAGGGAAATAGGGGGATCAGATCTCTTACACTGCTTCCTACTGTATAGGGGTGTTGTCAGTTTTGGGGTGTAGCTGACTTTCACCATCGGGTCTACTTGATAATTGCTCGCATCAGCTGGTAATCCTGTAAAAGTAACTGATTAAGTATTTGGTTAGAGATTTTATTAATTTGTCATTGAAGGAATGTGGAAACAAGATTAATGAAGCAGAAGGCAATAGTAATGCCAGGAAAATGGGGAGAAAAGACATTACAATTCGGATGGCTGAGAAACACCTTAAAAAATGTTCAACATCATTAGTCATTAGAGAAATGCAAATCAAAACAACCCTGAGATTTCACCTCACACCAGTCAGAATGTCTAAGATCAAAAACTCAGAAGACATCAGGTGTTGGAGAGGATGTGGAGAAAGAGGAACACTCCTCGACTGCTGGTGGGACTGCAAGCTGGTACAACCACTCTGGAAATCAGTCTGGAGGTTCCTCAGAAAACTGGACATGATACTTCCGGAGGACCCAGCCATACCACTCCTGGGAATATACCCAGAAGATTCCCCAGCATGCAATAAGGATACATGGTCCACTATGTTCATAGCAGCCTTATTTATAATAGCCAGAAGCTGGAAAGAACCCAGATGTCCCTCAATGGAGGAATGGATACAAAAAATGTGGTATATATACACAATGGAGTACTATTCAGCCATTAGAAACAGTGAATTCATGAAATTCTTATAGAAATGGATGGAGCTGGAGAATGTCATACTAAGTGAGGTAACCCAGTCTCAAAAGAATACCCATGGTATGCAGTCACTGATAAGTGGATATTAGCCTAGATAGAATCTTGGAACACCAAAGACACAATTCACGTACCAAATGATGTCTGACAAGAAGAAAGGAGTGGACACTGGGGCTGGAAAGGATCAAAGCATCAGTGTAGGGGAATACAAGAACAGGGAAGAGGGAAGGGGTCGAAGAGGGAGCAGGGGGAGGGAAAAGGGCATGTGGGACCTTTGGGGTTGGGGAACCAGAAAAAGGGAAATGAACTGTAAATATAGAATATATCCAAAAAAAAAAAAAAACTAAACAAAACAAAACAAAAAAAAGGGGTGAGCATCTACTTCCGTACAGGGTTTTCAAAAATCCACGAATTGGAGGTGTCACATTCTCCACAATTCTGGATGTCTGATTGTAGCTGCTGGATTCTGTATATTTTCCCAGATTAGTTGATGAAGAAACAGCTTCCCTCTTGGGAAAAAAACAGGCAAAGACCACCTTCTTTAGCTGTCTGGGCATCTAGTCTCCCTCAGTTCTGAAGTACCAAGGCTACCAAAGAATCAATCTGTTTCTGAATGGTAAACACGATTTTAGACATTTCTTGAAAACTGGTGTTAAGTTGGGAAGAAAACTCACTGTATAGGGTTAGGGAAGTAGTCGTCAGGCCTGCCGTTCCTGCACCAGCACCTATAGCTGCAAACAGGAGTGGGACAACCTAAACTGCCCTCTTATGTTGGGCAGCTATCATATCTACAACTGGGATTGGTAGGGACTCATTTCCCTGGATTACTCCTAGTTCAGGGAAAAGGAAAACCAACGTGCACCCTCCTGATCAGCTGGTGAGTTAGCGATGAGTGCCACACGGAATTGTTGTGTTTGGACTGCAGGGCACTGTGGCAGAGATGAGATATCAAGGGTTGTGGTTCTATTGCAGTCTAGGGAGCTTAGCATTCCTACAGAACGTGTCCCAGAGGTCTTAAAACAGTTTGCCACAACAAAAGGAGGGATGGAGAAAAGTTATGGAGTCATGGCAACATCAGAGTCAGGGCAGCTGATAAAAGGTGAGGTGACATTATTTGGCAGTATCACTGGAGAGGCTGTGAGTGGCAATAGGAGGTAGTTCCAGGGGGTATGAATAGCCAGCATTCTTTAAAGTGACTAGGTCAGAAGACACTAAGGAGTTGGTATGCCGAGGTCAGGGTATGAAGCAAAAGGCAAAATGACAAGTTAGTGCCATTTATGAGGGGAACGTCAAGGAGGTAAGGACCTTGGAGGAGTGTTTGATTACTTCTTCAATTTTTCTGATATCTAGAGGATGGACAATTGAGGCTTATTTTCTCTGGGTGTGAATAGTACTCACTGGGGACTCAGCTTGGTTTTTACAGTAGAGCTTTCCTACAACTCCTGTATCCCACCTGGGATTCTATAGGTCTTGTATATAGAAGAAGAGGGTCTTGCATTGTTGATAGAAGTGATCGGTCTGTGATCCTAGCATATGTATCTGGCAACACCAGTATGGGCAGCCCCCTATTTGTCTGGACAATGAGAAAGCAAGCAAAGAGATCATAATATTTAGATGGGATAATGGACATAGGGATGAAAGCAATTTGGATAGATTCCTGGCATCCAGCAATGGAGCAGTTTCCTGACCCTATTTAGAAAGACTGTTTGTTATCAGTAGGGGTTTCTTGAACCTCTAATCTCCAGATGTAAGGGCTGCCCTATATGGAAATGAACAGCATGTGGATGATGAAAAGTCCATGTCTAATTCAGTCAAGTGCAGCTGCTGGAGTAGAGTCTCATTTTCTGGGATCTAGGACAAGGTAGGTGGTCTCAAAGTCTTCTGGAGCTTAAGAGAGAAGGGTCCTGATGGGGTTGATGTGTAGGAAGAAGAGTCATTTTGAGGTGGATGGGTGAAAGACTTGAGGTGAAACAGCTAAACCCAACAAGAGAGTCCCCCGAGTTTAGTAACTGTAGGAGTCATGAGAATTAACTTGAAAGGGTCCTGCCATTTAGGCGAGAGAGGTAAGGGCCAATAGTCTGGAAGGGATAGAAGAACTTGGTCTTCAGTGTTTTCAGGCAGTGGACAGGGGACAGTGTGTGGCCTTGGTACAGTGGTCAGCAAAGTTCCATAGGAGAGAGCAGAGGAGGCAAAGTAATGGGGTAAGTAGATGGTCTGGGAGGGGAGAGCATTTAGGTGAAAGACCAGGAGTTAGGACAGGACATCCATACATGAGTTCAAAGGTGAGATGAGGAAAGGTCTCGTGGAGAGGTTGTAGCCTGAAAGAGACAGAGATAGGAGTTTTACCCAATCAAGGTGAAGTTCCTGTGACAGTTTGACAAGAGTGTTTTTTAAAGAGTGGTTAGTTCTTTCTACCTTTCCTGAAGACTGGAGGTGGTAGGGAACATAAAAATGCCAGGGGATGCGTAGGGCTTTAGATAGGGTTTGATAAATTTGAGAAGCGAATTCAGGACCATTGTCTGGAGGGAAGCTGGGACACCAAACGAGGGGATGATCTCTTGGAGGAGGAGATCAGAAACTCTGAGAATTTGTGTTAGTTGTGGGAACTGCTTCTACCTGCCCCAAGGAGGTGTCCACCAAGACCAGGAGGTACTTGGCATGTTTAACAGGGGGCATGTGGGTAAAGCCAAGTTGCCAGTTGGTTCCAGGAAGAGAACCTTTAAGCCTGATGGGTAGGAAAAGGAGTACCTGGAGTTGGAGTCTAACACCTGACAGATTTTGCAAGAGGCAGTGATGGATATTAAGAAACGTAAGTCCTCAGGAGTAGGCTGTGGGTGGGTTTTAACAAAATAAGACAATTCATGGCTGTGAGGATGAAAGAGTTGATGAAGACAGGACAGAGTTTGATGAGTGTGCGGATGCAGGTTGTAGTGTAAGAATGTCCTGGGGGGGATGAGCCGAGTCTACGACCCTAAGGGCCACAGCTCTAGCTGCCTTGTCAGCTCACTTGTTTCCCTTGGAAACAACAGCGTCATCTGTCTGGTGGGATCTTCAGTGGACAATTCCAATAGCTGAGCATGGATGGGAGGCCTTTAGCATGGCCATGATTTAATTTGCATTAGTTACTGATCTTCCTTTTGTCTTAAGTAACCTGTGCTTCATCCAGATAACAGCATGGGATAGGAAGATATGGAAAGCATATTTGGAGTCTGTGTAGATGTTGAGGGCTTGTCCCTGTGCCAGTTGAAAGGCAAGGGTAAAGGCTGTTAGTTCAGCCTATTGACTAGAACTGGTTCAGTTGCTCTGCAGGTGGCTAGTGTTTCCCAGGAAACTGCAGGTCTTTGAAGAACAATAGGCTTCACCTTGGTCTGAGCACTCCACCCTAGGTGGAGGGGATTATGGCTGACACAGGAGTTCCTGCTCAAAGGCTGGAGAGGAACTTCACATTGGTTGATGTCAAGTTCCTGCCAGGTGGCATGGCACCTCAATGAGGCTCTCTATAGAGGGTATTGAGCTTGGGTGATAAACCTGATAGAGTCCAGTAATTGGATGACAACTGGAGAGTGTTTAGCAACAGAGGAGTTATGGATGTCCCAGACTCAGGGGTCTACCTGAGAAACTCATAAAAGAAAAAACATGTTAGGGTTATTAGGTTGACTGGCTAGAAGAAGGAGCAGAGGGGCTGCTGACAAGCTTGGGTTTAGGCAAATCGGAGGAGCAAAGGAAATAGAGGCTCCCAACTTAGCTAAATGATCCCTTACCAATAAGGAAACAGGACATATTGGCACTACCAAAATGGAATGGATGAGAGAAACACCCCTAAAAATGCAACTAAGTGGTGGAATCTGGTAAGGAAGGTAAGGTTGTTTTGCTATTCTGAGAATAGGGGAATGAGAGGGAGACGTGGGTCCCCAAAACTCCATCAGGATTTAGTAAGTGACTGCAGTGTCCAAGAGGAGGGAGATGGGCCACCCATATACCATAATAATAACCATATACCATAATATACCATAATCACCCTGCTGGTGATGAAAGTGTTCAGGTCAAGGGAGCTCAGGCCTCTTAAGTCATCCATAGTCAAGCCTAGGAAATTGGTTACCTGAGATGATGTTCCTCTGTCCTGTGCAACATGAGGACAATCAACAGCCCAATGTCCCACCTTATGGCACCTAGGACATGGTCCCTTTGGCTTGTAGGTGTTAGGGCAAAACCTCATCGAATGACCTTGTTAACCACATTTGTAGCAGGAGCCTGGTAGTCTATGAAGCTCTAACCAGGAGTCCAGGCAGTGGTTGGCGCTGGTTGTACAGCCTTTTCTAGCAAATGGGATTTTTGTCTGCGGCCTTTCCATCTCTCTGATGATACAGTTTGAAGGTCAGTGCCAAAACTTCTGCCTGTGGAGTTAGGAGTCCCATTTCCAAATGGTTTTTATGTCAGGGTAGTTCTGGGGAAAAAAGGAGTTGCTTACCTTCTGAGTTTTCAGGGTCTAGATTAGTATATTGTAACAGGACCTTTGTAAGGCACTATAAAAATTGAGATATGTTTTCTTGTTTGTCCTTGATGACCTCTCGGAGTTTTTCAAAATTTGCTTGTTTTAAGGCTGACCTACAGACACCTTTCAGGAAGCAGGATATGAATCTATATCTGGCTAAAATACCGCCTGGGGAATAATAATTCCATCAAGAATCTTGGTCAGGTCCTGTCTCGGATCCAATAGGATATGTTCTGCATGTTTGGTGAGTCTCTTCTGCATGTACTCTTGCCTGCTCCCAAACTCACCTGAGATCATCAGGAAGTAAACTCTTAGTGAGCATCATATGTACATGATGGGAAGTCAAGCTATAAGACTGAGTAATGTGCTGAAACTCTTTAATAAAGGCAGAGGAGTTAGAGACATAGGATCCCAGGCTGTTTTCTATTTGAGAAAGTTCACTTAGTGAGAAAGGAATGTGTACCCTGATTAGACCATCTACCCCAGCAACTTCACTTAAAGGAAGGAAGGGCACTGATTCAGATGTCCTGGGAGGAGGGGACTTGTGGGGGGTTTGGCTGTGGTCTTAGAGAGAATAATGGGAGGGTTGAAAGTAGGTGCCCATGCAGGCAATTGGAGCAGCCTGCAGCTGGCACAGGAGGAGGGGGATCTGGAGAGGTCCAGCAAGGAGGCTCTGGGGAAGTCTGGTGAGAAGAAGCTGAGGAAGTGGTTGAGGCTTTTGAAGGACTAGAAACAAATCTGCTGCAGAAAGGCAGAGGTTACTTAGCTGGATTGAGGATTGTAATATCAGCTGGCAGAGGTTTCATGGCTAGGAGAAGCTGAGTTGGGGAGCAAGTAAAACATAAAGAGAGGTTTGAGAGAAGATAGATAAAAGCTCGGGCATAAGGGACCTCTTTCCATTTACCAGACCGCTGGCAGCATGTATGAAGATCCTTGAAAATAATTAGATCTAGTGTGTCACTAAGTGGCCATTTGGAGCCGTGTATAATGGGTACTGAATCCAGAACTTATGGCAGAGGTGTACAGCTTTGATGCCCTCAAGTACGGCATTAAATTTAGAGATTTGAGATTTTCCAGGAGATATCCCAGTGGGGAGGCCGGAGGCATGGTCGAAGACAATGAGGCACCCATTGGGTGATGGGGATGTTATTGAACTATTCGTACCAGCGTCCTGAGAAAGAGTTCAATGACGAAATACAAAATGTACAGCTAGGCTAGTTGTCCAGGTCATCACATGGACAACTAGACGCTTTGATGTACTCACTAGAAAGTGGCCCACCTAAGCTTAGGTTTTATTGTATGGTTGCAAGAGTCCAAACAGGTGGCTTAGGAAAACCACTTTCGAGAGTGGAGTCACCCAAGGGTGGGCTAGGAGGTTGGTCATAAGGACAGAGAAATGCTAACCCCTAGACCCATAGAGGTTGGCCAGACCTTTCTGGGGGATGGGGCCCTCCCGGCGGACTGGAGGGAAAACCTTACCAATCTGCCAATCCTTGTGTGAGAAAGAACGGTGATCTGTTAGTAGGAAGAGTAGGATTGTGCCGCTGGTGGACCCGACTGAATGAGGTTTGGCTCGTGGGGTGGGGCTTAAGCCACGAGGCAGAAACTAGGCCATGTGGTGGAGGTCTGTGTGCCCCCAGCAGCAGTTGGTCCATATGTTGGTGGCTGCAGCGGTCGGTCAATCTTGGTCACCACTGGTGGTGACTGTGGCTGCTGCAGCAATTGTCAGCACACCTGGTTGATCTAGCGATCCCTAAGTCCCTGCACCAAATGTTGTGTTAGCAGGAAGCTTGTATGTGGAAAGATCTCAGCAGACCAGCACAGCCCCACGAGAAGAGGCTTGTTAAGCGAAAGCAGGATAGAGAAGAAGAAGGGGGAAAAGAAGGGATGAGGGGTTGGAGTCTCCGTCTTTTATTTGGGCTGTGATGTAATCATGTGCACCACTGAACACAGATGACGCACAGAGGTGAGGTGCATGTTGGGAATGTGTGGTGGTTGCCATGGCAACAGATGCAAGAGGATCCTTGTCGCCTGGGGTTGGGGTGGGGGGTCATGCCATCACTGGATTGACTGTAAACAGCTTCGGATGCCAACAGATGCCATGTGTCTTCTGCAATCTCTCTTCCACCTTACATATTTCTGTTTTTGTGAGAAATTCAAAGTCATTCTCATCATTTTTATATAGAATTTTAGGTAGATGCGTGCTGGAGAGATGGTCTAGTGGTTAAGAGTATATAGTACTTGTTAGCATTTTGTCTAGGCCCGCCCACAGTTACCCGACTGTTGCCAGGTATGCCCTTTTTCATTGCCACATCTCTCTCTCTCTCTCTCTCTCTCTCTCTCTCTCTCTCTCTCTCTCTTTCTCCCCTCTGACTTTCTCTGTCTCTACTACCCTCTCAACTCCCCTCCCCAAGCCCTGAATAAACTATGCTGTTGTGTGACTGGGCCCGCAGAGGCACTCCCTCCCCCCCCTGCCCCCACCTGAATACACATCTGCCAAACATATTCCTTTTCTCTCTTTATTTTTATAAAACACAACAGTACTCTTGCAGAGGACCAGAGTTCAGTTTCCAGAACCCACATTATGTATTTTACAACTGCCTGCAACTTCAGCTCTTAAGAGAGGTCCAGAACCTTCTTCTGGGCTCCTTGAGCACACACACACACACATGTGTTCACATATCAGCCTTCCACAAAGTTCACATAATTAAAAACAAATTAAATCTTTTTAAAACTAAATTTAAGTAGATGATTAAAAATAGTTCATGTGAACTTTGGGTAGTCTGCAAGTCTTCCCCTAGCTGCATCGGTTGCTCTGCTCAGCACCCACATGCCTGTGCTTGCATGGCTTTCCCAAGCATCGCAGATAGGACGCATAAACTGTGAATCTTCAAATCAGACCAAGTTCTCCAGAGATTTCACAGTGCTCCAGATGGACATTCTATTTGCTTTGCTGGAGGTTACAAGCATATCAGTACACTGAATAACTCTTGGAATTCTTACATGTTTATCAAGGAATAAATTCACTGTACTGAGACAAATATCAGGTAACAGATTCTATTTAGCTTTCTAAAAATGCTCAGAGACATGAAGTTCTATAGAACAGCCATAGTATAGTGCCTATTATGGAAGAGTTTAAAAGCTAATTACAAATTCATCCATGCTTAGTTACTGAGCCATAGAAACACCTAAATAAGCAATTTGTAGCTATCCAGTGTGAAGTAGTTGTCCTATTAACACTTAATTTGAAACATGGGGAAAACCTTTATTTGAACCGAAGGCAAAATAAAAGCCAATACTTGTCTTGATAGCTAATGGATCTGAATGCAGTTAAACTAACACTGTATGTTTTCAACTGACTCTTGTTTTCTTCTTCACCTAAAGATTATGCATAAAATTGCCTAAATAATTGTCAGCAA